>CM065594.1:133952222-134552338 GCA_033119425.1 Bufotes viridis | reverse complement strand
TTGGCAATTGAATTTCACCCCAGAACAAAATATATTTTTTGGCGGACACTATTGTATTTTGCCAGCAAGAGCTGAAACCACTGATTTATGGTATTGCCATTTTGGCAATTGAATTTTACCCCAGAACAAAATATATGTTATGGCGGACAATATGAATCTTGGCCTGCAACAGCTGGGACACCAGATTCAGAGTACTGCTATTTTGGCAATTAAATTTCACCACAGAACAAAATATATGTTTTGGCGGACACTATTATACTTTGCCAGCCACAGCTGAAACCACTGAATTATGGTATTGCTATTTTGGCAATTGAATTTCACCCCAGAATAAAATATATGTTTTGGCGGACACTATGAATCTTGGCCTGCAACAGCTGGGACACCAGATTCAGGGTATTGCTATTTTGGCAATTGAATTTCACCCCAGAACAAAATATATGTTTTGGCGGACACTGTGAATCTTGGCCTGCAACAACTGGGACACCAGATTCAGGGTATTGCTATTTTGGCAATTGAATTTCACCACATAAAATAATCTATCCTTTGCCAGACAGCAGACAGTATTATACTTGGCTAGCCAAAGCTGGAACACCAGATTTAGGGGATTGGTATTTGGGCAATTGTATTTAACCCCTTAATAAAATATAGAAATTGCTATCCTGAGTTTCTATGGGTGACAATTAGCACAGCCAAGCCCCTGATGTAGGATATAGCAAAAAAAAAAATTGTATTGATGGATTGATGGACTTGGTGGTAGCTTGTTCTGGTGCACCACAAGTCACAAAATGGCCGCCGATCACCCCAGAAAATAAGTGACAGAAAAACGCTCTGTGCAGCCTAAAAACCAGTGAGCAAGTAACTAGCAGAAGTTCAATCATTCACAGCTGTAGATCGATCCGTTCATTAGGTGCTGTTGCTGACTTTTCCCTGCCTAATCTCGCCCTTCCAGAAGCTGCGTCCTCTCCCTACACTAATCAGAGCAGTGTGACGAGCGGCCCTACGTGACTCCAGCTTAAATAGAGGCTGGGTCACATGCTGCACTTGGCCAATCACAGCCATGCCATTAGTAGGCATGGCTGTGATGGGCTCTTAGGGCAAGAAGTAAAACGCTAGCTGATTGGCTGCTGTGCAGCCCTTCAGAAAGCGAGAAGTAATCGCCAAACAACGAACCCGAACTTTTTTGAAAATGTCCGGGTTCGGGTCCGTGTCCCGGACACCCCAAAATTCGGTACGAACCCGAACAATGCTCAAACTGTTCGCTCAACACTACCCAGGACTGTGACGAGGGGACATCCTCTGCGTCTGGAGAAAAAACGGTTTGTACACAAACATAGAAAAGGATTCTTTACAGTAAGAGCAGTGAGGCTATGGAACTCTCTGCCTGAGGAGGTGGTGATGGTGAGTACAATAAAGGAATTCAAGAGGGGACTGGATGTATTTCTGGAGTGTAATAATATTACAGGCTACAGCTACTAGAGAGGGGTCGTTGATCCAGGGAGTTATTCTGATTGCCTGATTGGAGTCGGGAAGGAATTTTTTTCCCCTTAAGTGGGGAAAATTGGCTTCTGCCTTACAGGGGTATTTTGCCTTCCTCTAGATCAACTTGTAGGAAACAGGTCGAACTGGATGGACAAATGTCTTTTTACGGTATTATATAGTGTTGAGCGAACAGTTTGAGCATAGTTCGGGTTCGTACCGAATTTTAGGGTGTGCGGGACATGGACCCGAACCCGGACATTTTCAAAAAAGTTCGGGTTTGTTGTTCGGCGATTACTTCCCGCTTTCTGAAGAGCTGCACAGCAGCCAATCAGATAGCGTTTTACTTCTTGCCCTAAGAGCCCATCACAGCCATGCCTACTAATGGCATGGCTGTGATTGGCCAAGTGCAGCATGTGACCCAGCCTCTATTTAAGCTGGAGTCACTTAGCGCCGCTCGTCAAACTGCTCTGATTAGTGTAGGGAGAGGACGTAGCTTCTGTGAGTGCGAGATTAGGCAGGGAAAAGTCAGCAACAGCAGCTAATGAACGGATCGTTCTACAGGTGTGAATGATTGAACTTCTGCTAGTTACTTGCTCACTGGTTTTTAGGCTGCACAGAGCGTTTTTCTGTCACTTATTTTCTGGGGTGATCGGCAGCCATTTAGTGACTTGTGGTGCACCAGAACAAGCTGCCACCAAGTACATCAATCCATCAATACTAGTTTTTTTTTTTTGCTATAGCCTACATCAGGGGCTTGGCTGTGTTAATTGTCACCCCTAGAAACTCAGGATAGCAATTTCTATATTTTTTTAAGGGGTTAAATACAATTGCCCAAATACCAATCCCCTAAATCTGGTGTTCCAGCTTTGGCTAGCCAAGTATAATACTGTCTGCTGTCTGGCAAAGGATAGATTATTTTATGTGGTGAAATTCAATTGCCAAAATAGCAATACCATAAATCAGTGGTTTCAGCTGTGGCTGGCAAAATATAATAGTGTCCGCCAAAACATATATTTTGTTCTGGGGTGAAATTCAATTGCCAAAATAGCAATACCCTGAATCTGGTGTCCCAGCTGTTGCAGGCCAAGATTCATAGTGTCCGCAAAAACATATATTTTGTTCTGGGGTGAAATTCAATTGCCAAAATAGCAATACCCTGAATCTGGTGTCCCAGCTGTTGCAGGCCAAGATTCATAGTGTCCGCAAAAACATATATTTTGTTCTGGGGTGAAATTCAATTGCCAAAATAGCAATACCCTGAATCTGGTGTCCCAGCTGTTGCAGGCCAAGATTCATAGTGTTCGCCAAAACATATATTTTGTTCTGGGGTGAAATTCAATTGCCAAAATAGCAATACCATAAATCAGTGGTTTCAGCTGTGGCTGGCAAAGTATAATAGTGTCCGCCAAAACATATATTTTGTTCTAGGGTGAAATTCAATTACCAAAATAGAAATACCATAAATCTGGTGTCACAGCTGTGGCTGGAAAAGTATAATATTGTCCGACAAAACATATATTTTGTTCTGGGGTGAAATTCAATTGCCAAAATAGCAATACCCTGAATCTGGTGTCCCAGCTGTTGCAGGCCAAGATTCATAGTGTCCGCAAAAACATATATTTTGTTCTGGGGTGAAATTCAATTGCCAAAATAGCAATACCCTGAATCTGGTGTCCCAGCTGTTGCAGGCCAAGATTTATAGTGTCCGCAAAAACATATATTTTGTTCTGGGGTGAAATTCAATTGCCAAAATAGCAATACCCTGAATCTGGTGTCCCAGCTGTTGCAGGCCAAGATTCATAGTGTTCGCCAAAACATATATTTTGTTCTGGGGTGAAATTCAATTGCCAAAATAGCAATACTATAAATCAGTGGTTTTAGCTGTGGCTGGCAAAGTATAATATTGTCCGCCAAAACATATGTTTTGTTCAGGGGTTAAATTCAATTGCCAATATAGCAATACCCTGAATCTGGTGTTCGAGCTGTTGCAGGCCAATTGTAAATCTGTCCATAAAAGGATACTTTTCATCCAGGGCCTAAATACTAGCCCTAAAAGAGATATTCCCCTAAATCAGTGGTTACTGCTGTGCCTGGATTAGTGTAATACGCTACATAAATAAATAGGCAGATAGTGTTAGGTGCCTATAAAAAAAGGCCTGAATTTGAAATCAATACATTGGGCAAAATATTTTTTTTCTTATTGTGGTGCTTGGTGAACGGTAACAATGAGGAAAACATCAAGTAAGGGACGCGGACGCGGTCGTGGTGGTGTTAGTGTACCCTCTTGTGCTGGGAGAGGACGTGGCCATTCTGCCACAGCCACACGTCCTAGTGAACCAACTACCTCAGGTTCCAGTACCCGCCAGAATTTACAGCGATATTTGGTGGGGCCCAATGCCGTTCTAAGGATGATAAGGCCTGAGCAGGTACAGGCACTAGTCAATTCGGTGGCCGACAGTGGATCCAGCATGTTCACAACATTATCTCCCACCCAGTCTTCTGCAGAAAGCGCACAGGTGGCACCTAAAAACCAAGCCCATCAGTCTGTCACATCACCCCCATGCATATCAGGGAAACTGTCTGAGCCTCAAGTTATGCAGCAGTCTCTTATGCTGTTTGAAGACTCTGCTGTCAGGGTTTCCCAAGGGAATCCACTTAGCCCTTCCCCAGTGGTGGAAGACATAGAATGCACTGATGCACAACCACTGATGTTTCCTGATGATGAAGACATGGGAATGCCACCTCATCGGAGTCCGCACATCTCTGATGATGACGAAACACAGGTGCCAACTGCTGCGTCTTTCTGCTGTGTGCAGACCGAACAGGAGGTCAGGGAGGAAGACTGTGTCAAAGACGATGCAGGGGACGATGAGGTCCTAGACCCCACATGGAATGAAGGTCGTGCCACTGACTTTCATAGTTCAGAGGAAGAGGCAGTGATGAGACCGAGCCAACAGCGTAGCAAAAGAGAGAGCAGGGGGCAAAAGCAGAACAGACGCCTCCAAGAGAGTTCGCCTGCTACTGGCCACCGCCACCAGGGACCGAGCACCCCAAAGGCAGCTTCAAGGAGTTCCCTGGCATGGCACTTCTTTAAACAATGTGCTGACGACAAGACCCGAGTGGTTTGCACGTTGTGCCATCAGAGCCTGAAGCGAGGCATTAACGTTCTGAACCTTAGCACAACCTGCATGACCAGGCATCTACATGCAAAGCATGAACTGCAGTGGAGTAAACACCTTAAAAGCAAGGAACTCACTCTGGCTCCCCCTGTTCCCTCTTCTGCTGCTGCCTCGGCCTCTTCCTCCGCCTTGGGAGGAATGTTGGCACCTGCCGCCCACCAAACAGAGGATGTGCACCGACAACACCACCTGCGTCACCAAGCATCTCCACCATGTCACACGGCAGCGTTCAGCTCTCCATCTCACAAACCTTGGAGAGAAAGTGTAAATTCCCACCTAGCCACCCTCGAGCCCTGGGTCTGAATGCCAGCATTTCTAAACTACTGGCCTTTGAAATGCTGTCATTCAGGCTGGTGGACACAGACAGCTTCAAACAGCTGATGTCCATGGCTGTCCCACAGTATGTTGTTCCAAGCCGCCACTACTTCTCCAAGACAGCCGTGCCTTCCCTGCACAACCAAGTATCCGATAAAATCAAGTGTGCACTGCGCAACGCCATCTGTGGCAAGGTCCACCTAACCACAGATACGTGGACCAGTAAGCACGGCCAGGGACGCTATATCTCCCTAACTGCACGCAGGCGGAGAGTTCCTTGGCGCACGTCCTTCCGCCGCCCAGGGTTGGCAGGGCATCATTTTTTGCCTCCTGTAGCCTCCTCCTCCTACTCGGCTTCCTTCTCCTCTGCTTCCACCAGCTCATCCAGTCAGCCACACACCTTCACCACCAACTTCAGCACAGCCCGGGGTAAACGTCAGCAGGCCATTCAGGCCCCACACCGCGCAGGAGTTGTGGCGGGGTATTAAACAACAGACCGACGAGTGGTTTCTGCCGGTGGGCCTCAAGCCCGGACTGGTGGTGTGTGATAATGGGCGAAATCTCGTCGCAGCTCTGGGACTAGCCGGTTTGACGCACATCCCTTGCCTGGCGCATGTGCTGAATTTGATGGTGCAGAAGTTCATTCACAACTACCCCGACATGTCAGAGCTGCTGCATAAAGTGCGGGCTGTCTGTGCGCGCTTCCGGCGTTCACATCCTGCCGCTGCTCGCCTGTCTGCGCTACAGCGGAACTTCGGCCTTCCCGCTCACCGCCTCATATGCGACGTGCCCACCAGGTGGAACTCCACCTTGCACATGCTGGAGAGACTGTGTGAGCAGCAGCAGGCCATAGTGGAGTTTCAGCTGCAGCACGCATGCGTCAGTCGCACCGCGGAACAGCACCACTTCACCACCAATGATTGGGCCTTTATGCGAGACCTGTGTGCCCTGTTGCGCTGTTTCGAGTACTCCACCAACATGGCCAGTGGCGATGACACCGTTATAAGCGTTACAATACCACTTCTATGTCTCCTTGAGAAAACGCTTAGGGCGATGATGGAAGAGGAGGTGGCCCAGGAGGAGGAGGAGGATGAGGGGTCATTTTTAGCAATTTCAGGCCAGTCTGTTAGAAGTGACTCAGAGGGAGGCTTTGTGCAACAGCAGAGGCCAGGTACAAATGTGGCCAGCCAGGGCCCACTACTGGAGGACGAGGAGGAGGAGGTGGAGGAGGATGAGGATGAAGCAGGTTCACAGCGGGGTGGCACCCGACACAGCTCAGGCCCATCACTGGTGCATGGCTGGGGGGATACGGAGGACGATGACGATACGCCTCCCACAGAGGACAGCTTGTCCTTACCTCTGGGGAGCCTGGCACACATGAGCGACTACATGCTTCAGTGCCTGCGCAACGACAGCAGAGTTGCCCACATTTTTACGTGTGCGGACTAATGGGTTGCCACCCTGCTGGATCCCCGGTACAAAGACAATGTGCCCACCTTACTTCCTGCACTTGAGCGTGATAGGAAGATGCGCGAGTACAAGCGCACCCTGGTAGAGGCGCTCCTGAGAGCATTCCCAAATGTCACAGGGGAACAGGTGGAAGCCCAAGGCGAAGGCAGAGGAGGAGCAAGAGCTCTGAGGGCAGGGTTAGCATGGCAGAAATGTGGAAAAGTTTTGTCTCCACGCCACAGCTAACTGCCCCACCACCTGATACGGAACGTGTTAGCAGGAGGCAGCATTTCACTAACATGGTTGAACAGTACATCTGCACACCCCTCCACGTACTGACTGATGGTTCGGCCCCATTCAACTTCTGGGTCTCCAAATTGTCCACGTGGCCAGAGTTAGCATTTTATGCCTTGGAGGTGCTGGCCTGCCCGGCGGCCAGCGTTTTGTCTGAACGTGTATTCAGCACGGCAGGGGGCGTCATTACTGACAAATGCAGCCGCCTGTCCACAGCCAACGTGGACAAGCTGACGTTCATAAAAATAAACCAGGCATGGATCCCACAGGACCTGTGCCTCCCTTGTGCAGAATAGACATTTATAACTGCCTCCCCCTCAACCATGTATTCTTGTAGTCCGCGGCACTTCTTTTTTGAATCCTCATTTTTTTAACTTTACCATGATCTTGCGGTGCAACCCAAAGTTGAATGAACCTCTCCTCTGTCTGGGTGGTGGTGCCGAAATAACTGAGAGTGGCCTTCTCCGGTGGTGGTTGATATGACCCATGATTCCTTGCTGTGGGACCTCTCTCCTCTGTCTGGGTGCTGGGCCGAAATAACTGAGAGTGGCCTTCTCCATTGGTGGGCGATATGACACATGATTCCTTCCTGTGGGACATCTCTCCTCTGTCTGGGTGCTGGGGACGAAATAACTGATTGGCCTTCTCCAGTGGTGGGTGATATGACGCATGATTCCTTGATGTGGGATCTGTATCCTCGGTCTGGGTGCTGGACTGAATTAACTGAAAGTGGCCTTCTCCAGTGGTGGGTGATATGACGCATGATTCCTTGCTGTGGGACCTCTCTCTTCTGTCTGGGTGCTGGGGCCAAAATAACTGTAAGTGGCCTTCTCCAGTGTTGGGTGATATGACGCATGATTCCTTGCAGTGGGACCTCTCTCCAATTGATATTGGTTACATTTTATTTATTTTATTTTAATTCATTTCCCTATCCACATTTGTTTGCAGGGGATTTATCCACATTGTGCTGCCTTTGGCAGCCCTCTAGCCCGTTCATGGATTATTTTACAGCCTTTTTAGTGCCTAAAAGTTCGGGTCCCCATTGACTTCAATGGGGTTCGGGATAAAGTTCGGGTCGAGTTCGGATCCCGAACCCGAACATTTTCTGGTGTTCGCTCATCTCTAGTCTTATATACTATGTTACTATGTTACAATACTATGAGGTCTCAGGAAGGCATAGGACATACCTCCCAAAACTTCATATCAAAGTTCAATTCAATTTATGGGTCTCAGGACAATATGGGCCATCCTGAATCCCTTCACACAAATTGTCCTGTCCTATTGGGTCTTTTTAGGCCTTAGGACTTTAGTGAAATTACGTCCTGAAATTCAGGTCGTGAAGTGCCGTCTGGTTCTGGTTTAGTTGGTCCGCTAGTCTCTTGACTCTCCGATACATCCACCATAGTCCGAGATACAAGAGTCCAACCAGAACGAGAAGCACTATCACCGGGTGTATCAATAAATTGAAAAATGAAGTTGCTTTAAGACTGTATCCAAAAAGACTCTCCCACTAGTGATGAGCGGCAGGGGCAATATTCGAATTCGCGATATTTCCCGAATATTCGCCATATATTCGAAATTTCGCAAATATGTAATCTCCAGTCATTATTTCCTTGATGGCAAAAACTTGCATATAAACATTCGCATATAAAAATCTATCTTTTAACCACTACAGGACCGCCTAACGCAGGGATGCGTCCTGCAGGCGGTCCTGTAGTTCTGAGACGATGCATCGGCGCGTCATCTCGCGAGACCCGCGATTTCCTGTGAACGCGCGCGTTCACAGTGTCGCGCGTCTCAAGAGTTTAACTACAGCCTGCCAGCGATGATCCATCGCTGGCAGGCTGTAGATGCGATATAAATCGCATCAAACAAGTATATCAGACGCTGTTTTGTGAACAGCGTCTGATATACCTGCTACCTGGTCCTCTGGTGGTCCCATTTGCTGGGATCGCCCACCAGAGGACCAGGTAGCTATGTAAAGTTGCACCAAACACTACACTAACCCCCCCCCCCACCCCCCCTCACCTATTAACCCCTCGTTAACCCCTTGATCACCCCATCTAGACCCCCTGATCACCCCCCTGTCAATGATCACACCCCTTGTAAGGCTCCATTCAGACGTCCATATGTGTTTTGCGGATCCGTGGATTCACGGATCTGCGGATCGTATCCGCGCATCCACAGATCCTCAAAACACGGACACCGGCAATGTGCTTTCCGCATTTTGCAGATCCGCACATTGCCAGAACTATATAGAAAATTCTTTTTCTTGTCCGCAATTGCGGACAAGAATAGGACATGTTCTATATTTTTGCGGAACGGAAGTGCAGACCCGGAAGCGCGGATCCGTAATTCTGGATCCGAGCGAGACAAAGTCTGTCCCCATAGAAATGAATGGGTCCGCAATTCCGTTCCGCAAACAGAATTGCGGACGTGTGAATGGGGCATAAAAGTTCCTTATCACCGCCAGTTAGTTAGCTACTTGTTAGGTAGCTAGCGCCCAGCCCACCGCACCGCAGTCACGGATTTTGGCAGAGATTTTTTCATCCACATTGATCAATGCGAATGAAAAAATCTGTGCGGTTCATTTTTTTTTTTTTTCAGCCCAGAGGCTGAACGGAAAAAAAAAAATCTCATTACCCGTATGCTCAATATAAGGAGAATAGCAGAAACTCCTAATGCTGGCCATACGTGTAATGATTGCGGAGACCCTCAAATGCCAGGGCAGTACAAACACCTTACATGTGACCCCATTTTAGAAAGAAGACACCCCAAGGTATTCCTTGAGGGGTATGGTGAGTTCATGTAAAATTTTATTTTTTGTCACAAGTTAGTGGAATATGAGACTTTGTAAAAAATAAAAATAAAAATCAATTTCCGCTAACTTGTGCCAAATTTTTTTTTTTTCTGTGTACTCGCCATGCCCCTCACAGAATACCTTGGGGTGTCTTCTTTCCACAATGGGGTCACATGTGGGGTATTTATACTGCCCTGGCATTTTAGGGGCCCTAAAGCGTGAGAATCCAAATGCGTAAAAATGCCCTGTGAAATCCTAAAGGTACTCATTGGAATTTGGGCCCCTTTGCGCATCTTGGCTGCAAAAACGTGGCACACATGTGGTATCGCCGTACTCAGGAGAAGTAGGGCGATGTGTTTTGGGGTGTATTTTTATATATTCCCATACTGTGTGTGAGAAATATCTCTGTAAATTACAACTTTTTAAATTTTTTTATTCAAAGTTGTCAATTTACAGAGATATTTCTCTCACCCAGCATGGGTATATGTAAAAATACACCCCAAAACACATTGCCCTACTTCTCCTGAGTACGGCGATACCACATGTGTGACACTTTTTTGCAGCCAAGATGCGCAAAGAGGCCCAAATTCCAATGAGTAACTTTTAGTGGGGGAATCTTTACGCATTTTTCTTCTCACGCTTTAGGGCCCCTAAAATGCCAGGGCAGTATAAATACCCCACATGTGACCCCATTTTGGAAAGAAGACACCCCAAGGTATTCGCTGAGGGGCATAGTAAGTCCATGAAAAATTAAACTTTTTGTCAAAAGTTAGCGGAAAGGGAGACTTTGTGAGAAAAAACAATAAAAAATCAATTTCCACTAACTTGTGCCCAAAAATTTTTTTTCTATGAACTCGCCATGCCCCTCATGGAATACCTTGGGCTGTCTTCTTTCCAAAATGGGGTCACATGTGGGGTATTTATACTGCCTTGGCATTTTAGGGGCCCTAAAGCGTGAGAAGAAAAATGCGTAAAAATGCCCTCCTAAAAGGTACTCATGGGAATTTGGGCCCCTTTGCGCATCTTGTCTGCAAAAAAGTGTCACACATGTGGTATCGCCGTACTCAAGAGAAGTAGGGCAATGTGTTTTGGGGTGTATTTTTACATATACCCATGCTGGGTGAGATAAATATCTCTGTAAATTGACAACTTTGTATAAAAAAATGTAAAAAGTTGTCTTTTACAGCGATATTTATCACACACAGTATGGGTATATATAAAAATACACCCCAAAACACATTGCCCTACTTCTCCTGAGTACGGCGATATCACATGTGTGACACCTTTTTGCAGCCAAGATGCGCAAAGGGGCCCTAAAACCAATGAGTACCTTTAGGATTTCACAGGGCATTTTTACGCATTTGGATTCTCACGCTTTAGGTTCCCTAAAATGCCAGGGCAGTATAAATACCCCACAAGTGACCCCATTTTGGAAAGAAGACACCCCAAGGTATTCCGTGAGGGGCATGGCGAGTTCACAGCATTTTTTTTTTTTGGCACAAGTTAGCGGAAATTGATATATTTTTCTTTTTTAATTTTGTTTTTTACAAAGTCTCATATTCCACTAACTTGTAACAAAAAATAAAATTTTACATGAACTCACCATACCCCTCACGGAATACCTTGGGGTGTCTTCTTTCTAAAATGGGGTCACTTGTGGTGTATTTATACTGTCCTGGCATTTTAGGGGCACCTAAAGCGTGAGAAGAAGTCTGGAATCCAAATGCGTAAAAATGCCCTGTGAAATCCTAAAGGTACTCATTGGAATTAGGGCCCCTTTGCGCACCCAGGCTGCAAAAAAGTGTCACTCATGTGGTATCGCCGTACTCAGGAGAAGTAGGGCAATGTGTTTTTGGGTGTATTTTTATATATACCCATACTTTGTGTGAGAAATATCTCTGTAAACGACAATTTTTTAATTTTTTTATACAAAGTTGTCAGTTTACAGAAATATTTCTCTCACCCAACATGGGTATATGTAAAAATACACCCCAAAACACATTGCCCTACTTCTCCTGAGTACGGCGATACCACATAAGTGACACTTTTTTGCAGCCTGGGTGCGCAAAGGGGCCCAAATTCCAACGAGTACCTTTAGCTTTTACATAGCTGCTCACAATTTAGCCCCGCCCAAAATGCCAGAACAGTAAACACACCCCACAAATGACCCCATTTCGAAAAGTAGACACCCCAAGGTATTCACTGAGGGGCATAGTGAGTCCGTCTGAGATTTATTTTTATTTTTTGCCAGAAGTTAGCAGAAATGGAAACTTTATTATTATTATTTTTTTCCTCAGAAAGTGTCATTTTCCGCTAACTTGTGAAAAAAATTAAATGATACATGAACTCACCATGCCCCTGCGCGAATACTTTGGGGTGTCTTCTTTCTAAAATGGTGTCATTTGGGGGGTATTTATACTATCCTGGCATTCTAGCACCTGAAGAAACATGACAGGTGCTCAGAAAGTCAGAGCTGCTTCAAAATGCCGAAATTCACTTTTTTGCACCATAGTTTGTAAACGCTATAACATTTACCCAAACCAATAAATATACACTTATTGGATTTTTTTTCATCAAAGACATGTAGAACAATAAATGTAGAGAAAAATTTATATAGAAATGTAGTTTTTTAAAAAAAAATTACAACAGAAAGTAAAAAATGTCATTTTTTTGCAAAAATGTCGTTAAATTTTTATTAATAGCAAAAAAAGTAAAAATGTCAGCAAGAATGAAATACCACCAAATGAAAGCTCTATTAGTGAGAAGAAAAGGAGGTAAAATTCATTTGGGTGGTAAGTTGCATGACGAAGCAATAAACGGTGAAAGTAGTGTAGTGCGGATTTGTAAAAAGTGGCCTGGTCATTAAGGGTGTTTAAGCAAGGGGGGCTGAAGTGGTTAAATACCAGTTTATGCAAATTTTTATGCAAATTTTCACAATCAAGAAAATAATGACATTATTTTCTTGATTCGCATAAAAATTCGCATAAAATTTCCCATAAAAATTCGCATAAACTGGTATTTAAAAAACAAATATTTGCGATTGCGAATATATTTTGCATTATTCTAAATATTCGCGATTTCTCAAAGTGCCAATTATTCTCAATTAAAATTCGCAATTCGAAAATTCGTGATCAACACTATCTCCCACCATGATATCTTTGAGTCCTTGTCCAATGCTTTGGCAATTTTCATCCGGTCATGTGTAAACTGGATGGTGGCCTGCTGCTCCGTCTCCCGAAGATGCTGTATAATTTCTTTCTCTTGGCTGAAGTCCAGCAGGAGATGTTTAAGTTCTTTGCTGAAGCCAAGAGGATCTTTTGTAGTCTCACAGGAACATCAGGGCGAATATCGAGTCTTTTCTCCAGGGTAATCGGGGTTCTTCCCTGCTGCTCTGCGACGTCCAGACCTAGAACGGGACTAAGGGTACAGTACGCCACGGGGAGGAGTTCTCCTCGTTCACTGCAATTTAGTCCATAGATTGCATACGATCCGTTACTCCCTTGGTACCAACACCAATACCCCTGTCCTAAGTATTTTAAGGAGGACGATGGTATTGGGTTGGCCTTCATCTCACAGGTCCCCTCGGTGTTCCAACACTGGTGCCTAAGCACCCGATCCCGGCTACCCTGACAGAGGATGGCATCCTCTCTCAACCAACATCCCTCAGTGTCAAACAAAGAAGGATGGCCTTCTTCATAGGTTAGAAAGCTCGAGGGGAGCTGAGGATGAAGTACCGTCCGATTGTTGATCACCATACCTAGATTGATAGCACTGTATCCCTGTCTGAGGCGACCGGACACAGGTGCCAAGGACGAAGCTGTGCAGGTTAAATTTCGACATCCATGCCACTGAGCCACCCACCAGTTGGTATGATTGATGGCAAAAGGAGAGATCAGTGGACTTATCCGTTGACGGAGATTGAATGGGAAGTGGCCGCTGTGTAATGCTGAAACAATATGTTTAAGGTTATCCGAGAGTTCGCTTTGGACCTGCGTACACGCCAGAACAAGCTGAGCCCGATCCTGCTCCTCCAAGAGACCCACAACTAACCTAATAAACTTATCACGTATAGCAGAAGATAGAGAGGTAGTGGCATCTATGTGTGAATGTTGTAAGCCCTCTAGGACGTGGTTTACATCAAGCTGGGTCTTGAATCCTTCCTCAGCGTGTTGCGCAACCTCCCCAAGCTTACTTCTCAGTACTTCCATATCCATAGTGTTCAGGGCTCCCACTCCCAAAGCACCTCCACCAAGTCCCATAGCCACTAGATCTCTCCTCCCCCTGTTCTTCATATGTCGGGAGTCATCTTTCCTTACCTCTTGCCCCGCCTCTATCCATCCTCTTACCATGTCGATTTGGTTCCTAACAAATTCCTCACACCTGTGATCCCAATGGTCAACTCGGAAGTCATCTACGGAAATTCTCCAGGCAAACAGGATAAATTTGGCATCTGTGATGATCTTCCAGGGGGATGACAGTTGAGGAGCTATAGGATCTGCCAATAGATGGATAGGGGCGGCGCAAGAGTCCGAATGCGGTTTTACCGGTTGGAGGCCCTCTGTATCGTAGGGGACCCTCACCACTGTTACACAGATCTGCCCCCTTCCTTTGAACGGATACCACTGTTCGTTATCTCCAGCCTGTAACACCAGCTTCCCTCCGGGTTTGGATTGGGACAGATAGACCCACTGAGTAAAGGTCCAAGACCCCTCGTCTACTGCCCTGCAAAAAGGCCACTTAAATGAACTATCTATATGGATGTCAAAGTTAATATCCCTGCCCCTGGTGTCTTTCCAATCGGAAGACACATACCTACCCCGGTATTCTTCAGTCATAGGGGTACCATCCATCCATACATCCACCGTAGGGGTATCCACCCCGTTGCACACCAAATCCCAACTCCAGGGATTAGTGTCCAACATCACCATCTGGGTTTCCTGCTCCCAGTGGGCATAGGTGACAAAATAGTATCCTGTCACCTCAGGAACACAGATGTCTCATGATCGTGATCATGAAAGACTGTCTGGATGGAGACCCCTTTAACTGAACATACCTAGGATCCTTGGCATCGGTCCATACCTTTAAAACTGTGGCTCGATATAAACCTTTTAGTTTTACCGGACCACTGTGGTCATTCCAAGTGGCCTGACCAGGGTAACTGCAGTTTAACTTTAACATCATTATACTGGTTCGTAAGTAATCTGTGGACACATGTTCTTGTACATAAATGGATTCCCTGGTGATAATCATCTGGGAATCCCTCAACATACAATAAGCCTTCAGGGTGCCTTTTACCGGAATGGGCCTATCAAAATACATCCTAACCCTCAACCCGTCACGGCTATTCTTCCCTAGGAAGGTAGCTTTCTGGATGTACCAACCTCTGTACTCTGCCCCAGTGACATCCTCAGGACTCAGCAAACCCCCCTTTGTACACAACACTGTGGTAGTGTTGGCTCTTACTTGCTGGTAAGGGTGCAAGTGTGGGTCCCTAGACACCCACCTTAGGGATTTGATAGGTGTAGGGTCTGAGTCCTGAAAATGCCTGTATTCCTTGAGACAGAGGTCGTGTAAATCATATTAAGCCACGTAATCCGGCAGCGCCAGCCCCACTCTGCTGCCCTTGAAACGGATCCTGCGCTACCTGTGGTCTAGCGACACGGGGCCGGGTAGCCTGATGGTATAAGGGACCTCAACCTCCTTGTCCGAACTTTGGGTCAGACTGCCACTGCTTTCTACAGGTTCATATTCTGACCTGCTAGATTCGTCAGATGAGTGTTCCCATTCCTCATCCGACTGGGTCAGAATCCTGTAGGCCTCTTCAGGAGAATACCCCTTATTTGACATTTGGACGACTAAAATTTAGGGAGTATTCCCTGAGACTACCCAAGAAAAAAAGCAAGCCTGTCTTACAAATGGGAGGGTAGCGAAGTACAGAAGCCGCTGCGATTGATAAAAATATCAAAACTGAATTTTTTTTTATCGCCGCAGCGCTTGTGAAGTGATTGTGCAGTGAGTACAAAAAAAAATTTTTTTTTGTCACTGCGGCAGGGCGGGCGTGAGTGAACGCACGTGTGGGAGACCGATCAGGCCTGATCGGGCAAACACTGCGTTTTGGGTGGGGGGCGAGCAAAAATGACAGTAATACTATTATAGATCTGACTGTGATCAGTTCTGATCACTTACAGATACTATAAAAGTACAAATGCTGATTAGCGCTACGCTAATCAGCGAATCAGTGACTGCGGTGTGGTGGGCTGGGCGCTAACGCTAACTACCTACCAAAGGGGCCTAAACTAAATCTAAACCTAGCAGTCAATACTAGTGGAAAAAAAAAGTGACAGTTTACACTGATCACTTTTTTCCCTTTCACTAGTGATTGACAGGTGATTGAAAGGGGTGATCAAGGGGTTAATTTGGGTGATGGGGGGTGATCAGGGCCTATGTGAAGTGTGCTTGGTGTACTTACAGTAGAGGTGTGCTCTCTCCTGGGTCCAACTGACGAAAAGGACCCAGGAGAGGGCACAGAAGCCATTTAATGCATTATATTTATAAATACAATGCATTTCATGGCTTTTCATTCGTTTTTTTGAACATCACCAGCCTGCCAGCGCTGATCATTGGCTGGCAGGCTGGTGACGAACTTCTCCTGAGCCTCTCGCGAGATGACGTGCCCGCGCATCAAGGAGGAGCAGAGGGACCACCGAGATCACGCGATCCTGCGTGCGGCGGTCCTAAAGTGGTTAACGGTAGATACTCAGATTGGGTCACTGTCACTAGTGGGGTACCTCAGGGGTCAGTATTGGGCCCTATTCTCTTCAATATATTTATTAATGATCTTGTAGAAGACCTGCACAGTAAAATATCTATTTTTGCAGATGACACTTAACTATGTAAAGTAATTAACACTGAAGAGGACAGTTTTCTGCTACAGAGGGATCTGGATAGATTGAAGACTTGGGCAGAGAAATGGCAGATGAGGTTTAACACTGACAAATGTAAAGTTATGCCCATTGTGGTAAGGTGCAGGGTGCCGTCCTAGATGGCAGGTACGTGTCACCGAGGTTCATAGCCTCGGTGAGGTAAGAGCCGTTTTGTTGGTGTCAGTAGCAGGTAGTGCTACTGACACATTTGCTAAATAGCATGGCTGCAAAGCCGATCCGGGCCGGCTCTTACCGGGAGCAGCTAAAGTGTAGGGTGGGTGGCTGCTCCCCACGACCCAGTCCTGGTTTTGGGCTGGGTTTAAAAACTCAGCCAGCACCAGCAGCTGTGAGAGTGTTTGTCCTGGAGCTGATCACAGTGCTGTGGAGCTCTCTGACCTGGAGGAAGGAGCTCAGCCAAGTGGGGTTATTCCTGGAAGCCTGATGGTGGATTGTCCTGCGGCTGGGCTGACAGCCAGGTGCGAACCCGCACCTCAAACCTCCCAGGTGAATTGGAACCTGTGTTTGGACTTTTTGTTTTTCCACTCGTTTTCTGATGTGTGTGTGATTTAACACCAAGTGACTGTCTGCTGTTAATTTGATGCAAGTGTGAATAAAACACTGTTTTCCGCACCTTCTGGACTCCCTTGTGCCTCTATACTGCACCCGCACCGCTGTCTACCAGAGCGACTCCCCACACCATGGGAAGGAATAATGCAAGTCACCCGTACATATTAAATTGTAAAACACTCGGTAACACTGACATGGAAAAGGATCTAGGAATATTAACCCCTTTAGGACACATGACGTACCGGTACGGCATGTTTCCCGAGTCCTTAAGGACACATGACGTACCGGTACGTCATGAGTAGTTCCGATCACTGCTGCTCAGCCGGCAGTGATCGGAACAAGGTACCTGCTGAAATCATTCAGCAGGTACCTTGTTACAATGCCCAGGGGGGTCCTGTGACCCCCCGTATGGGCGATCGCTGCAAACCGCAGGTCAATTCAGACCTGCGGTTTGCAGTGCTTTGTGCAATCTCTGATCCCCGCGGTCTGTGACCGCGGGGATCAGAGAGTTAATGCCCCCAAAGTGTTCATCTTTAACCCCCCCTGCAACCCCCAATCATATTATGGCTGCGGGGGTGCAGGGGGGGTGGTTGCGGGAGGTGCGGCGGGCGGGATTACGATTGCAATCCCCCGCCCGCCTCCTCTGTAATGTTTCCCTGGTGCCTAGTGGATCAATGGTGTCTAGTGGTCCAATGGATCAATGTGCTGACACTCTGATAGAAACGGCTGGCATCTGTGCTTGTTCAGATACCAGCCGTTTAACCCCTTCTATACCGCGGTCCATACGGACCGCGGTATGGAAGTGTTAACAGGGAGGGAGCTCCCTCCCTCTCCCATCGGGGGGCTGCTGTGCGTTTGCAGCCTCCCAACAGGATGGGATCGCAGAGGGAGGGAGCTCCACTCCCTCCCCATCCATCACCCGCTGCTTTCTTACGGCAGCGGGTGATGGTTGCCGTGGAGACAGGACGCTTTCAGAAGCGTCCTGCTCTCCATGGTGCTGAAAGTCTGAATAGCTCTGCTAAAGGTCTATTCTGACTTTGTATAGTACAAAATACAGCACAGTGCACTATATAGTGTACTGTACTGTATTATACAGACACCAGATCCACTGGATTTTTCAGAACCAAGTGGGTCTGGGTAAAAAAAAAAAGGTAAAAAAGTAAAAATGAAAAAAACACATATCACTGAATAAAAAAATAAAATACACTACATATATTAGCTATTGCCGCGTCCGTAAAATCCTGCTCTATAAAAATATCACATGACTGAACTCCTCAGGTAAACGCCATAAAAAAAAAAAAAAAAATGTAAATAAGCCATTTTTTGGCACCTTACATCACTAAAAGTGTAATACAAAGCGATCAAAAAGGCGTTTGCCTCCCAAAATAGTACCAATCAAACGGCCATCTTATCCCGCAAAAAATGAGCCCCTACCTAAAACAATTAGCCAAAAAATAAAAAAACTATGCCTCTCAGACTAAAACATGATTTTTTTTTGTTTCAAAAATGCTTTTTAGTGTTAAATGTAAAAAAAAACCTAAAAAGTAGACATATTGGGTATCTCCACGTCCGTAAGAATCTTCTCTATAAAAATATCACATGACCTAACCCCTCAAGTAAACACTGTAAAAAAATTTTTATAAAAACTTTGTCAAAAAGCTATTTTTTTTGCCACCTTACATCACAAAAAGTGTAATAGCAAGCGATCAAAAAGTCTTATGACCCCCAAATAGTTCCAATCTAACCGTCTCCTCATCCCGCAAAAATTATACCCAACCTGAGACAATTGCCTAAAAACTGAAAAATATATGGCTCTCAGACTATGGAGACACTAAAACATGTTTTTTTTTAAATTCAAAAAAGATATTATTGTGTAAAACCAAAATAAATAAAAAAAGGTATACATATTAAGTATCGCCGCGTCCATAAGGACCTGCTCTATAAAAATATAGCATGACCTAACCCCTCAGATGAACGCCGTAAACATAAAAAATAAAAACGTTGTCAAAAAAGCTATTTTTTTTGTCACCTTACATCACAAAAAGTGTAATAGTAAGTGATCAAAAAGTCATATGCACCCCAAGATAGTACCATTCGAACTACCATCTCATCCCACAAAAAATGAGCCCCTACATAGGACAATCGCCCAAAAAAATAAAAAAATATGGCTCTCAAACTATGGAGACACTAAAACATGATTTTTTTTTGTTTTAAAAAAAGATATTATTGCGTAAAACTTATATAAATAAATAAAAAGTATACATATTATGTATCGCCGCGTCCGTCACAACCTGATCTATAAAAATAACACATGACTTAACCCCTCAGCTGAACACAGCAAAAAAAAAAAAAAAGGTGTCAAAAGCCATTTTTGTCACCTTACATCACAAAAAGTGTAATAGCAAGCGACCAAAATGTCATATGCACCCCAAGATAGTGCCAATCAAACCGCCATCTCATCCCGCAAAAAATGAGCCCCTACATAAGACAGTCGCCCAAAAAAAAAAAAAAACTATGGCTTTCAGAATGTGGAGACACTAAAAAATAATTTTTTTCTAAAATGCTTTATTATGTAAAACTGAAACAAAAAAACCCAAAAAGTAGTCATATTTAGTGATGAGCGGCAGGTGCCATATTCGATTTCGACGAAATTCGCGAATATTCGATAGAATATTTGTTTCATATTCGTCGAAATCGAATATTCGTAATTATTCTAGTTATCGCGATTAATATGCGATTTAAATAATCGTGTATTGCGATTGTAACTTAAGGCTACTTTCCTATTGGTTTGATATCTAGAATTAGCAAAGATGAAGAATATGACGAATGTATTCGTCATATTCCTCAAAAACGAAGATAACGAAGTATTCTCCATCTTCGTTTTAGCTACCTATTCGTCAACTTCGCTAATTCTGGCAATCAAATAGGAAAGTTGACTATAGAGACAGCTGTTTAATTCGCTATGCGACTATCTTATTATTATTATTTTTTTTAATAAATTGAATAATTATAATAAGTATCATAATAAGTAGTAAATTTTTTTAAAAAGCAAAGTAATATAATCGCAATGCGATTATTTGAACTTAAATTAATCGCATTTCTCTTTTAACTTACAGCTGTCCAGATTGACCCTAACAAACCAATAAAGAGAATCCTGCTTTTTTTTTTCTCATTTGTAAAATCTAGTTAGTCATTAGTCAATTGTTCACATTAGTCAACTTTCCAATTAGTCCCCCACTATAAGTTGCAATCGCGTTTGAATGGAACATTAGAGCTATTAGTCTGATTTACTATTGGTTGGCTCAATAGAATTATGTTTCATTCGTACGCGAATACAACTTTAAGTTTCATTCATACGCGAATACAACTTAGAGCTATTAGTCTGAGTTACCATTGGTTGGCTCAATAGAATTAAGTTTCATTCGTACGCGAATACAACTATAAGTTTCATTCGTACGTGAATACAACTTAGAGCTATTAGTCTGAGTTACCATTGGTCGGCTCAACAGAATTAAGTTTCATTCGTACGCGAATACAACTTAGAGCAAGGAACCAATATGAAATTTGCCTGCCTATACAGTCTACTATGTTTGTTTCGTTAGCTCGATAATACGCAATTTAAATAAACGTGAGCGTTTAGATTAGAAGATTAGAAGAAAATGGCAAAAAGCTATTTCGATCCAGAAGAGCTGGAATATTTGATCACTGTAAGTAATTCTACCTAACAAGTATGTCACTCTTAAAGGGGCAGCCACTGTTCAAGTCACTGTTAAAGGGGCGGCCACTGTTCAAGTCACTGTTAAAGGGGCAGCCACTGTTCAAGTCACTGTTAAAGGGGCGGCCACTGTTCAAGTCACTGTTAAAGGGGCAGCCACTGTTCAAGTCACTGTTAAAGGGGCAGCCACTGTTCAAGTCACTGTTAAAGGGGCGGCCACTGTTCAAGTCACTCTTAAAGGGGCGGCCACTGTTCTAGTCACTGTTAAAGGGGAGGTCATTGTCAAAGTCACTGTTAAAGGGGAGGGCACTGTTCAACTAACTCTTAAAGGGGCAGCCACTGTTCAAGTCACTGTTAAAGGGGAGGCAGTTGTCAAAGTCACTGTTAAAGGGGAGGCCACTGTTCAAGTCACTCTTAAAGGGGCGGCCACTGTTCTAGTCACTGTTAAAGGGGAGGTCATTGTCAAAGTCACTGTTAAAGGGGAGGGCACTGTTCAACCCACTCTTAAAGGGGCAGCCACTGTTCAAGTCACTGTTAAAGGGGAGGCAGTTGTCAAAGTCACTCTTAAAGGGGCGGCCACTGTTCAAGTCACTGTTAAAGGGGAGGCAGTTGTCAAAGTCACTGTTAAAGTGGGGGTATCTGTGAAAGCCACTGTTTAAGTGGCATCCACTGTATAGTTTAATTCTTATATTTGCTTTGAATAAAAATGTTTTTATTTTTACTTTACTTTCATATAGTTCCATAGGAGACTATATAAATCTATTATTTTACCATTTTCATATAAATTTTAATTTTTTATGGTTGAGATGACTCTAATTACTAATAATTGTATTTTACAACTTTGGGATTACATCCTTTAATTGTTATCTTGCAGACTATGTTGGAAAAACATTATGATCATCTAAATTCTCGTACAGAAAAACAAAATATTGTACGTAGATTAGCCTACACTCTGTGGCAGAAGAATGGCAAGAGTCATTCCAAGGATGCCTATCTAAAGAAATGGTCTGACCTAAAACGGCATCGGATGGATCTCGTCAAAGAGGTCAGAGACAAAAATTGTCCAGGTACGATGCTTACATTATTTTTATATCACCCACCTATTGTTATTTATGTGTTCAGTTATGCAAATAAGTATTTCTATCCCTTTACAACTGATTACTTAGTTCAGTGGTGTTGAACCGATGGAACGGGTGCCAGAGGTGGCACTCAGGGCCCTCTCTGTGGGCCGATTACCCTTGAAAAGGTCTAAAGCGTACTAATCGGCTTTAGACATTTCCTACCATACAGTGTCGCAGGCACACTATTAACAGCACAGTCAGCATATTGAATGTAGGCAGGCGGTTACAGCAAAATGATAATTGTGTGGAAGACAGACTATACTGGTATTCAGGTACAATGGTAACGTTGGAAATTTGCAATGAATAATTTAGTTGGTTTTCTCTTCTGCCTAAAAGTTCTCCAGCACAGATTTAGTAAATGCTTGGACATGTAGCTGATTATTCCTTTAAAATATATACATACATGCACAGTGAGATACAGATATATGATGTAAACCCTTATCAAATGTCAAAACAGTTGACCTGGTCCACCTCATTTCAATAACCCTGCAACAGTACCTTGCGAACCAATCCCCCCTGCTACCTATTCCTAACTATTAACGTACTCAACTGTAAACCATCTGAAAGACTTCATTCATAGTTTCATCTAAGACCATATCATGTGAAATCAAACATAGGGGTAACGATTATCCCATCAAGATCCCACCATAGAATAATTTGTGTACCGTTACCTTTTTTTTTTTGCTTTCCTTGTTTATCTTGTTTTTTTTGGAAAATTTGTTCATTACAGGGGTGCCTCTTCCTAAAGTAGGAGCTAAGCGCTCTAATAAGAAGGTCGTGTTGGAAGAGGAGATGGCAGAGGATGAGGAGGATGAGCAGCAGGAAGAGGAACAGGCAGGACCATCAGGGCATCAAGCCCATAGCCCACCTGAGGCAGATGAGGTCCAGGAGGAGGATGATGAGGAGGAAGAAGACGAGGTGGTGAACACCCCCCGCCAGGAGGGTAAATATATTCTGTTGGTGTTTTAATTTAAAAAATGTCCAAACACGACACAAAGGTGTCAGTTTAGTTATTACCTTACCACAGGCAGATTTTATTCAAGAAAGCAATTATAAACAAGTTCAAGTTCAACCTCTAATTGTTATTCAGACTTTAAATATTACATAACCTAAAGTCCAACACTTTGTGTTCACTCCAAGCAGTGTAACAAAAATATTAGTATATAACCACTCTTTAGGGTCTGTCAGAGACCATCCTCATTTCTCTGCAGGTTCAGTTTTCACATCTCCTTTCCACACTTGAAAAGAACATCATTTTTAATCCAAACTTTATTAAAAAGGCTTGATGGAGTACGGGAGTGACCTGTGCCACTATATCTTTCTGGGCACTCAGTCCAAAAACCCGGACCCTAATTAAATCCACGTAAAAAGTTTTTTTTACAGCTAGCTGATGTTACTGGTGTACTGATTTCCGTAAAGTATCTCAATGAGGCATACTATTTAATTAAGATGTAACGAGCATCCAATATATAAAATTTTTCTTAGACTAAAAAATAAAGTGCACAAAACCATATTAATATTTATCTAAAAAATGGTGTAAAAACTATGAAACAGTCAATAAAGAACGTACAACACACAGCAGTAATATAAAACATGAACACTATAAAGTAATTAATCTACATAAAAAGCATTAACTTAACTACTAGGTCCATAACCCTAAAGTCTAAAGAAACTATTATTAATCCTAACTAAACCAATATATAATGGATTAACATAGTAACATAGTATATAAGGCCGAAAAAAGACATTTGTCCATCCAGTTCGGCCTGTTTCCTACAAGTTGATCCAGAGGAAGGCAAAAAAAACCCTGTGAGGCAGAAGCCAATTTTCCCCACTTAAGGGGAATAAAAAATTCCTTCCCGACTCCAATCAGGCAATCAGAATAACTCCCTGGATCAACGACCCCTCTCTAGTAGCTATAGCCTGTAATATTATTACACTCCAGGAATACATCCAGTCCCCTCTTAAATTCTTTTATTGTACTCACCATCACCACCTCCTTAGGCAGAGAGTTCCATAGTCTTACTGCTCTTACCGTAAAGAATCCTCTTCTATGTCTGTGTACAAACCTTCTTTCCTCCAGACGCAGAGGATGTCCCCTCGTCACAGTCACAGTCCTAAGGATAAATAGATGATGGGACAGATCTCTGTACTGACCCCTGATATATTTATACATAGTTATTAGATCTCCCCTCAGTCGTCTTTTTTCTAAAGTGAATAACCCTAATTTTGATAACCTTTCAGGGTACTGTAGTTGCCTCATTCCAGTTATTACTTTAGTTGCCCTCCTCTGAACCCTCTCCGGCTCTGCTATGTCTGCCTTGTTTACAGGAGCCCAGAACTGTACACTGTCCTCCATGTGTGGTCTGACCAGTGATGTGTAAAGTGGTAGGACTATGTTCTCATCACGGGTGTCTATGCCCCTTTTGATGCA
Organism: Bufotes viridis; assembly: GCA_033119425.1. Classification (NCBI taxonomy): domain Eukaryota; kingdom Metazoa; phylum Chordata; class Amphibia; order Anura; family Bufonidae; genus Bufotes; species Bufotes viridis. Next base: position 134,528,062 of record CM065594.1, on the reverse strand, counting down.
ACCCATTATCTTATTGGCCTGGGCAGAAGCTGCCTGACACTGATTTTTGAAGCTTAGTTTGCTGTTTATTAAAATTCCCACATTCTTTTCCATGTCAGTGTTACCCAGTGTTTTACCATTTAGTATGTACGGGTGACTTGCATTATTCCTTCCCATGTGCATAACCTTACATTTGTCAGTGTTAAACCTCATCTGCCACTTATCTGCCCAAGCCTCCAATCTATCCAGATCCCTCTGTAGCAGTATATTATCCTCTGTAGTGTATATATATATATACAGTATATTGTCCTCTTTAGTGTTAATTACTTTACACAGTTTATTGTCATCTGCAAAAATTGATATTTTACTGTGCAGGCTTTCTACAAGATCATTAATAAATATATTGAAGAGAATAGGGCCCAATACTGACCCCTGAGGTACCCAACTAGTGACAGTGACACAATCTGAGTGTGGACCATTAATAACCGCCCTCTGTTTTCTATTACTCAGCCAGTTACTTACCCACATACAGACATTTTCTCCCAGTCCGAGCATCCTCATTTTATATACTAACCTTTTATGTGGTACAGTGTCAAATGCTTTGGAGAAGTCCAGATATACGACATCCATTGATTCGCCGCTGTCAAGTCTAGAACTTACCTCCTCATAGAAACTGATTACATTCGTTTGGCATGACCGATCCCTCATGAAGCCATGCTGATATGGCGTTATTTGCTTATTTTTGTTGAGATCCTCTAAGATAGCATTTCTTATAAAACCTTCAAACAGTTTACCCACAACAGATGTTACACTTACCGGCCTATAGTTTCCGGGCTCTGTTTTTGGACCCTTTTTGAATATTTGCACCACATTTGCTATGCGCCAATCCTGTGGAACATTCCCTGTCAGTATAGAGTCCGCAAATATCAGAAATAAAGGTCTGGCTATGACATTACTTAATTCCCTTAGGATACAAGAATGTATGCCATCCGGTCCTGGCGATTTGTCTATTTTAATATTTTTAAGTCGCTGATGTACTTCTTCTTGGAGGCCAACCAAAAGGCAATGGATGAACTGCTCCAAGAGCAGAAAAAAATGAAACATTTACCATAATTTTTTTCATTTGTTTTTTTGGGCTTCTGTTATTTATGTTATTAATATTTTTCTTTATTTAAAGATTGTTTTATAAAACTTTATTGTTCTATAAAATTTGTTGTGTTTTGTTTTATTGTAACCAATGGGGTTACAGTACGGACAATTTAGTCGGGGCCAAAGTAATAATTCATTATTAATACATACAGCAGCCGCCGTTACATGGAAACAGAGTAAGGTCTCATTCACATGGCCGTTGTTTGGGTCCGCGTCCAAGCCGCATATTTCGCGGCTCGGCCGCGGACCCATTCATTTCAATGGGGCCGCAAAAGATGCGGACAGCACTCCGTGTGCTGTCCGCATCCGTTGCTCCGTTCCGTGCCCCCCGCAAAAAAAATAGAGCATGTCCTATTCTTGTCCGTTATGCGGACAAGAATAGACATCCATTCTCTATAATGGGCCGCGTTCCGTTCCGCAAATTGCGGAACAGAACGCGGAGCAGCTTCCGTGTTTTTCGGATCTGCGGTTTGCGGACCGCAAAACACCAACGGCCGTGTGCATGAGGCCTAATAGACATGGCGCCGCTTATGGTCGCACCACTTATTTACTATGACTAATATAATCGCATAGCGAATTAAACACAGCTGTCTCTATAGTCAACCTTCCTATTTGATTGCTAGAATTATCGAAGTTGACGAATATGGAGCAAAAACGAAGATGAAGAATACTTCGTTATCTTCATTTTGAGGAATATGACGAATACATTCGTCATATTCGCTAATACTACCAGGCCAACCATAGTAAACCAGGTCTAAGTAGAAATCGCAATGCGATTAATTCAAGTCATATTAATCGCATTGCGATTTCAACTTAGAGCTGGGTTTATAATGGGTCAGCTTGCTAGAATTAACGATTACGAAGTTAACGAATATGGAATATAGCAGCAGTGCTAAGTTGAAATCGCAATGCGATTAATTTAACTTGAAGTAATCGCATTGCGATTTCAACTTAGCACTGCTAGTGCTATATTCCATATTCGTTAACTCCGTTAATTCTAATTTCTAGCAAGCTATAACTCAAAAAATATCGGGAGCCAAATGCCAATACTCAAAAATCACTTTATTCAATAATAAATAGTTAAAATTCCATAAAAAGAAGAAAGGTGCAGGTGCTATAGCGCCACCCTGGACCTCTACATAGGCAGTTATCAAATCAATCTGGGTATAACATTGGTACATTCCCATCAATAAATATAAAGGTCATTACACCAGGACAAAACAGCCTCAGAAACAAATTTTTATGTAACACCATATATCATGAAATCAAGCCTTACCCAGCGCAGTGTGTATCACGCCCAGAGGACCAGGATGGCGCCACCCCGACGCGCGTTTCGGCGAACCTTCGTCCGATGCACCCCTACAGTAGAAACTCCAAAAAAGTGACCCCATTTTGGAAACTACGGGATAAGGTGTCAGTTGTTGGTACTATTTTAGGGTAAATATGATTTTTGGTTGCTCTATATTACACTTTTTTTGAGACAAGGTAACAAAAAATAGAAATTCAGAAATTTCATCTTCATTTGCCAATAACTCTTGTGGAACACCTAAAGGGTTAACAAAGTTTGTAAAACTGGTTTTAAATACCTTGAGGGGTGTAGTTTCTTAGATGGAGTCACTTTTATGGAGTTTCTACTCTAGGGGTGCATCGGGGGGCTTCAAATGGGACAGTCCAGCAAAATCTGCCTTCCAAAAACCATATGGCGTTCCTTTCCTTCTGCGCCCTGCAGTTTGGCCATACAGCAGTTTACGACCACATATTGGGTGTTCATGGAAACTGCAGAATCGGAGGAATAAATATTAAGTTTTGTTTGGCTATTAACCCTTGCTTTGTTAACGGAAAAAATGGATTAAAATGGAAAATTTTACAAAAAATTGAAATTCTGAAATTTTATCTCCATTTTCCATTAACTCTTGTGGAAAACCTAAACGGTAATGACGTTTATAAAATCAGTTTTGAATACCTTGAGGGGTGTAGTAACTGGTCCCTAAAAAGTGGGTTTTTGAAAATTTCTGAAAAATTTCAAGATTTGCTTCTAAACTTCTAAGCCTTGTAACGTCCCTAAAAAATAAAATGGCATTCCCAAAATGATTGAAACATAAAGTAGACATATGGGGAATGTAAATCAATAACTTTTTTGGGTGGTATTACTATGCATTATAGAAGTAGAGAAATTGAAACTTGGAAAATTGCAAATTTTTGGTAAATTTGGTATTTTTTTATAAATAAAAATGATATTTTTCAACTTCATTTTACCAGTGTCATGAAGTACAATATGTGACGAAAAAACAATCTCAGAATGGCCTGGATAAGAAAAAGCGTTTTAAAGTTATCACCACATAAAGTGACACTGGTCAGATTTTGAAAAATTGGCCTGGTCCTTAAGGTGAAATAGGGCCGTGTCCTTAAGGGGTTAATAAACAGCAAATTAAGCTGCAAAAACCAGTGTCAGGCAGCTACTGCCAAGGCCAATAAGATAATGGGTTGCATCAAAAGGGGCATAGATGCCCGTGATAAGAACATAGTCCTACCACTTTACAAATCACTAGTCAGACCACACATGGAGTACTGTGTACAGTTCTTGGCTACTGTGAACAAGGCAGGCAGACATAGCAGAGCTGGAGAGGGTTCAGAGGAGGGCAACTAAAGTAATAACTGGAATGGGGCAACTACAGTACCCTGAAAGGTTATCAAAATTAGGGTTATTCACTTTAGAAAAAAGACGACTGAGGGGAGATCTAATAACTATGTATAAATATATCAGGGGACAGTAGAGAGATCTGTCCCATCATCTATTTATCCCCAGGACTGTGACTGTGATGAGGGGACATCCTCTGTGTCTGGAGTAAAAAAAGGTTTGTACAGAAACATAGAAAAGGATTCTTCACGTTAAGAGCAGTGAAACTATGGAACTCTCTGCCTGAGGAGGTGGTGATGGTGAGTACAATAAAGGAATTCAAGAGGGGACTGGATGTCTTTCTGGAGTGTAATAATATTACAGGCTCCAGCTACTACAGAGAGGTCGTTGATCCAGGAAGTTATTCTGATTCCCTGATTGGAGTTGGTAAGGAATTTTTTTCCCCTTAAGTGGGGAAAATTGGCTTCTGCCTCACAGGGGTTTTTTGCCTTCCTCTGGATCAACTTGTAGGAAACAGGCCAAACTGGATGGACAAATGTCTTTTTTCGGTCTTATATACTATGTTACTATGTATGTTACTATATTGCAGTGGAACCAAAAGTTGAATGAACCTCTCCTCCGTCTAGGTGCCAGGGGCCTAATTATCTGGAAGTGGCCTTTTCTATTGCTGGGCGACATGAAGCCCGATTCTCTGCTATGCGACCTCTCTCCTCCGTCTGGGTGCCAGGGGCCTAATTATCGAAAAGTGGCCTTCTCCATTGGTGGGTGACATGACGCCTGATTCTCTGCTATGCGACCTCTGTCCTCTGTCTGGGTGCTGGGGCCTAAATTATCAAAAAGTGGCCTTCTCCATTGGTGGGTGACATGAAGTCTGACTCTGTGCTATGCGACCTCTCTCCTCTGTCTGGGTGCCAGGGGCCTAATTATCAAAAAGTGGCCTTCTCTATTGGTGAATGACATGACGCCTGATTCTCTGCTATGGGACCTCTCTCCAACTGATATTGCTTAATTTTTATTTATTTTATGTTATTTTAATTCATTCATAACCACATTGTTTGCAGGGGATTTACCTACATTTTGCTGCCTTTTGCAGCACTCTAGCCCTTTCCTTTCCTAGACTATTTTACAGCCTTTTTAGTGCCCAAAAGTTCGGGTCCCCATTGACTTCAATGGGGTTCGAGTTCGTGATGAAGTTCGGGTCGAGTTCGAATCCCGAACCCGAACATTTTCAGGAAGTTCGGCTGAACTTCTCGAACCCGAACATCCAGGTGTTCGCTCAACTCTACTCTACTTCTGTAAGTGTTTTATGACTAGGTTCTGTTTACATCTATGTGGAATCAGCTAAAAATTGTGTAAATTAAGTGCATTTTTTTCTTTGCCAATAAAGGGTTTCTTCTTTTTACTTGAGAGGACCCGGTTGTCATTGTGCGCCCTTCTGGTATACACGTCGCCTCGCTCTGGCACGTATTCTTCTGGTATTTCTCCACCTGAACCGTTGGGGTGGCTCCCACGTAAGGTGACCAAATCCGGCAGCACCGACTGGTCCCCCTCAGCTCCTCTAGCCCGGTTGCATTCACCTTCCTCCTCCCACCTACAAAACTTTGAGAGGAACAGCACAAGGTGAGCACAACTAAAACACAAGCTAAACAAACAAATTCTAAACACACTCACCCTATGAGCGCCTTTTTTCTTCTTCTCTTCATGCCATATATTGATGTTACGGCAAAGCACAGTGTTCTACACCACTATAAAGGCTCTTAGCAGCCAGGAAATAGCCATTTTTTATGTAATTCGGATCGAACCAAATTTTTCCCAAAAATTTGGCGAACTGGCGAATCGAATTTTTAAAAATATTCGCTCATCTCTAATTATCACTATTACCTAAATAAATTTACTTATATATTTTACTATTCTTAAAGTGGTAGACTCTTTTTAAAGAGTATCTGAACCTGAAATGGTGTACTTAACAATACGGTAGCACTTCAGAGCTGGGGCATTACCCCTCTGAAAAACATTACTCTGTAGGTTTTTGGCTGGCGGGCAAAATGAACAACAGACCTCAAAACCTCTGCCTAGAAATAATGACCTCTATATAACAACTCAATTCTGGCCAGTTCAGTAGTCACCAGCTAGAATGGAGGTGATGTATGGAGGACCTCTCAGCAACTATCGTCTGCCCAGAAATTATGAACCTCCGTGCAGCAACTCTAGTCGTTTTAGTAATGAGCCAGCTAGAATCGAGTTGCTGTAAGAAGAACCTCCCTATAAGAACTACTCTACGCAGAAATGATGGACCTCCATATAACAACTCCATTCTAGTAAGTTTAGTAGTCACCAGCTAGAATGGAGGTGCTGTATAGAGGACCTTCATAAAACAACTTCTGTCTGTGCAGAAATGATGGACCTCCATACAGCAACTCCATTCTGGTCCTTTCAGTAATGAGCCAGTTAGAATGCATTTGCTTTATGGAGAACCTCCCTGTAGCAGCCATCGTCTGCCCAGAAATAATGGACCTCCCTGCAGCAACTCTTTTCTCCTCAATTCAGTAGTCACCAGCTAAAATGGAGTTGCGGTATGGAGGACCTCCTAGGCTTGTCATAGCGCGATACCGGCAGAGCTTAATCACAGACATAGCTTCATCGGCAGCTTGTTACAATCCCATAAATTGTAACATAGTACATAAGGCCGAAAAATGACATCTTTCTATCTAGGTCGGCCTGTCATCCTGCTAGTTGATCGAGAGGAAAGAAGTACTCCCTGGATCAACGACCCATCTCTAGTAGCTGTAGCCTGTAATATTATTACACTCCAGGAATACATCCAGGCCCCTCTTGAATTCCTTTATTGTACTCACCATCAACCACCTCCTCAGGCAGAGAGTTCCATAGTCTCACTGCTCTTACCATAAAGAATCCTCTTCTATGTTTGTGTACAAACCTTATCTCCAGACGCAGAGGATGTCCCCTCGTCACAGTGACAGTCCTGGGGATAAATACATGATGGGAGAGATCTCTGTACTGACCCCTGATATATTTATACATAGTTATTAGATCTCCCCTTAGTCGTCTATTTTCTAAAGTAAATAACCCTAATTTTGATAACCTTTCAAGGTACTGTAGTTGCCCAATTCCAGTTATTACTTTAGTTGCCCTCCTCTGAACCCTCTCCAGCTCTGCTATGTCCGCCTTGTTCACAGTAGCCAAGAACTGTACACAGTACTCCATGTGTGGTCTGACTAGCGATTTGTAAAGTGGTAGGACTATGTTCTCATCACGGGCGTCTATGCCCCTTTAGATGCAAACCATTATCTTATTGGCCTTGGCGGCAGCTGCCTGACACTGGTTTAGTGTACTAACTGTGATAGTATTCTTCTGAAGTCTACGGTACCAGAGATCACAAGATCGCATGTACAGGCCCCCTAAGGAGTCTAAAAAATTACATAAGAAAACCATAAATATTAAAAATTCAAAACACATTCCTAATTTTACATATGAGAAACAATAAAAAAAAATGAAATGTAATAGGAATCACCGTGTCCAAAAATGTCTGAATTATTAAAATGTAAAAATTATTCTTCTTGCACAGTGAACATTGTAACTAGAGATTAGCGAATCAAAGCTAACGAACTGGAATTCGATCCGAATTTCAGGAAAAATTCGGTTCGCACCGAATGCGAATTTCCCCACGTTATGTGGTAACAAATCATATTTTTTCCTAAAATGGCTGCTGCACGTGTGAAGACATGGGGCAACTAACTCTGGAAAGGCGGGATCACCCATAACGCCATGCATGCAGCCAATCCGCAGTTAGCCAGACCTGTGATGTCACAGCCCTATAAATAGCAAAGCCATTATAGATTCTGCCAATTACCAGTGTACTTAGTGCAGGGAGAGACATCTGCAGGCGCTAGGGACAGTGATAGAAAAAATTGTTGAAAAGTGTTCATTTGGGGAGGTTACAGCCTGTGTAATAGTAATTTCAGCAAACCGTACTTATTAGGGTGCAAGTGCTGATTGATACAGTCATTAACAGGGTTTATTAAAAGGCAATAATTCTATGTCATATTTTCCCCCTGTGCGTAGCAGTTATCTGTTGCAAAGCTTTTTGTGGGGTTTTTAGCGTAAACGAAAAACTATATCTGCCGCTCAGCGGTGCAGCTATTTCTTGTAAAGCCTTTAGTGACATGTATTAGCGCAAAAAAGAAAAAAAATATTTGCCGCTCAGTGGTGCAATTTGTTGTTGTAAATCCTTTTGTAGGGTGTTTTAGCATAAAAAGAACAAATATATTTGCCGCTTAGCAGTGCAATTATTTCTTGTAAATCCTTTAGTGACATTTATTAGTGCAAAAGAAAAAATATATTTGCTGCTCAGCGGTGCAGTTATTTCTTTTAAAGCCTTTAGTGACGTGTATTATCTAGAGATGGCCCGAACTATCCGCCGGCGAACAGTTCCCGGCGAACATAGCTTGCTCGCGTTCGCGCGGCGGGCTAACATATGCGATGTTCGGTCCGCCCCCTATAAATCATCATTGAGCAAACTTTGACCCTGTACCTCACAGTCAGCAGACACATTCCAGCCAATCAGCAGCATAACCTCCCTCCCAGACCCTCCCATCTCCTGAACAGCATCCATTTTAGATTCATTCGGAAGCTGCAGTCTTAGTGAGAGGAGGGACAGTGTAGCTGCTGCTGATTTAATTGCGAAATCGATAGCTAGGCTAGTGTATTCAGTGTCCACTACAGTCCTGAAAGACTCATCTGATCTCTACTGTAAGGACAGTGTCCTGACAGCACCCCAAAAAGCCCTTTTTAGGGCTGCTACATTAGTCAGCTTTTTTTTTTCTTCTCCATATATATATTGCAGTTGACTGGCCTGCCCGTGTGTGAGGAGCTGCAGGCCCACAGACTGTAGTGTGCCCACTGCCAGTGCCCACCACTCATACCGTGTGGCACAGGACTTTGCATTAAAAAAAAGGCATTTAATTTTTACACTTTAGTGTAATTTCAGTTGCTTGCCTGCTGCCAGTGTGTGTCAGGCCAACTTCCACTGACTGTAGTGTGCCCACTGCCAGTGCCCACCACTCATACTGGGTGGCACAGGACTTTGCATCAAAAAAAGGCATTTAATTTTTACACTTTAGTGTAATTTCAGCAATCTGGTGTCCTTCAAGCTGCGCGACTGTAACCACGCTGGTGTACCTTGGCACGTGTATCTCCTCAGGTACAGTCTCCATATTCGTGGTCATCTACTCACGTGATTTTTCAGGTATGAACTACGGCAATCGTCGGTCACTGGAGCGATGTTGTACCTTAAGGTACAAATGGGTGGTCTGACCAGACGCGTTTCGGGGTAAGTTATGTCTCCTTCCTCGGTGGTAATCGGACCCCCAACACACACTCTCTTTTGTACAAGGTTTGTTATATCGAAAATCTGACATGGACTCCTTTCCGGAAGTTGAATAATGCTCCAGGAAACTGATTGGGTAAATAATTTCTCATTGAGTTATTACATATGAGCAATCAGATAAATACATCATTTTTCATACAAGTTACGCGGACTACCAGTACTTTCAATTGGTACCTAAAACGCAAATTGACCCGTTGCGATATCATTGTGTTATTGTTGCGATTTTTGTTATTCAACTATTCTAACATACAAAATTATTAAAAACCTAGTTAAAAAGAACTATTGTGAAGATTAAAAGTGCGTACACTCAACAGCAGACAATAGTCCTACCACTTTACAAATCACTAGTCAGACCACACATGGAGTACTGTGTACAGTTCTTGGCTACTGTGAACAAGGCAGGCAGACATAGCAGAGCTGGAGAGGGTTCAGAGGAGGGCAACTAAAGTAATAACTGGAATGGGGCAACTACAGTACCCTGAAAGGTTATCAAAATTAGGGTTATTCACTTTAGAAAAAAGACGACTGAGGGGAGATCTAATAACTATGTATAAATATATCAGGGGACAGTAGAGAGATCTGTCCCATCATCTATTTATCCCCAGGACTGTGACTGTGATGAGGGGACATCCTCTGTGTCTGGAGTAAAAAAAGGTTTGTACACAAACATAGAAAAGGATTCTTCACGTTAAGAGCAGTGAAACTATGGAACTCTCTGCCTGAGGAGGTGGTGATGGTGAGTACAATAAAGGAATTCAAGAGGGGACTGGATGTCTTTCTGGAGTGTAATAATATTACAGGCTCCAGCTACTACAGAGAGGTCATTGATCCAGGAAGTTATTCTGATTCCCTGATTGGACTTGGTAAGGAATTGTTTTCCCCTTAAGTGGGGAAAATTGGCTTCTGCCTCACAGGGGTTTTTTGCCTTCCTCTGGATCAACTTGTAGGAAACAGGCCAAACTGGATGGACAAATGTCTTTTTTCGGTCTTATATACTATGTTACTATGTATGTTACTATATTGCAGTGGAACCAAAAGTTGAATGAACCTCTCCTCCGTCTAGGTGCCAGGGGCCTAATTATCTGGAAGTGGCCTTTTCTATTGCTGGGCGACATGAAGCCCGATTCTCTGCTATGCGACCTCTCTCCTCCGTCTGGGTGCCAGGGGCCTAATTATCGAAAAGTGGCCTTCTCCATTGGTGGGTGACATGACGCCTGATTCTCTGCTATGCGACCTCTGTCCTCTGTCTGGGTGCTGGGGCCTAAATTATCAAAAAGTGGCCTTCTCCATTGGTGGGTGACATGAAGTCTGACTCTGTGCTATGCGACCTCTCTCCTCTGTCTGGGTGCCAGGGGCCTAATTATCAAAAAGTGGCCTTCTCTATTGGTGAATGACATGACGCCTGATTCTCTGCTATGCGACCTCTGTCCTCTGTCTGGGTGCTGGGGCCTAAATAAATGAAAGTGGCCTTCTCCATTGGTGGGTGACTTGAAGCATGATTCTCTGCTATGGGACCTCTCTCCAACTGATATTGCTTAATTTTTATTTATTTTATGTTATTTTAATTCATTCATAACCACATTGTTTGCAGGGGATTTACCTACATTTTGCTGCCTTTTGCAGCACTCTAGCCCTTTCCTTTCCTAGACTATTTTACAGCCTTTTTAGTGCCCAAAAGTTCGGGTCCCCATTGACTTCAATGGGGTTCGAGTTCGTGATGAAGTTCGGGTCGAGTTCGAATCCCGAACCCGAACATTTTCAGGAAGTTCGGCTGAACTTCTCGAACCCGAACATCCAGGTGTTCGCTCAACTCTACTCTACTTCTTTAAGTGTTTAATGACCAGGTTCTGTTTACATCTATGTGGAATCAGCTAAAAATTGTGTAAATTAAGTGCATTTTTTTCTTTGCCAATAAAGGGTTTCTTATTTTTGCTTGAGAGGACCCGGTTGTCATTGTGCGCCCTTCTGGTATACACGTCGCCTCGCTCTGGCACGTATTCTTCTGGTATTTCTCCACCTGAACCGTTGGGGTGGCTCCCACGTAAGGTGACCAAATCCGGCAGCACCGACTGGTCCCCCTCAGCTCCTCTAGCCCGGTTGCATTCACCTTACTCCTCCCACCTACAAAACTTTGAGAGGAACAGCACAAGGTGAGCACAACTAAAACACAAGCTAAACAAACAAATTCTAAACACACTCACCCTATGAGCGCCTTTTTTCTTCTTCTCTTCATGCCATATATTGATGTTACGTCAAAGCACAGTGTTCTACACCACTATAAAGGCTCTTAGCAGCCAGGAAATAGCCATTTTTTATGTAATTCGGATCGAACCAAATTTTTCCCAAAAAATTTGGCGAACTGGCGAATCGAATTTTTAAAAATATTCGCTCATCTCTAATTATCACTATTACCTTAATAAATTTACTTATATATTTTAATATTCTTAAAGTGGTAGACTCTTTTTAAAGAGTATCTGAACCTGAAATGGTGTACTTAACAATACGGTAGCACTTCAGAGCTGGGGCATTACCCCTCTGAAAAACATTACTCTGTAGGTTTTTGGCTGGCGGGCAAAATGAACAACAGACCTCAAAACCTCTGCCTAGAAATAATGACCTCTATATAACAACTCAATTCTGGCCAGTTCAGTAGTCACCAGCTAGAATGGAGGTGATGTATGGAGGACCTCTCAGCAACTATCGTCTGCCCAGAAATACTGAACCTCCGTGCAGCAACTCTAGTCGTTTTAGTATTGAGCCAGCTAGAATCGAGTTGCTGTAAGAAGAACCTCCCTATAAGAACTACTCTACGCAGAAATGATGGACCTCCATATAACAACTCTATTCTAGTAAGTTTAGTAGTCACCAGCTAGAATGGAGGTGCTGTATAGAGGACCTTCATAAAACAACTTCTGTCTGTGCAGAAATGATGGACCTCCATACAGCAACTCCATTCTGGTCCTTTCAGTAATGAGCCAGTTAGAATGCATTTGCTTTATGGAGAACCTCCCTGTAGCAGCCATCGTCTGCCCAGAAATAATGGACCTCCCTGCAGCAACTCTTTTCTCCTCAATTCAGTAGTCACCAGCTAAAATGGAGTTGCGGTATGGAGGACCTCCTAGGCTTGTCATAGCGCGATACCGGCAGAGCTTAATCACAGACATAGCTTCATCGGCAGCTTGTTACAATCCCATAAATTGTAACATAGTAACATAGTACATAAGGCCGAAAAAACGACATCTTTCCATCCAGTTCGGCCTGTCATCCTGCTAGTTGATCGAGAGGAAAGAAGTACTCCCTGGATCAACAACCCATCTCTAGTAGCTGTAGCCTGTAATATTATTACACTCCAGGAATACATCCAGGCCCCTCTTGAATTCCTTTATTGTACTCACCATCAACCACCTCCTCAGGCAGAGAGTTCCATAGTCTCACTGCTCTTACCATAAAGAATCCTCTTCTATGTTTGTGTACAAACCTTATCTCCAGACGCAGAGGATGTCCCCTCGTCACAGTGACAGTCCTGGGGATAAATACATGATGGGAGAGATCTCTGTACTGACCCCTGATATATTTATACATAGTTATTAGATCTCCCTTAGTCGTCTATTTTCTAAAGTAAATAACCCTAATTTTGATAACCTTTCAAGGTACTGTAGTTGCCCAATTCCAGTTATTACTTTAGTTGCCCTCCTCTGAACCCTCTCCAGCTCTGCTATGTCCGCCTTGTTCACAGTAGCCAAGAACTGTACACAGTACTCCATGTGTGGTCTGACTAGCGATTTGTAAAGTGGTAGGACTATGTTCTCATCACGGGCGTCTATGCCCCTTTAGATGCAAACCATTATCTTATTGGCCTTGGCGGCAGCTGCCTGACACTGGTTTAGTGTACTAACTGTGATAGTATTCTTCTGAAGTCTACGGTACCAGAGATCACAAGATCGCATGTACAGGCCCCCTAAGGAGTCTAAAAAATTACATAAGAAAACCATAAATATTAAAAATTCAAAACACATTCCTAATTTTACATATGAGAAACAATAAAAAAAAATGAAATGTAATAGGAATCACCGTGTCCAAAAATGTCTGAATTATTAAAATGTAAAAATTATTCTTCTTGCACAGTGAACATTGTAACTAGAGATTAGTGAATCAAAGCTAACGAACTGGAATTCCATCCGAATTTCAGGAAAAATTCGGTTCGCACCGAATGCGAATTTCCCCACGTTATGTGGTAACAAATCATATTTTTTCCTAAAATGGCTGCTGCACGTGTGAAGACATGGGGCAACTAACTCTGGAAAGGCGGGATCACCCATAACGCCATGCATGCAGCCAATCCGCAGTTAGCCAGACCTGTGATGTCACAGCCCTATAAATAGCAAAGCCATTATAGATTCTGCCAATTACCAGTGTACTTAGTGCAGGGAGAGACATCTGCAGGCGCTAGGGACAGTGATAGAAAAAATTGTTGAAAAGTGTTCATTTGGGGAGGTTACAGCCTGTGTAATAGTAATTTCAGCAAACCGTACTTATTAGGGTGCAAGTGCTGATTGATACAGTCATTAACAGGGTTTATTAAAAGGCAATAATTCTATGTCATATTTTCCCCCTGTGCGTAGCAGTTATCTGTTGCAAAGCTTTTTGTGGGGTTTTTTAGCGTAAAACGAAAAACTATATCTGCCGCTCAGCGGTGCAGCTATTTCTTGTAAAGCCTTTAGTGACATGTATTAGCGCAAAAAAGAAAAAAAATATTTGCCGCTCAGTGGTGCAATTTGTTGTTGTAAATCCTTTTGTAGGGTGTTTTAGCATAAAAAGAACAAATATATTTGCCGCTTAGCAGTGCAATTATTTCTTGTAAATCCTTTAGTGACATTTATTAGTGCAAAAAGAAAAAATATATTTGCTGCTCAGCGGTGCAGTTATTTCTTTTAAAGCCTTTAGTGACGTGTATTATCTAGAGATGGCCCGAACTATCCGCCGGCGAACAGTTCCCGGCGAACATAGCTTGCTCGCGTTCGCCGCGGCGGGCTAACATATGCGATGTTCGGTCCGCCCCCTATAAATCATCATTGAGCAAACTTTGACCCTGTACCTCACAGTCAGCAGACACATTCCAGCCAATCAGCAGCATAACCTCCCTCCCAGACCCTCCCATCTCCTGAACAGCATCCATTTTAGATTCATTCGGAAGCTGCAGTCTTAGTGAGAGGAGGGACAGTGTAGCTGCTGCTGATTTAATTGCGAAATCGATAGCTAGGCTAGTGTATTCAGTGTCCACTACAGTCCTGAAAGACTCATCTGATCTCTACTGTAAGGACAGCGTCCTGACAGCACCCCAAAAAGCCCTTTTTAGGGCTGCTACATTAGTCAGCTTTTTTTTTTCTTCTCCATATATATATTGCAGTTGCCTGGCCTGCCCGTGTGTGAGGAGCTGCAGGCCCACAGACTGTAGTGTGCCCACTGCCAGTGCCCACTACTCATACCGTGTGGCACAGGACTTTGCATTAAAAAAAAGGCATTTAATTTTTACACTTTAGTGTAATTTCAGTTGCTTGCCTGCTGCCAGTGTGTGTCAGGCCGACTTCCACTGACTGTAGTGTGCCCACTGCCAGTGCCCACCACTCATACTGGGTGGCACAGGACTTTGCATCAAAAAAAGGCATTTAATTTTTACACTTTAGTGTAATTTCAGCAATCTGGTGTCCTTCAAGCTGCGCGACTGTAACCACGCTGGTGTACCTTGGCACGTGTATCTCCTCAGGTACAGTCTCCATATTCGTGGTCATCTACTCACGTGATTTTTCAGGTATGAACTACGGCAATCGTCGGTCACTGGAGCGATGTTGTACCTTAAGGTACAAATGGGTGGTCTGACCAGACGCGTTTCGGGGTAAGTTATGTCTCCTTCCTCGGTGGTAATCGGACCCCCAACACACACTCTCTTTTGTACAAGGTTTGTTATATCGAAAATCTGACATGGACTCCT
Source organism: Bufotes viridis (assembly GCA_033119425.1). Classification (NCBI taxonomy): domain Eukaryota; kingdom Metazoa; phylum Chordata; class Amphibia; order Anura; family Bufonidae; genus Bufotes; species Bufotes viridis. The sequence continues at coordinate 134,512,900 of CM065594.1, read as the reverse complement.
TTCCGGAAGTTGAATAATGCTCCAGGAAACTGATTGGGTAAATAATTTCTCATTGAGTTATTACATATGAGCAATCAGATAAATACATCATTTTTCATACAAGTTACGCGGACTACCAGTACTTTCAATTGGTACCTAAAACGCAAATTGACCCGTTGCGATATCATTGTGTTATTGTTGCGATTTTTGTTATTCAACTATTCTAACATACAAAATTATTAAAAACCTAGTTAAAAAGAACTATTGTGAAGATTAAAAGTGCGTACACTCAACAGCAGACAATGTCTTTATTGAATAGTGGAAAAGGTCATATATTTAAAAATTCTGTTTAAAATTTGCGTGTATTTCTATCCAAGGTAATGGTAAAAGATAATAAAAATAGTGATAATGATAGTAATAGTAACTCCAGTTCTCTTTTTTATCTCTATATTCATCTAACCTAGGTAGAGGGGTGGAACTACCTTACTGAGAGCACCCTGGCGGTGAACCAACAATCCAGTGCGTCTAATATTGTTTTTTTCTAGAAATATTAAAATATATAATCAAAAATTAGCAAACCCAATTTTTAACGACCAATTCTTTTAATATGTAGCTTTCAGGGTCTTAAATAATGTAAATCACCCATAAATCAATTTTTTTAAACTACACCCCTCAAGCTATTCAAAAATGATTTTGCTAACTTTGCAAAAAGTTGTTATTCCACCACATTTTTAACTTTCATAAGGGGTAACAGGACAAACACACATTTAGTTCCCCATTTCCCGCCAAATACACCAACACCCCATGTGCCACTATATGTGCAACTATACAAATTACAGTAATAGAAAACAAAATCCCAGGACACAAACTCTTTATTCGACATAAAAAGCTTTAACTAACCAAATAACTAACATTATACACTACTGAACTATCATTAACTAGCCAGCTGTATAATTATCATTATAAATATAGTAAAATAACTGACTGAGATGTCAATAGGCAGTGCTTGAAGAGGACCTTTCACCTGAAAATGCAAGTTAAAATAAAGATATACCCTTACTTGCCGGCCCCCGGTTGTGCTTATTCAGTTGATCTTTATTCACGATGTGCCCCCGTTTGTCCGCGGTGCCCCCCGCATTATTTGCCGCCTTCCATGCTAATGAGCCATTCGGCTCAACTGGGCGAGCCAGCAGAAGTTCTCCCGGGCGTGTCTTTCTTCTCCCTGGCATGAAGCGCATCCAATTTGCGGGAATCCAAGATGGATGAAATCGCTCCAGTTTTCGCGAATCTCGCGAGAACTGGAGCTTCTGCTCCCTAGCTAAGAGCGGAGTGAGCTGATTGGATGCGCTCCGTGCCAGGGAGAAGAAAGACACGCCCGGGAGAACTTTTGCAGGCCCGTCCAGTTGAGCCGAATGGCACATTAGCATGGAACGCGGGAAATATTGCGGGGGGCACCGCGGACAAACGGGGGCACATAGTGAATAAAGATCAACTGAATAAGCACCACGGGGGACAGGCAAGTAAGGGTATATCTTTATTTTAACTTGCATTTTCAGAGAGGAGGGAGAGTGTAGTTGCTGCAGATTTTATAAGGAAATCGATAGCTAGGCTAGTGAATTCAGTGTCCATTCCAGTCCTGAAAGACTCCTCTGATCTCTGCTGTAAGGACAGCGTCCTGACAGCACCCCAAAAAGCCCTTTTTAGGGCTGCAACATTAGTCTGCTTTTTTTTTTCTCCATATACATATTGCAGTTGCCTGGCCTGCCTGTGTGTGAGGAGCTGCAGGCCCACAGACTGTAGTGTGCCCACTGCCAGTGCCCACCCCTGTCATCCCATGTGGCACAGGACTTTGCATCAAAAAAAGGCATTTAATTTTTACACTTTAATCTAAGGTTAGTTGCCTGCCAGTGTGTGTCAGGCTAACTTCCACTGACTGTAGTGTGCCCACTGCCAGTGCCCACCACTCATACCGGCTGGCACAGGACTTTGCATAAAAGAAGGCATTTAATTTTTACACTTTAGTGTAATTTCAGTTGCTTGCCTGCTGCTAGTGTGTGTCAGGCCCACTTCCACAGACTGTAGTGTGCCCACTGCCAGTGCCAACCACTGATACCGGGTTTCACAGTAGCTTGCCGATAAATAAGGCATTTAATTTTTAGACAGTAGTCTAAATTCAGTTGCTTGCCTGCTGCCAGTGTGTGTCAGGCCCACTTTCACAGACTGTAGTGTGCCCACTGCCAGTGACAACCACTGATACCGGGTGGCACAGTAGCTTGCCGATAAATAAGGCATTTAATTTTTACACTTTAGTGTAATTTCAGTTGCTTGCCTGCTGCCAGTGTGTGTCAGGCCGACATCCACTGACTGTAGTGTGCCCACTGCCAGTGCCAACCACTGATACCGGGTGGCACAGTAGCTTGCCGATAAATAAGGCATTTAATTTTTAGACAGTAGTCTAAATTCAGTTGCTTGCCTGCTGCCAGTGTGTGTCAGGCCCACTTCCACAGACTGTAGTGTGCCCACTGCCAGTGCCAAACACTGATACCGGGTGGCACAGTAGCTTGCCGATAAATAAGGCATTTAATTTTTAAACAGTAGTCTAAATTCAGTTGCTTGCCTGCTGCCAGTGTGTGTCAGGCCCACTTCCACAGACTGTAGTGTGCCCACTGCCAGTGCCAACCACTGATACCGGGTGGCACAGTAGCTTGCCGATAAATAAGGCATTTAATTTTTAGACAGTAGTCTAAATTCAGTTGCTTGCCTGCTGCCAGTGTGTGTCAGGCCCACTTCCACTAACTGTAGTGTGCCCACTGCCAGTGCCAACCACTGATACCGGATGGCACAGTAGCTTGCCGATAAATAAGGCATTTAATTTTTACACATTAGTCTAATTTCAGTTGCTTGCCTGCTGCCAGTGTATGTCAGGCCCACTTCCACAGACTGAAGTGTGCCCACTGCCAGTGCCCACCACTGATGACCGGGTGGCACAGTACCTAGCACGCGTAGTAACACTTATCTAAAAAAAAAATGACAGGTAGAGGCAGGCCACCCCGCAGGGGCCGTCGTGGTCGTGGTGCTGTGATTTCCACTGTCCCTGGAATAATGCCTAGTGTTCAGAGGCCACGTACCCTGAACCCGAAAAATTCTGAGGACATAGTTGACTGGCTTAGACAGGACACCCAATCTTCAACAGCTTCCGCTAAGAACCTTGACGCACCATCCTCCTCCAGCTCAGCTTTGGTCACCTGCTCTCAAGTTACCACGCTCCCGCCCGCCTCCACCACTACCACCACAGCCACCACAGCCGCTTCACTTGATCCGTCAGAGGGGTTATTTACACATCAGTTGGATGCAATTAGTGATGCGCAACCATTATTGCCAGATGATGTAGATTACAGGGATATGTCTCAGTCAGGCAGGATTACACACATGGACGTGCAGTGTGATGATGATGATGATGATGTTGTACCCGCTGCTGCTTCCTTTGCTGAGGTGTCAGATACAAGTGAAGCGGTTGATGATGACGATGTGTCCACGGATGCCACGTGGGTGCCTGCTCGAAGAGAAGAAGAGGGGGAAAGTTCAGATGGGGAAACAGAGAGAATGAGGAAACGAGTTTGAAGCAGGGGGAGGTCGTCGCAAGGAGTTAGTGGCACAGTCAGACAGCATGTATTGGCACCTGGGGTCAGCCAGACAACACGCCAGTCAACGCATGCTGTTGCCACCACTAGAATGCCGTCATTGCAAAGCTCAGCAGTGTGGCATTTTTTTTGTTTGTCTGCCTCTGATAACAGCAATGCCATTTGCAACCTGTGCCAAAAGAAACTGAGTCGTGGGAAGTCCAACACCTACCTTGGTACAACTGCTTTGCAAAGGCACATGATCTCACATCACAAACGCCTATGGGATCAACACTTGAGTACAAGCAGCACACAAACTCAAAGCCACCATGCTCCTCCTGGTCCAGCATCCTCAGCCACGTCAATCACTGCTGTCCTCCCTGCCCCCTCTCAACCAACCGCCACTCCTCCTCTCACCTTCAGCAGTTCCTGCTCATCTGCCCGACAGTCAGGTGTCTGTCAAGGACATGTTTGAGCGTAAAAAGCCAATGTCACAGAATCACCCCCTTGCCGGGCGACTGACAGCTGGCTTGACGGAACTCTTAGCCCGCCAGCTTTTACCATACCAGCTGGTGGAGTCTGAGGCCTTTAAAAAATTTGTCGCTATTGGGACACCACAGTAGAAGGTACCCGGACGAAATTTTTTTTTCAAAAAAGGCAATCCCAAACCTCTACCATGTCATTGAAAAGGAAGTCATGGCATCTCTGGCATACAGTGTTGGGGCAAGGGTCCATCTGACCACTGATACCTGGTCTGAAAAGCACGGTCAGGGCAGGTATATCACGTACACTGTGCATTGGGTCAACCTGCTGACGGCTGACAAGCATGGAATGCGTGGCTCCGCAGCGGAGTTGGGGAGACCGCCACGACTTGCAGGCAGACCTACAGCTACCTCCTCTACTCCTACTCCATCCTCTTCGATATCCTCCTCGGCTGAGTCCTCTTCTTCTGCGGTGTCTGGCTGCACATCAACTGAATCCCCCCAGCTCCCCAGGGGCTATTCCACATCCCGGATACGACAGGGTCACGCCATCTTGGGGTTGACTTGCCTGAAAGCAGAGAGCCACACAGGACCAGCACTCCTGTCCGCCCTGAACGCACAGGTGGATCAGTGGCTGACCCCGCACCAACTGGAGATCGGCAAAGTGGTGTGTGACAATGGAACAAATTTGTTGTCGGCATTGAATTTGGGCAAGTTGTCACATGTGCCGTGCATGGCACATGTGTTGAATCTCATCGTACAACGCTTTGTGTCTAAGTACCCAGGCTTACAGGACGTCCTCAAGCAGGCCAGGAAGGTGTGTGGCCATTTCAAGCGTTCCTACACGGCCATGGCGCACTTTTCCGATATTCAGCGGCGAAACAACATGCCAGTGAGGGGCTTGATATGCGACAGCCCAACACGTTGGAATTCAACACTCCTAATGTTCGACCGCCTGCTCCAACAAGAAAAAGCCGTCAATGAGTATTTGTATGACCGGGGTGCTAGGACAGCATCTGCGGAGCTGGGAATTTTTTTGCCACGTTACTGGACGCTCATGCGCAATGCCTGTAGGCTCAGGCGTCCTTTTGAGGAGGTGACAAACCTAGTCAGTCGCACCGAAGGCACCATCAGCGACCTCATCCCATTTGTTTTCTTCCTGGAGCGTGCCCTGCGAAAAGTGCTGGATCAGGCTGTAGATGAGCGTGAAGAGGAAGAGGAAGAGTTGTGGTCACCATCACCACCAGAAACAGCCTTGTCATCATCGCTTGCCAGACCTGCGGCAACGCTGGAAGAGGAGTATGAGGAAGAGGAGTCAGAAGAGGAATGTGGCAGCTTTGAGAAGGAGGAAGACCAACCACAGCAGGCACCCCAGGGTGCTCATTGTTGTCACCTATCTGGTACCCATGGTGTTGTACGTGGCTGGGGGGAAGAACAGACCATCAATGACATCAGTGAGGACAAGGAACGGGAAATGAGTAGCTCTGCATCCAACCTTGTTCAAATGGGGTCTTTCATGCTGTCATGTCTGTTGAGGGACCCTTGTATAAAAAGGATGAAGGAGAACGACCTGTACTGGGTGGCCACGCTACTAGACCCCCGGTATAAGCAGAAAGTGGCAGAAATGTTACCAAATTACCGAAAGTCGGAAAGGATGCAGCAGTTCAAAACCAAACTAAAAAATATGCTTTACACAGCTTATAAGGGGGATGTCACAGCACAACTGGAATCTAACAGGGGAAGAGGTGAGTGTAATCCTCCTCCTACCACGGCGGCAAGGACTGGACGATTTACAGATGTGTTGTTGATGGAGGACATGCAGAGCTTTTTCAGTCCTACTCATCGCCACAGCCCTTCGGGATCCAGCCTTAGAGAACGACTCGACCGACAGGTAGCAGACTACCTCGCCTTAACAGCAGATATCGACACTCTGAGGAGCAATGAACCCCTTCACTACTGGGTGTGCAGGCTTGACCTGTGGCCTGAGCTATCCCAGTTTGCGATAGAACTTCTGGCCTGCCCTGCTTCAAGTGTCCTGTCAGAAAGGACCTTCAGTGCAGCAGGAGGCATTGTCACTGACAAGAGAAGTCGCCTCGGTCAAAAAAGTGTTGATTACCTCACCTTCATAAAGATAAATGAGGCATGGATCCCGAAGGAACTGACAGTGGGGGATACGTTTGACTAACAAAAGGCCTGATTACATGCCTTGGCCTCAAAATGGTCCCCACGCTGCTGTATTTAATGTCTGCATACCAGATGACTTTTGTGAATTCTTCACCCCCAACTAGGGTTCAAGCCACAATGTTTTAGTCACTTTTCTGCCTGGAAAACATCAATTTTTCCGGCCGCTGCTACAATAGCGGCTGCAACAATGCCATTATTTTTCAGGCATGTGTACATGCCTAATTTTTCTGTCCTATGGTGCAGCACTGTGGCTGCAAAAACAAACCAAAAAAAAAAGGCACATACAAGTGTCAATTCCCCTTCGTGATTGTTACCTTGTTGTGGTGAAGGGGCTTGCGTATCACAATGAAGCAATCATCACCTCTATGAGTGTGTTGGCAATGTTGCCACACCCCAGATGATAAGGCCGTTGCTTCATTATGGTCAGACCAAAAGCGATCGGACGGCTGGATAATATTTCATAGAAAAAACATTAATTTACCTTTTTTTTTAATGTTGTATGGGTTTTTAATACATAAAATAAAAAATCATAATAAAGTCTCTTAATAGTTTATTAGGAATAATGCAGACAATAAAAAAAATCCCCATCAATTCCAATACAAAGCAAGTACAGAGCTCAGAACTAAATTATTTCATGATGTCGTAATGGTTCGCTAATTCGACAATGGTTAATCAGTTCGACCGGATAGGGTACGTAACAGGGATTAAACTGATAGGAATAGTACTAGTTAAGACACCACTCATATAGGGTGTCACAGCACATTGCTCTGTGCACGCGCAGTGCCCCAATTTGGGAGTATGAGGACCGACCAAGCTGCTTTTTCCATCTCCCGGTTCCTGAAATCAATTCAGTTTGGTGTATGAGAGTTTGGTCTGTCACTGTGAAGGCAGTCGAAGGTACCCGGCCTAAATTTTTTTTCACAAAAGGCAATCCCTGATATGGGATGTAACAGGGATTAAACTGATGAGAATAGTACTACAGAAAATACCACTCATATCAGGTGTGACAGTAAATTGCACGGCGCAGACGCAGTGACCGTGGATTAAAACAGAGTGGAGGGAGCCAGCCTTTTTTTAACCATCTCCCCGTTCGAAAAATCAATTCAATAAATGGCCCCTAGATTGGGGATGTTAGAGGGATTAAACTGATGAGTATAGTACTACAGAAAATACCACTCATATCGGGTGTGACAGTAAATTGCACGGCGCAGACACAGTGACCGTCTATTAAAACAGAGTGGAGGGAGTCAGCGTTTTTTTAACCATCTCCCCGTTCGAAAAATCTATTCAATAAATGGCCCCCAGATTGGGGACGTTAGAGGGATTAAACTGATGAGAATAGTACTACAGAAAATACCACTCATATCGGGTGTGACAGTAAATTGCATGGCGCAGACGCAGTGACCGTGGATAAAAACAAAGGGGAGGGAGCCAGCATTTTTTTAACCATCTCCCCGTTCGAAAAATCTATTCAATTCACCTTTCGGGGACCCTTGGTGTTGTATGTGGCTGGCTGGAGGAAGAAACCTTCAATGACATCACCGGGACGTGTCTAGCTTGGTATCCAACCTTGTGCAAATGGGGAGTTTGCGATTGTGCAAATGAACTGTTTGCGGTTGTTTGCGGTGCATTAAAAGGGGAGTTTGGTCTGTCAATGTCTGTAAAGTGGGCATAACCCTTACACTACCTAATCGATACAACATCATACCTAATCCTATACACACACTGGATGTTTTAAAGCATGTTATTCCAAACAATTTAGGAATGTTAGTTGATTTATGCCCTTTATGGATTAAAACCCAACTCTGCGTCCACTACGTAATTTTCCATGGGAGTTTTGCCATAGATCCCCCTCCGGCATGCCACAGTCCAGGTGTTAGACCCTTTTAAACAACTTTCCCATCACTATTGTGGCCAGAAAGAGTCCCTGTTGGTTTTAAAATTCGCCTGCCAATTGAAGTCAATGGCGGTTCGCCCGGTTCGCCCGTTCGCGAACATTTGCGGAAGTTCGCGTTCGCTGTTCGTGAACGGAAAATTTTATGTTCGCGACATCACTACTAACCACATTGGCATAGAGCAAATTTGTTTAATTATTTAACAGTTATTAATAAATAGCTGTTTTCTGTAGTAACATCTGCTTTGGCTTTTTAATAATGTTATGCTAAGGTGTAATTTTAAACGGTGGCTTTGCTGTAAGGACCCTTTAGTCCAGGGGCCAATTCTTCATGATCAGGACAAGCAGCAGTTAATGGTAACGGTGTATTATAAAGCCTACACATAACTCTGGTTGATTAGGACAACAGCAGCACATACATGGAAATGGTCTAGTACAGTGGTGCCCAACCATTTTTCGTCTGAGGGCCGCACTAGACATGGTATAAATTTCGAGGGCCGGAACCAGGTAGCTTTGCCAGAAAGAGATGCAAACACTGTGAGGGGGCATGTGTTAGCATTCTAAAATACATAATACCTAGGCCTTCAAATCTGCGTTTGGAGCCTCTGTTGCGGATTCTGTCAAAAAAACAAACAAAAAAGCCTTGTATGCTGCACTATTGTGTCCGGTAAAAAGACAGGATCCCGAACAGAAACTGAACGGATCCCATCATAGTTGGTGGAGTCTATTCAGCTTCTTCCCTGTGGGGTAACAGGAGGAGGGGGGAGCAGGGTCACTAGTGAGGTGACAGGGGGAGGGGAGAGCAGGGTCACTAGTGAGGAGACAGGAGGAGGGGCGAGCAGGGTCACTAATGAGGTGACAGGAGGAGGGGGGAGCAGGGTCACTAGTGGGGTAAAAGGAGGGGGGGGGAGCAGGGTCACTAGTGGGGTGACAGGAGGAGGGGGGAGCAGGGTCACTTGTGGGGTGATAGTAGGAGGGGGGAGCAGGGTCACTAGTGGACTGACAGGAGGAGGTGGGAGCAGGGTCAGTATTGTAGTGATAGTAGGAGGGGGAAGCAGGGTCACCGAGGACCAGTCACATGAGTCCACGCTCCTTACCTATCCAGCGGACCTGTTAAGTTGCCCAAGGTCCCCCGGCAGCTCTACAGCCTCCACAGGAGCCGGCCCCTCCTTCTTCAAGCTCCCGCCGGCTTCCCCTTCCTGACTCAACGTGTATGCGCTCATTCCAACCAATAACAAAGCTCCTTGCTGGAAGGAGCTTTGTTATTGTTTATTTTAAGGCACAGGCAGCATCGCCTCGCTGCCTGTTCCATTCACATCGCTGATGAATTTGAGGAACAAGTCTAAAGGCGTACAGTATTGTTACGCCTTAGACTTTTTTCAGGGAGTCTCATGACAGAGCTCCACTGGCCGGATTTGGCCCGCGGGCCGTAGGTTGGGCACCACTGGTCTAGTATAAGGCCTACACATAACTTAGAAGGATAAGGACAATAGCAGCACTCTTTCTTAATGGTGTAGTATAAGGCCTACACATAGCTCAGAAGGGTCAGGATATCAGAAGCAGCAGGTAGATGGTAAGTTAACAGTGTAGTTTAGGGCCTACATAGCTCGGCCTAAGTTAGCAGTAACAGACAGCAGCATGTTATAAGTTTGCAGCAGAAAAGTGTTCCCAGGAATGGTCCCCTGCCATACCGGTGAAACAAGTAAAGTAAACTTATGCAACCCCAACAGCAGCATATTTGTTATTCGCGTACATCAGGAATGTACTCCCATGCATAAAAAAATCTAATATTTTCCCATAGTAAATTTTTATTATAATGTTTTTTTAAGATTGTAAAGGCCCCAATAAATTGGTCCAATCTATTTGTATATATATATATATATATATATATATATATATATATTGTGGTAAGGTGCAAGGTGTCATATGCGATGGCAGGTACGTGTCACCGAGGTTGCTGGCCTCGGTGAGGTGAGAGCCGGGTTTTTGTCTGCAGCAGCTAGTGCTGTTTTGACTCTTTTAAATAGCATGGCTGCAAAGCCGATCCGGGCCGGCTCTTACTGGGAGCAGCTAAAGAGTAGGGTGGGTGGCTGCTCCCCACGGTCCAGTCCGAGTTTTGGGCTGGGTATAAAACACAGCCATCAGCTGTGTCTGAGGTGATTATCCTGGAGCCTGCTAACAGGGCTGAGGAGTTCTCTGTGCTGGAGGACGGAGCTCAGCAAGGTGGTGTTCCCTGCAACCTGAAGGAGGAATCGCCTGCGGCTGAACCGACTGCTAGGTGTGAACCCGCACTTAAACCACCCAAGGTGACTGGACCCTGTGTTGGCCTGTTTTTGGTTTTGCCACATGATTTCTGTTGTGTGTGAACTGTCACCAAGAGACTGTTTTCATTTCTGGTGTGCAAGTGTGAATAAAACACTGTTTGATGCACAATCTGGACTCCTTGTTTTGCCTCTAAACTGCACCCGCACCGCTGTCTACCAGAGCGACTCCCCACATTTGGTGTCGGATGCGGGCATGCGCAGTGAGGCTGGCGTGAGCGCCCGAACTTTGTTTTGCTGAGCAAAAGTGCATGTCCTATATTAAGCCGGCAAAGTTGCAGCCTGTGATCCCCGACAAAATGGAGGCGGCTGTGAAAGCCCTCATAGAGGCTAACGTGCAGCAGCGGGAGACCAACCAGCTACTGCTACAGCACGTGATGGCGTTGCAAGCGGCAGGAGCGTCCCACCGCGTCCACGATGCCCGGAAAGCTGTCCGTGCCGCGATCCCTAAGATGACCCCCTCGGATGATGTTGAGACCTATCTGGCGGTGTTCGAGAAGGTGGCCGTGAGGGAGAAATTACCCGAGAACAGTGGGCAGAGGTCGTCGCTCCGTTCCTGGCGTCTGGACCCCAGCAAGTTTTTGATTTGGCAGACGACCAGGCTGCTGACTATTCCACGGTGAAGGGGAGATCCTGGCCAGACTGGGGGTAAACGTGTTGGTCCGGGCTCAGCGTGTCCACCAGTGGGACTTTAACGTGGCTGAACCCGCCAGGCCGCAGTACTATGAGTTGCTGCACAGGTTGCAAAAATGGCTGCAGCCTGAGGTTCTGAGTCCGACTGCTATGCTGGACCGGCTGCTGGCTGACATGTTTTGGAGGGCCTTGCCTTACCCCCTTCAACACTGGATCGGCCAGGTATCCCCCACCAATGCCCTTGAGATGGTCGACCTGGTGGAACGATATGAGGCCACCAGAAACCTGCAGGGGGTTCTTTTGGGAGGGGCCAGTCAAACCCCGCAAATCTCCACCCCAGTCCGGCGGCCGGCCAAACCCGCCCGGGAGGTACCTCTTGCAGATCCGTCCCCAGTGGTCTGCTGGCAGTGTCGGGAGCCTGGACACATAAGGGCCAACTGTCCACAGTGGGGGAACCCATGGAGACTAATTATGGGTACCGGGCTTCCATGTATGCCCGGAGACTGTGTGCGACCGGCATCCCGAGACAATGGACAGTCGTCATCTGTGCCAGGTGCAAGTCGGGGATAACCTGGCAGTGGCGCTGTTGGACTCAGGGAGCCTGGTAACCCTGGTAAGTGCTGCCCTGGTACAGCCCACCCAGTATACGGGCCGGAAAGTTGGGGTGGTGTGCATACACGGAGACTTAAAGGACTATCCCACTGCTGAAATGTCTCTGTCCACGGCGGCGGCACCTGGACTTGTGAAGTGGCGATCTCCGCCAAACTACCGTATGAACTAATAATTGGGAGAGACTTCCCTGGTTTTCCGTCACTATGGCCTGAGGTGAAAGTGACTAATAGCCCTGAGACAGGGGTAACCCTAGCAGAGTGGCCTGGTTCCTGTGGGAGGCCAGAGCCCTGGGAGCCCGAGTCCGAAGGGCCTGCGGTAGGGGTGACCACCACTTCTGTGATAGAGGGAGACACCCCCACTGAGTGTAATGGTGGGAGACATGGAGGACTTGCCACCAGGTCCTGAGTTGGCAGACCTCCACGTCTCCGGAGATAATTTTGGGACCGCCCAACACCGGGACCAAACCCTCACCAGGGCCTGGGAGAATGTGCTGGAAATTGATGGTAAACCCCAGAAACCAGGGGCTGAATTAATGTTCCCACGATTTATTGTTCTGCAGGATATGTTGTATCGGGTGAACCAAATCCGAGGTGAACCTGTTGAACAGTTGGTGGTGCCCACAGCGTATCGCAAGCTTGTCATGGAGCTTGCCCACCAACATGTTCTTGGGGGACACCTGGGGTGGCAGAAAACCCAGGACCGCATACTGCAGCGGTTTTATTGGCCTGGTGTGTTCAAGGAGGTAGAAGATTATTGTAAGTCCTGTCCAACCTGTCAGATAACTAGCCCCCAGCCACATTTCCGTAGTCCTCTGGTACCTCTGCCAATTATTGAAGTACCGTTTGAGCGAGTCGCTATGGATTTAATTGGGCCTGTACCAAAGTCTGCCAGGGGCCACCAACACATTCTGGTAGTTCTCGACTATGCCACTCGGTATCCGGAGGCGGTGCCTCTGCGACATACCTCAGCTAGGCTCATTGCCAAGGAGTTAATGGAGATGTTTTCCCGTGTGGGCCTGCCTAAAGAGGTTCTGACAGACCAAGGGACCCCTTTTATGTCCAAAGTAATGAGGGAACTGTGTAAATTGTTGCGTATAAAGCAGTTACGGACGTCCGTTTACCATCCGCAAACAGACGGTCTTGTGGAGAGGTTTAACCAAACTCTAAAAAATATGTTAAAGAGGGTGGTGTCTAGAGATGGGAAGGACTGGGATCTGCTTCTGCCCTATCTCATGTTCGCAGTGCGAGAGGTGCCCCAGGCCTCTACTGGGTTCTCGCCCTTCGAACTGCTTTATAGCAGAACACCCTCGGGGCCTGTTGGATATCGCCAAGGAAGCATGGGAACAACAGCCTGTCCCCCACAAAAGTGTCATTGAGTATGTCGCCCAGATGCAGGAACGGATGGAAAGGGTGTTGCCCTTGGTCCGGGAGCATATGGAGGCAGCGCAACAAGCCCAGAGTAGGGTGTACAATCGTCAGGCTCGAGTGCGGGACTTCAATCCGGGAGATCGGGTTTTGGTTCTGGTACCCACCCTTGACAGCAAATTCCTAGCTAGGTGGCAGGGCCCCTATGAGGTGATCGAGAAGGTAGGGAAGTGAATTACAAGGTACACCAGCCAGGGCGGCGCAAGCCGAGAGCAGGTGTACCACGTGAATTACTTAAGCCGTGGAAAGATAGGGACGCGGCCGACGACCCCAGCCCCGGCCAGGGCTTCTAGAGTGAAAGGGTCCAGCCCCACAGTTCGAGGCCTGTGAAGCCGTAACCACGGTAAAAATTGCAGACAGCCTGTCTTCCAAACAAGTTCAGGAAGTCAGGGAGTTCCTCAGTCGGAACACGGATGTGTTCTCGGACCTCCCTGGCCGCACGTCTCTCATCCGACATGACATCGTCACTGAGCCTCAGGCCAAGGTCGGTTAAAACCATACCGGGTACCCGAGGCTCGGCGGCGGGCCATCGCGGAGGAAGTGCAGTTAATGTTGAAGCTCGATGTCATTGAGGAGTCGAAAAGTGAGTGGGCCAGTCCCATAGTCCTAATACCCAAGCCGGATGGGACGTTGCGGTTCTGCAACGACTTTCGTAAGTTAAATGAAGTATCCAAGTTTGTGGCGTATCCCATGCCCGAGTAGAGCGAGCTTGTTGAAAGTTTAGGACAAGCCCGTTATTTTCTGTGCTGGACCTCACTAAAGGGTACTGGCAGGTACCCTTAACGGAGTCAGCTAAGGAAAAAACCGCATTTGTTACCCCGCAGGGCCTGTATCACTACAAGGTGTTACCCTTTGGCCTGCATGGCGCCCCGCCACTTTCCAAGGTTAATGGACATAGTGCTGCGACCACATCGTCGGTGCGCCTCGGCCTACTTAGATGATGTAGTCATCCACAGCACCGACTGGGAAAGCCATTTACCCAAGGTGCAGGCGGTAGTGGATGCCCTGAGGAAAGCCGGACTGACCGCTAACCCAAAGAAGTGCTCCATAGGGTTAGAGGAGACAAAATATCTGGGATATGTAATTGGGCGGGAAGTTATCAAACCTCAGGTAACTAAGGTAGAGGCCATTCGTAACTGGCCCCGACCGGTCACCACCAGGCAGGTAAAGTCGTTCCTGGGGATTGTAGGTTACTACATGAGGTTTGTGCCCCACTTTGCCACAATAGCAGCGCCATTGACAGACCTGTTGAAGGGCGAAAGTCTGGGAGGCTTAGCTGGAGTGAGAAGGCGGAGGAGGCTTTCTCCGCGTTGAAGTCGGCCCTGTGTGGGTCCCGGTTTTGGTGACACCCGACTTCAACAAGGAGTTTGTCGTACAGACCGACGCCTCGGAGGTAGGCCTCGGTGCGGTACTGTCTCAGGAGGTCAACGGGGAAGAACATCCCGTTGTCTTCCTGAGCCGTAAGCTCAGTCCCGCCGAGTCCAGATATAGTATAGTGGAGAGGGAGTGCCTGGCTATCAAGTGGGCACTCGAATCTCTCCGCTACTACCTGTTAGGGAGGAGGTTCCGTCTGGTGACCGACCATTCCCCCTCAAATGGATGAGTCAGGCCAAGGAGAGGAATGCTCGGGTCACCAGGTGGTTCCTATCTCTTCAAAATTTCAAGTTTTCCGTGGAACACAGGGCAGGCCGCTTGCAGGGCAACGCAGATGCCCTGTCCCGCGTCCACTGCCTTACGTGTGTTCACCCCCTCAGGGTTGAACAAAGGGAGTATGTGGTAAGGTGCAAGGTGTCATATGCGATGGCAGGTACGTGTCACCGAGGTTGCTGGCCTCGGTGAGGTGAGAACCGGGTTTTTGTCTGCAGCAGCTAGTGCTGTTTTGACTCTTTTAAATAGCATGGCTGCAAAGCCGATCCGGGCCGGCTCTTACTGGGAGCAGCTAAAGAGTAGGGTGGGTGGCTGCTCCCCACGGTCCAGTCCGAGTTTTGGGCTGGGTATAAAACACAGCCATCAGCTGTGTCTGAGGTGATTATCCTGGAGCCTGCTAACAGGGCTGAGGAGTTCTCTGTGCTGGAGGACGGAGCTCAGCAAGGTGGTGTTTCCCTGCAACCTGAAGGAGGAATCGCCTGCGGCTGAACCGACTGCTAGGTGTGAACCCGCACTTAAACCACCCAAGGTGACTGGACCCTGTGTTGGCCTGTTTTTGGTTTTGCCACATGATTTCTGTTGTGTGTGAACTGTCACCAAGAGACTGTTTTCATTTCTGGTGTGCAAGTGTGAATAAAACACTGTTTGATGCACAATCTGGACTCCTTGTTTTGCCTCTAAACTGCACCCGCACCGCTGTCTACCAGAGCGACTCCCCACAATATACATATATATATATATATATATATATACACACAGAGAGAGAAAGAGAGGGAGAAAACCAAATGCCACGCCAGATCCTCAAGAAATTGTGTGTTAAGTAACCAAAAAGCAACTTTTTAGGTCCACACAATGGGACCTTTCTCAAGCAATGACAAAAGTGAATAGTGCCAAGTACAAAGCTAAATACCCCATCTGTTGATTTTTCAATTAAAAATATTATTACGTTCATCACCAAACATTTGCCTGATTCGTAATGTGTCTATAAATAAATTATACTTTAGATAATAAGGTACATGATAGACAAGTATCCATACAGTGAAGCGAATAATAACTTTACTAACACTATCTTGCTTAATAATATGTTCTTCATGCATCCGAGTGACAAGTTAAAAAAAATTGTCAAAAACCAACTGTCTCTTAAAAAAATCAGCTGCTGTGATTAAAAATATAATGGAGTGAGCTAAGAACTAACCAGCATGGATCAGAGATAGCGTCCCATTTTGTTAACTGTGTATGTCGGATCATAGCTTCCGCCTTACAGAAAGAAACGTGATGCAATCATGTGAACGCATCGAATGAGGAACACACAAAGGCTGCGAGCGTCCATACACAGGGCGTTTACATGATGAAAGATCACGTGTTCGGACCTGAAATCGAACGCAAGCTGAGCCACAACCGCATCATATCTAAGCGGTCACATGATCACAACCATGGAAAATAGTATAATCACTCGCAAAATGGTGACATGGCTACAAGAACATTATATACTCCAGAGTTAGTGTTGAGCGAACAGTTCGAGCATGGTTCGGGTTCGTACCGAATTTTGGGGTGTTCGGGACACGGACCCGAACCCGAACATTTTCAAAAAAGTTCGGGTCCGTTGTTCGGCGATTTCTTCCCGCTTTCTGAAAGGCTGCACAGCAGCCAATCAGCTAGCGTTTTACTTCTTGCCCTAAGAGCCCATCACAGCCATGCCTACTAATGGCATGGCTGTGATTGGCCAAGTGCAGCATGTGACCCAGCCTCTATTTAAGCTGGAGTCACGTAGCGCCGCACGTCACACTGCTCTGATTAGTGTAGGGAGAGGACGCAGCTTCTGTCAGGGCGAGATTAGGCAGGGAAAAGTCAGCAAAAGCACTTAATGAAGTGATCGATCTACAGCTGTGAATGATTCAACTTCTGCTAGTTAATTGCTCACTGGTTTTTAGGCTGCACAGAGCGTTTTTCTGTCACTTTTTTATCTGGGGTGATCGGCGGACATTTTGTGAATTGTGGTGCACCAGAACAAGCTGCCAACAAGTCCATCAATACTAGTTTTTTTTTTTTGCTATATGCTACATCAGGGGCTTGGCTGTGCTTATTGTCACCCCTAGAAACTTAGGATAGCAATTTCTATATTTTATTAAGGGGTTAAATACAATTGCCAAAATACCTATCCACTAAATCTGGTGTTCCAGCTTTGGCTAGCCAAGTATAATACTGTCTGCTGTCTGCCAAAGGATAGATTATTTTCTGTGGTGAAATTCAATTGCCAAAATAGCAATCCCCTAAATCTGGTGTCCCAGCACTGGCTGGCAAAGAATAATAGTGTCCGCCAAAACATATTTTTTGTTCTGGGGTAAAATTCAATTGCCAAAATAGCAATACCATAAATCTGGTGTCACAACTGTGGCTGGCAAAGTATAATATTGTCCGCCAAAACATATATTTTGTTCTGGGGTGAAATTCAATTGCCAAAATAGCAATACCATAAATCTGGTGTCACAGCTGTGGCTGGCAAAGTATAATAGTGTCCGCCAAAACATCTATTTTGTTCTGGGGTGAAATTCAATTGCCAAAATAGGAATACCCTGAATCTGGTGTCCCAGCTGTTGCAGGCCAAGTGTTAATCTGTCCTGCAAAGGATATATTTTGTCCTGGGGTGAAATTCAATTGCCAAAATAGCAATTCCCTGAATCTGGTGTTCCAGTAGTGGCTGGCAAAGTATAATAGTGTCCGCCAAAACATATATTTTGTTCTGGGGTGAAATTCAATTGCCAAAATAGCAATACCATAAATCTGGTGTCACAGCTGTGGCTGGCAAAGTATAATATTGTCCGCCAAAACATATATTTTGTTCTGGGGTGAAATTCAATTGCCAAAATAGCAATACCCTGAATCTGGTGTTCCAGCAGTTGCAGGCCAAGTGTTAATCTGTCTGTAAAAGGGTATATTTTGTTCTGGGGTGAAATTCAATTGCCAATATAGCAATACCCCGAATCTGGTGTTCCAGCTGTTGCAGGCCAAGTGTTAATCTGTCCGTAAAAGGGTATATTACACTCAAGATGTATATATAAGTGCTGAGAGGGTCATCCTCATTAACTTCACACGCTACAGTGCATCTCCCATTGTATTTCTGTCCGTTAAAGGGTATATTACACAAAGTGTTAAAATACAATTGTTGAATGCATAATCCTATAGATTTTTTCACATGCTACTGTGCATCTCCAAGTGTAAATCTGTCCATAAAAAGATACCTGTCATCCAGGGCCTAAATACTAGCCCTAAACGGAGATATTCCCCTAAATCACTGGTTACTGCTGTGCCTGTATTGGTGTAATATGCCTGTATTGGTGTAATAGGATAGTGTTAGATGCCTGTAAAAAAATGCCTGAATTTGAAATCAATATATTGGGCCAAATATTTTTTTTCTTATTGTGGTGCTTGGTGAACGGTAACAATGAGGAAAACATCTAGTGAGAGACGCGGACGCGGTCGTGGTGGTGTTAGTGTACCCTCTGGTGCTGGGAGAGGACGTGGCCATTCTGCCACAGCCACACGTCCTAGTGAGCCAACTACCTCAAGTTCCAGTACCCGCCAGAATTTACAGCGATATTTGGTGGGGCCCAATGCCGTTCTAAGGATGGTAACGCCTGAGCAGGTACAGGAGCAAGTCAATTGGGTGGCCGACAGTGGATCCAGCACGTTTACAACATTATCTCCCACCCAGTCTTCTGCAGAATGCACACAGGTGGTGCCTGAAAAACCAACACAGGTGCCAACTGCTGCGTCTTTCTGCAGTGTGCAGACCGAACAGGAGGTCAGGGAGGAAGACTGTGTGGAAGACGATGCAGGGGACGATGAGGTCCTAGACCCCACATGTAATGAAGGTCGTGCCACTGACTTTCATAGTTCAGAGGAAGAGGCAGTGGTGAGACCGAGCCAACAGCGTAGCAAAAGAGGGAGCAGGGGGCAAAAGCAGAACAGCCATCGCCAAGAGAGTTCGCCTGCTACTGGCCACCGCCACCAGGGACCGAGCACCCCAAAGGCAGCTTCAAGGAGTTCCCTGGCATGGCACTTCTTTAAACAATGTGCTGACGACAAGACCCGAGTGGTTTGCATGCTGTGCCATCAGAGCCTGAAGCGAGGCATTATCGTTCTGAACCTTAGCACAACCTGCATGACCAGGCATCTACATGCAAAGCATGAACTGCAGTGGAGTAAACACCTTAAAAGCATAGAACTCACTCTGGCTCCCCTTGCTCCCTCTTCTTGCTGCTGCCTCGGCCTCTTCCTCCACCTCGGGAGGAACGTTGGCACCTGCCGCCCACCAAACAGAGGATGTGCCACCGACACCACCACCTGCGTCACCAAGCATCTCCACCATGTCAGACGGCAGCGTTCAGCTCTCCATCTCACAAACCTTGGAGAGAAAGCGTAAATTCCCACCTAGCCACCCTCGAGCCCTGGGCCTGAATGCCAGCATTTCTAAACTCCTGGCCTTTGGAATGCTGTCATTCAGGCTGGTGGACACAGACAACTTCAAACAGCTGATGTCCATGGCTGTCGCACAGTATGTTGTTCCCAGCCGCCACTACTTCTCCAAGACAGCCGTGCCTTCCCTGCACAACCAAGTATCCGATAAAATCAAGTCTGCACTGCGCAACGCCATCTGTGGCAAGGTCCACCTAACCACAGATACGTGGACCAGTAAGCACGGCCACGGACGCTATATCTCCCTAACTGCACACTGGGTAAATGTAGTGGTGGCTGGGCCCCAGTTGGAGAGTTTCTTGGCGCACGTCTTTCTGCCGCCAAGGATCGCAGGGCATCATTCTTTGCCTCCTGTAGCCTCCTCCTCCTACTCGGCTTCCTCCTCCTCTGCTTCCACCAGCTCATCCAGTCAGCCACATACCTTCACCACCAACTTCAGCACAGCCCGGGGTAAACGTCAGCAGGCAATTCTGAAACTCATATGTTTGGGGGACAGGCTCCACACCGCGCAGGAGTTGTGACGGGGTATTGAACAACAGACCAACAAGTGGTTTCTGCCGGTGGGCCTCAAGCCCGGCCTAGTGGTGTGCGATAATGGGCGAAATCTCGTCGCAGCTCTGGGACTCGCCGGTTTGTCGCACATCCCTTGCCTGGCGCACGTGCTGAATTTGTTGGTTCAGAAGTTCATTCACAACTACCCCGACATGTCAGAGCTGCTGCATAAAGTGCGGGCCGTCTGTGCACGCTTTCGGCGTTCAAATCCTGCCGCTGCTCGCCTGTCTGCGCTACAGCGGATCTTCGGCCTTCCCGCTCACCGCCTCATATGCGACGTGCCCACCAGGTGGAACTCCATCTTGCACATGCTGGAGAGACTGTGCGAGCAGCAGCAGGCCATAGTGGAGTTTCAGCTGCAGCACGCACGCGTCAGTCGCACTGCGGAACAGCAACACTTCACCACCAATGATTGGGCCTCCATGCGAGACCTGTGTGCCCTGTTGTCCTGTTTCGAGTACTTCACCAACATGGCCAGTGGCGATGGCACCGTTATCAGCGTTACAATACCACTTCTATGTCTCCTTGAGAAAATGCTTAGGGCGATAATGGAAGAGGAGGTGGCCCAGGAGGAGGAGGAGGAGGAGGATGAGGGGTCATTTTTAGCACTTTCAGGCCAGTCTGTTAGAAGTGGCTCAGAGGGAGGTTTTTTGCAGCAGCAGAGGCCAGGTACAAATGCGGCCAGCCTGGGCCCACTACTGGAGGACGAGGAGGATGAGGAGGAGGTGGAGGAGGATGAGGATGAAGCAGGTTCACAGCGGGGTGGCACCTGACACAGCTCAGGCCCATCACTGGTGCTTGGCTGGGGGTTACGAAGGACGATGACGATACACCTCCCACAGAGGACAGCTTGTCTTTACCTCTGGGCAGCCTGGCACACATGAGCAACTACATGCTGCAGTGCCTGCGCAGAGTTGCCCAGATTTTAACGTGTGAGGACTACTGGGTTACCACCGTGCTGGATCCCCGGTACAAAGACAAGGTGCCCATCTTACTTCCTGCACTGGAGCATGATAGGAAGATGCGCGAGTACAAGCGCACGCTGTTAGAGGCGCTCCTGAGAGCATTCCCAAATGTCACAGGGGAACAGGTGGAAGCCCAAGGCGAAGGCAGAGGAGGAGCAAGAGGTCGTCAAACGCAGCTGTGTCACGGCCAGCTCCTCTGAGGGCAGGGTTAGCATGGCAGAAATGTTTTGTCTCCACGCCACAGCTAACTGCACCACCACCTGATACGGAACGTGTTAGCAGGAGGCAGCATTTCACTAACATGGTTGAACAGTACGTCTGCACACCCCTCCACATACTGACTGATGGTTCGGCCCCATTCAACTTCTGGGTCTCCAAATTGTCCACGTGGCCAGAGTTAGCATTTTATGCCTTGGAGGTGCTGGCCTGCCCGGCGGCCAGCGTTTTGTCTGAATGTCTATTCAGCACGGCAGGGGGCGTCATTACTGACAAACGCAGCCGCCTGTCCACAGCCAACGTGGACAAGCTGACGTTCATAAAAATGAACCAGGCATGGATCCCACAGGACCTGTCCCTCCCTTGTGCAGAATAGACATTTATAACTGCCTCCCCCTCAACCATGTATTCTTGTAGTCCGCGGCACTTCTTTATTGAATCCTCATTTTTTTAACTTTACCATGATCTTGCGGTGCAACCCAAAGTTGAATGAACCTCTCCTCAATCTGGGCGCCGTGGCCTAAATAACTGAAAGTGGCCTTCTCCAGTGGTGGGTGATATGACGCCTTACTCCTTGCTGTGGGACCTCTCTCCTCTGTCTGGGTGCTGGGGCCTAAATAACTGAAAGTGGCCTACTCCAGTGGTGGGTAATATGACGCCTTATTCCTTGCTGTGGGACCTCTCTCCTCTGTCTGGGTGCTGGGGCCTAAATAACTGAAAGTGGCCTTCTCCAGTGGTGGGTGTTATGACGCCTTATTCCTTGCTGTTCTGGGGCAGAACACTGCGGTAAAGCAGCCTGCCTCAACGTGTGCTAATTCCTCCAAGCCAGAGGGCAGTAGGAGTGGCGGGGTTAAGCATTGGCTCTCTCATCCTCCTTTCGTCTGTGAGGAGGCATGGCTACCACTGCTCTCCCCGCCCAATCACGATCGGCGCCGCACACATGCTGGGCTTCGGCCATTGGCGTCACTCTGAGCACAGAAGCCAGTGATGAACCAGCTTACCTCGGCTCAGGTCTGGAAGTGTCACCGGCTCTGCCGCCGGGATAATTTCCCCTTCCAGTCGGTAATGACTCAGCCACGGTCCCCAGTTGCTGGCTGGCTGCTCTGCGGCTGCCGCCAGTGCACAGCCTGGATCAACGACTGCAGGTCAGGCTGTTGAATAAGCCTTTAACTGCGAGGCTTGGCTACACACGGCGGGTAGTGTAACAAAACCCAGGCCAGACCACTGGCGGATCCAGAGCCTGGTCTCGGGAGGGGCACTTTGGGCGATTGAAACGCCCCAGCTCCCATCACTACAGAAAAACAGCCCCACTTACCTCTTCCATCCAGTGACGTCTCCTGTGATGTAGATGTTCTCTTTCCTCATCTTCTCCTTTCAGACCTTCAGACCAGACCGACAGGTTTCGTCTCTGCAGTTTGACAACAAAATAAATCTCAGTTACTACTTTTCCATCATCCTCCCATATTCTGGACAAATTATCCTACTACCCCCATATAAAATACATCAGTAATGTCCCCATAGTGCCCCCCCGGAGTCTCCTCTCTCCCCCCCCCCCCCCAATCATGTGCAGGCTCCTTTCCCCACCCATCCCCTTTCCCCCAAAATTATTTGCAGGCTCCTTTCCCCAGCCCCCAAATCATGTGCAGGCTCCTCCCCCAAAATCATGTGCAGGCTCCTCCCCCTCCCCCAAAATCATGTGCAGGCTCCTTCCCCCCTCCCCCAAAATCATGTGCAGGCTCCCCCAAAATCATGTGCAGGCCTCCCTCCCCAAAATCATGTGCAGGCTCCTTTCCCCCTCCCCCAAAATCATGTGCAGGCTCCTTCCCCTCCCCAAAATCATGTGCAGGCTCCTTCCCCCCTCCCCAAAATCATGTGCAGGCTCCTTCCCTCCCCAAAATCATGTGCAGGCTCCTCCCCTCCCCCAAAATCATGTGCAGGCTCCTTCCCCCTCCCCCAAAATCATGTGCAGGCCTCCCCCCAAAATCATGTGCAGGCTCCCCCAAAATCATGTGCAGGCTCCTTCCCCCCTCCCCCAAAATCATGTGCAGGCTCCTTTCCCCCCTCCCCAAAATCATGTGCAGGCTCCTTCCCCCCAAAATCATGTGCAGGCTCCTTCCCCCTCCCCCAAAATCATGTGCAGGCTCCTTCCCCCCACCCAAATCATGTGCAGGCTCCTTCCCCCCTCCCCCAAAATCATGTGCAGGCTCCTTCCCCCCAAATCATGTGCAGGCTCCTTCCCCCCTTCCCCCAAAATCATGTGCAGGCTCCTCCCCCCTCTCCCCAAATCATGTGCAGGCTCCATCCCCCCTCCCCCAAAATCATGTGCAGGCTCCCCCAAAATCATGTGCAGGCTCCTTTCCCCCCTCCCCAAAATCATGTGCAGGCTCCTTCCCCCTCCAAAATCATGTGCAGGCTCCTTCCCCCAAAATCATGTGCAGGCTCCTTCCCCCAAATCATGTGCAGGATCCTTTCCCCCTCCCCCAAAATCATGTGCAGGCTCCTTTCCCCCAAAATCATGTGCAGGCTCCTTTCCCCCAAAATCATGTGCAGGCTCCTTCCCCCCAAAATCATGTGCAGGCTCCTTCCCCCTCCCCCAAAATCATGTGCAGGCTCCTTCCCCCCAAATCATGTGCAGGCTCCTTCCCCCCTTCCCCAAAATCATGTGCAGGCTCCTTCCCCCTCCCCCAAAATCATGTGCAGGCTCCCCCAAAATCATGTGCAGGCTCCCCCAAAATCATGTGCAGGCTCCTTTCCCCCTCCCCCAAAATCATGTGCAGGCTCCTTTCCCCCCTCCCCAAAATCATGTGCAGGCTCCTTCCCCCTCCCCCAAAATCATGTGCAGGCTCCTTTCCCCCCTCCCCCAAAATCATGTGCAGGCTCCTCCCCCTCCCCCAAAATCATGTGCAGGCTCCTTCCCCCTTCCCCAAAATCATGTGCAGGCTCCTTCCCCCTCCCCCAAAATCATGTGCAGGCTCCCCCAAAATCATGTGCAGGCTCCCCCAAAATCATGTGCAGGCTCCTTTCCCCCATCCCCCAAAATCGTGTGCAGGCTCCTTTCCCCCCTCCCCAAAATCATGTGCAGGCTCCTTCCCCCCTCCCCCAAAATCATGTGCAGGCTCCTTCCCCCCAAATCATGTGCAGGCTCCTTCCCCCCTTCCCCCAAAATCATGTGCAGGCTCCTTCCCCTCTCCCCCAAATCATGTGCAGGCTCCTTCCCCCCTCCCCCAAAATCATGTGCAGGCTCCCCCAAAATCATGTGCAGGCTCCTTTCCCCCCTCCCCAAAATCATGTGCAGGCTCCTTCCCCCTCCTCCAAAATCATGTGCAGGCTCCTTCCCCCAAAATCATGTGCAGGCTCCTTCCCCCCAAATCATGTGCAGGATCCTTTCCCCCCTCCCCCAAAATCATGTGCAGGCTCCTTTCCCCCAAAATCATGTGCAGGCTCCTTTCCCCCAAAATCATGTGCAGGCTCCTTTCCCCCAAAATCATGTGCAGGCTCCTTCCCCCCTCCCCCAAAATCATGTGCAGGCTCCTTCCCCTCCCCCAAAATCATGTGCAGGCTCCTTCCCCCCAAATCATGTGCAGGATCCTTTCCCCCCTCCCCAAAATCATGTGCAGGCTCCTTCCCCCCAAAATCATGTGCAGGCTCCTTTCCCCTCCTCCCCAAAATCATGTGCAGGCTCCTTTCCCCCAAAATCATGTGCAGGCTCCTTCCCCCCAAAATCATGTGCAGGCTCCTTCCCCCCTCCCCAAAAATCATGTGCAGGCTCCTTCCCCTCCCCCAAAATCATGTGCAGGCTCCCCCAAAATCATGTGCAGGCTCCTTCCCCCTCCCCCCAAAATCATGTGCAGGCTCCTCCCCCCTCCCCCAAAATCATGTGCAGGCTCCTTCCCCCTCCCCAAAATCATGTGCAGGCTCCTTCCCCCCTCCCCAAAATCATGTGCAGGCTCCTTCCCCCCCTCCCCCAAAATCATGTGCAGGCTCCTTCCCCTCCCCTCCCCCAAAATCATGTGCAGGCTTCTTTTCCCCCTCCTCCCTACTTACCTCCTTGCAGCGCTGGATGCAGGCCTCTTCCGGCCTGTGTCCCGTTCTGTCCTCTGCTCAGGCGGGCGCGATGACGTCATCGCGCCGCCTGAACCGCTCTGATAGGCTGTCGGCACGAGGCCGGCAGCCTATCAGAGGAGCAGAGGAGGAGACGCCTCTCCCTCCCCTGCCGCACTGCACAGCGATCTGTATCGCTGTCCAGAGGACGGCGACACAGATCGCTATGGAGATGAACGCTTCCACAGTGGAAGCGTTCATCTCCTGTCACTGCTGCCGCCCGCCGGTGCTGCCAGCCTGCCACAATATGGGGGGGGGCAATTGCCCCGTTGCCCCCCCCCCCCTGGATCCGCCACTGGGCCAGACATCACTAGGAAGGGCCTGACAGGCACTGTGTGTAAAAAGAGATTTTCATATTTCCTGAGTGATGAAGTGACCCGCAGGTAGAACAGAAGTACTCTTCTGACATCTAGGAGATGACTTTGGTCTTGGTCTTGAGTATTCACCTGGATTACTGGAAGGGATATCTCTTGCTTAATGTTAGTAGTTGAAGCAACCTTGGGTAAAAATTCTGGCATAGTGGATAGGACCAAAGAATGGCTTAAGTCTCTAAAATATGGTTCTCTGCAGGATAGGGCTTGTAGGTCACTTATATGTCTTGCTGATGCAATTGATACTAAGAACAAGGCTTTTGTAGACAGATGTTTTATGGATGCTTCTTCTAGCAGCTCGAATGGAGGTTTACACAAGGCGGACAATCCCACTGACAGGATGGAACTGGAGAATGGAAGGAAGGATTACTATTCTTCAAGGCTTTAAAGAAAGTGTGGATCAATGGATTATTTGTAAACCTCCCTTGCTGCTGCGCATTTATCGCAGTAAAGTGAACCTTCCAAGTGTTGGTTTTCAGACCATTTTTGAAGCTCTTATTAGGAAAGTGTATCACCGTATTTAGGGATTCCAGGTCTTCTGCGCTTTTTTTAAACAGGTTTTAAAAAAACACCACACTCTGTTGTAAATAGAGATGAGCGAACACCTGGATGTTCGGGTTCGAGAAGTTCGTCCGAACTTCCCGAAAATGTTCGGGTTCGGGATTCGAACTCGACCCGAACTTTATCCCGAACCTGAACCCCATTGAAATCAATGGGGACCCGAACTTTTAGGCACTAAAAAGGCTGTAAAATAGTCCAGGAAAGAGCTAGAGGGCTGCCAAAGGCAGCAAAATGTAGGTAAATCCCCTGCAAACAAATGTGGATAGGGAAATGAATTAAAATAAAATAAAATAAATCAAAATTAACCAATATCAATTGGAGAGAGGTCCGACAGCAAGGAATCATGCGTCATATCAACCACCACCGGAGAAGGCCACTCTCATTTATTTCGGACCAGCACCCAGACAGAGGATACAGGTCCCACAGCAAGGAATAAGGCGTCATATCAACCACCACCGGAGAAGGCCACTCTCATTTATTTCGGACCAGCACCCAGACAGAGGATACAGGTCCCACAGCAAGGAATCATGCGTCATATCAACCACCACCGGAGAAGGCCACTCTCATTTATTTGGGACCAGCACCCAGACAGAGGATACAGGTCCCACAGCAAGGAATCATGCGTCATATCAACCACCAACGGAGAAGGCCACTCTCATTTATTTGGGACCAGCACCCAGACAGAGGATACAGGTCACACAGCAAGGAATCATGCGTCATATCAACCACCACCGGAGAAGGCCACTCTCATTTATTTCGGACCAGCACCCAGACAGAGGATACAGGTCCCACAGCAAGGAATCATGCGTCATATCAACCATCACCGGAGAAGGCCACTTATTTATTTGGGACCAGCACCCAGACAGAGGATACAGGTCCCACAGCAAGGAATCATGCGTCATATCAACCACCAACGGAGAAGGCCACTCTCATTTATTTGGGACCAGCACCCAGACAGAGGATACAGGTCACACAGCAAGGAATCATGCGTCATATCAACCACCACCGGAGAAGGCCACTCTCATTTATTTCGGACTAGCACCCAGACAGAGGATACAGGTCACACAGCAAGGAATCATGCGTCATATCAACCACCACCGGAGAAGGCCACTCTCATTTATTTCGGATCAGCACCCAGACAGAGGAGAGAGGTCCCACAGCAAGGAATAATGCGTCATATCAAACACCAACGGAGAAGGCCACTCTCATTTATTTCGGACCAGCACCCAGACATAGGATACAGGTCACACAGCAATGAATCATGCGTCATATCAACCACCACCGGAGAAGGCCACTCTCATTTATTTGGGACCAGCGCCCAGACAGAGGATAAAGGACCCACAGCAAGGAATCATGCGTCATATCAACCACCACCGGAGAAGGCCACTCTCATTTATTTCGGACCAGCACCAAGACAGAGGAGAGAGGTCCCACAGCAAGGAATCATGCGTCATATCAACCACCACCGGAGAAGGCCACTCTCATTTATTTCGGACCAGCACCAAGACAGAGGAGAGAGGTCCCACAGCAAGGAATCATGCATCATATCAACCACCACCGGAGAAGGCCACTCTCATTTATTTCGGACCAGCACCCAGACAGAGGATACAGGTCCCACAGCAAGGAATCATGCGTCATATCAACCACCAACGGAGAAGGCCACTCTCATTTATTTGGGACCAGCACCCAGACAGAGGATACAGGTCACACAGCAAGGAATCATGCGTCATATCAACCACCACCGGAGAAGGCCACTCTCATTTATTTCGGACCAGCACCCAGACAGAGGATACAGGTCACACAGCAAGGAATCATGCGTCATATCAACCACCACCGGAGAAGGCCACTCTCATTTATTTCGGACCAGCACCCAGACAGAGGAGAGAGGTCCCACAGCAAGGAATCATGCGTCATATCAACCACCAACGGAGAAGGCCACTCTCATTTATTTCGGACCAGCACCCAGACAGAGGATACAGGTCACACAGCAATGAATCATGCGTCATATCAACCACCACCGGAGAAGGCCACTCTCATTTATTTGGGACCAGCACCCAGACAGAGGATACAGGTCCCACAGCAAGGAATCATGCGTCATATCAACCACCACCGGAGAAGGCCACTCTCATTTATTTCGGACCAGCACCAAGACAGAGGAGACAGGTCCACAGCAAGGAATCATGCGTCATATCAACCACCACCGGAGAAGGCCACTCTCATTTATTTCGGATCAGCACCCAGACAGAGGATACAGGTCCCACAGCAAGGAATCATGAGTCATATCAACCACCACCGGAGAAGGCCACTCTCATTTATTTCGGACCAGCACCCAGACAGAGGATAGAGGTCCCACAGCAAGGAATCATGCGTCATATCAACCACCACCGGAGAAGGCCACTCTCATTTATTTTGGGACCAGCACCCAGACAGAGGATACAAGGTCCCACAGCAAGGAATCATGCGTCATATCAACCACCACCGGAGAAGGCCACTCTCATTTATTTCGGACCAGCACCCAGACAGAGGATACAGGTCCCACAGCAAGGAATCATGCGTCATATCAACCACCACCGGAGAAGGCCACTCTCATTTATTTCGACCAGCACCCAGACAGAGGATACAGGTCCCACAGCAAGGAATCATGCGTCATATCAACCACCACCGGAGAAGGCCACTCTCATTTATTTCGGACCAGCACCCAGACAGAGGAGAGAGGTCCCACAGCAAGGAATCATGCGTCATATCAACCACCACCGGAGAAGGCCACTCTCATTTATTTCGGACCAGCACCCAGACAGAGGATACAGGTCACACAGCAAGGAATCATGCGTCATATCAACCACCACCGGAGAAGGCCACTCTCATTTATTTCGGACCAGCACCCAGACAGAGGAGAGAGGTCCCACAGCAAGGAATCATGCGTCATATCAACCACCACCGGAGAAGGCCACTCTCATTTATTTCGGACCAGCACCCAGACAGAGGATACAGGTCACACAGCAAGGAATCATGCGTCATATCAACCACCACCGGAGAAGGCCACTCTCATTTATTTCGGACCAGCACCCAGACAGAGGATACAGGTCCCACAGCAAGGAATCATGCGTCATATCAACCACCACCGGAGAAGGCCACTCTCATTTATTTCGGACCCAGCACCCAGACAGAGGATACAGGTCCCACAGCAAGGAATCATGCGTCATATCAACCACCACCGGAGAAGGCCACTCTCATTTATTTCGGACCAGCACCCAGACAGAGGATAGAGGTCCCACAGCAAGGAATCATGCGTCATATCAACCACCACCGGAGAAGGCCACTCTCATTTATTTCGGACCAGCACCCAGACATAGGATACAGGTCACACAGCAAGGAATCATGCGTCATATCAACCACCACCGGAGAAGGCCACTCTCATTTATTTGGGACCAGCACCCAGACAGAGGATAGAGGTCCCACAGCAAGGAATCATGCGTCATATCAACCACCACCGGAGAAGGCCACTCTCATTTATTTCGGACCAGCACCCAGACAGAGGATACAGGTCCCACAGCAAGGAATCATGCGTCATATCAACCACCACCGGAGAAAGCAACTCTCATTTATTTTGGCCCAGCACCCAGACAGAGGATACAGGTCACACAGCAAGGAATCATGCGTCATATCAACCACCAACAGAGAAGGCCACTCTCATTTATTTTGGCCCAGCACCCAGACAGAGGATACAGGTCACACAGCAAGGAATCATGCGTCATATCAACCACCACCGGAGAAGGCCACTCTCATTTATTTCGCACTAGCACCCAGACAGAGGAGAGAGGTCCCACCACAGCAAGGAATCATGCGTCATATCAACCACCACCGGAGAAGGCCACTCTCATTTATTTCGGACCAGCACCCAAACAGAGGAGAGAGGTCCCACAGCAAGGAATCATGCGTCATATCAACCACCACCAGAGAAGGCCACTCTCATTTATTTCGGAAAAGCACCCAGACAGAGGATACAGGTCACACAGCAAGGAATCATGCGTCATATCAACCACCACCAGAGAAGGCCACTCTCATTTATTTTGGACCAGCACCCAGGCAGAGGAGAGAGGTCCCACAGCAAGGAATAAGGCGTCATATCAACCACCACCGGAGAAGGCCACTCTCATTTATTTCGGACTAGCACCCAGGCAGAGGAGAGAGGTCCCACAGCAAGGAATAAGGCGTCATATCAACCACCACCGGAGAAGGCCATTCTCATTTATTTCGGACCAGCACCCAGACAGAGGAGAGGTTTATTCAACTTTGGGTTGCACCGCAAGATCATGGTAAAGTTAAAAAAATGAGGATTCAATAAAGAAGTGCCCCGGAGTATAAGAATACATGGTTGATGGAGAGGCAGTTATAAATGTCTATTCTGCACAAGGGAGGCACAGGTCCTGTGGGATCCATGCCTGGTTCATTTTTATGAACATCAGCTTGTCCACGTTGGCTGTGGACAGGCGGCTGCGTTTGTCAGTAATGACGCCCCCTGCCGTGCTGAATACACGTTCAGACAAAACGCTGGCCGCCGGGCAGGCTAGCACCTCCAAGGCATAAAATGCTAACTCTGGCCACGTGGACAATTTGGAGACCCAGAAGTTGAATGGGGCCGAATCATCAGTCAGTACGTGGAGGGGTGTGCAGACGTACTGTTCAACCATGTTAGTGAAATGCTGCCTCCTGCTAACACGTTCCATATCAGGTGGTTGTGCAGTTAGCTGTGGCGTGGAGACAAAACTTTTCCACATTTCTGCCATGCTAACCCTGCCCTCAGAAGAGCTGGCCGTGACACTGCTGCGTTGGCGACCTCTTGCTCCTCCTCTGCCTTCGCCTTGGGCTTCTATCTGTTCCCCTGTGACATTTGGGAATGCTCTCAGGAGCGCCTCTACCAGCATGCGCTTGTACTCGCGCATCTTCCTATCACGCTCCAGTGCAGAAAGTAAGGTGGGCACATTGTCTTTGTACCGGGGATCCAGCACGGTGGCAACCCAGTAGTCCGCACACGTTAAAATGTGCGCAACTCTGCTGTCGTTGCGCAGGCACTGCAGCATGTAGTTGCTCATGTGTGCCAGACTCCCCAGAGGTAAGGACAAGCTGTCCTCTGTGGGAGGCGTATCGTCATCGTCCTCCGTATCCTCCCAGCCACGCACCAGTGATGGGCCTGAGCTGTGTCGGGTGCCACCCCGCTGTGAACCTGCTTCATCCTCATCCTCCTCCACCTCCTCCTCATCCTCCTCGTCCTCCAGTAGTGGGCCCTGGCTGGCCACATTTGTACCCGGCCTCTGCTGTTGCAAAAAACCTCCCTCTGAGCCACTTCTAACAGACTGGCCTGAAAGTGCTAAAAATGACCCCTCATCCTCCTCCTCCTGGGCCACCTCCTCTTCCATCATCGCCCTAAGCGTTTTCTCAAGGAGACATAGAAGTGGTATTGTAACGCTGATAACGGTGTCATCGCCACTGGCCATGTTGGTGGAGTACTCGAAACAGCGCAACAGTGCACACAGGTCTCGCATGGAGGCCCAATCATTCGTGGTGAAGTGGTGCTGTTCCGCAGTGCGACTGACGCGTGCGTGCTGCAGCTGAAACTCCACTATGGCCTGCTGCTGCTCGCACAGTCTCTCCAGCATGTGCAAGGTGGAGTTCCACCTGGTGGGCACATCGCATATGAGGCGGTGAGCAGGAAGGCCGAAGTTCCGCTGTAGCGCAGACAGGCGAGCAGCGGCAGGATGTGAACGCCGGAAGCGCGCACAGACGGCCCTCACTTTATGCAGCAGCTCTGACATGTCGGGGTAGTTGTGAATGAACTTCTGCACCACCAAATTCAGCACATGCGCCAGGCAAGGGATGTGCGTCAAACCGGCTAGTCCCAGAGCTTTGACGAGATTTCGCCCATTATCGCACACCACCAGGCCGGGCTTGAGGCCCACCGGCAGCAACCACTGGTCGGTCTGTTGTTCAATACCCCGCCACAACTCCTGCGCGGTGTGGGGCCTGTCCCCCAAACATATGAGTTTCAGAATGGCCTGCTAACGTTTACCCCGGGCTGTGCTGAAGTTGGTGGTGAAGGTGTGTGGCTGACTGGATGAGCTGGTGGATGCAGAGGAGGAGGAAGCCGAGTAGGAGGAGGAGGCTACAGGAGGCAAAGAATGGTGCCCTGTGATCCTTGGTGGCGGAAGGACGTGCGCCAAGGAACTCTCCGCCTGGGGCCAAGCCGCCACTACATTTACCCAGTGTGCAGTTAGGGAGATATAGCGTCCTTGGCCGTGCTTACTGGTCCACGTATCTGTGGTTAGGTGGACCTTGCCACAGATGGCGTTGCGCAGTGCACACTGGGGAAGGCACGGCTGTCTTGGAGAAGTAGTTGCGGCTGGGGACAACATACTGTGCGACAGCCATGGACATCAGCTGTTTGAAGCTGTCTGTGTCCACCAGCCTGAATGACAGCATTTTAAAGGCCAGTAGTTTAGAAATGCTGGCATTCAGGCCCAGGGCTCGAGGGTGGCTAGGTGGGAATTTACACTTTCTCTCCAAGGTTTGTGAGATGGAGAGCTGAACGCTGCCGTGTGACATGTTGGAGATGCTTGGTGACGCAGGTGGTGGTGTCGGTGGCACATCCTCTGTTTGGTGGGCGGCAGGTGCCAACGTTCCTCCCGAGGTGGAGGAAGAGGCCGAGGCAGCAGCAGAAGAGGGAGCAGGGGGATCCTGAGTGAGTTCCTTGCTTTTAAGGTGTTTACTCCACTGCAGTTCATGCTTTGCATGTAGATGCCTGGTCATGCAGGTTGTGCTAAGGTTCAGAACGTTAATGCCTCGCTTCAGGATCTGATGGCACAGCGTGCAAACCACTCGGGACTTGTCGTCAGCACATTGTTTAAAGAAGTGCCATGCCAGGGAACTCCTTGAAGCTGCCTTTTGGGTGCTCGGTCCCTGGTGGCGGTGGCCAGTATCAGGCGAACTCTCTTGGCGGCGGCTGTTCTGCTTTTGCCCCTGCTCCCTCTTTTGCTACGCTGTTGGCTCGGTTTCACCACTGCCTCTTCCTCTGAACTATGAAAGTCAGTGGCACGACCTTCATTCCATGTGGGGTCTAGGACCTCATCGTCCCCTGCATCGTCTTCCACACAGTCTTCCTTCCTGACCTCCTGTTCGGACTGCACACTGCAGAAAGACGCAGCAGTTGGCACCTGTATTTCGTCATCATCAGAGACGTGCGGACTCCGATGAGGTGGTATTCCCATGTCCTCATCATCAGGAAACATCAGTGGTTGTGCATCAGTGCATTCTATTTCTTCCACCATTGGGGAAGGGCTAGGTGGATTCCCTTGGGAAACCCTGCCAGCAGAGTCTTCAAACAGCATAAGAGACTGCTGCATAACTTGAGGCTCAGACAGTTTCCCTGATATGCATGGGGGTGATGTGACAGACTGATGGGCTTGGTTTTCAGGTGCCACCTGTGCGCTTTCTGCAGAAGACTGGGTGGGAGATAATGTTGTGAACGTGCTGGATCCACTGTCGGCCACCCAATTGACTAGCGCCTGTACCTGCTCAGGCCTTACCATCCTTAGAACAGCATTGGACCCCACAAAATATCGCTGTAAATTCTGGCGGGTACTGGCACTTGAGGTAGTTGGTTCACTAGGACGTGTGGCTGTGGCAGAATGGCCACGTCCTCTCCCAGCACCAGGGGGTCCACTAACACCACCACGACCGCGTCCGCGTCCCTTACTAGATGTTTTCCTCGTTGTTACCGTTCACCAAGCACCACGATAAGGAAAAAAATATTTGGCCCAATGTATTGATTTCAAATTCAGGCCTTTTTTTAAAGGCACCTACCACTATCTGCCTATTTGTTTATGTAGCGTATTACACTAATCCAGGCACAGCAGTAACCACTGATTTAGGGGAATATCTCTTTTAGGGCTAGTATTTAGGCCTTGGATGAAAGGTAACCTTTTATGGACAGATTTACAATTGGCCTGCAACAGCTGGGACAACAGATTCAGGGAATTGCTATTTTGCCAGATTAATTTCACCCCAGAACAAAATATATGTTTTAGCAGACACTATGAAATCTGGCCTGCAACTGCTGGGACACCAGAAACAGGGTATTGCTATTTTGCCAGATTAATTTCACCCCAGAACAAAATATATGTTTTAGCAGACACTATGAAATCTGGCCTGCAACTGCTGGGACACCAGAATCAGGGTATTGCTATTTTGCCAGATTAATTTCACCCCAGAACAAAATATATGTTTTAGCGGACACTATGAAATCTGGCCTACAACTGCTGGGACACCAGAATCAGGGTATTGCTATTTTGCCAGATTAATTTCACCCCAGAACAAAATATATGTTTTAGCGGACACTATGAAATCTGGCCTGCAACTGCTGGGACACCAGAAACAGGGTATTGCTATTTTGCCAGATTAATTTCACCCCAGAACAAAATATATGTTTTGGCGGACACTATTCTATTTTTCCAGCCACAGCTGAAACCACTGATTTATGGTATTGCTATTTTAGGAATTGAATTTCACCCCAGAACAAAATATATGTTTTAGCGGACACTATGAAATCTGGCCTGCAACTGCTGGGACACCAGAATCAGGGTATTGCTATTTTGCCAGATTAATTTAACCCCAGAACAAAATATATGTTTTAGCGGACACTATGAAATCTTGCCTGCAACTGCTGGGACACCAGAAACAGGGTATTGCTGTTTTGCCAGATTAATTTCACCCCAGAACAAAATATATGTTTTAGCGGACACTATGAAATCTGGCCTGCAACTGCTGGGACACCAGAATCAGGGTATTGCTATTTTGCCAGATTAATTTCACCCCAGAACAAAATATATGTTTTGGCGGACACTATTCTATTTTGCCAGCCACAGCTTAAACCACTGATTTATGGTATTGCTATTTTAGGAATTGAATTTCACCCCAGAACAAAATATATGTTTTAGCGGACACTATGAAATCTGGCCTGCAACTGCTGGGACACCAGAAACAGGGTATTGCTATTTTGCCAGATTAATTTAACCCCAGAACAAAATATATGTTTTGGCAGACACAATGAAATCTGGCCTGCAATTGCTGGGACACCAGAATCAGAATATTGCCATTTTGCCAGATTAATTTTACCCCAGAACAAAACATATGTTTTAGAGGACACTATGAAATCTGGCCTGCAACTGCTGGGACACCAGAATCAGGGTATTGCTATTTTGCCAGATTAATTTCACCCCAGAACAAAATATATGTTTTATCGGACACTATGAAATCTGGCCTGCAATTGCTGGGACACCAGAATCAGGGTATTGCTATTTTGCCAGATTAATTTCACCCCAGAAGAAAATATATGTTTTAGCGGACACTATGAAATCTGGCCTGCAACTTCTGGGACACCAGAATCAGGGTATTGCTATTTTGCCAGATTAATTTCACCCCAGAACAAAATATATGTTTTGGCGGACACTATTCTATTTTGCCAGCCACAGCTGAAACCACTGATTTATGGTATTGCTATTTTGGCAATTGAATTTCACCCCAGAAAATAATCTATCCTTTGCCAGACAGCAGACAGTATTATACTTGGCTAGCCAAAGCTGGAACACCAGATTTAGGGGATTGGTATTTGGGCAATTGTATTTAACCCCTTAATAAAGATAGAAATTGCTATCCTGAGTTTCTAGGGGTGACAATTAGCACAGCCAAGCCCCTGATGTAGGATATAGCAAAAAAAAAGTAGTATTGATGGATTGATGGACTTGGTGGCAGCTTCTTCTGGTGCACCACAAGTCACAAAATGGCCGCCGATCAACCCAGAAAATAAGTGACAGAAAAACGCTCTGTGCAGCCTAAAAACCAGCGAGCAAGTAACTAGCAGAAGTTCAATGATTCTCAACTGTAGATCGATCTGTTCATTAGGTGCTGTTGCTGACTTTAACCTGCCTAATCTCGCCCTGACAGAAGCTGTGTCCTCTCCCTACACTAATCAGAGCAGTGTGACGTGTGGCGCTATGTGACTCCAGCTTAAATAGAGGCTGGGTCACATGCTGCACTTGGCCAATCACAGCCATGCCATTAGTAGGCATGGCTGTGATGGGCTCTTAGGGCAAGAAGTAAAACGCTAGCTGATTGGCTGCTGTGCAGCCCTTCAGAAAGCGGGAAGAAATCGCCGTACAACGGACCCGAACCCGAACTTTTTTGAAAGTGTATCGATAACTTCGAATTTGCCCTGTCCTGCTGAATTTTCTTGAGCACCTTTGGAATCATTGGAAATGGTAGAAAGATCTTCCCTCCAGCTGATTGATAATACGTTGATCGCATACGCTTGAGTGGAGCGGTAAATGGAACAGAATATTCTGGTCTTGTTGTTCTGTTCTGTTCCATAACATCTATCCGAGGTTTTCCCCAGTGACTCTCAATTCCCGCAAGGACTGCTGGATTGAGACTCCATTCTCCCAGATGAATTTTCCTGTGACTGAGCAGGTCTGCCATGATGTTCAATGAACCTTTTATGTGGACTGCTGTTATATCAGAAGACTGCATTCCCTGGAGAGATTGCTGTTCCTTGTCCCCCCTGCTTGTTTATGTAGTAAACTGTGGAGATATTGTCTGAATGGATTAGGACATTGTGGCTTTTCAGCTGGTCCTGAAAATGAATTAATGCTAGGCGTACTGCCCTCAATTCCCTCCAGTTGGAGGACTTTCTGGAGTCTGCTGTGCTCCACTTCTTCTGCACCCACAGATTGCCGACATGGGCACCCCAAACCCCAGGAGGAGGCATCTATAGTGAGGTGAACCTGGGTCTAAGGTTGCAGATTTCTTCCCTTTTGAAGGTGCCCTGGGTGATATCCACCACCTGAGATGTTGACGCGTCGACTTTGGTATCACAAACTTCCTGTTCAGGGAATGATAACTCTTGTCCCATGCTGTTAGGATGGCATGTTGTAGCCCTCTGAAGTGGGCTCTTGCCCAGGAAACTGCATCCACTGAAGATGTTAATCAACCCAATACAGACATGGCCCATCGAAACGATACCCTGGGAGAGGAGATCAGGTGCGAGACATGTTTGCGGATAGCTAGTATCCTTTCTGCGGATAGCCTGACATTCATTTGATTCGAGTTCAGTCTGAATCCCAGATATTTTATCTCCTGAGAAGGAACAAGTTGAGATTTCTCATGATTTACCAGAAACCCATGATTCTGGACCATTAGCAATGCCTCTTTTAAATCTGCTGATAGTTGAGCTGCAGATTTTGGATCAGAAGCCAGTCGTCTAGATACGGTATGCAACATATCCCTTTGAGGTGTAATGCTTCTGTCAGGACCACTGCTACACCCTGGAAGTTGATGATATCCCGAAGGGTAGACAGGTGAACTGAAGATGAGATGTTCCGTGTTGAGTTTGAATCGCTATTCTCAGATACTTCCGATGTTTGGGAAGGATTGAAATGTGTAAATAAGCATCTTGGAGATCTATCGATGCCATGTAGCTGTTCTCCTCTAATAGCAAGATCACTGATCGGATTGATTCCATTCTGAACTTCTTCTTGGCAATATATTTGTTTTGGTACGTTGGATCCACTACTACTACTAGCCTACACTTGTTTTCTGGTTTGGGTACCGGAAAGACTTTGGAAAAAACGCCTTTCCCTGCTTCCACATACAGAACAGGCTGCAATGCCGCTTTCTCTATGAATTCCTCTAGTAGATGAAGGATCACTGGATTTGTTTGATCTATAAGAAATCGATCTGGAGGATATTTTGTAAACTTCAGAACATAACCTCTCTGAATAGTGGAAATGACCCAGGCATCGCTCGACGTGTTCCTCCATGCTGCGGCAAACTCTTTTAATCTTGCTCCTACCCGCCCGGTGCTGAGGCCTGGCGTCATTGTTCTGCGGGCGTCTTATCCTTTTTTATGAAGTCAGGTCTCTCTTGCCTGTTCCAGAATCTTCTCTGTCTGTCAAACTGCTGTCTGTTCCGAAATCTAGGGGATCTTCTCCTTTGAAACCGAAAGTATCTGGAGGGCTTCTTTTTTGTCTCTGGAAATTTAGAAGCTTTGCCGTCATTTAATGACTCTTGAATCTTTTCCAATTGTGGACCAAGCAAAGATGTGGGCTGGAATGGAAGGTTACAGAAGTGGAATTTCGACAAGAGGTCACCTGACCACTGCTTAATCCATAAGGATCTTCTGGCGGCATTAATAGGCGCCAATGAACGCGATGCAAATTTTAACGAATCTAGTGGAGAATCGCACAAGAATTCAGATGCATGTTTCATGACCTGAATAGAAATTCCTCCCTTGGAACCCCATATTCTAGGTCAGGCATCCTCAAACTGCGGCCCTCCAGCTGTTGTAAAACTACAACTTCCACAATGCCCTGCTGCAGGCTGATAGCTGTAGGCTGTTCAGGCATGCTGGGAGTTGTAGTTTTGCAACAGCTGGAGGGCCGCAGTTTGAGGATGCCTGTTCTAGGTCATGGGATAATTGGGAAAGCCAGATCCGCAGAGATCTTGCCACTGGTACAGAGGCTAAGGCCGGTACACAGGAAGATGAAGTGGACGCATATGCTTTTTTAAGGAGGGACTCTGCCTTTTTGTCAACCGGATCTCTGATCAGGGTAGCCTTTTCAAATGGAGAAAGCGCCCTTTTTGGCAATCTGGCCACTGGAAGGTCTACTTTCGGGACTGAAATACATTCTTTGCATGTGTCGTCCGCTAACCTATATGTATGTTTGAATCTGGAACTGGGATCTTGTTTCTTATCTGGCCTGTCCCAATCCTGCTTTAGCCAGTCATTAAGCAGCGGGTGTCCTGGAAAAGCTTTGGCTCCTGTTCTAGGAAAATAAAACAGTTTGTCACATTTTGACTTATTAGAAACATCTCTGTCAGATTCAATAGTGTCCTTGACTGCTTTGAGAAGACCCCCTAGTTTGTCTTTACGGAACAGCATAGTATCCTCCAATCTTCAGAATCTGAGTTTATTTCTCCCTCAGGTAAGAAGCTGTCAGAAGACAAGATATACTGTGGCTCTGAACTTTCATGCAATGTTTTTGTTTTGTTATTTGAGGCTTTATCAAAAATAGGATGTTTAAACCAGTCCAGAAAGTCCTTATTTTAAGAGGGAGGAGACTCAAATTGTACAGAAGTGCAGCCCTGACACAGATCAGAAAGAGCACCATCTGGCATAGGTTGTTCACAAATCCTGCAGATTGGTGTCTGGACTTTCTTTTTCTCTTAAGAGATTCCTCTCGGAAGGCAGACATCTGATAAATAAATAAGGAGTATCAGTAAAGTTTATTATTTTTTTATTCACCCGACACCACCGAAGAGTGTACTCAGAGGAAAAGACAGCTGCATTCAAACCTATGCCAGATCTTGCCAAGCATGTTATACCCGTACGCTAACCTTACATACCTCGGCAACCAGTGGGAGTAGCGTCCCGACGAGCGCACATAGTTACTGTGCCACGGAGTTTAATACTTCTGGGACGCGCCAGTGAAGTGCGCCTGCTCGAGACGTTGCGATTCCCAAGTTCCCTTTGCTATAGCGCGCGTCTCTGCTGCCTCAACCTCAATCCACATCCATACAGAGGGAGGCAAGCAGAGTATGGAGCGAGGTGCTGCATGATGCACTGGGGAAAACACTCTCGCTTCCATCTTGAGGGTGAGGGACAAAAGTGTCACACCTGGGGGGGGGGGGGGGGGTAACTGTGGGAGATGGTCTCTTCAAGTTACCTAGAGAAAAATAAAATACATGGTTCTTTGTGTTCTGTGGGGGCTGTATACTGGGAGGTACCATGCTAATTAATCAATCTATTGCTTACTAATTAGTCTCTGTTCTGATTGTACCTAGGGGACTTAACCCTTTGTACCTAGGGTACTTAACCCTTTGGTGTATGCATTGCTCAAGGACGATCAGGAAATGAAAACATTCAACCATAAATAAATAGATTCGGTAATTTCAAAATAAATTATACAGAAAAATCAATGATATACAAATATGTGTATAAATAAATAAATAAAAAATAAAACTATCAATAAATCAATCTACAAATACATGATTAAACTAATTTGTCAATACATAAATATGACAATAAATAAATATTTTTAAAAGTATTGTGATCGATAAACAAATAAATCAATCCACAAAGACATGATAATAATAATTCATTAACACACATATATATATTTATGGTCAGGGCTAGGACACCGGAGTGTAGCGCCCCCTAACCTGGACCATAGTGGCTGAGGTGTGCCGGGAGCCATGTTTGTGGTACGCCAATAAAGGGGGCATACCCCAAAGAATGATGACTGATGATGACTAAAAAGGGAAGGGAGGGAGGGGCGAGCGGCTCGTGGCGTGGTGAGCAGAGAGGGGAGCGGGCTTAAGAGGAAGAGGCCCCTCCCACAAATACAGGCTGATAAATCAGCCTTAAATATTTATGGTCAGGGCTAGGACACCAGAGTGTAGCGCCCCCTAACCCGGACCATAGTGGCTGAGGTGTGCCGGGAGCCACGTTCGTGGTACGCCAATAAAGGGGGCAAGAGACTCAGAGTAGATGCAAAATATTTATTACTTGATTACAGAGCTAAAGTACAGAACGCCTGGGAAATTTCTGCTTGGGGATTCGGCACGTACCTGGTGAAACAGGAGGTGCGCCAGCGCCCCATGGATCGGATTATATGCGCCGGGACGTTATGTCGGGATGCGGCGGAGGCTGCCCCGATGCGGAAAGAGTGGCCAGAAATTGCTTTGGGATCGAGTCCCATGCCCTGCACCAGTGAACGAATACATGTGATGAATTTGGAGGTGGAAAGGGGTCTCGCCCCGCAGGGGAGCAGTGGGCTGTCTGGAGGGAGAGGATGTAGGAGTGATACCAACTGCCGGAGGACCTGGACTGGACACCACTGGTTACCAGTGGGCTAGAACGGTACTTCGGTCGGAGGACCTGTTTTATTGGTCTTGTTGGTGAGTATGTGGAGGATGAAATGTTCGTTGACCCCTTCTAGGTGATGTTTTCGGAGGAAATTCTTCTGACCAGGACCAACTGAGAACTCCCTGGGCCTGAGGAAGCCATAAAACCCGAGGTACATGGCTGCCTTCAAAACTAGACTAAGAGAGTGCCCAAAAGGACAGTTGTCTAGGGCTGAAGAAAGGGCCCGGAACAATTCACCGGAGACTGGCAATCTCCGAACCTGGACTCCCCTTTTCCCCTTCTCCAGGCCCCTGAGGGCTGCTTTGACGACCCGTATAGATAGAATGGAGCCCCCCGCTGGATTGGCTAACATGCGGTGGTGTTGCAGCCCTGCATGATAAAGCTTGATGGTGTTGGGGGAGAGGCCCAGCTGGGAATTGCAATATGCAATAAATGCCATGATGTACTCTGTTTCACTTATTTGAACCTCTGGAAATCTGGCCCTGAACCTCTCGAAGGCCTTCACCCCGGCTCGATAATTCCTGGCGGTGTTGCGGGACAGTGATTTCTCCACCAGGCCTTCAGCTTGCGCCACGAAAGCTGCTAATCAAGGGTGAATGTATTGAAGGCAGGGACCTGGGCGCCTGAGCGGTCTGCCTTGGGCATCTCCTGGAAGAATACCGGAAAGTTAAAACGGGACAGGGCATCAGCAGCCACATTAGATTCCGCCGGGATATGAACACAGCGTATATGGAAATTGAATGAGAGGGAGAGCCATACTAGCCTGCGTAAGAGTGCCATGATTTTGTGGGAATTCGCCCTGCCTGTATTGATAATATCTACCAAAGATTGGTTGTCGGATACAAACAGGACTGCCACATTAGACCAGCTGGACCCCCAAACCAGGGCGGCTGCTACTATGGGGTACAACTCTAGTAGCGGTGAAGATCTGATGGCAGAGGCGTCAGAGACCAACTCCGGCGGCCACTGGGAAGCCAACCAATGGGACTTGAATATTGCCGCGAACCCGGTGGAGCCGGCCGCGTCTGAGAAGACGATGGGGGAATTGGGATCCCACTGAGGAACGAATAAAGAGATGCCATTCCAGTCAGTGAGAAAAGAATTCCACATTGCTAGGTCCGCGATGGCGTGGCTGTCCAAATGGATGACGGCATCCTGGTCCTGGGCTGCCGGTAGAAGTTGCAACAACCTAGACAGGAAGGAGCGGCCCTGAGGCATGATTCTGGTGGCATGATTAAGGAGCCCTAACAGAGACTGGAGCTCTGACTTAGTCAACAGCCTAGAAGTGGCTGCCTTGGAAATGGCCTGCCGAATTTTCCGTAGCTTCTCTGGCGGAAGGCTGGCCTCCATTTTTTCTGAATCCAGGGTGATCCCTAAAAAGGTAACCTTAGTGGCTGGCCCTTCGGTTTTATTAGTGGCCACTGAACCTGAAGGTGGGAAAAAATCTCAATGAGGGTGGCCGGGATAGACGGAGCCTGTTGGGGTTTCTCAATGAGTAAAAAGTCATCAAGATAGTGGATTACCATAGGAAGACCACCGTGATGCACCAGGATCCAGTGGAGGGCCCCGGCGAACTGGTCAAACAACCAGGGACTGCTCTTGGACCCGAAGGTGAGCCGGTTGGCAAAATAAAAGTTGTCTGACCATTTGACACCATAGAACCTCCAGAGGTGAGGGTGCACTGGAAGTAATTTGAAAGCATCGGCAATGTCGACCTTGGCAAGCCAGGACCCCACCCCTGACTGGAGAATGAGCTGAATGGCCTCGTCCACCGAGGAATACTGCATTGAATACTCCTCGGACGGGATAAGGGAATTCAGACTAGGGGTGGCACACATATGAGGCGCTGACAGATCGTAGATGAGTCGTTTTTTTTTTACGATTGTTTGGTGACCAGGCCAATAGGGTTAATCCTCCAAATGTGGAAGGGGATGCTGGAAAAGGGGCCGATGACAAAACCCTTCTGTCCTCGGCTTGTATGAGGGCAGTAACTGCTTCGGGATCGCTGGTAGCCGAACGCAGGTTAGGGCCCTCCCACGAGACCTGCGACAAGGTGACCAGGCCCGTGTGAAAGCCCTCCCTGAATCCGGCCAACAGAAAAGCCACAAAGCTACGATCAAGATGGTCTGACAACAGGGCCGCTAGCAAATCTATGTTGATGTCGGCTAGTTAGGAAGTCTTAGACTTCCGGGGACAAGCTGAGCGCGGATGGGCCCGGAAGCAAGCCGAACAAATGTGCAGGGCCCGACAAGCATTGAATGAGCAACCCCCTGCATTAAAATTATTGCAGATTTGACTACTGCCTAAAAAGACGATAGGCCTGCCCAATTTGTCTACCGAAGCTGCGCTCTTGGAGGTTCCTGAGGTGCTCGGAGTCGTCCCTGGCTGGGGAGGATGGGCCAGGTTAGGGCACCACTCAGAAGTATGAAATATGGACTGGCAGGTGGAACAAGCCGAAGCGTGGAGTCCCGCAAAGTGGCGGCAGAAAAGCTCCATATCTAGTTCAGCCCAGTTAGTGGTAAACTGAAATTGTGCTAGAGCCGCCGCGGCCTTGGCTGAAAAAGATCTATGATAGTCATAGAAGGCGGTGCCGCCATATTTATGACCCAAATCCGTAACCCGACACAGATAGGTATCGAGTTCCTCCCTGCGATTGGGCTGAGCCGACCAGACAATGTCCTGGTAGAGGCTGAAGGCCAGGACGAATTCCGAAATGGAAAGTTTCCGATTGAGCCGGGCGTCTTTGGCCTTCAGTACCACCGCGACCTCCCCGCAGCTGATGACACGATTTTCTGAAATATCTTGGGAAGCAATTAGGATGGAAGCTAGATTAACGTCCTTCCCAGCTAATAT
Source organism: Bufotes viridis (assembly GCA_033119425.1). NCBI lineage: Eukaryota > Metazoa > Chordata > Amphibia > Anura > Bufonidae > Bufotes > Bufotes viridis. Next base: position 134,469,035 of record CM065594.1, on the reverse strand, counting down.
ATCTTTTTTTATATGGTCAGGGATAAAATGGGAGGGCGCGATTTGAGGACTGGAAGCCGGCCTACCTGCAACTTCTGGGGGTGACACCGGGGGGGCTGGTGTGACCGGAGAAGAGGGGGCTACTGATGGCCTGGCTTCAAAAACCGTCACCCTGGCCTGAATATCTGAGACCGAGCTGGTGAGGCCGCTAATAGAGGTCTGTATTTGGGCTAGCGCTTCATGGATAGACGCCATGCTGGACTGATCCTCCACAGGGCTTGGAGCAGTCATCAACAGACGGTACAGTTCCGCCTTGCAGGCGGACGCGGGATGACGGATCCCCCTACGGTTGAGTTCTGTGATTAGTCTGGGAATAGTCCAGTTTCTCAATGAAGCGGCGCTAGCGTGGCCGGATGCGGAAGACCCGGGCAACGACAGATTATCTTCTGACTCCGAGATGTGAGACATCTTCGCCTGTGAAGAGACATATTACTTGAGCGAGAACCCCGATTCCGTGTGTTACCAGCTGCCCAGAGAGAAGAGGGTGAATACCGCTACAACGCCATCTAACTGCCTTACCTGAGGAGTAGGATGCGGAGATTCGGAAGTTCGATTCCTGCGCTTGAGGTAGTCAAGCTGGAAAAACAAAACCCTCAGCACGAGAGACACGACAAGCTACACCCAATCCGAGCACGGACAGAAACCGACTTACCTGGAATTATTCTACCACTGGCTTGACAGAATATGGAGGAGAGAGGAAGAGAGCTGGAATCTGGAGGATAAGAATCGAGGAATAAGCATGATAGACGCGGGCGGGAGATGACTGCCCCACCCCTGGACTTAGTATTAACCAATAGACCTGATAGAACAACAGACGTGCAGGTTGGGGGACACCTGGGAAATAGTGACCATAAAGTAATAACCTTCCAATTATCCTTCAAACGAGAGTTTCTACAGGGAGGAACAAGAATACCGGACTTCAAAAAAGCAAAATTTAGCCAACTAAGAGAGGCCATAGGCCCAATTAACTGGGACAAAGTCCTCAAAAATAAAAATACAACCACAAAATGGGAGATTTTTAAAAGCATCGTAACATCTAATTGTGATCGATGCATACCTTATAGAAATAAAAGGCTAAGAAATAAGAAGAAACCAATGTGGATAAAAAGAACCGTAAAAAAAAGCTATAAATGACAAAAAGAAAGCATATACAGTAAATCACTAAAACAGGAGGGGAGCCAGGAAGCTCTGATAAACTATAAGGAAAAAAATAGAATATGTAAAAAACTAATAAAACTGCCAAACTAGAGACCGAGAGATTAATTGCCAAAGAGAGCAAAACTAACCCTAAAATGTTTAAATGTTTTTCAATTATATAAATGGTAAAAAATATAAATCTGAAGGAGTCGGCCCTCTACATAGCAATGAGGGGGGAGTTGCAGAAAGCGACGAGGATAAAGCTAAGCTATTAAATATTTTCTTCTCCACTGTTTTCACTGAGGAAAATAAACTGTCAGATGAAATGCAAAATGTAAAAGTAAATTCCCCTTTAAAAGTGCCCTGTCTGACCCAGGAAGAAGTACAGCAGCGACTTAAAAAGATTAAAATAGACAAATCGCCAGGACCGGATGGCATACACCCCCGTATCCTAAGGGAATTAAGTGATGTCCTAGCCAGACCCTTATTTTTGATATTCACGGACTCTATACTGACAGGGAATGTTCCACCAGACTGGCGTATAGCAAATGTGGTGCCAATATTCAAAAAGGGTCCAAAAACAGAGCCTGGAAATTATAGGCCGGTAAGTTTAACATCTGTTGTGGGTAAACTGTTTGAAGGTTTTGGAAGAGATGCTACCTTGGAGTATCTCAATGAAAATAAGCAAATTACACAATATCAGCACGGCTTCATGAGGGATCGGTCATGTCAAACTAATTTAATCAGTTTCTATGAGGAGGTAAGTTCTAGACTTGACCGGGGTGAATCAGTGGATGTCATATATCTGGACTTCTCCAAAGCATTTGACACTGTACCACACAAAAGGTTAGTATATAAAATGACTAGGAAAAAATATCTGTATGTGGGTAGGTAACTGGCTCAGTAATAGAAAGTAACCACAGAGAGTGGTTATTAACGGTACACACTCAGATTGGGTCACTGTTACTAGTGAGGTACCTCAGGGGTCAGTATTGGGCCCTATTCTCTTCAATATATATTTATTAATGATCTTGTAGAAGGCTTGCACAGTAAAATATCAATTTTTGGAGATGACACTAAACTGTGTAAAGTAATTATTACTTAAGAGGACAGTTTTCTGCTACAGAGGGATCTGGATAGATTGGGGGCTTGGGCAGAGAAATGGCAGATGAGGTTTAACACTGACAAATGTAAAGTTATGCACATGGGAAGGAATAATGCAAGTCACCCGTACATACTAAATGGTAAAACACTCAGTAACACTGACATGGAAAAGGATCTAGGAATTTTAATAAATAACAAACTAAGCTGTAAAAACCAGTGTCAGGCAGCTGCTGCTAAGGCCAATAAGATAATGGGTTGCATCAAAAGGGGCATAGATGCCCGTGATGAAAATATAGTCTTACCACTTCATAAATCACTAGTCAGACCACACATGGAGTACTGTGTACAGTTCTGGGCTCCTGTGAACAAAGCAGACATAGCAGAGCTAGAGCGGGTTCAGAGGAGGGCAACTAAAGTAATAACTGGAATGGGGCAACTACAGTACCCTAAAAGGTTATCAAAATTAGGGTTATTCACTTTAGAAAAAAGACGACTGAGGGGAGATCTAATAACTATGTATAAATATATAAGGGGTCAGTACAGAGATCTCTCCCATCATTTATTTATCCCCAGGACTGTGACTGTGACGAGGGGACATCCTCTGCGTCTAGAGGAAAGAAGGTTTGTACACAAACATAGAAAAGGGTTCTTCACGGTAAGAGCAGTGAGACTATGGAACTCTCTGCCTGAGGAGTTGGTGAAGGTGAGTACAATAAAGGAATTCAAGAGGGACCTGGATGTATTTCTGGAGCGTAATAATATTTCAGGCTATAGCTACTAGAGATAGGTCGTTGATCCAGGGAGTTGTTCTGACTGCCTGATTGAAGTCGGGAAGGAATTTTTTCCCCTTAAGTGGGGAAAATTGGCTCTACCTCACAGGGGTTTTTTGCCTTCCTCTGGATCAACTTGAATGAAACTAGTCGAACTGGATGGACAAATGTCTTTTTTCGGCCATATATACTATGTTACTATGTTACCCCGGTGGCCAGAAGAAGATGTGCGAATGAGGGAGAAGGACCAGCGTGAGTAGAAGGTGAAGATAGCCGAGACTCAGACAGGGATTTGGTACAGACTAATTGTGCGCGCAAGGCGAGAAAAGACCAGTGAACAGAGGGTGCCTGGAGAATATGAGTGAGATGCGGTGACAGATTGGATCCTATAAGAAACACCTTAGCAGAACCCACAGACCTGGGCGATCCAGGAGACAACAGACCTGGGCGATCCAGGAGACAAAGGACCTGGGTGATCCAGGGGACAAAGGACCTGGGCGATCCAGGGGACAACGGACCTGGGCGATCCAGGAGACAATGGACCTGGGCGATCCAGGAGACAACAGACCTGGGCGATCCAGGAGACAACAGACCTGGGCGATCCAGGAGACAACAGACCTGGGCGATCCAGGAGACAACAGACTCTGGGCGATCCAGGAGACAACGGGCCTGGCCGATCCAGGAGACAACGGACCTGGGCGATCCAGGAGACAACAGACCCTGGGCGATCCAGGAGACAACGGGCCTGGGCGATCCAGGAGACAACGAACCTGGGCGATCCAGGAGACAACCGACCTGGCTGATCCAGGAAACAAATGGACCTGGCTGAACCAGGTAAGGGAGACTGAACGTTGCAGACACTGACCATAACAGAACTGAAATACAGACAGTAAGAATTAGACCCGGGCGATCCGGGGGTTAGGCCTTGTGGATGGGTGATATGACCTAAGATGGTTGGACATAGAAGATTGGTAGTCGCCGGAATGAGTGACCAGAGCTGCCGCTCACCCGACCTGCGGTGCGGTGGTAAGGAAGCTTCTGTAGTTGCCCCCCCAGGAAGATGCCGGCCGAGAGGAACGCTGGACCAGCAGGCAGCTCTGATGATAATCCGGCCGTAGGTGGAAGGAGGTGCGGCGTCGGCGGTGAGGCCTCCTGCACTTACCCGAGGAAGACGTTGACCCGGCAACCTGGACACCGGCGCAGCGAAACCCGTATGTGACGCAGGCACTGACGTCAGCCGCACCGGAGGAGCTCGACGAGGGGGGGCAGCGAGTGGCTCATGGCGTGGTGAGCAGAGAGGGAAGCAGGCTTAAGAGGAAGAGGCCCCTCCCACAAATACAGGCTGATAAATCAGCCTTAAATATATATATATGTTTTTTTTTTCAACAAATAAATATTTCAAATAAAGTATCAATAAGTAAATTAATCTAGAAATACATGATTTAAACGGTATCAAGATAAAAAAAAACAATAAAATAGTAAATAATTAAATCGAATCAATCAATAAATAAATACATAAAAAGATTAAAAACAACGTAGTTTTGGAGGGAGAGACAAGGAGAGGGATGGGCAAGGGACCCTTCAGCACCCTAAACAGACTGCGGGGGCCAAGAAGTCACCGACAATCCACGAGGGACCACGACGGGTCCGCTTGTCGGTGACCACCAGACCTGCCGCACTGAATATCCACTTAGATAGTACGCTGGAGCAGGGACAAGACAGTAACTCTAGCGCATACTGAGCGAGTAGAGTTGAGCGAACACCTGGATGTTCGGGTATGAGAAGTTAGGCCGAACTTCCTGAAAATATTCGGGTTCGGGATCCGAACTCAACCCGAAACCCATTGAAGTCAATAAGGACCCGAACTTTTGGGCACTTTTAGGTTAATAGGGAAATGACTTAAAATAAAATAAATAAAAATTAACCAATATCAATTGGCAACTTGGAGGAGGAGGAGGTGGAATAGGAGGTTGGGGTGGCATCAGGTGGGAATGCTATGGGAGTTGAAGTTCTAATCACAGCCAAAAAAGATTCATGTCTGCCTGCTGTGCCACAGGCCTCATTCACAGACTCAGGGTCAAGGCACCCGCAAAGAGGAGAGCGGTCCCGTAACAGCAACACAGGCCTCAGGTCAACCTGCAATGGAACAGGTCATTATGATTTATGTAGGCCCCTGACACCCAGACAGAGGAGAGGTCATTTGACAGTAAAAAAGAGTTTAATGTCTCTCACCCAGACAGCAACAAATTAAATGAAATATAGGCCACGGACACCCACACAATGGGGCGGTCATTAGACAGTAAAAAGAGTTAAATGTCTGCCACCAAGACAGCAAGCAATTAAACGAAATTTAGGCCCCTGACACCCAGACAATGGGGTGGTCATTAGACAGTAAAAAGAGTTTAATATCTCCCACCAAGACAAATGATTAAACGACATATAGGCCATTGACACCCACACAATGGGGCAGTCATTAGACAGTAAAAAGTGTTAAATGTCTGCCACCAAGACAGAAAGAAAGTACGTGAAATTTAGGCCCCTGACACCCAGACAATGGGGCGGTCATTAGACAGTAAAAAGAGTTTAATATCTCCCACCAAGACAACAAATGATTAAACAACATATAGGCCCCTGACACCTAGACAATGGGGCGGTCATTAGACAGTAAAAAGAGTTAAATGACTGCCACCAAGACAGCAAGCAAGTACGTGAAAGTTAGGCCCCTGACACCCAGACAGAGGAGAGAAGTCCCATAGCAGCAAAAGAGGCATCATGTCACCCTTCAACGGAGAAGGCCACTTTTAATTATTTAGGCCCCAGCACCCAGACAGAGGAGAAAAGTCCCAAACCAGAGAATCAGGCTTCATGTCACCCACCAATGGAGAAGGCCACTTTCAGATATTTAGGCCCCTGGCACCCAGATGGAGGAGAGGTTCATTAAACTTTGGGTTGACCCGCAAAATAATTGTAAAATTAAAAAAAGAGGATTCAATAAAGAAGTGCCCCGGAGTACAAGAATATATGGTTAAGGGGAGGTAGTTATAAATGTCTATTCTGCACAAGGGATGGACAGGTCCTGTGCCTGGTTCATTTTTATGAACGTCAGCTTGTCCACGTTGGCTGTGGACAGGTGGCTGCGTTTGTCAGTAATGACGCCACCTGCAGTGCTGAATACACGTTCAGACAAAACGCTGGCCGCCGGGCAGGCCAGCACCTCCAAGGCATAAAAAGCTAGCTCAGGCCACGTGGACAATTTGGAGACCCAGAAGTTGAATGGGGCTGAACCATCAGTCAGTATGTGGAGGGGTGTGCACATGTACTGTTCCACCATGTTAGTGAAATGCTGCCTCCTGCTAACACATTCCGTATCAGGTGGTGGTGCAGTTAGCTGTGGTGTGGTGACAAAACTTTTCCACATCTCTGCCATGCTAACCCTGCCCTCAGAGATGCTGGCCGTGACACAGCTGCGTTGGGCTTCCACTTGTTCCCATGTCACAGTTGGGAATGCTCTCAGTAGCGCGTCTACCAACTTGCGCTTGTACTCGCGCATCTTCCTATCACGCTCCAGTGCAGGAAGTAAGGTGAGCACATTGTCTTTGTACCGGGGATACAGCAGGGTGGCAACCCAGTAGTCCTCACATGTTAAAATGTGGGCAACTCTGCTGTCGTTGCGCAGGCACTGCAGCATGTAGTCGCTCATGTGTGCCAGGCTTCCCAGAGGTAAGGACAAGCTGTCCTCTGTGGGAGGCTTATCGTCATCGTCCTCCGTTTCCCCCCAGCCACGCACCAGTGATGGGCCCTTACTAGATGTTTTCCTCATTGTTACCATTCACAACAATAAGAAAAAAATTATTTGGCCCAATGTATTGAATTCAAATTCAGGCCTTTTTTTTACAGGCGCATGGTTATGTATTTATGTACCGTATTACATTAATCCAGGCACAGCAGTAACCACAGATTTAGGGGAATATCAATTGAAGGCCTAGTATTTAGGCCGTGGATGAAAGGTATCCTTTTACGGACAGATTTACACTTGTAGATTCACAGTAGCGTGTGAAAAAATATATAGGATTATGCTTTCAGCACTTGTATGTTAACATTTTATGTAATATACCCTTTAACGGAAAGAAATACACATGGAGATGCACGCTGAGTGTAATATACCCTTTTACGGACAGATTTACACTTGGCTTGCAACAGCTGGAACACCAGATTTTGGATATTGCTATTTTTGCAACTGAATTTCACCCCAAAAAATTATATATCCTTTGACGTACACTATGAAACTTGTCCAGTCACAGCTGGAACACTAGATTTACGGTATTTCTATTTTTGCAACTGAATTTCACCCCAGAAAATAATATATCCATTGATGGACACTATGAAACTTGTCCAGTCACTGCTAGAACACCAGATTTACGGTATTGCTATTTTTGCAACTGAATTTCACCCCAGAAAATAATCTATCCTTTGACGGACACTCTGAAACTTGTCCAGTCACAGCTGGAACACCAGATTTACGGTATTTCTATTTTTGCAACTGAATTTCACCCCCGAAAATAATATATCCTTTGACGGACATTATGAAACTTGTCCAGTCACAGCTGGAACACCAGATTTACAGTATTTCTATTTTTACAACTGAATTTCTCCCCAGAAAAATAATATATCCTTTGACAGACACTATGAAACTTATCCAGTCACAGCTGGAACACCAGACTTACGGTATTGCTATTTTGGTAATTGAATTTCAACCCAGAACAAAATATATACTTTGACGGATACTATTAAACTATTTGTCCAGCCACAGCTAGAACACCAGATTTACGGTATTTCTGTTTTTGCAACTGAATTTCACCCCAGAAATTAATATATCCTTTTGACGGACACTATGAAACTTGTCCAGTCACAGCTGGAATACCAGATATACGGTATTTCTATTTTTGCAACTGAATTTCCCCCCAGAAAATAATATATCCTATGACGGACACTATGAAACTTGTCCAGTCACAGCTGGAACACCAGATTTACGGTATTTCTATTTTTGCAACTGAATTTCACCCCAGAAAATAATATATCCATTGACGGACACTATGAAACTTGTCCAGTCACTGCTAGAACACCAGATTTACGGTATTGCTATTTTTGCAACTGAATTTCACCCCAGAAAATAATATATCCTTTGACGGACACTCTGAAACTTATCCAGTCACAGCTGGAACACCAGATTTACGGTATTTCTATTTTTGCAACAGAATTTCACCCCCGAAAAAAATATATCCTTTGACGGACATTATGAAACTTGTCCAGTCACAGCTGGAACACCAGATTTGCGGTATTTCTATTTTTGCTACTGAATTTCCCCCCATAAAATAATATATCCTTTGACGGACACTATGAAACCATTTGTCCAGCCACAGCTAGAACATCAGATTTACGGTATTTCTATTTTTGCAACTGAATTTCACCCCAGAAAATAATATATCCTTTGACGGACACTATGAAACTTGTCCAGTCACAGCTGGAACACCAGATTTACAGTATTGCTATTTTGGTAATTGAATTTCAACCCAGAACAAAATATATACTTTGACGGATACTATTAAACTATTTGTCCAGCCACAGCTAGAACACCAGATTTACGGTATTTCTGTTTTTGCAACTGAATTTCACCCCAGAAATTAATATATCCTATGACGGACACTATGAAACTTGTCCAGTCACAGCTGGAACACCAGATTTATGGTATTTCTATTTTTGCAACTCAATTTCACCCCAGAAATTAATATATCCTTTGACGGACACTGTGAAACTTGTCCAGTCACAGCTGGAACACCAGATTCACGGTATTTCTATTTTGGTAATTGAATTTCAACCCACAACAAAAATAGATCCTTTGACGGATACTATGAAACTTGTCCAGGCACAGCTGGAACACCTGATTTACTGTATTTCTATTTTTGCAACTGAATTTCCCCCCAGAAAATAATATATCCTTTGACGGACACTATGAAACTTGTCCAGCCACAGCTAGAACTCCAGATTTACGGTATTGCTATTTTGGTAATTGAATTTTAACCCAGAACAAAATATATCCTTTGACGGATACTATTAAACTACTTGTCCAGCCACAGCTAGAACACCAGATTTACGGTTTTTCTATTTTTGCAAATTAATTTCACCCCAGAAAATAATATATCCTTTGACAGACACTATGAAACTTGTCCAGTCACAGCTGGAACACCAGATTTACGGTATTGCTATTTTGGTAATTGAATTTCAACCCAGAACAAAAGCTATACTTTTGCGGACACTATGAAACTTGTCCAGCCACAGCTGAAACCGCTTATTTACGGTATTGCTATTTTGGCAATTGAATTTCACCCCAGAACAAAAGCTATCCTTTGACGGACACTATAAAACTTGTCCTGCCACAGTAGAAACCACTGATTTAGGGTATTGGTATTTTGGAAATTGAATTTCACCCCAGAAAAATATATACATTCTTTGCCAGACAGTATTAGACTTGGCTAGCCACAGCTGGAACACCAGATTGCTATATTTTTAAGTTATTTTCACCTCTCAATAAAATATAGAAAGTTCTATCCTGAGTTTCTAGGGGTGACAATAAGCACAGCCAAGCCCCTGATGTAGGATATAGCAAAAAAAAAAAAAAAACTTTTATTGATGGATTAATGGACTTGGTGGCATCTTGTGCTGGCGCACCACAAAACACAATATGGCCGCCGATCACTCCAGAAAAAAATGACAGAAAAACGCTCTGGGCAGCCTAAAAACAGTGAGCAATTAATTAGCAGAAGTTGAATGATTCACAGCTGTAGATCGATCACTTCATTAAGTGTTTTTGCTGAGTTAATCCCTGCTTATCTCGCCCTAACAGCAGCTGCATCCTATCCCTACACTAATCAGAGCAGAGTGACATGCTGCGCGACGTGACTCCAGCTTAAATAGAGGCTGGGTCACATGCTGCACTTGGCCAATTACAGCTATGCCAATAGTAGGCATGGCAGTGATGGCCTCTTGGCTGCTTGCAGGCTTTCAAAATGCGCCATAGAAATCGCCGAACAACAAACCCAAACCCAAACTTTTACGTAAATGTTCGGGTCCGTGTCACGAACACCCCAGAATTCGGTACGAACCCGAACTGTACAGTTCGGGTTCGCTCATATGAGCGAGCTCACGGCAGGTGTCCAGCCTGGAAACCCAGTACTCCATGGGGTCATCGGTGCTCATGCTATCGGAAGCACCGACGGAACCCATGTAGTCAGCCACCATGCTGGCCAGCCGCTGGCGGCGACTGCTGCTACTGCTACTAGGTCGCGCAGACTGGTAGAACAACCTCATCTCACCCATAAGGTCACCTGCTCGGGTGGTGCTGCTGGGGCCAGCCACCTGCTGGGCGAAATGGGCGGGGAAAACTGGAGCATGAGGCTGAGGGTTTACCTGCTCCTGCTGAATGATCAGACAGGCCAGCAGGTTACTCATATGGGCCTCCCTCCGGCTGGCTGGGATGAACTGCTCAAGTTTACCCTTGCAACGAGGGTCTAAAAGGGTGGCCAACCAATAATCGTCCCTCTCTTTAATTCTCTTGATCCGGGGGTCACTCCTGAGGCATCGTAGCATGTGGGCAGCCATGGGGAAGAGGACAGCCCGCTTTAACTCTTCTTCTCTGCCCAGGACCATGACCTCTTGGTCCTCCTGCTGCTGCTCCCTGAGCCGACCCACCCCCGGACTAACGGTGCCCAGAGCACCGGCTCTCCCTCCTGACCAGGGCCAGACTCCTAGACGTCATCATATTTCTCAACAAATTCTTCCTCCTCCTAGTCCTGGGCCTGGTCTTGGTGGTGCATTGTTGCCTCTTCTTGCTCCACCAAGGCACTCTCCCCAGCATTGAGCAGGGATCTAGTGTCCTGTCCATCAGGAACAGTATGGGGAGCACATCATTGAGACATCATTGAGACCGACATGCTCCCCGCTGTCCATAATCAGCCTGTGAGGGGGCAGACTGTTGTCCTGCTGCAGTATGGACAGGGACGTGGTGGCGGTTGGGGAGCCTCGGAAGTGGCTGTCAATCCTCCGTAACCTTTGCACAATGTCACATACGTGAGTAGGAACTTCTGTACCACAAGGTTGAGGACATATGCCATGCAGGACACGTGAGTGAGACTGCCAGCATGGAGGGCGGCCAGGAGTTTGCCTCCGTTGTCACAGACAACCATACCTGCCTCTAGCCTTCGGGGTGTCAGCCACTTCTAGACCTGAGCCTGGAGGGTGGCCAGAACATGAGGTCCAGTGAGTCTCCATTCCCCTAAGCTCACAAGCTGGAGCACAGCCTGGCAGCGTACGTGCCCCACACTTGCATAGCTACGGGGATGCTTGCTGGGGGGCTCTGCAGCGGTGGAGACAGTGGCTTCAGTGAGAGTAGCAGTTCTCCCCTGGACACCCTGGGGCAGCACCACAAACTCAGATGCTGCCACATGTGATAATCCCTCCCCGTCACCTCAGAGGAACACCTAATGGACTGTAAAGCTGATATATCGTCCCTGCCCATGTCTGCTGCTCCAGGAATCCATTGTCAGATGCACCCTGTTGCTGACAGCATGATCCAGTGACAGGGATACATTCTGCACAAATGTGCTGGTGTAGGGCAGGGATGCCGGTCCTGGCAAAGAAATGGCGGATGGGGGCACGCCATTTGGGTTGGGCCTGCTCCAACATCTGCTGGAACGGATTGTTGTCCACAATGTTGAAGGGCAGCAGATGTTGGGCCATAACCCTTGCCAGGAGCCCACTGAGTGAACGTATGCGTCGGTCCCCGTGGGCGTAGAGCGTGGTGCGTTCAAATGCATTAGCACCGACGGCTGGCCCGGGACGACAGTGGAGGCGATAGAGGAGGCAGAGGTCTGGCTGCTAGTACCAGTACCTCTAGGGGAGGGAGTTGAGGATTGGGAATGCATTGTTATAAGGGGTTGGGGTGGCTACAGGACAGTGGCAGGAGCTGCACTGCTGGTGGCTTTGCTATGGCCACCCTGCATCTGTTTCCACTACTGCCAGTGGTTAACTCCTATGTGCTGGGTAAGTGCAGTGGTACCCAGCCAAGCAACAGACCTCCCTCTCCTCACCCTGTCATGGCATAGTTGACAGATGGCAATTGTCACATTGCCTGCTGCCAGCGTGAAGTAAGTCCAAACAGGCGACTTACATACCGACCTCCTGTCAGATGGGGTGGTGCTGGCTTGCGCATGTTCAGGCTCGGTGAGCACAGGTGGAGCTTGCTGCTGCAATTACCAGTGGAACCCCTGCCACTGGGCTCCATGGTGACCTGGCGCACAGTTTGTCTTGGGTGCCTACCTTCCTCATCAGTGCTGCTGTCACCTGACAAGGGAGTTTGCACCCATTCTAATTCACCCTCCTCTTCATCGCCTGTAATGTCAGACCCAGGGCCAACCAGTGGTGGACTGAGGTGAACAGCAGACGTGGAGACCCTGACCTGGCTCCGCTGCCTCCTTGCTAATGCCTGGGTCTGACTAGGTGTGGGGGTATCACGACCGGCGTGCCGATCACAGACGTGTGACGCAAAGGGAGGGAAAAGGGAAAGCCCTGTCCAAGGGAGAGGGAAAAGTGGTGACCCCTAACTCACCTTGAAGCTGGCACCTGACTGCCCTGACATCCCTAGACGGGTTCTTCACCCGTACGCCGATCACGTGCCTAAACCCTGTCTTTCCTTAAGCTGATCCCTAAGTAGTGAATAGGGCGGTGGGAGCACTAGTCTTCACCACTAACACTAAAGGAGAACACCAGGGAGAGGACAGACAGTACAGACAAAACATATAAGCCCAGGTGGGCGACAACAGCGGACAACAAAAGTCCAACAGGGATCCGGAGGGTAATGCTCTGGTACGACAACCAGGAACAAAAGCAACACAGTTCCAGTGGGTCAGTATAGAAGTCCAGGCAGGAAGCTCTATAGCTGGCAACCAGAGAAGTGGGAAGGGGGAATATAAGGAGGTTTGGAGTGGCGGACAAGAAACAGCTGAGGAGAAGAAGCTACGGATCCCTGAGTGAGACAAAAAGGATTGCAAGGCAAACACAGAAAGCTACCATTAAGTAACAGGATGATCTTTAGACATAGAGCGCACAGCCACCCGCTGCGACTTCCTGATCCCCGGTATAACGGAGTCAGACGTGGCTCTTGACACCCTCGTGACAAGGGGTTTTGCATCTGAAACCACGATACCCCCTCCAGTACCCACTCCTCCTTCCTTTCCAAAAGGTCCTGACCATCCGGATCAAGTCCTAGCTCACTCTCCTGCATTACCACCCACAAGATGTCCCTCTCGCTGTCACTGTCAAACAGCATCAGGGTTGATTCTTGGGGGTTGGTCCTGCAAGAGCTGGAGAGCTGCTGCTTCTCAGAGCCAGAGCAGAGGACTCCGTGCCACTGGCTTGTGTCACGAAGGAAACCACTGCTTCGGTGTCGAGAAGAAATGGGGCGGCTGCCATGCCCAAAAAAATCACGGATGAGGCGGATGCCCATGCCACCTGCGCCCGCCCCTCCGTGGGTAGAAGAGCAGCCCCGTGCTGGCAGCGAGCCAGTACTGGAACCAACTCTCCTACCTCACCCGTGGCTGCCGGAATGACCACAGCCACTCATAATTATATCAACTAAAAAAAAAATGTTTTTAAACCACAGAAAAACAAAAGAAAGAATAATCCTTACCAAAAACAAGAAACCCTAAAACGGTAACACTAAAACACAAAGACTTTTATTTTTTGGCTTTTTTTTTTTACAAACAAAAGACGCAGACAATAATCCCTCCCTAAAACAAGAAACGCTAAAACAGTAACACTAAAACACAAAGACTTTTTGTTTGTTTTTTTTGCAAACAGACGCAGAAACTAATCACTACCTAGTACGAGAAACACTAAATCACTAACAGTAACAGCAAACCTTTTTTTTAAAAACAGACAAAAGACATAGACAATAATAGCAGACAAAACCCTAAAACACAGCAAAACTTCTTTTTTTCTTCACAGACTAAACAGACAGCACAAGACTACACTAAACTATACTATATCTCTATCTAACCTACACTAGACACTATTAACTACACTATTAACTACACTATTAACTAACTGACCAGACTCGGTATGGATCCTCACTGTTAAGCTCTCTGGCCGTGCAGCAGAGGCATATAGAGCTGTACCTGACGAGGAGATTGCAGACTATACCCGGGTAAAAGAGGTAATTTTGGCAAGATATGCCATCACCCCAGAAGCATACCGGAGACTATTCAGGGACACTAAAAAACAGGAAAAGACTCATACACAGAGTGGGCATGCCACATGCAGAGGGCAGCCCTAGCCTTGCTACAGGCAAGCCAAGCTTTTTCATTAGAGGAAATTACCCAGCTGATCCTACTAGAACAATTTTCCAATGGACTAAATCCAGAAGTGCAGGAGTCTGTAAGGGATCGGAAACCTACCACTCTATCCGGCACAGCCAGACAGGCGGATGAATACCAGGATGCCCACAGACAATCCAGGGTAAGCTTCAGACCCAATCCCAGACCAATACACCCTAACCCTGGGCCACCAGCACCACAACGCACAAGGCTCCTGCCTAGTATCCCAGCAAACAGATACCCTAATCGCAGCGCCATACAGTGCCATGCCTGCAAAAAGTTTGGGCATTATCACAGGGACTGTACTCAGAACCGAAACCAGGTTGCATGGATCCGTCCAGGTCCACCTCCTCCAGTGCGGGCAGCCGCCCACTGCTACCATACAGAGGCTGTCCCGCTTAACATCAGAGCAGAGGATCCAGAGGAACACTGGGGTGTTCTACAAGAGATAGACCCAATACAGGCGGAGACTGATAATCGACAGCATCACAGGCAGACGGTTATCCTCAACGGCAAGGAGACCCAGGGGCTTCACGATTCCGGTGCCACCCTCACCCTGATGCGACGACATCTGGTTCCAGAGAAAAACCACACTGAGGGTTCTGTAGCTGTACGGGTGGCGGGAGGGACCATCTACAGATTACCCACAGCCAGGGTACATCTACATTGGGGTGTGGGGGCGGGAATGGTTAATGTTGAGTTGATAAAAGACCTACCCGCTGATGTTTTGCTGGGAAATTATCTTGGCCCGATGACTACTGCTTTTGTACAATCCCAGGGTACCAACGAGACCTATCCCGTTACCACCAGGTCACAGGCCCGCTCCATGAACAACCCGGCACACTCTGAGGTCCAGGTAAGAACCCTTCCCCAAAACATTTACCCTATCCCCTGGGATACCCCCGCAGAATTTGGCCAGGAAACCCTTAATGACCCTACATTACAGGTTTATAAGGATAAGGTTTACCAGGCCCAGACCAGAATAGAAGGAGAGAGATAATCTTGGCAGCAGGGGGTATTGTATCGGGACTCTGAAAGGGTCACAGCAGGGTCCCCACCTATCTCCACCTGACAGCTAGTAGTCCCACAGAAGTACAGGAGGGAGTTATTACAGATCGCGCATGATATCCCCCTGTCAGGACACTTAGGGGTCAGTCGCACCAGGTACAGGCTTACCCACACCTTTTTTTGGCCTCGCATCTCGAAAGATGTTAGGCAGTACTGTCAAACATGCGACACATGCCAACGAGTAGGTAAAAGAGGGGATCGCTGCAAAGCTAAGTTGCAACCCCTGCCCATCATCGAAGAACTGTTCGGACGGGTAGCGGTAGATATTATAGGACCGTTGGCCAAACCCAGCCCATCAGGGAAAAGGTATATTTTAACTATAGTGGATTATGCAACATGGTATCCAGAACCTGTGGCTCTGACTAATATTCAGGCAGAGACGGTGGCTGAGGCATTGATGCGAGCCTTCTCCCAGATGGCTTTTCCAAGGGAGATAGTCTCGGATCAGGGCACTCAGTTGACTGCAGAAGTCACCCAACAGCTGTGAAAGCTCTGCGGTATCAAATCCATCTATAGTTCAGCTTACCACCCCCAGACGAATGGTTTGTGCGAAAGATTTAATGGCACCTTGAAACAGATGCTTAGCACCTTTACTGACACCCGTCGGGATCGGGAAAAATTCCTACCCCACCTCCTTTTTGCTTGCAGGGAGGTGCCGCAGGAATCGACAGGGTTTTCGCTATTTGAATGAAAAACGCCCAAGCCACGTTCCAACGTATGGTGGACTGGCTGCTTGATGGCTTCCAAGATTATGCATGTGCATACTTGGATGACATTGCTATTTATAGTGAAACTTGGGAAGAGCATCTGAGACACATAAGTGCCGTGATAGACCGCATCAGAGAGGCTGGCCTAACCCTAAAACCCAGCAAGTGCCATATTGGGATGGCAGAGGTACAATTCCTAAGACACCGGGTGGGTTGTGGGAAGCAAAAGCCTGAACCCACTAAAGTAGAGGCAGTAGCCCAGTGACCAACCCCCGTACCAAAATGCAGGTGTTAGCCTTCCTAGGGACTGCGGGCTATTATCGGAAATTTGTTCCAAACTATAGTACCCTGGCCAAACCCCTCACTGACCTCACCAAAAAGAACCTTCCCCACCAAGTAGTCTGGGCCCCAGAGTGTAGGCATTCCAACAGCTCAAGCAGGCCCTTTTTAATAGTCCTGTACTCGCTGCTCCCAATCCATCTAAAAGATTCCTCGTTCACACTGATGCTTCAATGTTTGGATTGGGAGTGGTACTGAGCCAAGTTGGAGAAGATGGCGGGGAACATCCCGTAGCTTACTTGAGTCGGAAGCTTCTACCCAGGGAAGTGAGCTACGCCACCAGAGAAGGAATGCCTGGCTGTGGTGTGGGCCCTAAAGAAGCTTCAACCCTACTTGTATGGACAGCAGTTCACATTACTCATGGATCACAACCTGTTAGTATGGCTAAATCGTGTGGCATGGGACAATGCCCGGTTGTTGCACTGGAGCTTGGCATTACAACCATACGATTTTACAATTCACTACCACCCCGGAAAACAGAATGGCAATTCTGACGGGTTATCATGACAAACTAAACTGGAAAAGTGATCTGTGAGTACTCCCCAGAAATCTCCAAGCCGATCCGTTGGGGATCAGACTGTGTATGCTGGCTTGTGGTTAAGGGGGAGCAGTGTAACAGATTGACCTTGTTATATTAATTTATGGTCGGCTGTCTGTACACCAAACCAATTATGTGTGGGTCACCAGACGTCTGTTGTATGTTCCTCACCCTGTGCCCATTATTGGTGCAGGTATGTAAATGTATTGATTGTATGTGCCTCTTCCCCTTTTCCTGTCCCATTGTTTCCCAAGAGCAGTGCAGTGTCCCAGGGACCCTGCCCGACCTGTGTAAACTAGCTGCCTTGTCCCTCCTCAACCCTCCATCAGCCCTTGCTATTGTCTCACCCCACCATGCTTTGTATTATAGTAATCTATGTACTATATTGTATGTAAATGAGGCTGCTGGGTGTTTAAAACCTGTGCACTATGCCTAGTAAAATCAGTTTACTCCCAATACTGTGTGTCATCCAGTTACTGGGGGAATTGTCTCTTGGACATTGGCCTGCTTCTTCAGCTACAAGGGGATTTAGGCGGAGATATTGATGGTATGTCTTGGAGCTCCGCAACAAACAGCAATATTCGGCACAGCACAATTAGAACACTCCTCTCTCTCTCACTACTGCATGAAACAGTACAAAATGGCTGCTGGGAATTTTCTTATAAAGTAAGAGGTAGGCAATTTTCCTATTGGTTGCTAGGGATGTTGCTAAGCTGTGACAGAGATATTGCAGCCTTCTGATTGGCCCATAAGCTAGAAGCAGGGAGGGATCATGTGCACTGTGGAACAAAAAAATAATGAATATTCAAATTCGCGAATATAGATCGCTATATTCTAAATATTCGCGAATTTGCGAATTGCCGATATTCACGATAAAAATTCGCAATTCAAATATTCGCTCTCAACACTATTAACAATGACCACCACAGCACCTCGCCCCCTTAACAGTGACATTCCCAGCACCCTCCCTCTTAACAGTGACCTCTACAGTGCCTCACCCCCTTAACAGTGACTTCCACAGGGCTCCACCTCCAACCTTAACAGCACCCGCCCTTTAGTGGTGACCATCACAGCACCCTTCCCCATAAACAGTGACTTCTCCCCTTAAGACTGATCTCCACAGCACCCCTCTCCATTAACAGTGACCTCAATAGTGCCCTGCCCCTTAAAAGTGACCTCCACAGCACCACGATCCCTTAACAGTGACCTCCACAGTGCCCCACCCCTTAACTGACCTCTACGGCACCCCTCCCCTTTAACAGTGACCTCCATCTAGCAGCAGTAGCAGGCAGTCAGCGTGGAGTGTGTTTGAAAATGCCATAATCGTCAGTCTAGCAGTTTTTTTATCAAGCCGCCAGAGGAGATGAACATGGCAATTTTCCAAATCTGTGGGCAGAAGGTGAAGCGTGGCCAGGTTGCCAATGTTGGCACCACAGCCCTGCGTCAACACATGCAGCGTCTCCATAAAGTGGCTTGGGAAAGCCATGGCTCCAATTTAGTGGTCCAGCCTGCCGCAGCAACCGCTGCATCACCTGGCGGCCCGCACCTCTTTTCCGCAAGTTAAGGCTCCACCACCTCAGCAGAAAGGAGCTGTGATTCCTTCCTATCTTCTACTGCTCCTGCTCCTTCTACTCCCCATCAGTCATTTTGTAAGCAGTCAATCTCAGAGGCGATTGCAAATAGATAACAGTATGCATACACTCATCCAACGGCGCAGAAGCTGAACGTGCTCCCAGTAGGGTTGAGCGGTTTGTACCGAACATTACGGTTTTTCGCACCCGAACCCGAACATTTCCGTAAAAGTTCAGGTTCGTTGTTCGGCCATTTCTTCCCCCTTTTTGAAAGGCTGCAGGGCAGCCAATCAACAAGCGTTTCACTACTTTGCCCTAAGAAGCCATCACAGCCATGCCTACTATTAGCATGGCTCTGATTGGCTACGTGAAGTACAGTTGTGTTCAAAATTATTCAACCCCCACTGAAATTGAGTATTTTGGCCAGTTTGACATTGATTTTGAACATTTCAGTCATCTTGTTTGCAATTAAATCAAAAAGGCACTTGTAAGTCAGACAAATATAACATAACATTTATAATGAAATAACCACAAATGTGTTTTCTGTGCTCACATCACTATCAGTTTTATTCAACCCCCAAGTGACATTCAATCTTAGCACTTAGTACAACATCCTTTTCCAGTTATAACAGCTTTTAAACGTGAAGCATAGCTTGAAACAAGTGTCTTGCAGCGATCTACGGGTATCTTCGCCCATTCTTCATGGGCAAAAGCCTCCAGTTCAGTCACATTCTTAGGCTTGCGCGCTGCAACTGCTTTCTTCAAGTCCCACCAGAGGTTCTCAATCGGATTTAAGTCTGGTGACTGCGATGGGCACTTTAAAATGTTCCAGCCTTTAATCTGCAACCATGCTCTAGTGGACTTGGAGGTATGCTTGGGATCATTGTCCTGTTGAAAAGTCCAACGTCTCCCAAGCCTCAGGTTTGTGACAGACTGCATCACATTTTCATCCAATATCTCCTGGTACTGAAGAGAATTCATGGTACCTTGCACACGCTGAAGCTTCCCTGTACCTGTAGAAGCAAAACAGCCACAAAGCATGATTGACCCCCCGCCATGCTTCACAGTAGGCAAGGTGTTCTTTTCTTCATAGGCCTTGTTCTTCCTCCTCCAAACATAGCGTTGATCCATGGGCCCAAACAGTTCTAATTTTGTTTCATCAGTCCACAGAACACTATCCCAAAACTTTTGTGGTTTGTCCACATGACTTTTGGCATACTGCAGTCGACTAATCTTATTCTTTGGAGACAGCAAGGGGGTGCGCCTGGGAGTTCTGGCATGGAGGCCTTCATTACGCAGTGTGCGCCTTATTGTCTGAGCTGAAACTTCAGTACCCGCATCTGACAAATCTTTGTTCAGTTCCTCAGCAGTCACACGGGGACTTGTCTCCACTTTGCGCTTCAGGTAGCGCACAGCAGTCAAAGTCAGCATCTTCTTTCTGCCACGACCAGGTAGCGTTTCAACAGTGCCCTTTGCCTTGAATTTGCGAATGATGCTTCCTATGGTGTCTCTTGGTATGTTTAACATCTTTGCAATCTTCTTATAGCCATTGCCCTTCCTGTGAAGAGAAATCACCTCTTCTCTTGTCTTCCTGGACCATTCTCTTGACTTTACCATGTTTGTAAACACACCAGTCAATGTCTAGAAGGAGCTGAGCATCACAGTCATTGTAAATCTGCCTAATTGGTGCTTTTTATGCTTGATTGCTGCTCCTTGACATCCACAGGTGTTTTCAATACCTGATCGAAAACACTTGAATGGACCTCTGTTCTTAAGAGTGGTAGTCTTTAAGGGGTTGAATAATTGTGTCAATGAAGAAATCACAAAAAAAACATTTAATACTGTATTACAAAAACAATTGATGTCATTTTAGTTGCATTTGGTTCTTTAACCCCTTAAGGACGAAGGTACGCCCTTGCGTCCTGGTACTTAAGGACCAAGAGCGTACATGTACGCCCTGTGAATATCCGATCACCGCTGCGCACGTGGCGGTGATCGGAACAAGATGCCTGCTGAAATCAATCAGCAGGCATCTTGGCACAATGCCCAGGGGGGTCCTGTGACCCCCCCATGTCAGCGATCGCAGCAAACCGCAGGTCAATTCAGACCTGCGGTTTGCTGAGCTATCTGTAGTCTCTGATCCCCGCGGTCTGTGACTGCGGGGATCAGAGACTAAAATATGCCCCAAAGGTTAAATTTTAACCCCCCCCCCCTGCACTCCGCCATATTAGTGTCCCCCGGGCGGTGCAGGGGGGGCGGATTGCGGGCGGTGCTGCGGGTGGGCGGCGAGGGAGGCTTTCAATCGATTTCCCTGGTGCCTAGTGGGTATAGCAGGGGGTCAGCACATTGCTGACCCCCTGCTATAAACTGCTGACATCTGTGCTGCAGATGTCAGCAGTTTAACCCCGCGGTATAGAAGGTGTTAACATGGAGGGAGCTCCCTCCCTCTCCCATCGGGGGGCTGCCGTACCTTTGCAGCCCCCGACGGGATAGGATAGTAGAGGGAGGGAGCTCACCTCTCTTCCCATCACCCGCTGCTCTGTAATGGCAGCGGGTGATGGTTACCATGGCAGCAGGACGCTTTCAGAAGCGTCCTGCTTGCCATGGTATAGTAACTCTGGTCAGACTTCTGCTAAAGGCAGAAGTCTGACCAGACTGTGAAAAGTAAAAAAATACAGTGCAGTACACTATATAGTGTACTGTTCTGTATTATATAGACACCAGATCCACTGGATCTACAAGAACCAAGTGGGTCTGGGTCAAAAAAATGTCAAAAAAGTGAAAAAAAAAGTAAAAATAAGAAAAATACAAATCACTGAATAAAAATAAAAAAAAAACAAATAAACTACACATATTAGGTATCGCATTTTGAACGCTTTTGCTGCACCAAAACTTTTATGTGTTTTGCCTGTCTTCTTTGACCCCCCATTGTACCATTTACATGGTGGGGATTTATGTACACCTCGTATATGTATCTTGTATGGGACCGGACCTCGACCCCTATGTAGACTAGGGTCAGTTGACCAGGGTGAGGTTCCGGCACACGGCCACCCCGTGCGGGGCTTTTTTTTTGGACCCTGTGATTTTTTGACTAGGGGTTTTTAGGCCAAGTAGGGGCGGATTAGGGACTTCTGAGTCACAGGCCATGGTTAGTCCCGGTCCCTACTGACCTCTTGTGGTGTTTTTTTGCGTCTGATATATATGGAGTTAGTTTTGTGGGGAATTTTTGTTATTAACATTACACAATAAACTATATTTTTAATAGTATTGTTGCTCCCTTTAGTTTAGTTCACCCAAAAATAGTGCCAATCAAACCGTCATCTCATCCCGCAAAAAACGATACCCCACATAGGACAATGACCCCCCGCCAAAAAAAAAAATTGGGCTCTCAGACTATGGAGACACTAAAACATGATTTGTTTTGTTATAAAAAATGATAATATTGTGTAAAACTTAAATAAATAAATAAAAAGTATACATATTTGGTATCGGCACGTCCGTCGCAACCTGCTCTATAGAAATAGCACACAATCTAACCTGTCAGTTCAACGATGTAAATAACAAAAAATAAAAACGGTCCGAAAATAGCTATTTTTTTGCAAATTTTCCATTTTAATCAATTTTTCCAGTAACAAAGCAAGGGTTAACAGCCAAACAAAACTCAATATATATTGCCCCGATTCTCTAGTTTGCAGAAACACCCCATATGTGGTCGTAAACTACTGTATGGCCAAACGGCAGGGCGTAGAAGGAAGGGAACGTCATATGGTTTTTGGAAGGCAGATTTTGCTGCACTGGTTATTTGACACCATGTCTCATTTGACGCCCCCCTGATGCACCCCTACAGTGGAAACTCCAAAAAAGTGACCCCATTTTGGAAAGTACGGGATAAGGTGGCAGTTTTGTTTGTATTATTTTAGGGTAAATATGATTTTTGGTTGCTCTATATTACACTTTTTTTGAGGCAAGGTAACAAAAAATAGAAATTCCGAAATTTCATCTCCATTTGCCAATAACTCTTGTGGAACACCTAAAGGGTTAACAAAGTTTGTAAAATCAGTTTTGAATACCTTGAGGGGTGTAGTTTTTTAGATGGAGTCACTTTTTTGGAGATTCTACTCTAGGGGTGCATCGGGGGCTTAAAATGGGACATGGTGTCAAAAATCCAGTCCAGCAAAATCCGCCTTCCAAAACCATATGGCGTTCCCTTACTTCTGTGCCCTGCCGTTTGGCCATACAGCAGTTTACGCCCACATATGGGGTGTTTCTGAAAACTACAGAATCGGGGCAATAAAAATTGAGTTTTGTTTGGCTGTTAACCCTTGCTTTGTTACTGGAAAAAATTGATTCAAACGGAAAATTTTCCAAAAAATCGAAATTCTGAAATTTTATCTCCATTTGCCATTAACTCTTGTGGAAAACCTAAAGGGTTAATGACATTTGTAAAGTTTTGAATACCTTGAGGGGTGTAGTTTCTAGAATTGGGTCATTTTTGGATGGTTTCTATTATGTAAGCCTCACAAAGTGACTTCAGACCTGAACTGGTCCCTAAAAAGTGGGTTTTTGAAAATTTCTGAAAAATTTCAAGATTTGCTTCTAAACTTCTAAGCCTTGTAACGTCCCCAAAAAATAAAATGGCATTCCCAAAATGATCGATACATGAAGTAGACATATGGGGAATGTAAATCAATAACTTTTTTGGGCGGTATTACTATGTATTATAGAAGTAGAGAAAGTGAAACTTGGAAAATTGCTAATTTTTCAAAATTTTTGGTAAATTTGATATTTTTTTATAAATAAAAATGAAATTTTTCGACTTAATTTTACCAGTGTCATGAAGTACAATATGTGACGAAAAAACAATCTCAGAATGGCCTGGATAAGAAAAAGCGTTTTAAAGTTATCACCACATAAAGTGACACTGGTCAGATTTGCAAAAAATGGCCTGGTCCTAAGGTGAAAATGAGCCCGGTCCTTAAGGGGTTAAAAAGTCCTTGTAAGATTTCACTCTGAACACAATTACAAATGTACACTAAATCCCCAAAAACCCTTTACAGCATTGGTGGTTGAATAATTTTGAACACAACTGTATGCGACCCAGCCTCTATTTAAGCTGGAGTCACATAGCGCCGCATGTCATTTTGCTCTTCTCAGTGTAGGGATAGGATGCTGCCGCTTCTGTGAGGGACAGGTTAGGGAAGAAATCTGTTGAACTTGGTGGTGTTAACTCTTCAAACTACAGCAATTATTGAGGGTGCTATGCTACATATTTGTACCCAGCCCTGAGCCCAGTGATACTGCAAAATAATTTTTAATCCATCTGTTACTGAGGTGGGGGTCGGCGGCCATTTTAGCAACTGCAGTGTCCTTGGAACTGCATGTGACCTGCATGTTTGCCAGCCTGCCAGGAACATCAGTCAAAATATTTTTTGGTAGCTCCGTTTGCATGCAATGCTGAAAAACCTATTTTAAAATTTAGCAGTGACATACAGTATTTGTGTATTTGGGGGTAATAAACCCATATTGTTGTTCCACAGAGCAGTTTTGCATACGACACACAAAAAACGTATTTCAAAATTTAGCAGTGACATACAGCATTTGTGTATTTGGCGGAAATAAAACTGTATTGTTGTTCCACAGAGCACTTTTGCATAGAAAGCTGAAAAACCTATTTTAAAATTTAGAAGTGTGTGTATGAATAAATGACAGAGTGGGCACTCAATATCAGGACAGGATGAAAGGAAAACACAGACTGAAAATTAAAATTATTTTTATAAAATAGCTGAAAATCTAAAACATACTGGGGTATAATGATGAACCCCACGCTGTTAATGTTATAAATGTATGGCGTAAAAATAAGAATATAACGTACACAAAAGTAGCAGAGTAAAAACGACAACATATAATACACAACTAAGCGGCAATGAGATCTCCTCAGTGGACGTGAGTTGATGTAATAGTGTTTACTGAGGTCCAATAACCCCTAAAGTCTCACTTGGAGAATATCCTAAAGTCCCACAATATAAAAGAGGTAGATAGAATAATAGTGGCACTAGTGTGCAGAAGGAACACATTACCGCTCCAGTAGTAAATGTTGCAAATGGCGGCTGGGTCTCCACATGTAGTTTTGAATGGCATCCACTTCCCTGTAATACTTCAGACACAGTAACATGCAGCGTCCCACATGACGTGTCATATGATCTGGTGAAGTGTTCTCTGAGTGGAGACCAGGTCCTAAAGTCCACCTTGAATAGGAAAATTTGTGGAACCTTTAAATCCTTGACTGGATAATGATATATCCGTATATGCAGGAATCAATAAGTCCACAATACCGTCAGAAGATCCACATAAAATTGTTCGCCCAATGCTGCTCAACCATAGCTTCCTCAGTGGCATTGATTCCTGTTTTTTCTTGGCCTTTTTGTGAGGTGGCCATTCAGAGTGAGAGCACCTTTTCCATCAGATCCTGATTAATTGAGCCACCTGACACATTACTCTATTCATTTATTTTAAAATTTAGCAGTGACATACTTCATTCCTGTATTTGGGGGAAATAAACCCGTATTGTTGGTCAACACAGCAGTTTGGCATCAGAGATATCACGAACATAAAATTTTCTGTTCGTGAACGACGGACGCGAACTTCCACAAATAATCGCGAACGGGTGAACCGAGCGAACCGCCATAGACTTCAATAGGCAGGCGAATTTTAAAACCCACAGGGACTCTTTCTGGCCACAATAGTGATGGAAAAGTTGTTTTAAGGGGACTAACACATGGACTGTGGCATGCCGGAGGGGGATCCATGGCAAAACTCCCATGGAAAATTACGTAGTTGACGCAGAGTCGGGTTTTAATCCATAAAGGGCATAAATCACCTAACATTTCTAAATTGTTTGGAATAACGTTCTTTAAAACATCCAGTGTGTGTATACGATCAGGTATGATGTTGTATCGATCAGGTAGTGTAAGGGATACGCCCGCTTCACAGCGTCAGACCAAACTCTGACAGACCAAACTCCCCGTTTAACGCACCGCAAACAGTCCATTTGCACAACCGCAAATTCATTTTGGTTGGATACCAAGCTAACCATGTCCCGTTCCTTGTCCTCACTGTCATTGAAGGTCTCTTCCTCCACCCAGCCACGTACAACACCAAGGGTCTCCGAAAGGTGACAACAAGCCCCCTGGGACACCTGCTGTGGTTAGTCTTCCACCTCCTCAAAGCCACCTTCCTCCTCTGACTCCTCTTCCTCAGACTCCTCTCTCTGCGTTGCCGCAGGTCCAGCAATCGACAACAACAAGGTTGCTTCTGGTGGTGATGGTGACCACAACTCTTCCTCTTCATGCTCATCTAAGGCCTGATCCAGCACTCTTCGCAGGGCATGCTCCAGAAAAAACGGGGATGAGGGATGGGATGAGATTCTTACCTTGGGTTTGACTGACCAGGTTTGTCACCTCCGCAAAAGGACGCATGAGCCTACAGCCATTGTGCATGAGTGTTCAGTAACGCGGCCAAAAAATACCCAGCTCCGCAGAGGCTGTCCTCTTTTTTTTAAATTAAAAAAATCTGTTCTTACCAGTTTAATCTCTGTTTTGTCGCCTATCAGGGGACGTGTATTGAATAGATTTTAGGAACCGGGAGATGGAAAAAGATGCATGGTCGGTCCTCCTACTTCCAATTTGGGGCACTGCGCGTGTGGTGGAGAAAGCTCATCGCATAGGCCCACCACGTGTGGACAACAATATGGTGGAACTGGGTCATAGGCCGAGAGCAGCGATAGCCCGTTTCCTAAACTACGCTGACAAGGAGTCTATATTCTCCTGATATAGAAAGGCGGGCCGGTCTTTAAAAATCAGAGGCCATAAAATTTTGTTGTTCGGGGACTACTCGGCTGAGGTCTCTAGGAAACGCAGGGCCTTCACTGTAATATGCTCCCAACTAGCACAAGATAAGGTGAAATTTGCCTTAGCGTACCCAGCAACCTTGCGGATCTTCAAGCACCCCCAGCGCCCCAACGTCACATGGATCACATAATCACATGGATCACATGATCCATGCGACGTAGGGGCGTTGTGACTGTGACTTTAGTAGCGTCATGGCTGCCATGGTTACCATTCAGAAAGCTAAACGTTGGATCCGGCGATGCGCAGAAACGACGTTTAGCTTAAAGCCAGATCCGGATTATGGGCATTAATCCGGATCCGTCCTTGCGGCATGCCTTCAGAATTTTTGGCCAGAGGAAAATCCTCAGCATGCTGCAGATTTTGCTACGGCCAAAAAAGTCTCAGTACTGAACTAAAGACATCCTGATGCATCCTGAACGGATTTATCTCCATTCAGGATGCATCGGGATAATCCTGGTCAGTATCTTCCGTCCTAGAGCCCCGAGGACGGAACTCTAGGACGGAAAGCAAAAACGAAAGAGGCCTAAGATGCCTGCCGTCCTTGCATTTTTTTTAGGAGGTGGGAGGGTATGCTGATTGCCTGGAATGTGTCTGCTGACTGTGAGGTACAGGGTCAAAGTTTGCTTAATGATAACGTTAAAATTTTGCAGTGACATACTGCACTTCTGTAGTTTGTTGCAATAAACACTGGCAGATCTGAGGCCTACCCTGTATTTCAGTCATTTTAAGTAATCTTTTGAACTCTGTATTTACACAGTTGGTTGCAAACACACAGGTTTTTTAGTAGATAACACGTTAGTGGTGTACGCTGCATTAAACCGTTAACGTCTGCTTTTACATTGTTGGTGATTTTGGTGATAGTGAAGTAATTGTATTGAATTGCTCCATTACACTGTTGTGTGACCTAAAGAAATGTATTTTGTTTATGACACGGGCACTGCCTTACTGTTAGTGAACTTAATTGTTGACTATTGGCAGTTAAATTGACACTGGAGATAAACCATCTGTTAGTTTGGTGGGTGAACTCAAATAATAAGGAGAACATCAAATAAGGGACGTGGGCCTGCTCGTGGTGGTGTTGGTGGAGCTCCTGTTGCTGGGAGAGGATGTGGCCGTTTAGCGCCAACTACAGGTCCAAGTGAAACACCTTCCTCATGTGTGAGTAGGCGACAGAACTTGCAGCGTTATTTGGTAGGCCCGAATGCCGCTCTACGAATGGTGAGGCCAGAACAAGTACAGGTGATAGTAGATTGGGGGGCTGACAGTGCCTCCAGTTCCTTAACATTGTCTCTCACTGCTGAAAGCTCAGAGTTGGCACCTGCAGCCCATGCCCATCAGTCTTTCACCTCACCCCCTTGCAAATCAGCCAAGCAATCTGAGCCCCAAGTCATGCAGCAGTCTCTTATACTTTTTGATGACTCTGCTGGCAGGGTTTCTCAGGGCCATAACCATAGCCCCGCCCCAGAAGTGGAAGAGATTGACTGCACGGATGCCCAACCACTTAGCTTTGAGGATGAGGACATGGGAAGACCACCGCAGCACGTCTCTGATGATGACGAAACACAGGTGCAAACTGCTGCGGCTTTCTGCGGTGTGCAGACCAACAAAGAGGGCAGGGGTAAAGACTGGGTGGAAGATAATGTTGAGAACGATGAGGTCCTACACCCCAAAATATACCACTTAAATCCATGTTATTCATGGGTGGTGAAAAAATCATATTTTTTAAGGCCAGGAATTACCTTTGCAGCCTGCGCTGCATATGTGCCGGGGACAATAATATACTAAATTCGTCTGAGAGTTCAGGGGTTGACATATTCAACTTTTTTTGCTGTCAAGTAACCCTGCACTGCATAGGTGACAGGGACTGAAAATGCAGAAAATCTTCTTTTAAATTGTTGGGTGCAATATTACCATTTTTGCCGTGAATAAACCCCTCCTCTGCCTGGGTGCCAGGGGCCTACATTTCTAAAAATCGCCTGTTCCATTGGTGGGTGACATGAACCCCATTTTGCCATGAATAAACTCCTGCTCTGCCTGGGTGCCAGGGGCCTACATTTTTAAAAATCGTCTGTTCCATTGGTGGGTGACATAAACCCCGTTTTGCCATGAATTAACACCTCCTCTGTCTGGATGCCAGGAGCTTACATTTCTAAAAATTGCCTGTTTCATTGGTGGATGACATGAACCCCGTTTTGGCGTGAATAAACCCCTCCTCTGCCTGGGTGCCAGGGGCCTACATTTTTTAAAATCGTCTGTTCCATTGGTGGGTGACATAAACCCCGTTTTGCCATGAATTAACCACTCCTCTGCCTGGGTGCCAGGGGCCTACATTTCTAAAAATCGCCTGCTCCATTGGGGGGTGACATGAACCATGTTTTGCCATGAATAAACCCCTGCTCTGCCTGGATGACAGGGGCCTACATTTTTAAAAATGGCCTGTTCCATTAGTGGATGATATGAACCCCGTTTTGCCGTGAATAAACCCCTCCTCTGTTGGGGTGCCAGGGGCCTACATTTTAAAAAATCGTCTGTTCCATTGGTGGGTGACATCCACCCAGTTTTGCAAGTGAAAAACCCTTGCTCTGCCTGGATGCCAGGGGCCTACATTTTTTAAAATCGTCTGTTTCATTGGTGGGTGACATGAACCCCGTTTTGCAGTTAATTAACCCCTACTGCCTGGGTGCCAGGGGCCTACATTTTTAAAAATAGTCTATTCCATTGGAGGGTGATATGAACCCCGTTTTGCCGGTGAAAAACCCTGCTGTGCATTGCACTCCTGGATCAAGATTTTGATTTTTAATTTATTTTATTTTAAGTCATTCCCCTATCCACATTTGTTTGCAGGGCACTTACCCACATTTTGCTGCCTTTTGCTGCCCTCTAGCCCTTTCCAGGACATTTTTACAGCCAGTTTAGTGCCCAAAAGTTTGGGTCCCCTTCGACTTCAATGGGGTCCGGGGTCAAGTTCGAGTTAAGTTCGGATCCCGAACCCGAACTTTTTTGTGAAGTTCGGCCGAACCTGTCGAAACCGAACTTCCAGGTGTCCGCTCAACTCTACTGCCCAGCCACACCAGCAACTTGGCCAGGTGACGCCACTACCGCCTCCTCGTTCTCAAGCTGTGGTTCCTGCGCCAATGTCTGCCTTTGCCTCCTCATTCTCCACTGCAGGGACAATTCACAGTGCTCCTCCAGCATACCACTTGTGCAGGGCATGTTGGTGTCACGCTGTTCTGCACCTAGTTTACCTGGGCAAACTGAGTTACACAGGGGAAGAACTGCTCTGCGTCCTCCATCAAGAAATTGAATCCTGGCTTTCTCCTCGCCAACTCAAAACTGGAACAATGGTCACCGACAATTGGAAGAATATGGTGTCGGCGCTGTATTAAGGAGGGCTGTACTTTGCATACTGCATGGCGCACGTGTTTATTCTGAATGTTAAGGGGTTCCTGAAGTCTTCCACCCATCTGCAAGACATCCTGAAATTGGCCAGGAAACTGTGCATGCACTTCAGCCACTCTTACACTGAAAAGTTCACCCTCCTTGAGCTGCAAAGGAAGAATGGCATTCCCAACATTGGCTGATATCCGACGTTTCCACCCGTTGGAACTCCACCCTCTATATGTTGGACTGATTCAATGAACAGAAAAAGGCAATAAACCATTTATTGATGATACAGACAGACAGAGGTACTCCCCTGTGTAACTTCGATGTTAACCAGTGGCAGCTCATGCGTGACACCTGCCATTTGCTCGGGCCCTTTGAGGCCACTTTGTCAGCCACCAGGACTACGGGATGAACAACTTCATTCCACTGATTCATGTCCTGGAACAGATGCTGCTAAATCTGGCTGGCCAGGGTACAGGAGACGTGGTGACTACATCTCACGGCCACATGAGCCCTGTGGGGACTGAACTAGAGGAGGAGGAGGACATTTGAGCAAAAACAATGCGTAGCGAAATGTGTGTTTTTTTGCATAGGTGACAGGAAAGGAGGAGCAGGAGCAGCCGGAGGAGCTACAGGGCGATGAGGAAGACCAGGCAGAAGACCCAGACACACCGTGGCAGTATGCGCAGTTGCATGCTCAGTTGCTTGTGTAGTGACAGACAAATTTTCATCATTCGGCAGAGGGATGACTACTGGCTCTCCACCATGTTAGACCCTTGTTACCGATCCAAAATGGGGATCTTTTTTCCACCCACTTGCTTGAAGGATATACTGACCTAGTATCGAGATATCCAATGTAGTCAGTTGGCCGCTGCCTATGTCCACCATCGCCCATCCTCACGAAGGTCTGACCATGGGGGGCCCTCTGCACTCACGTTCCACTGCCATGGCTGCTGGGGGGGGGGGGGCAGGAGCAGTACCAGGTCCATCAGCAGCAACTTAAGTCTAGAGTCTTTGATGAACAGTTTTCCTCACCCGCCTAGTGAAGGAACTAATCACCAGCAGCTAGACATGGAGCACAACCTGAACCAGCAGGTGGTGGCATAGTTGGACTGAACCCTGCCACCCCAGATCGAAGGTCCCCTGGACTATTGGGCAGCCAGACTTGATTTGTGGCCACAATTAGCCGAGTTGCCATGGACAAGATTTCCTGCCCGGCCAGTAGTGTGACATCAGAGAGGGTGTTTAGTGCGGCCAAGGGCCTTAGTTACCCCAAGGAGAAATTGCCTTTCCACCCAAAATGTGGAGAGACTGACTTTTGTGAAGATGAATCAGTTGTGGATCAGCCAGGATTTCCACACACCAGTTCCTGATAAATCACACTAAATCATCCATGGTGCTACACCAAAACTTTGTCAAAGGAGACCTGTTCCTTCTGGCTACCTGCATCAGCTACTATTCTGATGCCAGGTGATCCTACTGTCATCCACCATCTTGTGCTGGTACTGGCTAGGCTTTTGTCTCCCTCCTCACCACTCTCACTGGGCCACTCGGTGGTCTCCTCATGCTGCTGCCATCACTCCACTCTATGGTCTCTTCATGCTGCTGCCATTTCACTACTCTGTGGTCTCCTCGTGCTGCTGCCACCTCACCACTCTGACACTAGGATACTTTGTGGTCTCCTCATGCTGCTGCCACCTCACCACTCTGCGGTCTCCTGGTGCTGCTGCCACCTCACCACTCTGTCACTGGGCCACTCTGTGAACTTCTCATGCTGCTGCCACCTCACCACTCTGTGGTCTCCTCATGATGCTGCCACCTTACCACTCTGAAAAAGGAGTGAGCTCTTTCACACTATAGTAGAATCTTGGGTTGCTGCACGGTTCTTCATACCTGGTGCTAACATTGACCTGTTCACACTTAAATTATTTGGTCCGTTTTGGCTGTGTAACTTACCAAATAAATGAAGTGATTTTATGAGCAACGCCTGTCAGCTGTTCTACACTAGTGTTGAGCGAGCATGCTCGGCCAAACACCATGCTCACTATGCTCGGCACATCGCGCAGTTCGGCCTAACACCGCGTGTGCTTGAGCGCGATGCTTGAGTCAGTGTATTTAAATCTAATTTAGCCTCTATTTCTTTGCAGAAGATTGCTGTACAGTGAGGGAATCGCTCAGTGTGAGTCCGCGGCGTATGCACAGCGTTGGTAGTGATGGAAACTAGAGAAGCTTCGTGTGACGTCACACCTTGTACCTCGTACGGATGCCCGCACCAGTCACAATACCTCCGATGCGTTTCGGAATCCAATGATTCCTTTCTCAGGGATGGGCCCATCTAGAGAAGCTTCGTGTGACGTGACACCTTGTAACTCGTACGGATGCCCGCAACAGTCACAATGCTCTGACGCGTTTCAAAGTCCTCTGATTCCTTCCTCAGGGATGGGACCATCCCTGAGGAAGGAATCAGAGGATTCCGAAACGTGTCGGAGGTATTGTGACTGGTGAGGGCATCCGTACGAGGTACAAGGTGTCACGTCACACGAAGCTTCTCCAGTTTTCATCACTTTCAACGCTGGTTTCCCCCAGCGCGCACGAGTTACCGGCCGGGACCGCGTGCGTCGGCTGAGGAATCTGAAGATCTACCTTACCGGACTGAAGGCGGATTCCCCTACACTTCGCTTCCAACCCGATACAAAAGGACTGCTGACACAATGGAGACACGTAAGTCAATTTCTCTGTGTATGTCAATGCATGTGTGAAGCAGTGCACAGTGTCCACCTACTTAACACCTGTAATATATTCTTTTTAGTAATTGTAAAAATTGTATGGTACAAAATAAATGTGTAATTACAATATATATATTTATATATATATATATATATATATATATATATTAGCATAAATGGATCGGTGCAATTTACTTTAGTACATTCTACTACTGAGCTACAATTTCTTGACACCGAGGTGGTCCTCTCTGATGGGGCCCTACACACTCAGCTATATGCAGGTAAAAGAAAAAAAGGAAGTTAATCTGGTCCCCTGGGAATTTAGTAAAATCCCAAGGCGATACATCAGGAATATGTCAGGAAAATATAGGCCATCCTCTCCACTCTCTAGATCGACATGCCTAAAAGAAAAAAAACCAAATTAACCACATAAACTTAGACATCAGATGATTAACCTCTTTCCAGACTTTGGGGGGGATTTATCAAACTGGTGTAAAGCAGAACTGGCTTAGTTGCCCAATCAGATTCCACCTTTCATTTTTCACAGCTCCTTTGGAAAATGAAAGGTGGAATATGATTGGTTGCTATGGGCAACTAAGCCAATTCTACTTTACACCAGTTTGATACAGATCCACCATAATCCGTTTCATTTGAAAAACCAGGTCCATTGTATCACCACATCCGATATTGTTGCCTTTTAAGTGAATATTAATGAGGTCTGGGTTAGGAAGCACATTATGCAAGTGCAAAACGTGATCTATCAAACTTGCCCATTTGAGACCACGAACTCTTGCCCAAAAGATCTTGACAGCTTCCGAAGACATTGTTCATGCCATTACAGCGCTCTGCAGCCCTCCTTTACACCCAATGAATATAAGAGTGGCCCAGAATCCACACAACTTGACCTGTAAAAGCTGAAGATTTTGAATTAAATAATTAATAAATAAGGCTGGACATAAAGCTGATACTAATGCAAAGCCCGCCTACTAATCCATCTGATCACTGATTTATGCATACCAGCTTGCGCAGCAGCAGTAGCTGCCCCAATACAAAATGAATGGGAAGAGTAAAAATGAGCTCCAAAAGCCAGCGCTGTTAAACATTTAGATAACACTGCTCTAAATTGAAATTGAGTCAAAGGGGACAAATCTTCCTGAATCAAAAAAACAGGAGACATTACCAGAAAGCCAGACGGCGAAATATTTAGACACAGCATTAACAGGGCAAATACAGATGTAGCAGGGTTAACACACAAACTCTTAGCTCAAATTTCTTAACATCGCATTATCTTGCAACAAAAGCCATTAACCCCTTAAGGACTCGGGGTTTTTTCATTTTTGCATTTTTGTTTTGCGCTCCCTGCCTTCCGAGAGCCATAACTTTTTTATTTTTACGTTCACATGGCCATATGAGGGCTTTTTTTTTGCGGAACAAGTTGTACTTTCCAACTACACCATTTAATATTGCATACGATGTAGTGGGAAGCAGGAAGAAAAATTCCAAATGGGGTGAAATTGCAAAAAAAAAACAATTCCACCACAATTTTACGGGTTTTTAAATTACGACGTTTGATGTGCGATAAAACTGACCATTTAATTTGATTCTACAGGTCAGTACGAATTCAATATGTATAGTTTTTCTTGCGTTTTGAAAAAAATTCAAACGTGGGAAATTTTTTTTTTTTTTTTTTTGTCGCCATATTTTGACCCCCATAACTTTTTTGTAATTAAGTGTATGGAGTTGTGTGGGGGCTAATTTATTGCGGGCGATCTGAACTTTTAGTTGATACCATTATGGGGTGTGTAGGACTTTTTGATCACTTTTTATTTAATTTTTTTTGAGGAAATGAACCGTCCAAAAAAGGCGAATCGGCCATTTGGGTGCTTTTTTCCGTTTTTCTGTTTACCGTATGGGGAATATATTTTTATATTTTTATACAACGGGCGTTTTCGCACATTGCGACACCCATGATGTGTATTTTTTTCATTTTTTTTATTTTTTTTTAATTTTGGGGAAAGGGGGGTGATTTGAATTTTTTCTTTTTTTTTTTTTTCTTTTACACTTTTATATAGTTACCATAGGGACCCATATAAATCAGTCATCTGATTGCTTCTAACATAAACTCCAATACACTTGTATTGGAGTTTATAAGGATTTTACTACTTTCCTATGAAGCCCTATTGCTAACAAGGGCTGCATAGGAAATAGTAAGTAGTAACCTCGAATAATTCTTTGAGTTCGAAGTTCTTACATCCAGCGCTGCGATTCCCCCGATCGCCACTAGGGGGAGCCAGAGAGCTGCCGAAAGTTTTACTTTTGGTTTTAGCGCACGCAGATGCCGTGGTCAGGATTGACCACGGCATCTGCGGGGTTAAATGATTGCAATCGGCATCGCTGCCGACCGCGATCATTAGCCGCGGGGGTCAGCTACAGGAAACAGCCGGACCTCCGCAGCGATCGCGCCCGCAGCGGGCAGGAGCGGGCGCCATGGTTAGGGACCGGACCCATGACGTACCCATACGTCATTGGTCCTTAAGGGGTTAAAAAGCAATTGAAGGTGTTTGCTTAACGGATTTAGTTTAAAAAACACTTCTCATAAAGCATGTGGGTTAACTCTACTACATCTGTAGTCTTTTTAGAAACAGAACAAATACGTAAATACCTTTACCTAACAACTTTTATCCGATTGATCAGTTTTAGACTTTTCCAGGAACATAGACAAAACATTACCATTCAAGCAAACATGACCCCTCATCTTGTTTCATCTCTAGGAGGGGGCTAGTCTGGGGTGGGGTTCCCCTCCTTCCCCGCCGCCCTGTTGGGCTGATGGATATAGGTGTGCTCTTTATCTGTTTGTTGACAGTTGGGAAGCTTCAAATGTTTTCTTATGTTTTTTATTTTCTCTCTGGGGTGCAAATTGGCCTCCCAGGGCTGGAGTGGAAGGAGGGCCTCTCCTTTGTTGAGGCTTTCACTTAGCCCTTGCTCTTTTAGTGGGTAGCAGAAGGGTGTTTTCCCTTTTTGCTGCTGATTTGCCTGGTATTTGTATCTCCCTCTATTAGTTCACATGTGTAATACAGTGAGCTGTTTGTTTCCTTTTGTCTGTTCCGTCCCCCCTTCTTTTTTTTCCACCCCTCCCTACTTCCTGGTATATGGTGTTGGCAGTTATGCTTTTACCTACAGAAATATGGCTTCTATCAAAATATGCTCATACAATGTGAATGGCTTGAACGAACCCACCAAAAGGAACCAAATCCTGAGGATTGCAATAGCCCTCATGCAGGAAACGCACTTTAAATCGGGACACATTCCCTCTTGCAGGAATAGTTTTTTCTCAGTTTGGTCCCATAGCACATTTACTGCTGCCAAGGCCAGAGGTGTCTCCATAGCCATTCATAAATCTGACCCTTGCACCATACTGGACACCAAATTGGATGACTCGGGCCAATACCTCTTTCTTAAACTGTCCCTTTCTTCTAGGACACTTGTGGTAGCCAATGTCTACTACCCTAATACGGGGCAGATCTCGTTCAACTCCTCAGTGTTTGCTGCTTTGGACGACTGATCCAAAGCAGATGGCCTCCAGATCATTCTTGGTGGCGATTTCAACTTCTCTTTGGATGCTGCATTAGATACTTCAACAGGTAGGTCCTCTATGTCTGCTGGGGCGGTCCGTTGATTCTGGAGACACCTGCAGTCCTTGAGACTGGTGGACATATGGCATATTCTTTCTCCCACCACAAAAGATTTCACCTTTTTCTCCACTACTCACAACTCGTATCACCGTCTTGACTACCTCTTTCTTTCACATTCACTTATTGACCTGTCCTCTGTGGGAGGCATTGAACCAATTCTCTTCTCTGATCACTCTCTTATCTGGGTGTCCCTGGGGTTGGGGGATCCTACACGTCCCAAGGAGCTCATGGAAGCTCAATCACAAACATTCTCAGAGACCCTGTCTGCATAGCAAATGTTAAATTACACTTCTCCAAAAGATATTCATACTGGAGAGGCGCCATAAAAGTTCCCTCTCTGCTTAGGCCTTCCAGGAGCTGTGACACGAGGACTTCCATTAGGAAACTAATTAGGAGACAATCTCAAGAGACTTTTTTATGAACATGGGAACAAGAGTGGTAGGTTACTGGCGAGGATATTGAGGTCAAGACAAGCTACGTCTTTCATCCCCACCCTTAACCATAGGGAAAGAGGTTGCATTCACGCAACTAGAGACATTCTGCAGGAATTCCAATACTCGGAGACGGAGTGGGGCAACCGATGATATTGGCTCTTCTGGGAGAGGATAATCTTTGGGTGCATAACTTTCTCAGTGATTCAGCCATGCGTCCGCTTGAGTCATTCCTGGGCATGGTATCAATATGCCAGACTCGAAAGCTTTCTTTCCTCTCTAGGCCCCCTTTCAACTCTTTCTAGGGACCTCAACCCTTTTGAACCTACCTGCCTTCAATCCACTCCACCAGTTCATTTGGTGTATCTGGTCTACGGATTGCTTCAGAGGTACAGGGGAACTTTCTCTTTCCTGCCTTATGTGACGGCTTGGTACAGGACCCCTGTGCTCCTTGACTCATTTTACCCCTCATGCCCGGATCTGTGCTGGCGCTTCGGTAGGGAAGTAGGAACTATGTCCCACAACTGGTGGCAATATGTTTGTGTGGAACTCTTCTGGAGGGCCTTGAACGATTTGTATAATCAGATGAGTGGCAGCACCTTGAGGTATGATTTCATACCTCTCCCTGTAAGATAATTTAGAATATACCTTATATATGATACACATAACCTACTTTATTCTGAAAAGTTGGAATATCTACAATTAGAGATGTCGCAAACATAAAATTTTCCTTTCGCGAACGGCGAACTCGAACTTCGGCAAATGTTCGCGAACTGGCGAACCGGGCGAACCGCCATAGACTTCAATTGGCAGGCTATTTTTAAAACCCACAGGGACTCTTTCTGGCCACAATAGTGATGGAAAAGTTGTTTCAAGGGGACTAACACCTGGACTGTGGCATGCCGGAGGAGGATCCATGGCAAAACTCCTACGGAAAATTACGTAGTTGACGCAGAGTCGGGTTTTAATCCATAAAGGGCATAAATCACCTAACATTCCTAAATTGTTTGGAATAACGTGCTTTAAAACATCCAGTGTGTGTATATGATCAGGTAGGATGTTATATCGATCAGGTAGTGTAAGGGTTACGCCCGCTTCACAGTGACAAAACTGTGACCAAAGTTTGGACCAAAAGTGACCAAACTCTGACAGATCAAACTCCCCGTTTAACACACCGCAAACCACCACAAACAGTCTATTTACACAACCGCAAACTCTCCATTTGCACAAGGTTGGATACCAAGCTAGTCATGTCCCGTTCCTTGTCCTCATTGAAGGTCAATTCCTCCACCCAGCCACGTACAACACCGAGGGTCCCTGAAAGGTGACAACAAGCCCCCTGGAACGCCTGCTATGGTTGGTCTTCCACCTCCTCAAAGCCACCTTCCTCCTCTTCTTCAGACTCCTCTCTCTGCATTGATGCAGGTCCAGCAATCGACGACGAGAAGGCTGCTTCTGGTGGTGATGTTGACCACAACTCTTCCTCTTCATGCTCATCTACGGCCTGATCCAGCACTCTTCGCAGGGCATGCTACAGAAAAAATGGGGATGAGGGATGGGATGAGGTTGATGATGTTGCCTTGGGTTTGACTGATCAGGTTTTTCACCTGCGCAAAAGGACGCATGAGCCTACAGCCATTGTGCATGAGCATTCAGTAATGCGGCCAAAAAATACCCAGCTCCGCAGAGGCTGTCCTCTTTTTTTAATTAAAAAAATCTGTTTTTACCAGTTTAATATCTGTTTTGTCCTTTATCAGGGGCCGGTGTATGGAATAGATTTTAGGAACCGGGGGATGGAAAAAGATGGTTGGTCGGTCCTCTTCCTTCCAATTTGGGGCACTGCGCCGTGCAATGTATTGGGCCAACAATACAAATAGTGTAAACTACTATTCTTACCATTTTAATCTTTGTAAAGTCCCCTATCAGGGGACGTGTATTGAATTGAATCCTTGCATGGGGAGATAGAGAAAAAAGCTTGCTCTGTCCGCTTCCTTCTAATTTTGGGCACTTGCAATGGAATTCCTATTAGTTTAATCTCTGTTTTGTCCATTATCAGGGCCAGGGCCGGTGTAGTGAATAGATTTTTGGAACTGGGAGATGGAAAAAGGCCCATGCTTGGTCCGCTTTGTTTGAAATTTAGGTCACTGCGCTGTGCAATGTACTGTGACACCCTATATGAGTGGAGGGCAGTGGGCACAGTACAGTCTGTGGGCCTGACACACACGGGCAGGCAACTGCAATATATATATATATATATATATATATATAAAAATAAAATAAAAGCAGACTGATGTACCAGTCCTAAAAAGGGCTTTTTGGGGTGTTTTCAGGACGCTGTCCTTACAGCTGATGGCCCCTTTCACACGAGCGAGTTTTCAGCGTGGGTGCAATGCGTGACGTGAACGCATAGCATCCGCACTGAATCCTGACCCATTCATTTCAATGGGTCTGTGTTATGTACATGAGCTTTTTTTTTCACGCATCACTTGTGCGTTGCGTGAAAATCGCAGCATGTTCACACAGCCCTAGCCCCATCGAAGTAAATGGGGCTGAGTGAAAAACGCATTGCGTTTTTCACTGATGGTTGCTAGGAGATATTGTTTGTAAACCTTCAGTTTTTTATCACGCGCGTGGAACGCAATCACAGGCAAAACTGAATGGCTTTGCCTATGAAATCGCACATTTTTCACTGAACGCATACGCAACGCATCCGGACCTAAGGCTCCCTTCACACATCCGCAATTTTTGTCCTCATCCATTCCGCAATTCTGCGGAATGGATGCGAACCTATTTATTGTGAATGGGGCCGGACATGATGTGGAGAGCACACTATGTGCTCTCCGCTTCCGCAAAAGATAGAGCATGTCCTATTCTTGTCCGCAGCCTGCGGACAAGAATAGGCATCTCTATGGGGAGTGCCGGCATGGTGTGTTGCGGATCCGCAACACACTATGGATGTGTGAATGGGGCCTAATCCGGACACGCTCGTGTGAAAGAGATCGATGAGTCTTTGAGGACTGGAGTGGACACAGAACACTAGTAGCTAACGCTTTCCCTAGAATCCCTATATTAATTCAGCAGAAGCAGCACTCTCCCTGCTCTAATTAACACTGCAGCTTCAGAATGAATTTAAGATGGATGCTGTCCTTGCTTTTTGATAGGAGGTGGGAGGGTATGCTGATTGGCTGGAATGTGTCTGCTGACTGTGAGGTACAGGGTCAAAGTTTGCTCAATGATAAAGTATAGAGGGTGAATCGAACATCGCATATGTTTGCCCGCCGCGGCGAATGCGGGAACTGTTCGCCGTGGAATAATTCGGGACATCTCTATCTACAATGCTGTACCATGACTGTATCTTGATACACTTCAAAGTTGTTATATTTGTTGTTATAAATGTGACTCAAAGCCAAATGGGAAAACCTAGAATGGGGTAGCAGTTCAAACGCCAAAAAATAAATAAATAAAAGCCATGCAAAACAAAGTAGCTTTAATAGATGAGACACGAGTAGAGCGAGTAACTACACATAACTTCAACAGTAATTCCAGGGAAATGAGACAATGACCATGAGGTAAATGACCAATAGATTTATAACCTTCCAAACGCTGCTTAATCAAGAAAAATTCATTAATTGGCCGGGACCCAAAAACTTTAAAAAAAAAGGAAACTCCGGCCAAGATTTTACAAACTGTACGATGAGCCATTCTGCCCAAACAGATGTAAACAAAATGTCAAAGCCAGCAGTTCATTTGTAACTAAGGGCGACAAAGACAGTGCTGTAGCAAAATGATACCAGCGTAAACAAGTTGACAAGTAAGTATCCTTTCCAGTGTCTGCAGAAACAAAGCAAAGCAACAAATTCAAAGTCAGGACCAAATCATTCCCAACAGGTGCTCCAGAAAAAGGAGTCACATAAACCTCTTCCGATGGTACCAAATTCCGAAAAAAATCCATCTGTAAACAAGACAAAGAATGAGCAATAACTAACAAAGGACATTTGGAGGATAGACAGTTAAACACAACAATAGCTGATCTCAGGGAGACCAGCTACAAAAAACACTGCGGAGCCTCACTTAAGAGTCTCAACACAGCAATCCGAAGCGCAAAGCTCCCTGGGAAACAGGAATATGCAAAATAAATGTGGAGCCCCAGTTATGGGTCTACAACACAATGAAACAGTTAATTGCAAACATTACACCCTGTATGCCGACGATTCGCTAATTTTTGAAGCTCTGACCCCCATAGCAATAATGCCACTACTACTGGAAACCGCTCCAACAAAACTAAATTGGACACAATTGCATTAGATACCCAAGAACGAAGCCATGGGGCAGCACACCAATGGCCATCCCAGAATGCACGAAATCCAACTCTGCCAGCAGAATCAGTGAATAAATTTTAATGTGCTGCATCAATCAATTCCTCCTGTCACAAAGATTAAAATCGTTCAGAAAATTTAACCATACCGAGAGATCATCCTTGACATCTTTACTAAAAGACATGTGTAAACAAAGGTTGTGAAAACCAGCAATGCGGGAAGAGAGCTATCTGCAAAAAATCCTGCCCATAGGCATCACCCTACAACAAAAAGCCAACAAACCTAATAGTAACACTTTTAAGTAACAAAAAATCATGAATCAAACTGTTTGCTTTCACAATCTTATCAACAGGTAAACAAAACTCACCAACTAACAAATCTATAACTATACCTAAATATTCTAAACAACTAGAGCAAAAAACAGTCCTCTCAGAAGCCAGGGGAACACCAAACTCATTACAAACCAAACAAAACACATTAAGTAACTCTGCACATACAGGCGAATCAGCTGGACCAACAAACATAAAATCATCCAAATAATGTACAAGACCTACTTTTATTGAACAAACTGCAACTACCCATTTGTAACGGAGCTCCGTGTACTCCGACCGAGTACCGTTCGTTGATGGACGCTTCCTAGCTTGCGCCGAGGACCACAAGCACCGCACTGGACACCACAGCCACCGCAGCAGTTCCCTCGAATAGAGATGAGAGAACACCTGGAAGTTCGGCCGAACTTCCCGAAAATGTTCAGGTTCGGGATCCGAACTCGACCCGAACTTTATCCCGAACCCGAACCCATTGAAGTCAATGGAGACCCGAACTTTTAGGCACTAAAAAGGCTGTAAAATAGTCCAGGAACGGGCTAGAGGGCTGCCAAAGGAAGCAAAATGTAGGTAAATCCCCTGCAAACAAATGGGGATAGGGAAATGAATTAAAATAGAATAAATACAATTTAACCAATATCAATTGGAGAGAGGTCCCACTGCAAGGAATGATGCGTCATATCACCCAACACTGGAGAAGGCCACATTCAGATATTTTGGCCCAGCACCCAGACAGAGGAGAGAGGTCCCACAGCAAGGAATCATGCGTCATATCACACACTACCGGAGAAGGCCACTCTCAGTTATTTCGGCCCAGCACCCAGACAGAGGAGAGAGGTCCCACAGCAAGGAATCATGCGTCATATCAACCACCACCGGAGAAGGCCACTCTCAGTTATTTCGGCCCAGCACCCAGACAGAGGAGAGAGGTCCCACAGCAAGGAATCATGCGTCATATCAACCACCACCGGAGAAGGCCACTCTCAGTTATTTCAGCCCAGCACCCAGACAGAGAGAGAGGTCCCACAGCAAGGAATCATGCGTCATATCAACCACCACCGGAGAAGGCCACTTTCAGTTATTTCGGCCTAGCACCCAGACAGAGGGAGAGGTCCCACAGCAAGGAATCATGCGTCATATCACCCACCACCGGAGAAGGCCACTTTCAGTTATTTAGGCGCAGCACCCAGACAGAGGAGAGAGGTCCCACAGCAAGGAATCATGCGTCATATCAACCACCACCGGAGAAGGCCACTCTCAGTTATTTCGCCCAGCACCCAGACAGATGAGAGAGGTCCCACAGCAAGGAATCATGCGTCATATCAACCACCACCGGAGAAGGCCACTCTCAGTTATTTCGCCCAGCACCCAGACAGAGGAGAGAGGTCCCACAGCAAGGAATCATGCGTCATATCAACCACCACCGGAGAAGGCCACTCTCAGTTATTTCAGCCCAGCACCCAGACAGAGAGAGAGGTCCCACAGCAAGGAATCATGCGTCATATCAACCACCACCGGAGAAGGCCACTTTCAGTTATTTCGGCCCAGCACCCAGACAGAGGAGAGAGGTCCCACAGCAAGGAATCATGCGTCATATCACCCACCACCGGAGAAGGCCACTTTCAGTTATTTAGGCGCAGCACCCAGACAGAGGAGAGAGGTCCCACAGCAAGGAATCATGCGTCATATCAACCACCACCGGAGAAGGCCACTCTCAGTTATTTCGCCCAGCACCCAGACAGATGAGAGAGGTCCCACAGCAAGGAATCATGCGTCATATCAACCACCACCGGAGAAGGCCACTCTCAGTTATTTCGGCCCAGCACCCAGACAGAAGAGAGGTCCCACAGCAAGGAATCATGCGTCATATCAACCACCACCGGAGAAGGCCACTCTCAGTTATTTCGGCCCAGCACCCAGACAGAGGAGAGAGGTCCCACAGCAAGGAATCATGCGTCATATCAACCACCACCGTAGAAGGCCACTCTCAGTTATTTCGGCCCCACCACCCAGACAGAGGAGAGGTTCATTCAACTTTGGGTTGCACCGCAAGATCATGGTAAAGTTAAAAAAATGAGGATTCAATAAAGAAGTGCCCGGGAGTACAAGAATACATGGTTGAGGGGGAGGCAGTTATAAATGTCTATTCTGCACAAGGGAGGCACAGGTCCTGTGGGATCCATGCCTGGTTCATTTTTATAAATGTCAGCTTGTCCACGTTGGCTGTGGACAGGCGGCTGCGTTTGTCAGTAATGACGCCCCCTGCCGTGCTTAATACACGTTCAGACAAAACGCTGGCCGCCGGGCAGCCCAGCACCTCCAAGGCATAAAATGCTAACTCTGGCCACGTGGACAATTTGGAGACCCAGAAGTTGAATGGGGCCGAACCATCAGTCAGTACGTGGAGGGGTGTGCAGACGTACTGTTCAACCATGTTAGTGAAATGCTGCCTCCTGCTAACACGTTAGCTAACACAGTTAGCTGTGGCGTGGAGACAAAACTTTTCCACATTTCTGCCATGCTAACCCTGCCCTCAGAGGAGCTGGCGGTGACACAGCTGCGTTGGCGACCTCTTGCTCCTCCTCTGCCTTCGCCTTGGGCTTCCACCTGTTCCCCTGTGACATTTGGGAATGCTCTCAGGAGCGCCTCTACCAGCGTGCGCTTGTACTCGCGCATCTTCCTATCACGCTCCAGTGCAGGAAGTAAGGTGGGCACATTGTCTTTGTACCGGGGATCCAGCAGGGTGGCAACCCAGTAGTCCGCACACGTTAAAATGTGCGCAACTCTGCTGTCGTTGCGCAGGCACTGCAGCATGTAGTCGCTCATGTGTGCCAGGCTCCCAGAGGTAAGGACAAGCTGTCCTCTGTGGGAGGCGTATCGTCATCGTCGGGTGCCACCCCGCTGTGAACCTGCTTCATCCTCCTCCTCCTCCACCTCCTCCTCATCCTCCTCGTCCTCCAGTAGTGGGCCCTGGCTGGCCACATTTGTACCTGGCCTCTGCTGTTGCAAAAAACCTCCCTCTGAGCCACTTCTAACAGACTGGCCTGAAAGTGCTAAAAATGACCCCTCCTCCTCCTCCTCCTCCTGGGCCACCTCCTCTTCCATCATCGCCCTAAGCGTTTTCTCAAGGAGACATAGAAGTGGTATTGTAACGCTGATAACGGTGTCATCGCCACTGGCCATGTTGGTGGAGTACTCGAAACAGGGCACACAGGTCTCGCATGGAGGCCCAATCATTGGTGGTGAAGTGGTGCTGTTCCGCAG
Source organism: Bufotes viridis (assembly GCA_033119425.1). Lineage (NCBI taxonomy): Eukaryota > Metazoa > Chordata > Amphibia > Anura > Bufonidae > Bufotes > Bufotes viridis. Next base: position 134,424,290 of record CM065594.1, on the reverse strand, counting down.
TGCGACTGACGCGTGCGTGATGCAGCTGAAACTCCACTATTGCCTGCTGCTGCTCGTACAGTCTCTCCAGCATGTGCAAGGTGGAGTTCCACCTGGTGGGCACGTCGCATATGAGGCGGTGAGTGGGAAGGCCGAAGTTCCGCTGTAGCGCAGACAGGCGAGCAGCGGCAGGATGTGAACGCCGGAAGCGCGCACAGACGGCCCTCCCTTTATGCAGCAGCTCTGACATGTCAGGGTAGTTGTGAATGAACTTCTGCACCACCAAATTCAGCACATGCGCAAGGCAAGGGATGTGCGTCAAACCGGCTAGTCCCAGAGCTGCGACGAGATTTCGCTCATTATCGCACACCACCAGGCCGGGCTTGAGGCCCACCGGCAGCAACCACTGGTCGGTCTGTTGTTCAATACCCCGCCACAACTCCTGCGCGGTGTGGGGCCTGTCCCCCAAACATATGAGTTTCAGAATGGCCTGCTGACGTTTACCCCGGGCTGTGCTGAAGTTGGTGGTGAAGGTGTGTGGCTGACTTGATGAGCTGGTGGAAGCAGAGGAGGAGGAAGCTGAGTAGGAGGAGGAGGCTACAGGAGGCAAAGAATGATGCCCTGCGATCCTTGGCGGCGGAAGGATGTGCGCCAAGGAACTCTCCGCCTGCGGCCTAGCCGCCACTACATATACCCAGTGTGCAGTTAGGGAGATATAGCGTCCCTGGCCGTGCTTACTGGTCCACGTATCTGTGGTTAGGTGGACCTAGCCACAGATGGCGTTGCGCAGTGCACACTTGATTTTATCGGATACTTGGTTGTGCAGGGAAGGCACGGCTGTCTTGGAGAAGTAATGGCGGCTGGGAACAACATACTGTGGGACAGCCATGGACATCAGCTGTTTGAAGCTGTCTGTGTCCACCAGCCTGAATGACAGCATTTCAAAGGCCAGTAGTTTAGAAATGCTGGCATTCAGGCCCAGGGCTCAAGGGTGGCTAGGTGGGAATTTACGCTTTCTCTCCAAGGTTTGTGAGATGGAGAGCTGAACGCTGCCGTGTGACATGGTGGAGATGCTTGGTGACGCAGGTGGTGGTGTCGGTGGCACATCCTCTGTTTGGTGGGCGGCAGGTGCCAACGTTCCTCCTGAGGCGGAGGAAGAGGCCGAGGCAGCAGCGGAAGAGGGAGCAGGGGGAGCCTGATTGAGTTCCTTGCTTTTAAGGTGTTTACTCCACGGCTGTTCTGCTTTTGCCCCCTGCTCCCTCTTTTGCTACGCTTTTGGCTCGGTCTCACCACTGCCTCTTCCTCTGAACTATGAAAGTCAGTGGCACGACCTTCATTCCATGTGGGGTCTAGGACCTCATCGTCCCCTGCATCGTCTTCCACACAGTCTTCCTCCCTGACCTCCTGTTCGGTCTGCACACTGCAAAAAGACGCAGCAGTTGGCACCTGTGTTTCGTCATCATCAGAGACGTGCGGACTCCGATGAGGTGGTATTCCCATGTCCTCATCATCAGGAAACATCAGTGGTTGTGCATCAGTGCATTCTATGTCTTCCACCACTGGGGAAGGGCTAGGTGGATTCCCTTGGGAAACCCTGCCAGCAGAGTCTTCAAACAGCATAAGAGACTGCTGCATAACTTGAGGCTCTGACAGTTTCCCTGATATGCATGGGGGTGATGTGACAGACTGATGGGCTTGGTTTTCAGGTGCCACCTGTGCGCTTTCAGCAGAAGACTGGGTGGGAGATAATGTTGTGAACCTGCTGGATCCACTGTCAGCCACCCAATTGACTAGCGCCTGTACCTGCTCAGGACTTACCATCCTTAGAACGGCATTGGGCCCCACCAAATATCGCTGTAAATTCTGGCGGGTACTGGAACCTGAGGTAGTTGGTTCACTAGGACGTGTGGCTGTGGCAGAATGGCCACGTCCTCTTCCAGCACCAGAGGGTACACTAACACCACCACGACCGCGTCCGCGTCCCTTACTAGATATTTTCCTCATTGTTACCGTTCACCAAGCACCACAATAAGGAAAAAAATATTTGGCCCAATGTATTGATTTCAAATTCAGGCCTTTTTTTACAGGCACCTAACACTATCTGCCCATTTGTTTATGTAGCGTATTACACTAATCCAGGCACAGCAGTAACCACTGATTTAGGGGAATATCTCTTTTAGGGCTAGTATTTAGGCCCTGGATGAAAGGTATCCTTTTATGGACAGATTTACACTTGGCCTGCAACAGCTGGGAGAACAGATTCAGGGTATTGCTATTTTGGCAATTGAATGTCACCCCAGAGCAAAATATATGTTTTGGCGAACACTATTATATTTTGCCAGCCACAGCTGAAACCACTGATTTATGGTATTGCTATTTTGGCAATTGAATTTCACCCCAGAACAAAATATATGTTTTGGCGGACACTATGAAACCTGGCCTGCAACAGCTGGGACACCAGATTCAGGGTATTGCTATTTTGGCAATTGAGTGTCACCCCAGAACAAAATATATGTTTTTGCGGACACTATGAATCCTGGCCTGCAACAGCTGGGAAACCAGATTCAGGGTATTGCTATTTTGCAATTGAATGTCACCCCAGAACAAAATATATGTTTTTGCGGACACTATGAATCCTGGCCTGCAACAGCTGGGAAACCAGATTCAGGGTATTGCTATTTTGCAATTGAATGTCACCCCAGAACAAAATATATGTTTTTGGGGACACTATGAATCCTGGCCTGCAACAGCTGAGACACCAGATTCAGGGTATTGCTATTTTGGCAATTGAATTTCACCCCAGAACAAAAAATATGTTTTGACGGACACTGTGAATCCTGGCCTGCAACAGCTGGGACACCAGATTCAGGGTATTGCTATTTTGGCAATTGAATTTCACCCCAGAACAAAATATATGTTTTGGCGGACACTATGAAACCTGGCCTGTAACAGCTGGGACACCAGATTCAGGATATTGCTATTTTGGCAATTGAATGTCACCCCAGAACAAAATATATGTTTTGGCGGACACTATGAATCCTGGCCTGCAACAGCTGGGACACCAGATTCAGGGTATTGCTATTTTGGCAATTGAATGTCACCCCAGAACAAAATATATGTTTTTGCGGACACTATGAATCCTGGCCTGCAACAGCTGGGACACCAGATTCAGGGTATTGCTATTTTGGCAATTGAATTTCACCCCAGAACAAAATATATGTTTTTGCGGACACTATGAATCCTGGCCTGCAACAGCTGGGACACCAGATTCAGGGTATTGCTATTTTGGCAATTGAATTTCACCCCAGAACAAAATATATGTTTTGACGGACACTATGAAACGTGGCCTGCAACAGCTGGTACACCAGATTCAGGGTATTGCTATTTTGGCAATTGAATTTCACCCCAGAACAAAATATATGTTTTTGCGGACACTATGAATCCTGGCCTGCAACAGCTGGGACACCAGATTCAGGGTATTGCTATTTTGGCAATTGAATTTCACCCCAGAACAAAATATACGTTTTTGCGGACACTATGAATCCTGGCCTGCAACAGCTGGGACACCAGATTCAGGGTATTGCTATTTTGGCAAGTGAATTAGACCCCAGAACAAAATATATGTTTTGGCGGACACTATTATATTTTGCCAGCCACAGCTGAAACCACTGATTTATGATATTGCTATTTTGGCAATTGAATTTCACCCCAGAACAAAATATATGTTTTGGCGGACACTATTATATTTTGCCAGCCACAGCTGAAACCACTGATTTATGGTATTGCTATTTTGGCAATTTAATTTCACCACAGAAAATAATCTATCCTTTGCCAGACAGCAGACAGTATTATACTTGTCTAGCCAAAGCTGGAACACCAGATTTAGGGGATTGGTATTTGGGCAATTGTATTTAAACCCTTAATAAAATATAGAAATTGCTATCCTGAGTTTCTAGGGCTGACATTTAGCACAGCCAAGCCCCTGATGTAGGATATAGCAAAAAAAACTAGTATTGATGGATTGATGGACTTGGTGGCAGCTTCTTCTGGTGCACCACAAGTCACAAAATAGCCGCCGATCAACCCAGAAAATAAGCGACAGAAAAACGCTCTGTGCAACCTAAAAACCAGTGAGCAAGTAACTAGCAGAAGTTCAATCATTCACAGCTGTAGATCGATCCGTTCATTAGGTGCTGTTGCTGACTTTAACCTGCCTAATCTCGCCCTGACAGAAGCTGCGTCCTCTCCCTACACTAATCAGAGCAGTGTGACGTGCGGTGCTACGTGACTCCAGCTTAAATAGAGGCTGGGTCACATGCTGCACTTGGCCAATCACAGCCATGCCATTAGTAGGCATGGCTGTGATGGGCTCTTAGGGCAAGAAGTAAAATGCTAGCTGATTGGCTGCTGTGCAGCCCTTCATAAAGCGGGAAGTAATCGACGAACAACGAACCCGAACCCGAACTTTTTTGAAAATGTCCGGGTTCGGGTCCGTGTCTCGGACACCCCAAAATTCGGTACAAACCCGAACGATGCTCGAACTGTTCGCTCAACACTAATCCTGATCACAGTAAGTTATTGAACATTACATTACAGCTATAAGTACATGTGACACGCTTGTAACATTCAAATGTATGTTTATGGAGATAAAACATTCTCACATTTTCGCAATACATATAAAATCTAATTTCACATAGTTTGCTTACTGCAGTGCTTACATATAAATGATTTTTGGAAACAAGTATTGTTGGCATTCAAAAACAATACTTATTGCCCCAAATCATTAATGACTACTAATCTCATATATATAAAAATGAGTTTCTGTCTGTCTGTTATTTATGGGCAACCAAACGATTGGACCGATCTTCACTAAATTTGGCAGTCGGGTACATCAGGTGTCTGGGAAGGTTTTAGACCGGGGCTCAGCTCTCTAGGACGTATTATTCCTGAGAGATTCCCCAAAAAATGACCTGCATTAGCCAAAACAAGCCCCAAACTGCCATACAAACGACCACATGTCCCTTACCAGCCAATAGAAGCTCGCATGTCCCCAGGTTGCCATAACAAGTGATCACAGGTTTCAATAGTTTGCAAGTCCTTAAATATTCAGTCATATGATGTATGACGACAAAACTACACTGCAACATGCATGGGGGGCAGGGGCCACTATTAAAGGGGCGGGCCTTGTGGAGTTCACTGTCATTAACCCCTTAACACAAAACGCCGTGCATGTACGCCGGGGGAACTTGTGCCAGAACGGATTCTGCCGTACATGCACGGCGAGATAATCGGGCCGCTGCAGGAGCTGTGCCTGACCAATCACTGCAGGGGTACGGCAGTCCCTGATAGCCAGGCCCCTGCTGTATCCGCCGGCATCGCTGTTTACAGCGATGCTGGCGGATTAACCCCTTCTATGTCTATGCGGTGAATGAGCGCATCAGGTCCCAGTGCTGCTGTGACGGGGACCCGATGTGTGAGAAGGCAGACTGATGCCGTGCAGAGGCTGCCCAATGCCTTGCAAGGCATCGGGACCTGCTTTCTACATGTGTCCAGGGGATCCAGCCTCAGGCTTATCTCCTAGGCAACCTGTCCAGCCCCAGGCCCATCTCCTAGGCAACCTGTCCAGCCCCAGGCCCATCTCCTAGGCAACCTGTTAGTGTATTAGTCTGTGTAATACACTAACATGCAATGCATTACAATACAGATGTATTGTAATGTATTGCAGATTGGATCAGACCTCCAAAAGTAAAATGGAAGATGCCAGCCAGTCTTTGCTATTGTTACGTTTTTTTATTGTTCTCCACATCCACATAATTGTTACCTTATGTAGGATGGTTATTGTGGTACTTGTAGTCCGTTGCTGGCATCTTCCATTGTATCAATTTTTTCCTATTGATTGCCATCAGCAACGGATTACAAGTGTAGGATATGCTCCCCTATATATATGCGCAACCGCATGTGGGTTCGAGTATATCTGGTCTGTCTAACACCACACTACGTTTTCTAATGGTTCGAAAAAATGGATAGCAAACAAATCTATATTTGATTCACATTGCACATCTAATCTTCCGCCTCACACAATATACCCACACTATATACCCACCACTATATACCACCAGAAACCCCCCCTCAAACCCACACCACCTCTGACTACCCCCCACCCCCAACACACACAAATACACAGTCTATAGCAGGCATTCTCAAACTGCGGCCCTCCAGCTGTTGTAAAACTATAACTCCCATGATACCCCTCTATAGGATGATAGCTGTAGGCTGTCATGGAATGATGTGATTTTTAGTTTAGAAACAGCTGGAGGGCCGCAGTTTGCTGGAGAGCCGAAGTTTGAGTATGCCTAGTATATAGATTCTAATAAGTGTCCCGATGGTCAATAGAAGTAATGTTTGACATTCAGTAGTTGCTGGTTCTTTTAGCGTTACCACGGGGAGGCGAACCAGCCTTACACCCCATACCGTACCGTCACTTCACTAGACAGGTACATCTCTCCTCAGTTAGCCAATATCCAATATCTCATACTACACACACATACAATTTCAACACAATCCCAAATTAAAAAAAAATAAGATTAGGCGACTTTAACATTAGCGGCAGGGGAGTACATCTGACTATTTCAGGAAGATAAACAGCCTGTCGGATCCGTATTGCCGCTAGTTCACCTACGCCCCTAGAATGACGCTTCGTCCCTATTGACTATAATGGTGGCGGGGGCGGCGGTACGGCAGCAGCAAGGCAGCGCACAGCGAGAGACAGTCTAACTGAAAGCTCTGCATGTCGTAGTTTAAGCCCGGGGAACATCTCGCCGTGCGCTGCCTTAGCCATAGTCACCAACATTTATTCATCATCTCAACCACCAAACCAAAAATTATTAGTGTTTGAAAGTGAAATATTAGATTTAAAGGTACAGTTATAAAAATTGATTATATGCTTTTTTTTATATACTGCAGCACATGTTGGAGCGAGGATATGATCAGACCCGCTCCCTTGCAGAAAAAAAAAAATTGTCCGCAGGATCGGTATGAGGTGTGGCGAGACTATGATGGCAAGCACAAACGTCTGGCCATTTTAAAAAAAATGGTCGGACCTGAAGAGGAGGCATGCGGAAAGAATCTGCGAGATCCGGGACCAAAAATGTTCAGGTATAATGATTACTGAGTGTTGGAATAAAGGTACAAAAGTAATGTAAAGCATATGTACATTTTTGTTTGTAGATTTTTTTCTAAAAGTAGTAAAATTTGTTATTATAGGTGTTCCTTTACCTGCAGTCAGGCGCAGGCCTCCCAGACAGCAGTTGTGGGAGGTCTCAGCATCAGAGGAGGAGGAGGAGGAGGAGGCCGGACCCTCAGGGCAACAACATGCCCCAAGCCCCCCATAGGAGTCAGTGGCAGGAGTGGAGGGCTGACCTTTACCCCTACCCGCCTCACCCCCTCAAGTGTCTGATGACAGGGACGGGGACGAGGAGGAGAAACTGATCACCACCCCCCACAAGGAGTGTAAGTATGTGCTGTGGCTGTTTTCACTCATTCACTGTTCACACACACACAAATGTGTCAGTTTAGTCTTCACCATAGACATACTTTTTTGAGCAAACAATAAGCATGTTAAAGCTTTACTAATAATCTTTCTTCAGCCCACACATATCGGAGAACCTTTAGTCCCACACTTACAGCGGGAAATCAAAAAAGTACTATCTCAACACTCTTTACAGTCTTCCAGAGGTCTGGTTCCCCTCTATGATTGTTCTGCGTTCTGATCGCCTATCCACACTGTATTTTAACAGTCTTTTTAACCACAATGTTATGTAAACCCCAAGATGTAGTACGGGTGTGACCTGTCCCACCCAATGTCTCTGACTATTAAAACCCAGGCCCAAAATAATTTCTAAAGAAAACCTCCCTGAAACCTATAGTTACAGGTGTACTGATTCACCGAGGCATACATTCCCACATTCCCATTGAGACATAACGAGCAGCCATGATTATTCCCCAAACTCGGACCAGATATTGTTGGTGTCAACCCGAATAAACGGGTATATTTTTTTTGGGGGGGCACCCCAAAGTGGGCGGAGCTACCATTGGCCAATGAAAATTTTGCAATTGTCTATACGCTACTCCTCCCACAGTTTTAGAAGTACAATTACAAAACTTTGCTTGTGCTTTGTTAACCAATCCCACCCTCCGGGCCCCTCGAGCGGCCCCACGGAGACCCCATTTTGTCCCATAGACTTTCATTGGAAAACTATTAAGTTTTGTCACTCGTACAGCTTTCAAGTTAAAGTCACCAAACTTGGGTCACTGAGTCATGGGGACACCCTGAAAATTACTGTCAAATTTTAGGGAACTTCAAAAAGTGGGCAGAGCCACAAACAACCAATCAAATTTTCACTGTTGACTTCAGTGTGAAAACTTGAAAAAGCTGTTATTCTCACAGTATTTAAGCCAGGGTCCCCAAACTTGGCACCGTGGGTTAGTAGGTTACTGGGATTAAAATATATTTAAAAAGGTGGGCGGAGTCTACAACGCCCATTCAAATTTCAGCCATTTGTTTAAATGAGAAAAATTCCAACTGTCTTCAAACTTGGCACAGTTGGTCACTGGAGGATGGGATTAAAATTCAAAAAAGTGGGTGGAGCCACCAACAGCCGATCAGATTTCAAGACAACATCCTGTGGTTTCTTCAGAAACGACACCATCTAGTTTTTTTTTTTACAGTATTAAATGAAATGCAACTCAGCATTGAGAAGCTTGAGCGGGAGCACCAGAAAAGAGTGCAGGCCTTTCAGGAGCAGCATCTTCGGAAGCTGCGGTAAATTAAGCTCCAGTTTGCCAACGGCCTAAGGCAAATGGAGAAACAGCATGCCAACAATTGAGGGCATTGCCTTATTGAGATTTGTTCAACTTTACTGTTTTTTATTATTTTGTAACTATATTCTTTACTGTTTTATTTCTTTAAATTAAAAAAAAATTGAAGTTTTCTGTATAATTGTTAAACATTTTTTTTAAGTAAAGGCCCCTAGAGTCCATTCCCAAACTCATCAGTATCCTGGCATACAGCATCCACAGGTATATAGAAATTGGGTAGTATGAGGCCTACACATAACTCAAATGGATCATGATAATAGTAGTAATCATTGGTAACGGTTGTATATTAAATATTAAGTACAAAGCAAAGCATTCTAATAGTCCAGAGTTACATTTATAAAAAACTAATTTGTTAATTTTCCTAGTAACTAAATTATTTTATGTACTAACATAATCTTCATATTATCGTAAATAATAAATTAATTTTTTTTATCAAACAATTAACTATTAAAATACAAAACTTTATCAAATGAGCTAAATTATTAACTTTTACAAATTCCCAAAATTTATTTACAATCAAATCTTATTATCAGAAATATAAAACAAAAAAAAGGAACAATGTTGGAACAATAAAATGGTAGGGGTAAGAACTAACCAGCATGGATCTTCGATAGCGTCAATTTTTTTTATACTTTGCATGTTGTAGCATTGCTTCCGCCGTACAGATAGAAACATGTGATTACATGACTATGATTATATGAATTCTCTAACCTGAACATCATATAGTACACAGTTTATACTTAAAATCTTAAAGCAGTGGTTATATATAATTAGCATGTGCAAATCCTCATTACATAATTGCCAATAAGTAACATAAACAAAAAGTACCTATACATATTTACATGTTGCTGTACGGCTCCATTCACAAAACCGGATTTACACACGGATGAGTATAACACCAGTCACACCCAACCATGTAGAGAGGTCAACACGGAAGTCAGCCATCCCTCCCAGAACGACAGACAACACCGTGTTAGATCCTAAATCCGTGTGACAACAAAAAATAAATAAAAAATAGATAAAATATATAAATTTTAGTAGGTTCATCAATCAGTCCTGTACAATGTCAACTGCACAAGACCTTTTAACAAGGGAAGGCCACATTTGGTCCATACCGTGCTCCAGCGTGAACCACAACATAGCCGCCCCAAACCACACCTATTTTAAAATAAAAAATAATAAAATAAAGTAAAATCATTTCATTTTGTGAATGAAGCCGAACACCACTTGATAAAATGTCTTGTTAAAAAGATTATTTAAATACATATTTGAATGTCTAAATATTGACAATACATAAATTAGCAGAGCACATGCAAGAATACGAAACATGCAAACCAGGTTAAGAGAATTCATAATTCTATACTTGTTAAAGTGCAAAAGATAAAATCAGGTCCATGATGGTTGTCTACGCATGATCAGGACATACAGCATCTAGAGTTAACACAGTACTAGAATGCTGACTCATAAGTTACCATTTGTAACTAGGCAGAATAACGGCAGGCACTTGCCGGTAAGTACACTTCCAGTTTATAATAAAAAATAAAATACCCAATCGAAATTTTACTTAATAAAAGGTGTGAAGGTCTGGACTCTATGATTGTTCCCTATGTGAACATGATGTCTCATGATCCGGGAACCACAAATGCACAATGTGAGCATGATGCATGCTGGCAGTATAATCTAGAAAATTGCACCTGCCGGCTGTTTTTAAAAAATGCATTTATATATTCATACACTGGTCACTAGATCGGTTCAACTACTCTTTGGAATGAATTATTGGAGAACATTCTGTTGCTGAACATAAACCTGACCTGACCAACTGCAGCAACCCCAGATCATTGTAATGTCCCCACAGGCTTGTACAGTGGGCTCTAGGCATGATGGGTGCATCTCTTCATCTGCCTCTCTTCTTCCCCTGATGCGCCCTTAACTCATGATCAGGGTAAATCAGGACTCATCTGAACACACAACATTCTTCCATTGCTCCAGAGTCCGATCTTATGCTACCTATTAAATTAAGGTTTTTATTTTGGTTTTACTTCATTAGTATGTGTTTTTCTGATGTCGACCAAACTGGTCAGTCACAATGCCTTGAGTCCCATTTGCATTGCGTTTTTAGAAAAGGAACTAACTTAAACTAATAAACATAACCCTGAGTCGGACTGTTGTTTTTATAAGATTGTATTTTAAAAAACATTGCATTTATGACCACACCGTACATTAACGTATATATTTCCAGCCCTCTTTACTATTCATATTTGTTTTCATGTGCACTTTATTCCTATACTTTTTAATAATGTATTTGACATTTCATACCCGAATATTAGGACTCTCAGCCATCTATTTAGGTCAGGCATGTCCAAAGTCCGGCCCGCGGGCCAATTGCGGCGCTCGTTCTGGACTGAAACGGTCCCCCAGAGGTTTCCTCAAATACTGGTAATTCGGCCCCCGGCTTCTCTCACTGCATTCACCGCCGGCTAACGCAGGAAAGGCCAAATCTTGCGGCAACGTCCGAGATCTCGTGAGATTTGCCTCACGGAGAAGGATAGCTGAGATCTCATGAGATTTGGGCTCAGGGAGAAGGACAGCCCAAATCTCGGATGTCATGAGATTTGGGCTTTCCTTCTCCCTGAGCCCAAATCTCACGAGATCTCGGACGTCACGAGATCTCGGCTTTCCTTCTCCGTGAGGTCAGAATAGCAGCGCCTTTGTGGTGGACAGGGCTGTAAATTATCTGGGATACCCTGTTTCCATCTATTATTATTAGTGGTATACTCCTCGCTGAGGGTGGTTAGGAGCAGCGTCAGGCCCACACATAAAAATAGTGGGCAAAGTGTGGTACCTGTCCGATCACTCATAACCATAGGTGAGTTTGCGCAGGACTAATTGCTTGCTGTTCCCTACATACAGTTGGACAAGTGGTGTCCCCATTATGTATTAAAAGGTGTCATTATGTACATAAAATAGAATTGTGATACCTTATACAACATAAGTAAGAGTTTGTTGAGATCTCCTACCCCCACACATCACATTACCCCCAGAGGACATTTATACAGTGTGACCACGTGGATCAAGAAACATTGTGAAGGTCATAAAACTTTGTAGAAACAAATTTATTAAAACGTTCCTGGCTGCATTATAGCGCTAAGTTCCAGGTCCAACTGGTGTCCTAAACATCATAATCAAAGTCTTCACAAATTACCGTCGCCACGAGATTTGGCCTTTGCTTCTCCACAGGTCACAAGGCCAGGGCAAACATAAGGGCTATTGAGCCTATTTGAGTCTATTGAGGAAAAAAAAACACACTGGCAGGCAGGCAGGGCTGTGAACTCAGTTTTTTTAATAAAGCAGAAAAGGGAGCATAATCCGAATCTGTGGTAGCAAGCTGTCATACCCTTCTTTAAACCCTCAATGTACGTCACTGTGCTATAATTTGATTATCTGATTGTGCTCCTAGTTCTCTCTACAAATAACTTCTCCCCTTCTGGCCAATCTTTATAATGGCAACTACAAATAAGGCTACATTCACACGACCGTGAATGTGTCCGCATCCGTTCCGCAATTCTGCGGAACGGGTGCGGACCCATTCACTCTCTATGGGGCCGGACAAGGTGCGGAGAGCACAATATGTGCTCTCCGCTTCCGCATTTGCGGAGTGCGGACCCGAACTTCCGGTCCGGAGCTCCGCAAAAGATTGAACATGTACTATCCTTGTCCGCAGCTTGCGGACAAGAATAGGCATTTCTATGGGGGGTGCAGCTGTGTGTATTGCGAATCCGCAATTTGCGGATCCGTAATACACTACGGTCGTGTGAATGTAGCCTAAGAAACGAAAAGTTGACAGTGTGGGACGCCGCTAATATGTCACGAGACTGAGGCTTTTAATAAGGAATTTAATATCAAGAGACACAACCAGTCGAGACATAGCACATACGACAAGCTAACAGTGCACGACCGCAGTGAAAAGTTGAAGCAACTTGAAGCTGTTTTAATCTCACAACAGCGATTTTTTACAATCGCAAATTGGTCGGCCCTCGCACATGTTTACTTTATCAAATCTGGCCCGCCTTGAAAAATGTTTGGACACCCCTGATTTAGGTGTTTTGTCTTAACTCGGTGCTTGAAAATGATTTGAACCTTCTAAAACTGACTAACCAATTTGGTACACGAGCAGAAGATATGTATTTCAACATGGGTGTTTAACAAATTAAAATTTTATGAATACGGACACTAAACATATTCGTCCATGCAGTAACTATACAATCAGAGCCTCAAATCTATTATAGTATTTAAATTGCATACTGGGTTTTGCAAGTGGGACGAAAGGCTATGCAGTAACGCAACTGTTTAAGGTGTAAAACACTACCGCCCTAACATCCTAGTATGTAGTGCAAGGCCTAAAACATTATCAACTCAGCAAACCAGGTACTGTTGTTTTAAAAAGCTCCTAGATCACTTAGCATGATCATGACATGCTGTAGCACCAACAGCAGGATTTCAGAAGTGGTCTATTATCATGGCCAGTGGCCACATGTGGCTCGGCCAAATTCAGCAGCACAGGCAGCAGCAGACGTTATATTAAAAGGACCAAATGTAACTCAACATGTTCAAGACATGCAGCAGCATCAACAGCAGTGTGGCGAAACCAACCTCGCCACTGGGTGCTGGAGGAGCCTGGTTGCCAGCCTCTTGCCCCAGGATTATGGGCCCTCTCATCAGCCCATGCTAAACTTAAACTCCATGGCGATTTGAATGTGATTTGAATCCTATTGTCCCCACGTGTGTATTGGCGATTTCCCTTTGTCCTGAGAGATAATTGAATTATTCCTCGGTAGAGTTGAGCGAACACCTGGATGTTCGGGTTCGAGAGGTTCGGCCGAACTTCCGGAAAATGTCCGGGTTCGTGATCCGAACTCAACCCGAACTTCATCCCGAACCCGAACCCATAGAAGTCAATGGGGACCCAAACTTTTGGGCGCTAAAAAGGCTGTAAAAGACTCCCGGAAAGGGCTAGAGGGCTGCAAAAGGCAGCAAAATGTAGGTAAATCCCCTGCAAACAAATGTAGATAGGGAAATGATGACTTAACATAAAATAAATAAAAATTAACCAATATTAATTGGAGTTAGGTCCCATAGCACAGAATCAGGCTTCAAATCACCCACCAATGGAGAAGGTCGCTTACTATTATTTCGACCCCAGCATCCAGACAAAGGAGAGAGGTCCCACAGCAGAGAATCTGGCATCCTATCAACCACCACAGGAGAAGGCCACTTTCAGTGACTTAGGCCTTAGCACCCAGACAGAGGAGACATGTCAGATAGCACAAGCATTACATTTATACCATCCAGCACAGGAGAAGGCCACTTTTAGTTACTTTGACCCCTGCACCCAGAAAGAGGAGAGAGGCCCCACAGCACATATTCAGGCATCATATCACCCACCACAGGAGTAGGCCACCATTTAGTTAATTTGACCCCTGCACCCATGTCAGATGGTACAAGCATCAGTTTTACATCACCCAGCACAAGAGAAGGCCACTTTTAGAGATATTGACCCCTGCACCCAGACGGAGGAGAGAGGTTTCACAGCAGAGAATCAGGCATTTAGATCACCCACCACAGGAGTAGGCCACCATTTAATGGGACCCCGGCAACCATGTCAGATGGTACAAGCATCAGTTTTACATCACCCAGCACAAGAGAAGGCCACTTTTAGAGACTTTGACCCCTGCACCCAGACGGAGGAGAGAGGTTTTCACAGCAGAGAATCAGGCATTTAGATCACCCACCACAGAAGTAGGCCATCATTTAATGGGACCCCGGCAACCATGTCAGATGGTACAAGCATCAGTTTTACATCACCCAGCACAAGAGAAGGCCACTTTTAGAGACTTTGACCCCTGCACCCAGACGGAGGAGAGAGGTTTTCACAGCAGAGAATCAGGCATTTAGATCACCCACCACAGGAGTAGGCCACCATTTAATGGGACCCCGGCAACCATGTCAGATGGTACAAGCATCAGTTTTACATCACCCAGCACAAGAGAAGGCCACTTTTAGAGACTTTGACCCCTGCACCCAGACGGAGGAGAGAGGTTTTCACAGCAGAGAATCAGGCATTTAGATCACCCACCACAGGAGTAGGCCATCATTTAATGGGACCCCGGCAACCATGTCAGATGGTACAAGCATCAGTTTTACATCACCCAGCACAAGAGAAGGCCACTTTTAGAGACTTTGACCCCTGCACCCAGACGGAGGAGAGAGAGGTTTTCACAGCAGAGAATCAGGCATTTAGATCACCCACCACAGGAGTAGGCCATCATTTAATGGGACCCCGGCAACCATGTCAGATGGTACAAGCATCAGTTTTACATCACCCAGCACAAGAGAAGGCCACTATTAGAGACTTTGACCCCTGCACCCAGACGGAGGAGAGAGGTTTTCACAGCACAAATTAAGGCCTCATATCACCCACCACAGGAGTAGGCCACCATTTAGTTAATTTGACCCCTGCACCCATGTCAGATGGTAAAAGCATCAGTTTTACATCACCCAACACAAGAGAAGGCCACATTAAGAGATATTGACCCCTGCACCCAGACGGAGGAGAGAGGTTTTCACAGCAGAGAAACAGGCATTTAGATCACCCACCACAGGAGTAGGCCATCATTTAATGGGACCCCGGCAACCATGTCAGATGGTACAAGCATCAGTTTTACATCACCCAGCACAGAAGAAGGCGACTTTGAGAGACTTTGACCCCTGCACCCAGACGGAGGAGAGAGGTTTCACAGCAGAGAATCAGGCATTTAGATCACCCACCACAGGAGTAGGCCATCATTTAATGGGACCCCGGCAACCATGTCAGATGGTACAAGCATCAGTTTTACATCACCCAGCACAAGAGAAGGCCACTTTTAGAGACTTTGACCCCTGCACCAAGACGGAGGAGAGAGGTTTTCACAGCAGAGAATCAGGCATTTAGATCACCCACCACAGGAGTAGGCCATCATTTAATGGGACCCCGGCAACCATGTCAGATGGTACAAGCATCAGTTTTACATCACCCAGCACAAGAGAAGGCCACTTTTAGAGAAATTGACCCCTGCACCCAGACGGAGGAGAGAGGTTTTCACAGCAGAGAATCAGGCATTTATATCACCCACCACAGGAGTAGGCCATCATTTAATGGGACCCCGGCAACCATGTCAGATGGTACAAGCATCAGTTTTACATCACCCAGCACAGGAGAAGGCGACTTTGAGAGACTTTGACCCCTGCACCCAGACGGAGGAGAGAGGTTTCACAGCAGAGAATCAGGCATTTAGATCACCCACCACAGGAGTAGGCCATCATTTAATGGGACCCCGGCAACCATGTCAGATGGCACTTGTATCACATTTATATCACCCAGCACATGACAAGGCCACTTTCAGTGAGTTAGGCCTTAGCAACGAGACAGAGGAGACAGGTCAGATAGCACAAGCATCACTTTTACTGATCACCCACTACAGGAGTCGGCCACCTTTAGTTAATTTGATAGCTTCAACCATGTCAGATGGCACTTGTATCACATTTATATCAGCCAGCACAGGAGAAGGCCGCTTTCGGTGACTTAGGCCTTAGCACCGACACAGAGAAGACAGGTAAGATAGCACAAGCATCAGTTTTACATCAACCACCACAGGAGAAGGGCACTTTTAGAGACCTTGACCCCTGCAGCCACACGGAGGAGAGAGGTCCCACAGCAGAGAATCAGGCATCATGTCAACCACCACAGGAGTAGGCCACCTTTTGTTTCTTTGACCCCTGCACCCAGAAAGAGGGGAGAGGTCCCACAGCAGAGAATCAGGCATTTCGATCACCCACCACAGGAGAAGGCCGCTTTCATTGACTTTGGCCCCCTGCACCCACACAAAGGAGACATGTCAGACAACACAAGTATAACATTCATATCACCCAGCACAGGAGAAGGACACTTTCATGTACTTTGGCCCCGGCACCCTGACAGAGGGAAGGTTCATTCAACTCTGGGTTGCACCCCAAGATCCTACTTAATTTCAAAAATTGATTTTTCAATGAAGAAGTGGCCAGGAGTACAAGACAACATTGTTTAAGGCAGTTATTAAGGACTACTCTGCACAAGGGAGGGTCAGGTCTTGTGGGATCCATGCCTGGTTCATTTTTATAAACATCAGCTTGTCCACGTTGGCTGCGGACAGGCGGCTGCGTTTGTCAGTAATGACGCCCCCTGCCGTGCTGAATACACGTTCAGATAAAACGCTGGCCGCCGGGCAGGACAGCACCTCCAAAGCATAACATGCTAATTCTGGCCACGTGGACAATTTGGAAACCCAGAAGTTGAATGGGGCCGAACCATCCGTCAGTACGTGGAGTTGTGTGCAGACGTACTGTTCAACCATGTTAGTGAAATGTTGCCTCCTGCTAACACGTTCCGTATCAGGTGGTGGGGCAGTTAGCTGTGGCGTGGAGACAAAACTTTTCCACATTTCTGCCATGCTAACCCCGCCCTCAGAGGAGCTGGCCATGACACTGCTGCGTGGGCGACCTCTAGCTTCTCCTCTGCCTTGGCCTTGGCCTTCCACCTGTTCCCCTGTGACAGTTGGGAATGCTCTCAGGAGCGCGTCTACCAGCGTGCGCTTGTACTCACGCATCTTCCTATCACGCTCCAGTGCAGGAAGTAAAGTGGGCACATTGTCTTTGTACCATGGATCCAGCAGGGTGGCCACCCAGTAGTCAGCACACGTTAAAAAGTGGGCAACTCTGCTGTCGTTGCGCAGGCACTGCAGCATGTAATCGCTCATGTGTGCCAGGCTCCCCAGAGGTAAGGACAAGCTGTCCTCTGTGGGAGGCGTATCGTCATCATCCTCTGTATCCCCACAGCCACGCACCAGGGATGTGCCTGCGCTGTGCTGGGTGCCACCCTGCTGAGAACCTGCTTCATCCTCATCCTCCTCCACCTCCTCCTCATCCTCCTCGTCCTCCAGTAGTGGTCCCTGGCTGGCCACATTTGTACCTGCCCTCTGCTGTTGCAAAAAACCTCCCTCTGAGCCACTTCTAACAGACTGGCCTGAAAGTGCTAAAAACGACCCGTCATCCTCCTCCTCCTCCTGCTGGCCCTGGCCCACCTCCTCTTCCATCATCGCCCTAAGCGTTTTATCTAGGAGACATAGAATTGGTATTGTCACGCTGATAACAGTGGCATCGCCACTGGCCATGTTGGTGGCGTACTCGAAACAGCGCAACAGGGCACACAGGTCTCGCATGGAGGCCCAATCATTGGTGGTGAAGTGGTGCTGTTCCGCAGTGCGACTGACCCGTGCGTGCTGCAGCTGAAACTCCACTATGGCCTGCTGCTGCTCGAACAGTCTCTCCAGCATGTGCAAGGTGGAGTTCCACCGGGTGGGCACGTCGCATATTAGGCGGTGAGCGGGAAGGCCGAAGTTCCGATGTAGCGCTGACAGGCGAGCAGCGGCAGGATGTGATCGCCGGAAGCGCGCACAGACGGCCCGCACCTTATGCAGCAGCTCTGACATGTCTGGGTAGTTGTGAATGAACTTTTGCACCACCAAACTCAGCATATGCGCCAGTCAAGGGATGTGCGTCAAACCGGCTAGTCCCAGAGCTGGGACGAGATTTCGCCCATTATCGCACACCACCAGGCCGGGCTTGAGGCCCACCGGCAGCAACCACTGGTCGGTCTGTTGTTCAATACCCCGCCACAACTCCTGCGCGGTGTGGGGCCTGTCCCCCAAAGATATGAGTTTCAGAATGGCCTGCTGACGTTTACCCCGGGCTGTGCTGAAGTTGGTGGTGAAGGTGTGTGGCTGACTGGATGAGCTGGTGGAAGCAGTGGAGGAGGAAGCCGAGTAGGAGGAGGAGGCTACAGGAGTCAGAGAATGATGCCCTGCGATCCTAGGCGGCGGAAGGACGTGCGCCAAGGAACTCTCCGTCTGGGGCCCAGCCCCCACTACATTCACCCAGTGTGCAGTTAGTGAGATATAGCGTCCCTGGCCGTGCTTACTGGTCCACGTATCTGTGGTTAGGTGGACCTTGCCACAAATGGCGTTGCGCAGTGCACACTTGATTTTATCGGACACTTGCATGTGCAGGGAAGGCACGGCTGTCTTGGAGAAGTAGTGGCGGCTGGGAACCACATACTGGGGGACAGCCATGGCCATCAGCTGTTTGAAGCTGCCTGTGTCCACCAGCCGGAATGACAGCATTTCAAAGGCCAGTAGTTTAGAAATGCTGGCATTCAGGCCAAGGGCTCGAGGGTGACTAGGTGGGAATTTGCGCTTCCTCTCAAAGGTTTGAGAGATGGAGAGCTGAACGCTGCTGTGTGAAATAGTGGAGGCGCTAGGTGACGGTGGTGGTGGTGGTGTCGGTGGCACATCCTCTGTTTGCTGCTCGGCAGGTGGCAACATTCCTCTCGAGGCGGAAGCCGAGGCAGCAGTGGTAGAGGGAGCAGGGGGAGCCTGAGCGGGTTCCTTGTTTTTAAGGTGTGTACTCCACTGCAGTTCATGCTTTGCATGTAGATGCCTGATCATGCAGGTGGTGCTCAGGTTAAGAACGTTAATGCCTCGCTTCAGGCTCTGATGGCTCAGCGTGCAAATCACTCTGGTCTTGTCGTCAGCACATTGTTTGAAAAAGTGCCATGCCAGGGAACTACTTGAAGATGCCTTTGGGGTGCTGGGTCCCTGTTGGCGCTGGCCAATTGCAGGCAAACTCTCTGGACGGCGGCTGTTCTGCTTTTGCCCCCTGCTCCCTCTTTGGCTTCGCTGTTGTCTCGGTCTCACCACTGCCTCTTCCTCTGAACTATTTAAGTCAGCGGCACGACCTTCAGTCCATGTGGGGTCTAAGACCTCATCGTCCTCTGCATCGTCTTCCACCCAGTCTTCTTCCCTGACCTCCTCCTGTTCAGTCTGCACACTGCAATAAGACGCGGCAGTGGGCACCAGTGTTTCGTCGTCATCAGAGACTCGGTCACTCTGCTGTGGTGGTATTCCCATGTCCTCATCATCTGGATACATAAGTGGTTGTGCGTCAGTGCATGGAATGTCTTCCACCGCTGGGGAAGGGCTAGGTGGACGCCCCTGGAAAACCGTGGGAGCAGATTCTTCAAACAGAATAAGAGACTGCTGCATAACTTGAGGCTCAGACAGTTTCCCTGATATGCAGGGGGTGATGTGACAGACTGATGGGCTTGGTTTTCAGGTGCCACCTGTGCGCTTTCCGCAGAAGACTGGGCGGAAGACAATGTGGTGAACGTGCTGGAAGCACTGTCGGCCACCCAATCGACTAATGCCTGTACCTGCTCAGGCCTTACCATCCTCATAACGGCATTGGGCCCCACCAAATATCGCTGTAAATTCTGCCGGCTACTTGAGGGAGTTGGTTCACTACTTTGTGCGCCTGATGCCGAACGGCCATGTCCTCTGCCAGCAACAGAGGCTCCACGGACACCACCACGACCGCGTCCTCGTCCCTTAATAGAATGTTTCCTCATTGTTGCGATTCAACTCGCACCACAATAAAATATATTATTTTTTAGCCCCAAAATTCCCACACTGGAAGATATAATTCCTTTTTCCGGTATTAATTACAAGAAAACTGCTGCAAATTGGACACCAGAATTTTTAAAATGCTAGTTTTGGTACATAGATTCCCACACGGGGAGATATAATTCCCTTTTACAGGAGAAAAAACGTGATGCCTACTGTTTCTGGTGTACCTAACACCAGATTGATTAAATTGGCCATTTTTTCACCAAAATTACAACACTGGACAATGTAATGCCTTTTTCAGGTATTAATTACAAGAAAACTGCTGCAAATTGGACACCAGAATTTTTAAAATGCTAGTTTTGGTACATAGGTTCCCACACGGGGAGATATAATTCCTTTTTACAGGAGTAAAAACGTGAGGCCTACTGTTTCTGGTGTACCTAACACCAGATTGATTAAATTGGCCTTTTTTTCACCAAAATTACAACACTGGACAATGTAATGCCTTTTTCAGGTATTAATTACAAGAAAACTGCTGCAAATTGGACACCAGAATTTTTAAAATGCTAGTTTTGGTACATAGATTCCCACACGGGAGATATAATTCCTTTTACAGGAGTAAAAACGTGAGGCCTACTGTTTCTGGTGTAACTAACACCAGATTGATTAAATTGGCCTTTTTTCACCAAAATTACAACACTGGACAATGTAATGCCTTTTCCGGTATTAATTCCTTTTACAGGAGTAAAAACGTGAGGCCTACTGTTTCTGGTGTACCTAACACCAGATTGATTAAATTGGCCTTTTTTCACCAAAATTACAACACTGGACAATGTAATGCCTTTTTCAGGTATTAATTACAAGAAGACTGCTGCTAATTGGACACCAGAATTTTTAAAATGCTAGTTTGTGTACATAAATTCCCACACTGGAAGATATAATTCCTTTTTCAGGTATTAATTACAAGAAAACTGCTGCAAATTGGACACCAGAATTTTTAAAATGCTAGTTTTGGTACATAGATTCCCACACGGGAGATATAATTCCTTTTACAGGAGTAAAACGTGCGGCCTACTGTTTCTGGTCTAACTAACACCAGATTGATTAAATTGGCCTTTTTTTCACCAAAATTACAACACTGGACAATGTAATGCCTTTTTCAGGTATTAATTACAAGAAGACTGCTGCTAATTGGACACCAGAATTTTTAAAATGCTAGTTTGTGTACATAAATTCCTACACTGGAAGATATAATTCCTTTTTACAGGAGTAAAAACGTGCGGCCTACTGTTTCTGGTCTAACTAACACCAGATTGATTAAATTGGCCTTTTTTTCACCAAAATTACAACACTGGACAATGTAATGCCTTTTTCCGGTATTAATTCCTTTTTACAGGAGTAAAAACGTGAGGCCTACTGTTTCTGGTGTAACTAACACCAGATTGATTAAATTGGCCTTTTTTTCACCAAAATTACAACACTGGACGATATAATGCCTTTTTGCCGCATTAATTACAGGAGGACTGCTGGTATTTCAGAACACCGGAATTTTTAAAATGCTAGTTTTGCTAGATAAATTTCCCACACTGGTAGAAATATTGCCTAAGCCTTTTTACAGTATTAATTACAACAGGAGTGCTTCTTCTGGTCTAACACCAGAATAATTTTATTATTACGGTGAAAGCTTTTTTTAATTTATATTTCTGGCACATAAAAAAAAAATATATTTCTGGCTGACAGTATTGGACTTGGCTGTAGTGGCACTGGCTAGCCTAGCTGGAACAGCACATTCATGGGATTTGCTATCCAAGTGGGTTACTTTCAGTTTCACCACTGATATATTAAATATCTTTGCAGTTAGTATGGGTGACACAAGCACAGCCAAACCCCTGATGTAGTATATCTATGAAAAAATCGACTATTACATGAGATTAATGGACGTTGTGGCAGCTTTTGCTGTAGCACCACAAGTCCCAAAATGGCCGCCGCCTATCAGCCCAGTAACATGTGCCAGAAAACGGTCTGCCCAGCCAGAAAAGAAATTGACTTTGACTGAGCAGCTGAATCGCTGTTGTTCTGATTCATAGGTGTAGATTTTTCACTTCTTTGGAGCTTTGGTTTAGACTCTGTGGCAGCTTGTGCTGGCGCACCACAAGTCCCAAAATGGCCACCGCCGGTCAGCCCAGTTACATGTGCCAGTAAAAATCGCTCTGGCCAGTCTCAACAAAATAGTGACTTTCAGTGAACAGCTCAGCTGAGTTGTTCTGATGCACAGGTGTAGAAAGGTAAATCATTCACTTCTTTATCCCTGCCTATCTCGCCCTCACAGAAGCTGCGTCCTCTCCCTACACTAATCAGAGCAGTGTGACGTGCGGCGCTACGTGACTCCAGCTTAAATAGAGGCTGGGTCACATGCTGCACTTGGCTAATCACAGCCATGCCATTAGTAGGCATGGCTGTGATGGGCTCTTAGGGCAAGAAGTAAAACGCTAGCTGATTGGCTGCTGTGCAGCCCTTCAGAAAGCGGGAAGTAATCGACGAACACCGGACCCGAACCCGAACTTTTTTGAAAATGTCTGGGTTCGGGTCCGTGTCATGGACACCCCAAAATTTGGTACGGACCCGAACGATTCTCGAACTGTTCGCTCAACACTACTCCTCGGTTGTCTCCAGGACAGAAGAAATTGTTTAAAGCTATGTATTCTCCTGCCTGTGATAATTACATCAACCCATTGTGTAAGGTAATTGTATCACAGGCAGCGGGAAAAATTTTGTATGGGAGTGTTTAAACTGTAAAGCTGTAAAGGATTGGCTGCTAGGTCATGTCCTCAGTTCCCAACCAGGTCCACGGGGGTGGTAACCTTGTTGGAAAATGTGTATAAGTCAATGCTTGTGTGTTCAATAAAGAGTTCCTGTTTTACATTTAACATAGAGCCTCGTCTAATGTGTATGGGGATTGCTATTTGCTGTATACTCCCCTGGCTATAACTCCTAGCTCTTGTAAGAGCTGTTCCTGCTGTCTGGATTTAGGAGAGGTTCACCCACTGGAGCCTGGAGCCTTGTGGTAGATCCAGGGTGGGTAGGAGACGGTGAGACCTCAACCAAGCTTCGCCGGTTCGTGGGGTCTGCAGCGCTTACGGTGTCAAGTGGAGTGCTCGGAGTCCACGAGAAGCACTAGGAGCATCCATCGACGGAGGTACTCGGTCGGGGTGCCAGGAGATACGTTAAATTATTTAAGAAGTGGTGTATTATCATGGCCACATGTAGCTTGGCCACATTCAGCAGCACAGGCAGCAGCAGACAATATGTTAAAAGGCCCAAATGTAACTCAACATGTTCGAAACAAATTCATAATTAATTAAAAAATTTAATTAATATATACATGATAAAAACTTGACAATAAATATCGATCTAATAAATATCAATAAATAAATAATAAAATTAATTAATAAAAAGTTAAAAACAGAGGGAAAAATTAGAAAACAATTAAGTTTGGGAGGGAGAGCAAAGGAGAGGGATGGACAAGGGACCCTTCAGCGCCCTGAACCAACAGCGAGGGCCATGAAGTCACTGCCGATCCAGGACTCATTCATCTTAATGAATGTGAGTCTGTCCATGCAGTCTATGGACAGACGGGTCCGCTTGTCTGTGACCACCCCACCTGCCGCGCTGAATGCCTGCTCAGACAGTATGCTGGAGAGGGGGCAAGATAGTAAGTCCAGCGCATAATGAGCGAGCTCACGGCAGGTGTCCAGCCTGGCAACCCAGTAATCCATGGGGTCGTCGGTGGTCATGCTGTTGGAAGCACCTACCGACCCCATGTAGTCTGCCACCATGCGGGCCAGCCGCTGGTTGTGACTGATGCTGCTGGTACTGGGTCGCGCAGACTGGTAGAAGAGCCTCATCTCACCCAGAAGGTCACCTGCTCGGCTGGTGCTGCTGGTGGAAGCCGCCTGCTGGGTGAGATGGGCGGGGAGAACTGGAGCTTGAGGCCGAGGGTTTGCCTCTTCCAGCCGGTGGATCAGACACACTCGTCACACTGTCCACAATCAGCCTGTGGGGGAGGGGGGGCAGGCTGTTGTCCCTCTGTAGTTTGGACAGGGACGCGGCGGCTGTTGGGGAGCTTCTGAAGTGGCTGGCAATCCTACGTACCCTTTGCACAATGTCACTCAACCCTGGGAATGTTCGTAGGAATTTCTGTACGACAAGGTTGAGGACATGTGCCATGCAGGGTACGTGTGTTAGACTGCCAGCATGAAGGGCAGCGAGTAGGTTGCTACCGTTGTCACAGACAACCATACCTGCCTGGAGCCTTCGTGGTGTCATCCACTTCTGAACCTGAGCCTGTAGTGCGGACAGAACATTAGATCCAGTGTGTCTCCGGTCCCCTAAACTCACAAGCTGGAGCACGGCCTGGCAGCGGACGTGCCCCACTCTTGCGTAGCAACGGGGACGCTTGCTGGGGGGCTCAGCAGCTGTGGAGACAGTGGCTTGCGGGAGAGCAGCAGTTCTCCCCTGGATACCCCGGGGCAGCACCACAAAATCAGACGCCGCCAATCCCTCCCCGGCTCCTTGGAGGGACACCCAATGGGCTGTGAAGCTTATATAGCGTCCCTGCCCATTACTGCTGCTCCAGGCATCCATTGTGAGATGCACCATGTCGCTGACAGCATGATCTAGCGACAGGGATACATTCTGCACAATGTGCTGGTGTAGGGCAGGGACGCCGGTCATGGCAAAGTAATGGCGGCTGGGGACACGCCATCTGGGTTGGGCCTGCTCCAACATGTGCCTAAATGGATTGCTATCCACCAGATTGTAAGGCAGCAGATGTTGGGCGATAACCCTTGCCAGGAGCCTATTAAGTGAACGCACGCAACAGTCCCCGGGGGCGTAGGGCGTGGTGCGTTCAAATGCATCTGCAATAGTTGGCTGGCTTCGGACGGCAGAGGAGGGTGCAGTGAAGGCAGAGGTATGGCTGCCGGTACCAGTACCTCTAGTAGAGGGAGCGGGGGAGTGTGAATGAGTTGGTGGAAGGGCTTGGGGTGGCTGCAGTACAGTGGCAGGAGTTGCTGTCTCCTGCACACTGCTGGTGGCGCTGCTGCTTTAACCACCCCGCATCTATTCCTACTCCCGCCAGTGGTTGACTCGCATGTGCTGGTTGAGGGCTGTGGTACCCAGCCGAGCCATAGATCTCCCTCACCTCACCCTGGCATGGCACAGCTTACAAATGCAAACTATGACATCATCTGCTGCCAGGGTGAAGAAAGCCCAAACAGACGACTTCCGCACCGACCTCCTGTCAGATGGGGTGATGCTGGCTTGCGCCTGTTCGGGCTCGGTGTGCACAGGTGGAGCTGGCTGCTGCTTTCTACTCCTGCTGCCATTACCAGTGGAGCCCCTGACACTGGGCTCCCTGGTGACCTGGTGCACCATTTGCCTCGGGTGCCTACCTTCATCGATGCTGCCGTCACCTGACAAAAGAGGTGGCACCCATTCTGGGTCACCCTCCTCTTCGCCCCCTGATATGTCAGACCCAGGGCCAACCTGTGGTGGATTAATGGGGAACAGCTGACATGGAGCCCCTGACCGGGCTCCGCTGTCCCCTCGCTGATGCCTGGGTCTGAATAGGTGCAGGGGTTGTGTGGCTAACACCACCCACACTAGTTGGAAGGGATTTCACAGGGGGATTTATAGGCCCCTCCTCCTCCTCCTCCTCATCCCCCATCCCTTCCAACAGGTCCTGCCCATCCTCAGGGCTGAACAGTATTTCCGCCTCCTCCAAGATGGCACTCTCAGTCTCAAAGTCTCCAAACATGAGAGGGGACAATTCTTGGGAGCTGGGGGTTGGTTCTACAGGAGGCGGAGTGCTGCAGTTGCTGGCAGCTGGGGCAGAGGACTCCGTGGCACTAGAATCGGCCACAAGAGCAAAGACCGCCTCTGCATCCTAGGAAGTAATGGGCCGGCTGCCACTTGTGAAAAAGTCATGGATCAGGCGGATGCCCCTGCCACCTGCACCTGCCAATCCGTGGCTTGAGGTAACCAACTCCCCTGTTACCCCGGCCATGTCCACGGCTTCCTGCACAGCCCAGTACACTCATGCTGCTGGGGATTAGGGGAAAACTTTATTGGGGTTGGGACGATGGGTGAAAAATGAAAAGGACATAAACTGTAACACATTACACTAAACACTAAACACCTAAAGCTATGAAACTTTTTTTTTTAACCTAAGACTAAACTAACAGACACAAGGACTAAAAAACTTTTTTTTTTTTTTTTACGGATGACTGACAAAAGTACACTAAACACTAAACACGTAAAACTTTATAAAATCTTTTTTTTTTACCCTGACACAGACACTAACTGACACACAGAGACTAAAAAACAGGCTTTTTTAAAGTAGGACATGAAAAACTACACTAAACACGTAAACCTATAAAACTTTTTATTTTTTTTTTAACCTAAGACAGACACTAACTGATACACAGAGACTAAAAAACTGGCTTTTTTAATGGAGGACTAACAAAACTACACTAAAACGCCAAACACTTAAATGTAAACTCTTTTTTTAACCTGACACAGACAGTAACATCCAGAGACTACAAGATTGTTTTTTTTTAAACGTAGGACAGAATAAACTACACTAAACACGTAAACCTATAAACTTTTTTTATTTTTTTGTATTTTTTTGTTTTTAAACCTAAGGCAGACACTAACTGACACATAGAGACTAAAAAAAGGGTTTTTTTTTTAACGGAGGACAGACAGAACTACACTAAACAAAAAACATATAAAACTTCAAAACTTTTTTTTTTTTTTTTTAACCTGACACAGACACTGACTGACACACAGAGACTAAAATACTTTTTTAAATTAACAAATAATGGACAAAAAAATAAGACTAGTACACTAACTGGACGGACACTAACTGACAGACAAAACAGACAGATAGACCCTACACTATACTATATCACTAACTAACATAAACTACACCCTGCCCTGAAAAATCTAAACTTTACTATTCCCTAACTGTAGCCCTAATACCTAACCTAAACTATCAAGCACTATCTATCTATCTATATTATATATTACAGCTACCTACTAGCTCGATGCCCTACACTTAACCCTGCACTGACCCCTATCTGCTACACTAGGCCCTAACACTAACTATATTTTTCTGCTAACTCTACTAAACTACCTCAAATTATTTCGACCCTATCAGCTATAAAACTACACTATTCCCTAATCACTACCTAAAACTAACTAACTAGATTATTATAAATTAAATTCAGATTTTAGAAAACGCACAGCAGAAAAAATAGCACAGCTCCAATCTCCAACAAATCCAACACCACAAAATGGCTACTGGGTGATGCAGTCACTTATATAGTGAAGGGGTAGTCTAGTTTCCTATTGGTTGCTAGGGATGTTGCTAAGTTGTGACAAAGCCTTCTCATTGGCTATTCAAGCTAGGAGAAGGGAGGGAAAATGATAATGATGAGTCACCTCATGCACTGTAGAAAAAAAAATTAAAATTTGCATGGATAATATATCACTATATTCGACATATTCGAAAATTCGACCAAGCAAAACCTATATGAAAATAGCTTGATGCCCCTACGCGATTACAAAAATGCATATATTGTATTCTAAATTATTCTAATTACTGAATACTGATGTATAATTTTCCTCTTTACTGTAATTTATGTCATGCGAAAAATCGGCAATTACATATGCGCATGAATCAGGTCGCATAAGGGCAGTATACTATTGGGTTGGCTTGCTTGGTCAAATAGACGAAGATAGAGAAAATAGTGAATATAGTGCTATATTCGCAATAGTCGTGTACTCAAGTCGACCAAGACAGCCCATTGAATAAACACAATATCATACTGCCCTTATGCGACCAGATTCACGCGTGTATGTAATTGCCGATTTTTGGCATGACATAAAATACAGTATCATACATAAAGAGGAAAATTATACATCAGTAACAATTCTCATTACCGATTTATAATTCTCCTCTGTATGTAATATAGTTTGTGTCATGCGAAAAATCGGCAATTACATATGTGCATGAATCGCACTGCATAAGGGCAGTATGCTATTGTGTTCAATGGGTTGTCCTGGTCGAATATACGAAGATAGAGATTGGAATATAGCACTATGTTTGCTATATTCGAGAATCGACATATCTAGATTATGTTATCTACCAAGCCAACAGTTACTTACGATTGGCTTGGTAGAATTGTTGAATATAGCGAATATCACGAATATCACTATTATTCTCAATCTTCGTTATATTCTAGCAAGCCAACCATTACAACTCAGCTCTAAGTTGAATTCGCATTGCGATTAATATAACCTGTAATACTGTAGAGCTGTGGAGGGGCATAGAACAACAGACCGATGAGTGGATGCTGTCAGTGAGCCTCAAGCCTGGCCTGGTGGTGTGCGATAATGGGCGAAATCTCGTTGCAGCTCTGGGACTAGCCTTTTTGACGCACATCCCTTGCCTGGCACATGTGCTGAATCTGGTGGTGCAGAAATTTCTTAAAAACTACCCAGACATGTCAGAGCTGCTGCAGAAAGTGCGGTCTGTCTGTGCGTACTCTCAGCGTTCTCACCATGCTGCTGCTCGTCTGTCTGCGCTGCAGCATAACTTCGGCCTTCCCTCTCACCGCCTCATATGCGTTGTGCCCGTCAGGTTGAACTCCACCTTGCATATGCTGGAGAGACTGTGCGAGCAGCAGCAGGTGATAGTGGAATTTCAGCTGCAGCACGAACGGGTCAGTCGCTCTGAGGAAGAGCACCACTTCACCACCAGTGACTGGGCCTCCATGTGAGACCTGTGTACCATGTTGCAGTCTTTTGAGTACTCCACCAACATGGCCAGTGCTGATGACGCCGTTGTTAGCATTACAATACCACTTCTTTGTCTGCTTGAAAAAACTATCACGGCGATGATGGAAGAGGATGTGGCACAGGAGGAGGAGGAAGAGGGGGCATTTCACAGGGTTTCAGGCCGGTCATTAAGAAGTGGCTCAGAGGGTGGGTTCCTGCACCAGCAGAGGCCAGGTACACATGTGGCCAGCCAGAGCACAGTTCTGGAGGACGAGGTAGAGGAGGAGAAGGAACCGGGTTCACTGCAGGGTGGCACCCAACGCAGCTCATGGCTATCACTGGAGCGTGGCTGGGGGGATACAGAGGACAAAGACGATACACCACCTACAGAGGACAGCTTATCCTTACCTCTGGGCAGCCTGGCACACATGAGCGACTACATGCTGCAGTGCCTGCGCAACGACAACAGAGTTGCCCATATTGTAACTTGTGCTGACTACTGGGTTGCCACCCTGCTGGATCCCCACTACAAAGACAACGTGCCCTCCTTACTTCCCACAGTGGAGCGTGATAGGAAGATGCACGACTACAAGCGCACGCTGGTAGACGCGCTCATGAGGGCATACCCAACTGACACTGGGGGACAAGTGGCAGCACAAGGCGAAGGCAGAGGAGGAGGAGGAAGAGGTCGCCAACACAGCTGTGTCACGGGCAGCACCTCAGAAGGCAGGGTTAGCAGGGCCGACATGTGGAAAAGCTTTGTCACCACACCACAGCAACCTGCACCACCAGCTGATATGGAACGTCTTAGCAGGAGGCTGCATTTGAACAACATGGTGGAACAGTACATGTGCACATGCCTACACGTACTGACTGATGATTCTGCCCCATTCAACTTCTGGGTCTCCAAATTGTCCATGGCCTGAGCTTGCCCTTTACACCTTGGAGGGGCTGGCCTGCCCTGCAGCCAGTGTATTGTTTAAACGTGTATTTAGCACGGCAGGGGGCATCATTACAGACAAACGCAGCCGCCTGTCCACCGCCAACATGGACAAGCTCACGTTCATTAAAATGAACCAGGCATGGATCCCACGGGACTTGTCTGTACCTTGTGCAGAATAGACATTTATAACTGCCTCAACCATACAAAAAAAAAAACTTTTAAGATGCCCCCTCCTCCTCCTCCTTCATCGCCGCTTCCACCAACAACACTACATTCGCCGCCTCCTCAACCTCCGACTCCGCATCCACCTCCTCCTCCGAGTTGCTGGTTATTAATGTTTAATTTTTATTTGTTTTATTTTATTTTAAGTTATTTCCCTATCCACTTTTGTTTGCAGGACACTTACCCACATTTTGCTGCCTTTTGCAGCCCTATAGTCCTTACTAGGACTTTTTTACAGCCATATTTGTGCCCAAAAGTTTGGGTACACATTTACTTCATTGGTGGCTGACATGAAGCCTGTTTTGCCATGAATGAACCTCTCCTCTGTCTGGGTGCCAGGGTCCTACATTTCTGAAAATCGCCTGTTGCATTGGGGGATGACATGAAGCCTGTTTTGCCGTGAATGAACCTCTCCTCTGTCTGGGTGCCAGGGGCCTAACTTACTGAAAATCACCTGTTCCGTTGGTGGGTGACATCAACCTCTTTTTTCTGTGAATGAACCTCTGTCTGGGTGCCAGGGGCCTAACTTACTGAAAATCACCTGTTCCATTGGTGCGTGACATTAACCGCTTTTTGCCATTAATGAACCTCTCCTCTGTCTGGGTGTCAGGGGCCTAACTTATTAAAAATCGCCTGTTCCATTGGTGGGTGACATTAACTTCTTTTTGCCGTGAATGAATCTCTCCTATATCTGGGTGCCAGGGGCCTAACTTACTAAAAATCACCTGTTCCATTGGTGGGAGACATTAACCTTTTTCTGCCATAAATGAACCTCTCCTTTGTCTGGGTGCCAGGGGCCTACATTAGTGACAATTGCCTGTTCCATTGGTGAATGACATGAAGCCTGTTTTGCCGTGAATGAACCTCTCCTCTGTCTGGGTGTCAGGGGCCTACATTTCTGAATATCACCAGTTCCATTGGTGGGTGACATTAACCCACAAATTTTGTAAAAATGTCTGTTACTGATCAAAAGATGTGTGACTACAAACACACGCTGGTAGACGCGCTGCTGATGGCATTCCCACCTGACACCTCCTCAACCTCCTACTCCACATCCACCTCCTCCTCTGAGTTGCCAATTAATAATGTTTAATTTTTATTTATTTTATTTTAAGTAATTTCCCTATCCTTATTTGTTTGCAGGGCTTTTACCTACATTTTGCAGCCCTCTAGCCCTTTCCAGGGCTATTTTACAGCAATTTTAGTGCCTAAAAGTTCGTGTCCCCTTTGACTTCAATGGGGTTCGGGATCAAGTTCGGGTTAAATTGGGATCCCGAACCCGAACATTTTTAATCTCGAACCCGAACATCCAGGTGTCCGCTCAACTCTAGTCTTAACCAATAACAGCCAGCCTCACACTGAGCCTGTGTGGGAAATCCCCTAGCTGAATCGCCTTAGTATAGACCAGGAGAAGAGCTGAACAGACATTCATTCCACTAAGAGCTGAGTTTTATGGAAGCAAAAAGTCCAAAATAGGTATTTAGAACAGTTATGATATGTTCCTATTACTAGTGTTGTGGTTAGAGCTGTATACTGAACCAGTTGTGTGTGTTTGCTTACAGTTCCACCAATCTGCAATTATATAGAACAAATTGCTCAAAGCAATTGTATAGAGCAAACTGCAAACCAAGTAGAGCAAGTACAACTATTGGTTAAGCCTCAGATATACCTCTCAGAGAGTTCATAAAGTGCTTAAATAACTTAAAGTGAGAGTACAGATACTGAAGAGAGAAATATATCCACTATTTTATGTTGAATGACAAGATTGAACAGTTGAACCACCATTTTGTGATACTTTATTAGTGATGAGCGGCAGGGGCTATATTCGAATTCGCGATATTTGACGAATATTTTCTAGAATATTCGTCATATATTAGCGAATATAAAAAAAAACCGAATATATAGCAATATATTCAATATATTGTTATATATGCGTTTTTAAAATATTTGTAATTTTTCATCATCCATCTGAAGTGAATAGTACACATGATTCCTCCATGCTTAGGGTGTCTGGGTCCCAAAAAAACAGTTCTTATCTGCCTGGGCTCCCTAGCATTTCAGCCCGCTCCAGTCAGTGCCCGTTGCCCTGCGCATGGAGCATCCCCATCACCATGGGAACCCCTCAGGGTTAGAATATACCATCGGATCTGAGTTTTCACGATCTCACAACAGCGAATAGTCTTGTCATAAGGCTATGCAACCAATAGAGGGAGCTGTTCATGAGAGCAGCAGAGCAGCGGAGCGCCAGCATATTCCGCCATTCAGCAACGGCAAAGGCAAGATAGTCAGAGAGAGAGCACCAACCCTCCTGTGATCCTTAGAGAGAAATAGACGCATGATGGGAGACCAGGGTCCAGGGCTAGAATGCCCACTCCGCTACCCATGAAGAGACCACGTACTGCAGCCAGCTAGTTTCCCGCCACTAGGCCCAAAGCCTGCAGCATCATATCCAAGCCAGAACATCGCAAGTCAGCACAAAGCATTGCAAGTCAGCACAGAACATCGCAAGCTGCGTATCCAAGCCAGCGCATCGCAAGTCAACACAGAGCATCGCAAGTCAGCGCAAGCATCGCATCACATCAAGAAAAGACAAGTCTTCTGTAAGACTGACATTTGTTCCTGCTCTTCAGAATAAGGTCAGAGCTTTCCATTTATTACTTATCATTGCACATAGGTTTTGGCATAAAGATACATTTTCGTGTTTAGGAATAAAATACTTTAAAGTAAAACAAAGGACAGTTTGTAGTACGCGGACTCTAAATTACCGTATTTAAAGTGAAAGTCATTTGTTGCCTGCATTTATCGTTATTGCATTTAATGTGAAAGTCATTTATTTCTGCATTTGTCAGTATTGCATTTTAAAGTGAAAGGTCCTTTAATATTCATATTGATTGTTATAGCATTTAAAGTAAAATGTCTGAGCCTAGTATTATCATGCCCCTATTAGAGGATACAAAGATAGATAGGATAGAAGTTGAAGAGCAAGGGAACCTGTCTGAGGTAGAAGAGTCTGATGCAGCATTAGTCTTGCCTCAAACAAATATAGCCCAAACAAATGAACTAAGACGTTCATCACGTGCCAGGAAACCAACCTCAAAGATCCTGGAAAATTTGGAGCAAGATGCATCATTAAAAGAGAAAAGGTTTGCCCGAATGTATGAGAAGTGGAAATTATACATTAAAGGCATTTGTGGAATGTTAAAACAAGAAAGTATAAAAAGAAATATGAGTAATATGGTAGAGACGGTAGACGAATCTGAATCAGAGCTTATGGCAGCATATGTTAAACTGCGGTTGTCTACCACACCTTCGCATTTATTGTAAGGAACATGGACAAATGTACTGCGGTCACTAAAGATTTAGTAAAGCTCATGGCAGAACTATCCTCTGCAGCTAACTATGATGAAGTTAAAGCAAGAAGTAGAATGAACAAGCTTTTTATGAGAGACTATGCTAAATCCTTAGGTGGAACCACAATCTCAAGTGGGACTTCCTTTGCTAGCAGAAGTGCCAGCCACATATCAGAGTCCTCAAGTACTTTAGCCAAAATAAAGGAATTAGTTGAACAACTTGCTGTCAAGAGAGCAGAAGATGAGATGGATGCTGCCATTGAGGTGCAACGCCAACTAATAGCTGAAAAGGATGCACAGCGCTATCAAATGAAAGCACCACACTGTCAACTGGAAGCTGAAAAGGAAGCACAGCGCTGTCAAATGGAAGCTGAAAAGGATGCACAGCGCTATCAAATGGAAGCATAACGCTTTCAAATGGAAGCTGAAATCGAGGCACAACGCCAACAGATGAAAAATCTGGAAAGGCAGAAAAAAGTTAAGATTATAGAAGCCAGACTAAGAGTACACGAAGAGGATATGAATAAGAGTAGCCATAAGATCAAGTCTGTACTAAGTGAAGAAACAGACTCCTACTTTCCTCCATACGCCCAGGAGAATGGAAGGAAATCTCCAGCATGTAGTGAAGAAATAAGTCATTATCCTTCCATCTATGCTCATAAAAACAAAGAGAGGCCTAGTCCAGTGTTAGGAAAAGGGTGTGTGGATTTACCCTCTATCTCTACCAGAAAAGATAAAGAAAGGGACTCACCTAATTCAGAACTAAGTGAGTAAATTGAACTGGATGATTCTCTTCCTAGATGTCACGGCAATGCTCAGGAGAGTGTTACAACCATTGTCCGAGCAAGACAACAGAGAACAGTCCTAGCTAGACTTCTCCTTCCGGAACCTACTGTATTTTCAGGAGAAGTACTGAAGTTCATAGAGTGGAAGGCAAATTTTGAAATGATCATTGAGCAGCATTGCTTCAGTCCAGTTGACAAGCTATTCTACCTTCAGAAATATGTTGGTGGAGAAGCAAAGGAAGTTCTTGAAGGTAACTTCTATAGAAAAGACGAAG
The DNA here is from genome assembly GCA_033119425.1 of Bufotes viridis. NCBI lineage: Eukaryota > Metazoa > Chordata > Amphibia > Anura > Bufonidae > Bufotes > Bufotes viridis. Next base: position 134,389,484 of record CM065594.1, on the reverse strand, counting down.
AAGCCTACAAGCAAGCTTGGGAAAAATTGAATGCAAGATATGGTCATCCTTTCTTAGTACAAAGAGCTTTTAGAGAGAAATTGAATAACTGGTCTAAAATTGGACTCCAAAAGTATGTTGACTTCCTGCAAACATGCAGCAATGCCATCCCACATGTTCAAGGACTAGAAGTACTGAATGACTATCTAGAAAACCACATTATGCTAGCTAAGCTACCTGAAGAAGTGGCTTCCAGATGGAATGACTAAACAGTTAGATCTAGGTAAGAACGTCTCAAGTTTTAAAGAGTTCTCTGAGTTCGTCAATAAGGAAACACGAATAGCATGTAATCCAGTAATAGCATCTTACTTCTTAAAAACCTTAGAAGAAAGGCCTGCAAGAGATATAAGACGCGTAAGAGCAACTAGCTTTGCAACCAACACAGGAGCTAAATGTCTAGATATCTACGAGAGTAAGTACAAAGTCACTACTGGGTTCAGTAGAGAGACAGAACCGACAAATCTTCGGACTGCCTTCAAGTATATGTTCTGTGGAGGGAACCACTCCATACACAAGTGCCAACAATTGAAGGAGAAGTCCCCAGAAGAAAAGAAAAAAATTGTACTTGATAACCAACTGTGTTTCGGATGTCTAAGAAAAGGCCATGTTACTAAGGAGTGTAAGAAAAAGGCCACATGCAGTGTTTGCAAAGGACGCCACCCTACACTACTACATGAAGAACGTCCAAAGAAAGATAAATCCTCAATACCTAAAGATGCTGAGGAAGAAAAGAAAGTATCGGTATTCTCCTGCAGAGTAAGGGAAGGAGACAGCAATGGCACATCAATGGTTGTACAAGTGTGTAGTGATGTCCCAAACTATTCGCCAGCAAACAGTTCCCGGCGAACATAGCTTGTTTTCGTTCGCCACGGCGGTCAAACATATGCGATGTTCGGTCTGCCCCCTATACATCATCATTGAGTAAACTTTGACCCTGTACCTCACAGTCAGCAGGCACATTCCAGCCAATCAGCACCCTCCCTCCCACACCTTCCCACCGCCTATAAAAGAGGCAGCCATTTTAGATTCAGTCTGAAGCTGCAGTGTGTTAGTGAGAGCATGGAGAGTGAAGCTGCTGCTGTGCTGCTGATGAATTCATAGGGAAACCGTTAGCTAGGCCAGTTTTCTGTGTCCACAGACTCATCTGCTGTAAGGACAGTGTCACAGCACCCCAAAAAGCCCTTTTTAGGGCTGCTACATTAGTCTGCTTTTATTTATTTTTTTCTCCATATATATATATATATATATATATATATATGGCAGTTGCCTGGCCTGCCCGTGTGTGGGAGGCTGCAGGCCCACAGACTGTAGTGTGCCCACTGCCAGTGCCCACCACTCATATCGTGTGGCACAGAACTTTGCATTAAAAAAAGGCATTACATTTTTACACTTTAATCTAATTTCAGGTCCCTGCCTGCTGCCAGTGTGTGTCAGGCCCACTTCCATTGACTGTAGTGTGCCCACTGCCAGTGCCCACCACTCATACTGGGTGGCACAGTAGCTTACCGATAAATAAGGCATTTAATTTTTACCCTTTAATCTAAGGTTAGTTGCCTTCCAGTATGTGTCAGGCCCACTTCCACTGACTGTAGTGTGCCCACTGCCAGTGCCCACCACGCACGGGCCGTCGTGGTGCTGTGATTTTCTTTGGCCCTAGAATAATGCCCAGTGTTCAGAGGCCACATACCCTGAACTCGAAAAATTCTGAGGACATACTTGACTGGCTTACACAGGACACCCAATCTTCTACAGTTTCCGCTCGGAACCTTGACGCACCATCCTCCTCCAGCTCAGCTTCGGGCACCTCTCAAGTTACCATTCGCCCCACCCGCCGCCACCACCAACACTAGCACCACAGCCGCTTCATTTGATCTGTCAGAGGATTTATTTACACATCAGATTGAAGAAATGAGTGATGTGCAACCAGTATTGCCAGAGGATGTAGATAACAGGGATATGTCTCAGTCAGGCAGCATTACACACATGGACGTACGGTGTGATGATGATGATGATGTTGTACCCGCTGCTGCTTCCTTTGCTGAGTTGTCAGATACAAGTGAAGCGGTTGAAGATAACGATGTGTCCGTGGATGTCACGTGGGTGCCCGCTCGAAGATAAGAAGAACAGGGGGAAAGTTCAGATGGGGAGACAGAGAGGAGGAGGAGACGAGTTGGAAGCAGGGGGAGGTCGTCGCAAGGAGCTAGTGGCACAGTCAGACAGCATGTATCGGCACCCGGGGTCAGCCAGACAGCACGCCAATCAACGCATGCTGTTGCCACCACCAGAATGCTGTCATTGCAAAGTTCAGCAGTGTGGAATTTTTTTTGTGTGTCTGCCTCTGATAACAGTGATGCCATTTGCAACCTGTGCCAAAAGAAACTGAGTTGTGGGAAGTCCAACACCCACCTAGGTACAACTGCCTTACGAAGGCACATGATCCCATAGGCGTTTTTGATGTGAGATCAACACATGAGTACAAGCAGCACACAAACCCAAAGCCACCATGCTCCTCCTGGTCCAGCATCTTCAGCTACGTCAACCACTGCTGTCCTCCCTGCCCCCTCTCAACCACCCCCAAACTCCGCCTCTCACCTTCAGCAGTTCCTGCTCATCCATCCACAGTCAGGTGTCTGTCAAAGAAATGTTTGAGCGTAAGAAGCCAATGTCACAGAGTCACCCCCTTGCCCGGCGTCTGACAGCTGGCTTGTCAGAACTCTTAGCCCGCCAGCTTTTACCATACAACCTGGGGGAGTCTGAGGCCTTCAAAAAATGTGTAGCTATTGGGAAACCGCAGTGGAAGGTACCCGGCCGAAATTTTTTTCACAAAAGGCAATCCCCAACTTGTACTCTTTTGTGGAAAAGGAAGTCATGGCATGTCTGGCACACAGTGTTGGGGCAAGGGTCCATCTGACCACTGATACCTGGTCTGCAAAGCACGGTCAGGGCAGGTATATCACGTACACTGCGCATTGGGTAAACCTGCTGACGGCTGCCAAGCATGGAATGCGTGGCTCTGCAGAGGAGTTGGTGACACCGCCACGACTTGCAGGCAGGCCTGCTGCCACCTCCTCTACTCCTCCTATTCCATCCTCTTCGCCAACCTTCTCGGCTGAGTCCTCTTCTGCTGCTGCGTCTTGCTCCACATCATCAACTGCACCCCCCCCCCCCAGCTCCCCAGGGGCTATTCAACATCCCAGATACGACAGTGTCACGCCGTCTTGGGGTTGACTTGCCTGAAAGCAGAGAGTCACACCAGACCAGCACTCCTGTCCGCCTTGAACGCACAGGTGGATCAGTGGCTGACCCCTAACCAACTGGAGATCGGCAAAGTGGTGCATGACAACGGAAGCAATCTGTTGGCGGCATTGAATTTGGGCAAGTTGACACATGTGCCGTGCATGGCACATGTGTTGAACCTGATTGTACAATGCTTTGTGTGTAAGTACCCAGGCTTACAGGACGTCCTCAAGCAGGCCAGGAAAGTGTGTGGCCATTTCAGGCGTTCCTACACGGCCATGGCGCACTTTTCCGACATTCAGCGGCGAAACAACATGTCAGTGAGGCGCTTGATTTGCGATAGCCCGACGCGTTAGAATTCAACACTCCTAATATTCGACCGTCCTTTTGACAAACCTAGTCAGTCGCATCGAAGGCACCATCAGCGAGCTCATCCCATTTGTTTTCTTCCTGGAGCGTGCCCTGCGAAAAATGCTGGATCAGGCCGTAGATGAGCGTGAATAGGAAGAGTTGTGGTCACCATCACCACCAGAAACAGCCTTATCATCATCGCTTGCTGGACCTGCGGCAATGCAGGAGGAAGACCAACCACAGCAGGCATCCCAGAGTGCTTGTTGTTATCACCTATCTGGGACCCGTGGCGTTGTACGTGGCTTGGGGGAAGAACAGACCTTCAATGACATCAGTGAGGATGAGGAACGGGAGATGAGTAGCTCGGCATCCAACCTTGTGCAAATAGGATCTTTCATGCTGTCGTGACTGTTGAGGGACCCTTGTATAAAAAGGCCGAAGGAGAACGACCTGTACTGGGTGGCCACGCTACTAGACCCCCGGTATAAGCAGAAAGTTGCTGAAATGTTACCGAATTACCAGAAGTCGGAAAGGATGCAGCAGTTCCAAAACAAGTTAAAAAGTATGCTTTACACAGCTTATAAGGGTGATGTCACAGCACATAAGGAATCTAATAGGGAAAGAGGTGAAAGTAATCCTACTCCCACCATGACCACGCCGGCAAGGACAGGACGCTTTACAGACGTGTTGTTGATGGAGGACATGCGGAGCTTTTTAAGTCCTACGTATTGCCACAGCCCTTCGGGGTCCATCCTCAGAGAATGACTCGATCGACAGGTAGCAGACTACCTCGCCAATACTGAAGATATCGACACTCTGAGGAGCGATGAACCCCTTCACTACTGGGTGTGCAGGCTTGACCTGTGGCCTGAGCTATCCCAATTTGCGATAGAACTTCTGGCCTACCCTGCTTCAAGTGTCCTGTCAGAAAGGACCTTCAGCGCAGAAGGAGGTATTGTCACTGACAAGAGAAGTCGCCTAGGTCAAAAAAGTCTAGATTACCTCACCTCATTAAGATAAATGAAGCTTGGATACCGAAGGGACTGACAGTGGGGGATACATTTGACTAAAAAAGGCCTGATGAGATGCTTTGGGCTAAAAATGGTCCCCACGCTGCTGTATTTAATCTCTGCATGACAGATGACTTGCGTGACTTCTCCGCCACCAACTAGGGTTCAAGCCGCAATGTTTTAGTACACTTTCTGCCAGGAAAACATCAATGTGTACATGCTTAATTTTTCTGGTTTCTGGTGCTGCACTGTGGCTGCAAAAACAAAACAAAAGAAAAGGCACATACATGTGTTAATTCACCTTCGTGATCGTTACCTTGTTGTGGTGAAGGGGCTTGCGTATCACAATGAAGTGATCACCTCTATGAGTGTGTTGGCAATGTTGGCACACCCCAGATGATAAGGTCGTTGCTTCATTGTGAACAGACCAAAAGCGATCGTCTGGATAATTTTTCATAGAAAAAACATTAATTTTCTTTGTGATCATCTAAGGTGATCATTAAAGCCTACTAGGCCAACAATGGGCCCACACTGCAGAATCATTGTTTTCTGGGTCACTTAACTGTCACTGAACTACCTCAGCATGACCATAGGCTTTGAAAAACCACCATCACCTGCAATCTCCCAAACGTGCACACGAGCACAGTCATCACTACACCAAGATTGACGCATAGAGGAATAAAATTTATGTTATGAGTGTGTCAACTATTGACAACTCTTTGCGGTTGTCTAAAATCTATTCGATACACGTCCCCTGATAGGGGACGTAACAGGGATTAAACTGATAAGAATAGTACTAAGTAACACACCACTCATATAGGGTTGCACAGTATATTGCACGGCGCACGCGCAGGGGTAAGAGGACCGACAAAGCTTCTTTTTCCATCTCCCGATTCCTAAAAACTATTCGATACACGTCCCCTGATAGAGGACATAACAGGGATTAAACTGATAAAAATAGTACTACTGATTACTAAACACATGACTCATATAGGGTGGCACAGTATATTGCACGAGGAAGTGACCTTCAATGACATCAGTGAGGACAAGGAACGGGACATGGCTAGCTTGGTATCCAACCTTGTGCAAATAGGGAGTTTGCAGTTGTGCAAATGGACTGTTTGCGGTGTGTTAAACGTGGAGTTTGGTCTGTCACAGTTAGGTCTGTCACTGTGAAGCGAGCGTAACCCTTACACTACCCGATCGATACAACATCATACCTGATTGTATACACACACTTGATATTGGCACATTATAGGGGGCACTATGGGGAGAGGAGCACTATGGGGGCATCTGGTGCTATATGGCTGGCTACTGGCACATTATAGGGTGGGTTTATATGGCTGACTACTGGCACATTATAGGGGGGGTTATATGGCTGACTACTGGCACATTATAGGAGGGGTTATATGGCTGACTACTGGCACATTATAGGGGGGTTATATGGCTGGCTACTGGCACATTATAGGGGGGCTGGGGGGGCTATATGGCTGACTACTGGCACATTATAGGGGGGCTATATGGCTGGCACATTATAGAGGGGGAGCGAAACGCGCGGGTAGGGGGGGCCCAATACAAAAATTTGCTGTGGGGCCCAGTCATTTCTAGCTACGCCCATGGGTATGAAGAACCAGGCCAATCAGAATGAAAAGGATTGCCCATCAGCAGCAAATTGTCTTAAGAAAAACTTTTATGTAGATGATGGTCTTATAAGTCTAGAGTCCTCAGAATCTGCAATAAAACTAGTGAAAGAAAGCTAAGAGTTATGCGTAGGAGGAAACCTGCGCCTTCACAGATTCATCTCAAACAACAGAGAGGTACTGGAATCCATAAGTGACTGAATAGAGTTGAGCAAACACTTGGAAGTTAGGGTTTGGCGGGTTCGGCCGAACTTCACAGCAAAGTTTCGAGTTCGGGACCCGAACTTGACCCAAACTTGACCCCGAACCCCATTAAAGTCAATGGGGAGCCGAACTTTGGGGCACTAAATGGCTCAGAAAAGTCCTGGAAAGGGCTAAAGGGCTGGAAATTGAATCAAAATTGGGGTAAGAGTAGGACAAGTGCCCTGCAAACAAATTTGGATAGGGAAATAACTTAAAATAACATAAAATACATAAAAATTAAAAATAAACGTTCTAAACCTGAACACAAGTGAGTGACAGTGGCACCTGCCACCCCGCAAACAGAGGATGTGGCAGCAACGCCACCACATCTTTCACTGTCACCAACCATCTCCACTTAATGCCATGGAAGCGTTCAGCTGTCCATCCCCCAATTAGAAAAATAAATAGAAATAGAAAGTACCCCCCTACCCACCCGCAATCCTTGGCTCTGAATGCCAGGATTTCAAAATTCCTGGTCTTTTGAAATGCTGTCATTCTGTCTGGCGGAGATGGATGAAGACTTTTAAAAAACTTTATGGTGGTGGCTGTCCCTTAGTACGTTGTTCCCAGCCGCCACTACTTTTCCAGGCGAGCCATCCCTTCCCTGCACAAGTGGCAGACAAAATCAGGTGTGCACTGCGCAACGCCATCTGTGGCAAGGCCCACATAACCACCAATACGTGGACCGGTAAGCACGTACAGGGAAGTTATATCTCCCTAACAGCACACTGGGTAAATGTAGTGGCGGCTGGGCCAGAGGCGGACAGCAGTTTGGCGCATGTCCTTCCTCCCCTGAGGATTGCAGGGCATTTCAATTTGCCTCCTGTTTCCTCCTCCTCCTCTGCTTCCTCCTCCTCTACCACCTCCTCATCCTTTTAGCGTAACACCTTCACCACCAACATCAGCACAGCCAGGGGGAAACGACAGCAGACTGTTCTGAAACTCATCTGTTTGGGGGATAATCCCCAACCCGCGCAGGAGCTGTGGATGGGCACAGAACAACAGACGGATGAGTGATTGGTGTCACTGAGCCTCAAGCCCTGCCTGGTGGTGTGCGATAATGGGCGAAATCTCGTAGCAGCTCTGGGCCTAGCGGGTTTGACTGAAAAATGAACCAAAGCTCTAAATCTTTTTAGGCTTTAACAGCACTTCACTAGCAATAAAGCAAAAAATGGCCCCCAAGAGGGGGGGGGAGTGAAATTATATTAAAACATAACTTTTAATTTTGTATAAACAACAGAGAATAAAAAGACTCACTGTGATACATAACAAACATACAGTGGGGGACCAAGGATGGTACCCCAGTTACTGGTAGAGAAAACAAAACCTGCTCCACTGTCACGACTGTGACTGATCCAGATAGGTCTGGGAAGAGAAGGTCGCAGCGACTTGCTACTCGCGATAGCTTGTGAGTTTGCTTCATGGTTCAGGGTATGTCATCCAGGTTTTGCCTTGTGAACCTTTTTGTCCTGACTGGGAGTTTGTAGGCATTCTTCTCAGGTGAGTGCTGTCTGCCACTCCCAGCTACTATATTAGTTTCAGTTTCACTTGCAGTCATTGCCAGATATAGTCCTTACTTCCAGAGCTAGTCTGACCTTTGAAGGAGATTGTTTGACGGTATTGCTGTGGAGCTCTTGTCTGGCGTGGACTGTCGTTGTTGGGATCATCTTCTCTGCTCGTGACTGATAAGTCTATCTCTGCTGGAGATTGTTTGTTTGTTCGTTACTGTCTTCCCCTGTTGTTCTCCTAGACATGAGTGATGGTGACTAGTGCTCCCATCTGCCTTTCCCCAGTCTAGTCTTCTAAGGGTCACTCAGGGTTTAGGCATCCTGCTCGCCGCACGGGTTCACACCCCGTCTAGGGTATCAGGGCAGACAGATGCGAGTGTAGGGTTTGTCAGGGGTGGCCGTTCTATTTCCCATCCGTAGATAAGGGTCCCCCTTCCCCTCCGTCTGGTGCGACACGACTGCTGCTGGGATAGCGGTTGTGACAGTATATCTGGCCTTTTAAAAAAAAAAAAAAAAAAGTGACATTTCCTTTTTTTTTTTTTTTTTTTGCCTGCTGTTTTGCTTTGTATTCTTCTGTTCCACTATGGATCCGGTTACGGTTTTGGCGAAACAATTACAGGGGTTATCCCTTGAAGTGGCAGAATTAAAAGCAACAGTACTGCAGCAGCAGCAGCAATCCTTGGGTTCCACCGTTGCTAAGGGAAACCAAGGTACTCCTGAGCCAAAAGTGGCTTTTCCTGATAGGTTCTCAGGAGGGAGAGACCAATTTGTAACCTTCAGAGAAGCTTGTAAATTGTTCTTCAGGTTACGCCCTAGATCCTCCGGCGGTGAGGAACAACGGGTGGGCATTGTAATTTCTCTCCTGCAAGGAGATCTGCAGGCTTGGGCTTTCTCTTTACCATCTGACTCTCCAGCCTTACGATCAGTGGAGGAGTTTTTTGAAGCCTTGGGTCTCGTGTATGATGACCCGGACAGGGTCTCACTGGCTGAGTCTAAGCTACGTAGACTTCGACAGGAGAACCGGTCAGCTGAACTATACTGTTCTGAATTCCGTAGGTGGGCTACAGATACATTATGGAACGACTCAGCCCTTAGGAGTCAGTTCTGCCAGGGGTTGTCTGAAAAATTAAAAGACGCGCTGGCTGTATACGAGGTCCCTGGGTCTCTTGAGGCTGCTATGTCTCTGTCCATAAGAATCGACAGACGACTCAGGGAGAGACTATTAAATTCTACAGAGGCCTCTATAGGGCAGGGGTCGGTTTGTTGTGATCCAGTCGAACCAATGCAAATAGGGGGCGCCACTAGACGGGTGAATCCTCCTAAGGTCCGCCATAGGTCAGAGGTTTGTTTTCGTTGTGGGGGGAGGGGTCATTTTGTAAAGGTATGTCCCTCAGAACCCAAGAGATCACAAACTAAGGAGCCGCCGGAAAACTAGAGTCCCCAGACTGTGCGGAGGATAACAGTCTGGGCGTATTCGTTTCCTCCATACGCATGTCTTGGTGGATTCACGGTTTGCTCAGGCTCTGGGTTTTACTCCGGAACCGGTACGCAGAACTATTCCTGTTTTTGCCATCGACTCCTCCCCTCTTACTCAGAGAGAGTTAACTCAGATCGTCCATAATATCCATCTGCAGGTAGGGGACCTCCATAAAGAGCATATCTCTTGTTATGTCCTGGACGGTCTTCCGGCTCCTATGGTTTTGGGGCTTCCCTGGCTGGTGACTCACAATCCCGTGGTAGATTGGCAGGCCGGGGAGATTGTGGAGTGGAGTGAACATTGACAACTGCTTGAGTAGTAGGTGCTCAACACTCTCTGTAACATCTCTACCTTCCTTTCTGTCAGATTTTATGGATGTGTTCTCTGAGAAGGGTTGTCAGGGGTTACCACCTCATCGTCCATATGATTGCCCAATTAATCTGTTACCTGGGGAAAAACTACCTAAAACCCGGTTATACAATCTTTCCGGCCCGGAGAGGAAGGCTATGAAAGATTATATTTTGGAGAGTTTGGCTAAGGGACACATCAGACCCTCTTCTTCACCCGTGGCTGCAGGGTTCTTTTTCGTTAAAAAGAAAGATGGGGGCCTGCGTCCTTGCCTGGATTTCGGGAATTAAACCGGATAACTATCCGAGATCCCTATCCTCTTCCTCTCATTCCCGACCTCTTTAATCAGGTTGCTGGTGCTAAATGGTTCTCCAAAATGGATCTCAGAGGAGCCTACAACCTGGTTCGCATCAAGAGGGGATGAGTGGAAGACGGCTTTTAATACTCCGGAAGGGCATTATGAAAATCTGGTCATGCCATTTGGTCTTACTAATGCGCCTGCGGTGTTCCAACATTTTGTCAACGATATTTTTAGTCACCTTATCGGGAGATTTGTTGTGATATATCTTGATGACATCCTGGTCTATTCTCCGGATCTGGATACACATAAGATCCATGTGAGACAAGTGCTGCAGATATTAAGGGCCAACAAATTGTTTGCTAAATTAGAGAAATGTGTGTTCGCCGTAAAAGAACTGCCATTTCTGGGGTATGTGTTGTCAGATTCAGGTTTCGCATGGATCCAGAGAAAGTCCGGGCAATTATGGACTGGGATCTGCCTGAGAACCTGAAGGCATTGCAACGCTTCCTGGGGTTTGCCAATTTTTATAGAAAGTTTATAAAGAACTATTCCTTGGTGGTCAAACCACTGACGGACATGACCCGAAAGGGATCCGATTTTCCAAATGGTCACATGCAGCCAAAACTGCCTTTACATCTCTGAAGGAAAGATTCACCTCGGCTCCTATTCTCGTACAGCCAGATGTCTCGCTTCCTTTTATTGTAGAGGTTTACGCATCAGAGGGTGGGAGCGGTACTATCTCAGGGCCCGTCCCCTGGTGAATGGCGTCCGTGTGCTTTCTTTTCGAAGAAATTGTCTACTGCAGAAAGGAACTATGACATTGGCAACAGGGAACTTTTGGCTATTAAGTTGGCCTTAGAGGAGTGGCGTCATTTTTTGGAGGGGGCGGTTCATCCCGTCACAGTGATTACTGATCACAAAAACTTAGTATATCTGGAGTCTGCTAAACGTCTCACCCCTAGACAGGCTCAGTGGTCGTTATTTTTACTAGGTTTAATTTTGTAATAACCTATCGCCCGGGGCAAAAATACTAAGGCGGATGCATTGTCTCGAAGTTTTCCTGGAGGGGTGATGATGATGTTCCAGAGCCTATTTTGCAAAAGGGGTGGTGGTCTCTGCATTACACTCAGGTTTAGAGGGGAGGGTGTTGGAAGCTCAGGGGACGCCCGGCCTCCTGCCCCTCGGATAAACTGTTTGTGCCAGAAAATTTACGCCTGGAGATACTAAAGGAACACCATAACTCCGCACTGGCAGGACACCCAGGTAGTAAGGCAACCTCTGAATTAGTGTCTCGTCGGTTCTGGCGGCCTAAGTGGCGCCAGGAGGTGTTGAATTTTGTGTCTGCATGTCCTACCTGTGCTCGTTCTAAGGTGGATCATATTCGTCCGGCAGGGCGTCTTTTACCTCTGGCCATCCCCATCAGGCCTTGGACGCACCTATCAATGGATTTCATTACTGATCTACCAGTATCAGCGGGGAAGACTGTTATTCTTGTTGTTGTTGACAGATTCAGTAAAATGGTGCACTTTATTGCTCTGACCGCTTTGCCTAATGCTAACACACTGGCTCAGGTTTTTATTGACCACATCGTGAAGCTTCACGGGGTCCCTTCCGATATTGTTTCGGATCGTGGTACCCAATTTGTTTCTAAATTTTGGAAAGCTTTTTGTTCTCGTTTAGGGGTTCATCTGTCGTTTTCTTCATCTTTCCATCCACAGTCCAACGGTCAGACTGAACGTACCAATCAAAACCTAGAGACTTATTTGAGATGCTTTGTTTCCGAAAATCAGGAGGAATGGTCATCTTATTTACCGTTAGCGGAGTTTGCCATTAATAATCGTCGTCAAGAATCCACCGATAAGTCACCATTTTTTGGTGCGTATGGTTTCCATCCTCAGTTTTGTACGTTTAGTGAGGGGGGGCCGCCTGGGATTCCCGAGGAGGAACGATTTGCGTCTTCACTTTCATCAGTGTGGCAGAGTGTGCAAGAAAGTTTGAAGAGAATTGGTGGCAGATACAAACGTGTGGCTGATAAGAAGCGCTCTGAAGGTCCTGACCTTGGGGTGAATGACTTGGTGTGGTTGTCTACCAGAAATATCAAGTTGAAGGTTCCCTCATGGAAATTAGGTCCGAGATTTATTGGTCCTTATAGGGTAATTAAGATCATTAACCCGGTGGCTTTTCGTATGGAGCTACCTCAGACTCTAAGGATCCATAATGTCTTCCACAGATCTCTGCTTAAGAGATATGTAGAACCTCCTGAACCATTGCCACTACCGCCTCCACCGGTGGTTGTTGATGGCAGTCTTGAGTTTCAGGTAGAAAAGATTGTTGATTCCCGATATGTTCGCCGCTCTCTTCAGTACCTGGTGCACTGGAAAGGTTATGGTTCGAAGAGAGAATGTGGGTGCCAGCATCAGAGATAAAGGCGGACAGACTCATTCGGGCTTTTCATAGGTCCCACCCGGAGAGGCCTGGTCTTGAGGGTCCGGTGGCCCCTCGTAGAAAGGGGGGTACTGTCACGACTGTGACTGATCCAGATAGGTCTGGGAAGAGAAGGTCGCAGCGACTTGCTACTCGCGATAGCTTGTGAGTTTGCTTCATGGTTCAGGGTATGTCATCCAGGTTTTGCCTTGTGAACCTTTTTGTCCTGACTGGGAGTTTGTAGGCATTCTTCTCAGGTGAGTGCTGTCTGCCACTCCCAGCTACTATATTAGTTTCAGTTTCACTTGCAGTCATTGCCAGATATAGTCCTTACTTCCAGTGCTATTCTGACCTTTATAGGAGATCGTTTGACGGTATTGCTGTGGAGCTCTTGTCTGGCATGGACTGTCGTTGTTGGGATCATCTTCTCTGCTCGTGACTGGATAAGTCTATCTCTGCTGGAGATTGTTTGTTTGTTTGTTTGTTTGTTACTGTCTTCCCCTGTTGTTCTCCTAGACATGAGTGATGGTGACTAGTGCTCCCATCTGCCTTTCCCCAGTCTAGTCTTCTGAGGGTCACTCAGGGTTTAGGCATCCTGCTCGCCGCACGGGTTCACACCCCGTCTAGGGTATCAGGGCAGACAGATGCGAGCGTAGGGTTTGTCAGGGGTGGCCGTTCTATTTCCCATCCGTAGATAAGGGTCCCCCTTCCCCTCCGTCTGGTGCGACACGACTGCTGCTGGGATAGCGGTCGTGACATCCACCTAATGAAAGTGTGAGCAGTCTTACCAGACCCTTGTAGACACTGGGATCAGTCAAGGAGAATGTCCAAGGAACATTGGGACTCCCCGTGCGGTGTATATTCAATCTTACTTGGTTTCTGTATAGTAGATGCAGAACTGGGCCCTATATAGCCCTGCCAGTTGGGAAGGGGGCTATTATGCTTCTACCTGTCTATACAGAGCACCCACCCCGAAAGGGGCGACCTCGTCCAGATACCTGTCCCTACTTTAGACCTACGTGATAAGTTGGTCCACAGCCATTTTTCCTCTACTGTGACACACCCAACATGGCTGCGGTCCAACGTAGTAGGTAGTCATAAATGCGGCAACTGTGTAGCATGCAAGCACATCATGACCACGAAATCTTTCACTAGTTCAGTCATGGGCAGGATGTAGCCCATCTCACATTTCATCAACTGTAGATCCAGGGGAGTTATATATCGCATCCTCTGTGAATGTGGGTTGGAGTAAGAGGGAAAAACCATACGAGAATTCGGAGGAGGGTTGGTAAGCACTTGGGTGATATCACACACCAAAGAGATACCCCAGTAACTAAACATGTGCACATTGAGCACAATGGCAGAGCCCAGCTAAGGTTTATGGGCATTGACCTCGTCAAACCTCCTCTTAGAGGCCCCATCAGCCCCATATGGCATGAATGAAAGACTCAATTATACCTGCTTTATCTAAAACTGCACATGTTTGCGCACTATGTCAACTCAACACTGCGCATGGACTGTTAGAATTGTGCATTGACCCCATCACAGATGTATCGTTAATGGCCTGTTTTTTTTCTTCCCTGCATCAAATGCCAATACTGTAGCTTGTTATGGCAATGTATTTTGTTTGTTACTATGGAGACACACACACACTGTGTGTCCCACGTGATTGCCTGCTTACCCGAATAGCTAAGCAACCAATTGTTCCGCCTCCCCAGACTGTCTGTAGTACCGCCCCCTCACGTGACCTCATCGTCGGCCACTGACGTCACACGCTGCGCTCGCGCTGGATCTCGGGCGCGATGTTTTGTTACTGGGTGACGCATGGCGTCATGCTTGGCGCCTGCGCTGTTTCCCATGCGCGAATCTCGTGCTTGAGTGACGCGCTGCACTCCTGCCTGACGTCACATGCCGAGGGCGATAGTGGAGAGGGGGCGTGACAAGGGATAGGCGCGACTATTTAAAGTCCACTGGTCAGGTACACAACTGCGGCTGGTAACTTTTGTTGCTTTCCCCAACCATAGGGGATCCACTACATATTGGATCACTGTATCCTCCTGACCGTCCAGCATAGGACCACCCCTCCTTTGCAACACCGCATCCCACCATCCTGGGACAGTGGACATAAGCCTAATTGCTTATTCCTGTGTTTTTAGCCACTGGCTACACACCTGCGGCTTTGATCCATTTTTTTTTTTTTCCTTTTTTGTACCTACTCCCCTGAAGAGTCGACACGGACAGAAACGTGCCACGTCGGGAGGTCATTGGAAGCATCTTTTCACTGGCAATTTCTAGACTTAGGGATCAGGTCCAAAGTAGGGACAGGTATCCGGACGGGGTCGCCCCTTTCGGGGCGAGTGCTCTGTATAAACAGGTAGAAGCATAATAGCCCCCTCTCCAACTGGCAGGGCTATACAGGGCCTAGTTCTGCATCTACTATACAGAAACCAAGTAAGATTGCGACTCCCCGTGCGGTGTATATCCAATGTTCCTTGGACATTCTCCTTGACTGATCCCAGTGTCTACAAGGGTCTGGTAAGACTGCTCACACCTTTCATTGGGTGGAGCAGGTTTTGTTTTCTCTACCAGTAACTGGGGTACCATCCTTGGTCCCCCACTGTATGTTTGTTATGTATCACAGTGAGTCTTCTTTTTCTCTATTGTTTATACAAAATTAAAAGTTATGTTTTAATATAATTTCACTCCCCCCCTCTTGGGGGCCATTTTTTGCCCTAGCGGGTTTGACACACATCCCTTGCCTGGCGCATGTGCTGAATTTGGTGGTGCAGACATTTCTGAACACCTGACAGTGAAAATCAATTCAGTTATTCCAGATCTTAGATTCTGGTGGGAGAAATTCTCTTTTATTGGTGCTCAAGGACCCATGCGGCCTGAGCCACAGATTTTATTAAATTTGTCGATTAGATTGTTGGTTAACATTTCCATGGTTATCAGGACTTTTTATTGTAAATCGTAACAAAAAACTATACAAGGAACATTATTTCAAAAAGAGAAAATTAACCCGACCAGACTCCCACTCTACAACCCCCCCCCCTTTCACTCAAACCACTCATTAATGCCCATTCACAAAATATTTATAAATTTACATATTTAAAAAACTATAAGTCAGATAAACAAAAAAACAAACAAAACTATATACATGCCTTACCCTTAACTTATAAGGCCAGTCGTATACAAGTGGCTCGGAGGGTGGGTTCCTGCACCAATATAGGCCAGGTACACAACTGTCCATCCAGGACACAGTTCTGGAGGATGAGGAGGAGGAGAAAGTGTGCTCATAGCAGGATGGCACCCAAAGCAGCTCATGGCCATCACTTGAGCATGGCTGGGGGGATACGGAGGACAAGGATGATACACCTCCCACAGAGGACAGTTTGTTGTTGCCTCTGGGCAGCATGGCAAACATGAGCGACTACTTGCTGCAGTGCCTGCGCAACGACTGCCGAGTTGTCCACATTCTAACCGGTGCTGATTACTGGGTGGCCACCCTGCTGGATCCCCGTTACAAGGACAACGTGCCGTCCTTAATTCCGTCACTGAAACGTGATCAGAAAAAGCCAACGCTGGTAGATGCGCAGCTGATGGCATTCACACCTGACACCGGGGGCTTAGTGGAAGCTAAATAGCTAAAGCAGAGGAGGAGGAGGTAGAAGTCGCCAATGCAGCTGGGTCACCGCCCGCACCTCAGAAGGCAGGGTTAGCGTGGCCAAAATGTGGAAAAGATTTCTCACCACACCACAACAACCAGCACCACCAGCAGATATGAAAGGCAATGCTAAGGCAAGAGGCAGCATTTCCACACATGGTGGAATAGTATCTGTGCACACGCCTACACTTACTGACTGATGGGTCTTCCCAGGGTTGTAGCTACAGGGGAAGCAGGGAAAGTGGCTGCTTTGGAGCCCTAACCAAGAAGGGGCCCATCCAGGAGGAGGAGGAGGACTGAAAGACTTTGTTCGGGCCCCCTCAACAGTATTATACAATTATAGTATAGACAGTGTTGAAAACGGATAGAACAGCTGCCTGTTCTGAGAAAGTGATCTTTAGTAGCCACAGGAATGGGGGCAGCATGAAAGGAAGGGGTTGCGAAAAAATTACTGGGGGAGGGGGGCCCCATTCAAAAATTTGCTGTTGGGCCCAGTTATTTCTAGCTAATCCACTGGGTCTGCCGCATTCAACTTCTGGGTCTCCAAATTGTGGACATGGCCTCAGCTTCACCTTTACGCCTTGGAGGTACTGGCCTGCCCTGCCAGTGTATTGTCTGAACGTGTGTTTAGCATTGCTTGGGGCGTTGTCACAGACAAGTGCAGCCGCCTGTCCACAGCCAACTTGGACAATCTCACGTTCATTAAAAAGAACCAGGCATGGATTCCACAGGACTTGTTCGTACCTTATGCAGAATAGACATGTATACCGGCCTCACCCAACCATTGTTATACTACAGCGCACTTACTCTTTGTTTTCTTTTTCATATTTCCCAATGTTTTGGGGTCTACCCCAATTTATTAAAAAGGAAAATAAAACACATTGTTGTTGGTGACTACCTTTGGCTTCACAGCCAAAATAGGCTTTATCTATGTCAGGCAACAATGTAACCGCCAATTGTAATGAACCAAGTTCCTGGTCTGTTATGCAGTGCAGGGGTACTTTGAAAGAAAGAAGGGGTACAGATCAGCCAACAATCTGAACGCCACCTAATTTACAGCATACTGTATATTTCCCAGTCAGGTATGCAGGGCAGGGGTAGTTTGAAAGTAAAATGGGGTCATGGAGCGTCACCGTCATCAGGCATCTATTTGCCCCGCTAAAGGATTATTTTAAAAGTGTATAGAAGCCACAAGGGGCCCACGCTGCAGATTTATCATGGAGACATCATGCGGATTTTACACCATATAATTACAATACCCAACAATGTAAACGCCGCCTAATTTAGAGAGTATAATTCCCAGTCAGGTATGCAGTGCAGGGGTGGTTTGAAAGAAAGAAGGGGTACAGGTCACCTAACAATCTAAAGGCCACCTAATTTACTGAATATATTTCTAAGTCAGGTATGCAGTGCTGGGATACTTTATGGTCCAAGAATGTAACAATAGAAATTTACCTCCCTGTCACCTCTACAGAGCAGGGGTTTGTATACGGCAAAGCTGGCAAAATGTCACCCACCAATATAACAGATGATTTTTTGAAATTTACCACCCTGTCACTTATGCAGAGCAGGGGTTTGTATACGACAAAACTGGCAAAATGTCACCCACCAATGTAACAGATGATTTTTTGAAATTTACCTCCCTGTTACCTATGCAGTGCGGGGGTTTGTATAAAGCAAAACTGGCAAAATGTCACCCACCAATGTAAAAGATGATTTTTTTGAACTTTACCTCCCTTTCACCTATGCAGAGCAGGAGTTTGTATACGGCAAAACTGCATAGGTGACAGGTAGGTAAATTTCAAAAAATCATCTGCTACATTAATGGGTGACATTTTGCCAGAGCAGGGGTTTGTATATGGCAAAACTGGCCAATTGTCACCCACTAATGTAACAGATGATTTTTTGAGATTTACCTCCCTGTCACTTATGCAGAGCAGGGGTTGTATACGGCAAAACTGCAAAAAAAACTGTTTTTTCAGCGTTGTATTCAAAAGTGCTCTGTGGCACAACAGTATGGGTTTATTCCCCCAATTACAGAAATTGAGTTTTTCACCACAAAATTTTAAAACAGGTTTTTCAGCGGTGTATGCAAGCGTGATCTGTGATACGACAGTACTGGTTTATTCCACCAACTACAGAAATGCACTATGTCACCGCAAATTTTAAAATAGGTTTTTCAGCGGTGTATGCAAACGTATTCTGTGGTACGTCAGTACAGTTTATTCCCCCAACTACAGAAATGCGCGCTACGTGACTCCAGCTTATATAGCGGCTGGGTCACATGCTGCACTTAGCCAATCACAGCCATGCCAATAATAGGCATGGCTGTGATGGCTTCTTAGGGCAAAATAGTGAAACGCTTATTGATTGGCTGCCCTGCAGCCTTTAAAAAAGCGGGAAGAAATTGCCAAACAACGAACCCGAACTTTTACGGAAATGTTCGGGTTCGGGTCTGGGTGCGGAAAAACGTAAAGTTCGGTACGAACCCAAACTGTACAGTTCGGGTTCGCTCAACTCTAACTCTGAACATGCATCAACAATGAAGAATGTAGATCTCTATTATGATCATCCTCCAGTTCAGAAGGTACTTGGATTGGGATGGAATGTAGAGAATGACGAGTTCTTCTTTGAAGTATCTATTGAAGAGAAAGTTGCAACTAGACGTACCATTCTTTCCACAGTGGCTTCTATATATGATCCATTGGGATTCTTGGCCAGAGTGATCCTCAGAGCAAGAGAAAAACTACAAGAATTATGCAGACAGAAGTTAGGCTGGGATGAACCCATATCTGAAAATTTGAGGCCAAGGTGGGAGAGTTGGATAAGAGACCTGCAAAACTTGAGAAAAATTCAGATACTCAGATGTTTTGTACCTCATGATTTCAGAAAGTACAAGAAAATAGAACTTCATCACTTTTCAGATGCCAGTAGCTATGGTTATGGTCAGTGCTCCTATAGCAGAGTTATAGGAGAATGAAAAATACACTGTACCCTGGTTATAGGGAAGGCCAGAGTTTCACCTACCAGTATTCAGACAATACTAAGACTTGAACTGACAGCAGCCGTAGTTTCAGCATCAGTAAGCAAGTTTCTGAAAGAAGAATTGGAATTGAAAATAGATGAAGAATATTTTTGGACAAATTTTTTTTCCCCTTAAGTGGGGAAAATTGGCTTCTGCCTCACAGGGGTTTTTTGCCTTCCTCTGGATCAACTTGTAGAAAACAGGCCGAACTGGATGGACAAATGTATTTTTTCGGTCTTATATACTATGTTACTATGTTACTCACAAGTTGTCCTAGGATACATAAACAACGAAGCCCGAAGATATCATATCTTTGTCTCCAATAGAGTTCAGAAAATTCGGGAAAGGGAGCAAAGTTATAGCAATATATATAAGTAAATGTGTAGTCTGCAGAAAGGCAAATAGACCTAACAAAGAGCAAAGAATGGATGATGTTTCAATTAGGACCCTGTTCTATGAAGTAATGTCTATTGTTAACAGTCGTCCACTTACAGTTGATAACATCAACGACCCAATAAGTTTGGACCATTTAACTCCCAACCATGTTTAAATACAGTCACCACTAGAGATGGCCCGAACTATCCGCCGGCGAACAGTTCCCGGCGAACATAGCTTGTTCGCGTTCGCAGCAGCGGGCGAACACATGCGATGTTCGGTCCGCCCCCTATACATCATCATTGAGCAAACTTTGACCCTGTACCTCACAGTCAGCAGACACATTCCAGCCAATCAGCAGCATACCCTCCCTCCCAGACCCTCCCATCTCCTGAACAGCATCCATTTTAGATTCATTCGGAATTTGCAGTCTTAGTGAGAGGAGGGAGAGTGTAGTTGCTGCTGATTTAATAGGGAAATCGATAGCTAGGCTAGTGAATTCAGTGTCCACTCCAGTCCTGAAAGACTCATCTGATCTCTGCTGTAAGGACAGCGTCCTGACAGCACCCCAAAAGCCCTTTTTAGGGCTGCAACATTAGTCTGCTTTTTTTTTTCTCCATATACATATTGCAGTTGCCTGGCCTGCCTGTGTGTGAGGAGCTGCAGGCCCACAGACTGTAGTGTGTCCACTGCCAGTGCCCACCCCTGTCATCCCATGTGGCACAGGACTTTGCATCAAAAAAAGGCATTTAATTTTTACACTTTAATCTAAGGTTAGTTGCCTGCCAGTGTGTGTCAGGCTGACTTCCACTGACTGTAGTGTGCCCACTGCCAGTGCCCACCCCTGTCATCCCGTGTGGCACAGGACTTTGCATAAAAAAAAAGGCATTTCATTTTTACACTTTAGTGTAATTTCAGTTGCTTGTCTGCTGCTAGTGTGTGTCAGGCCGACTTCCACTGACTGTAGTGTGCCCACTGCCAGTGCCCATCCCTGTCATCCCGTGTGGCACAGGACTTTGCATAAAAAAAAGGCATTTAATTTTTACACTTTAGTGTAATTTCAGCTGCTTGCCTGCTGCTAGTGTGTGTCAGGCCGACTTCCACTGACTGTAGTGTGCCCACTGCCAGTGCCCACCCCTGTCATCCCGTGTGGCACAGGACTTTGCATCAAAAAAAGGCATTTAATTTTTACACTTTAGTGTAATTTAAGGTGCTTGCCTGCTGCTAGTGTGTGTCAGGCCGACTTCCACTAACTGTAGTGTGCCCACTGCCAGTGCCCACCCCTGTCATCCCGTGTGGCACAGGACTTTGCATCAAAAAAAGGCATTTAATTTTTACACTTTAGTGTAATTTAAGGTGCTTGCCTGCTGCTAGTGTGTGTCAGGCCGACTTCCACTAACTGTAGTGTGCCCACTGCCAGTGCCAACCACTGATACCGTGTGGCACAGTAGCTTGCCGATAAATAAGGCATTTAATTTTGAGACAGTAGTCTAAATTCAGTTGCTTGCCTGCTTCCAGTGTGTGTCAGGCCCACTTCCACAGACTGTAGTGTGCCCACTGCCAGTGCCAACCACTGATACCGGGTGGCACAGTAGCTTGCCGATAAATAAGCCATTTCATTTTTACACAGTAGTCTAAATTCAGTTGCTTGCCTGCTGCAAGTGTGTGTCAGGCCCACTTCCACTGACTGTAGTGTGCCCACTGCCAGTGCCCACCACTGATACTGGGTGGCACAGTACCTAGCACGCGTAGTACCACTTATCTAAAAAAAAATGACAGGCAGAGGAAGGCCACCCTGCAGGGGCCGTCGTGGTCGTGGTGCTGTGATTTCCACTGTCCCTGGAATAATGCCTAATGTTCAGAGACCACGTACCCTGAACCCGAAAAATTCTGAGGACATAGTTGACTGGCTTAGACAGGACACCCAATCTTCAACAGCTTCCGCTAAGAACCTTGACGCACCATCCTCCTCCAGCTCAATTTTTTTTTTTCAAAAAAGGCAATCCCAAACCTCTACCATGTCATTGAAAAGGAAGTCATGGCATCTCTGGCATACAGTGTTGGGGGAAGGGTCCATCTGACCACTGATACCTGGTCTGCAAAGCACGGTCAGGGCAGGTATATCACGTACACTGCGCATTGGGTCAACCTGCTGACGGCTGACAAGCATGGAATGCGTGGCTCCGCAGTGGAGTTGGTGACACCACCAAGACTTGCAGGCAGACCTACTGCCACCTCCTCTACTCCTACTCCATCCTCTTCGATATCCTCCTCGGCTGAGTCCTCTTCTGCTGCGGCGTCTGGCTGCACATCAACTGAATCCCCTCAGCTCCCCAGGGGTTATTCCACATCCCGGATACGACAGTGTCACGCTGTCTTGGGGTTGACTTGCCTGAAAGCAGAGAGCCACACAGGACCAGCACTCCTGTCCGCCCTGAAAGCACAGGTGGATCAGTGGCTGACCCCGCACCAACTGGAGATCGGCAAAGTGGTGTGTGACAATGGAACAAATTTGTTGTCGGCATTGAATTTGGGCAAGTTGTCACATGTGCCGTGCATGGCACATGTGTTGAATTTCATCTAACAACGTTTTGTGTCTAAGTACCCAGGCTTACAGGACGTCCTCAAGCAGGCCAGGAAGGTGTGTGGCCATTTCAGGTGTTCCTACACGGCCATGGCGCACTTTTCCGATATTCAGCGGCGAAACAACATGCCAGTGAGGCGCTTGATATGCGACAGCCCGACACGTTGGAATTCAACAATCCTAATGTTCGACCGCCTGCTCCAACAAGAAAAAGCCGTCAACGAGTATTTGTATGACCGGGGTGCTAGGACAGCCTCTGCGGAGCTGGGAATTTTTTTGCCACGTTACTGGACACTCATGCGCAATGCCTGTAGGCTCATGCGTCCTTTTGAGGAGGTGACAAACCTAGTCAGTCGCACCGAAGGCACCATCAGCGACCTCATCCCATTTGTTTTCTTCCTGGAGCGTGCCCTGCGAAGAGTGCTGGATCAGGCTGTAGATGAGCGTGAAGAGGAAGAGTTGTGGTCACCATCACCACCAGCCTTGAAAGCCTATGAAATAGCCTTGTCATCATCGCTTGCCGGACCTGCGGCAACGCTGGAAGAGGAGTATGAGGAAGAGGAGTCAGAGGAGGAATCTGGCGGCTTTGAGGAGGAGGAAGACCAACCACAGTAGGCACCCCAGGGTGCTCGTTGTTGTCACCTATCTGGGACCCATGGTGTTGTACGTGGCTGGGGGGAAGAACAGACCGTCAATGACATCAGTGAGTACGAGGAACGGGAAATGAGTAGCTCTGCATCCAACCTTGTTCAAATGGGGTCTTTCATGCTGTTATGTCTGTTGAGGGACCCACGTATAAAAAGGATGAAGGAGAACGACCTGTACTGGGTGGCCACGCTACTAGACCCCCGGTATAAGCAGAAAGTGGCAGAAATGTTACCAAATTACCGAAAGTCGGAAAGGATGCAGCAGTTCAAAATCAAACTAAAAAATATGCTTTACACAGCTTATAAGGGGGATGTCACAGCACAACGGGAATCTAACAGGGGAAGAGGTGAGTGTAATCCTCCTCCTACCACGGCGGCAAGGACTGGACGATTTACAGATGTGTTGTTGATGGAGGACATGCAGAGCTTTTTCAGTCCTACTCATCGCCACAGCCCTTCGGGATCCAGCCTTAGAGAACGACTCGACCGACAGGTAGCAGACTACCTCGCCTTAACAGCAGATATCGACACTCTGAGGAGCAATGAACCCCTTCACTGCTGGGTGTGCAGGCTTGACCTGAGCTATCCCAGTTTGCGATAAAACGTCCTGTCCTGTCAGAAAGGACCTTCAGTGCAGCAGGAGGCATTGTCGGCTCGGTCAAAAAAGTGTTGATTACCTCACCTTCATAAAGATGAATGAGGCATGGATCCCGAAGGGACTGACAGTGGGGGATATGTTTGAGTAACAAAAGGCCTGATTACATGCCTTGGCCTCAAAATGGTCCCCACGCTGCTGTATTTAATGTCTGCATACCGGATGACTTTCGTGAATTCTCCACCACCAACTAGGGTTCAAGCCGCAATGTTTTAGTCACTTTTCTGCCTGGAAAACATCAATTTTTCCGGCCGCTGCTACAATAGCGGCTGCAACAATGCCATTATTTTTCAGGCATGTGTACATGCCTAATTTTTCTGTCCTATGGTGCAGCACTGTGGCTGCAAAAACAAACCAAAAAAAAAAGGCACATACAAGTGTCAATTCCCCTTCGTGATCGTTACCTTGTTGTGGTGAAGGGGCTTGCGTATCACAATGAAGCAATCATCACCTCTATGAGTGTGTTGGCAATGTTGCCACACCCCAGATGATAAGGCCGTTGCTTCATTATGGTCAGACCAAAAGCGATCGGACGGCTGGATAATATTTCATAGAAAAAAAATTAATTTACCTTTTTTTTTTATATGCTGTATGGGTTTTTAATACATAAAATAAAAAATCATAATAAAGTCTCTTAATAGTTTATTACAAATGATGCAGACAATTAAAAAAATCCCCATCAATTCCAATACAAAGCAAGTACAGTACAGAGCTCAGAACTAAATTATTTTGTCGTAATGGTTCGCTAATTCGACAATGGTTAATCAATTCGACCGGATAGGGTACGTAACAGGGATTAAACTGATAGGAATAGTACTAGTTAAGACACCACTCATATAGGGTGTCACAGCACATTGCTCTGTGCACGCGCAGTACCCCAATTTGGGAGTATGAGGACCGACCAAGCTGCTTTTTCCATCTCACAGTTCCTGATATCAATTCAGTTTGGTGTATGAGAGTTTGGTCTGTCACTGTGAAGGCAGTCGAAGGTACCCGGCCTAATTTTTTTTCACAAAAGGCAATCCCTGATATGGGATGTAACAGGGATTAAACTAATGAGAATAGTACTACAGAAAATACCACTCATATCGGGTGTGACAGTAAATTGCACTGCGCAGATGCAGTGACCGTGGATTAAAACAGAGTGGAGGGAGCCAGCGTTTTTTTAACCATCTCCCCGTTCGAAAAATCAATTCAATAAATGGCCCCCAGATTGGGGACGTTAGAGGGATTAAACTGATGAGAATAGTACTACAGAAAATACCACTCATATGGGGTGTGAGTCACGACCGCTATCCCAGCAGCAGTCGTGTCGCACCAGACGGAGGGGAAGGGGGACCCTTATCTATGGATGGGAAATAGAACGGCCACCCCTGACAAACCCTAAGCTGGCACCTGTCTGCCCTGATACCCTAGACGGGGTGTAAACCCGTGCGGCGAGCAGGATGCCTAAACCCTGAGTCACCCTAAGAAGACTAGACTGGGGAAAGGCAGATGGGAGCACTAGTCACCATCACTCATGTCTCGGAGAACAACAGGTGAAGACAGCAACAAACAAACAATCTCTAGCAGAGATAGACTTATCCAGTCACGAGCAGAGAAGATGATCCCAATAACGACAGTCCACGCCAGACAAGAGCTCCACAGCAATACCGTCAAACGATCTCCTTCAAAGGTCAGCATAGCACTGGAAGTAAGGACTATATCTGGCAATGACTGCAAGTGAAACTGAAACTAATATAGTAGCTGGGAGTGGCAGACAGCACTCACCTGAGAAGAATGCCTACAAACTCCCAGTCAGGACAAAAAGGTTCACAAGGCAAAACCCATATGACATACCCTGAACCACGGAGCAAACTCACAAGCTATCGCGAGAAGCAAGTCGCTGCGACCTTCTCCTCCCAGACCTGTCCGGACCAGCCACAGTCGTGACAGTACCCCCCTTTCTACGAGGGGCCACCGGACCCTCAAGACCAGGCCTCTCCGGGTGGGACCTATGAAATGCTCGAATGAGTCTGTCCGCCTTTATCTCTGATGCTGGCACCCACATTCTCTCTTCGGAACCATAACCTCTCCAGTGCACCAGGTACTGAAGAGAGCGGCGAACATATCGTGAATCAACAATCTTTTCTACCTGAAACTCAAGACTGCCATCAACAACCACCGGTGGAGGCGGTAGTGGCAATGGTTCAGGAGGTTCTACATATCTCTTAAGCAGAGATCTGTGGAAGACATTATGGATCCTTAGAGTCTGAGGTAGCTCCAGACGAAAAGCCACCGGGTTAATGATCTTAATTACCCTATAAGGACCAATAAATCTCGGACCTAATTTCCATGAGGGAACCTTCAACTTGATATTTCTGGTAGACAACCACACCAAGTCATTCACCCCAAGGTCCGGACCTTCAGAGCGCTTCTTATCAGCCACACGTTTGTATCTGCCACCAATTCTCTTCAAACTTTCTTGCACACTCTGCCACACTGATGAAAGTGAAGACGCAAATCGTTCCTCCTCGGGAATCCCAGGCGGCCCCCTCACTAAACGTACAAAACTGAGGATGGAAACCATACGCACCAAAAAATGGTGACTTATCGGTGGATTCTTGACGACGATTATTAATGGCAAACTCCGCTAACGGTAAATAAGATGACCATTCCTCCTGATTTTCGGAAACAAAGCATCTCAAATAAGTCTCTAGGTTTTGATTGGTACGTTCAGTCTGACCGTTGGACTGTGGATGGAAAGATGAAGAAAACGACAGATGAACCCCTAAACGAGAACAAAAAGCTTTTCAAAATTTAGAAACAAATTGGGTACCACGATCCGAAACAATATCGGAAGGGACCCCGTAAAGCTTCACGATGTGGTCAATAAAAACCTGAGCCAGTGTGTTAGCATTAGGCAATGCGGTCAGAGCAATAAAGTGCACCATTTTACTGAATCTGTCAACAACTACAAGAATAACAGTCTTCCCCGCTGATACTGGTAGATCAGTAATGAAATCCATTGATAGGTGCGTCCAAGGCCTGTTGGGGATGGCCAGAGGTAAAAGACGCCCTGCCGGACGAGTATGATCCACCTTAGAACGAGCACAGGTAGCACATGCAGACACAAAATTCAACACCTCCTGGCGCCACTTAGGCCACCAGAACCGACAAGACACTAATTCAGAAGTTGCCTTACTACCTGGGTGTCCTGCCAGTGCGGAGTTATGGTGTTCTTTTAGTATCTCCAGGCGTAAATTTTCTGGCACAAACAGTTTACCCGAGGGCAGGAGGCCGGGCGTCCCCTGAGCTTCCAACACCCTCCCTCTAAACCTGAGTGTAATGCAGAGACCACCACCCCTTTTGCAAAATAGGCTCTGGAACATCAACATCACCCCCTCCAGGAAAACTTCGAGACAATGCATCCGCCTTAGTATTTTTGCCCCCGGGCGATAGGTTATTACAAAATTAAACCTAGTAAAAATAACGACCACCGAGCCTGTCTAGGGGTGAGACGTTTAGCAGACTCCAGATATACTAAGTTTTAGTGATCAGTAATCACTGTGACGGGATGAACCGCCCTCCAAAAAATGACGCCACTCCTCTAAGGCCAACTTAATAGCCAAAAGTTCCCTGTTGCCAATATCATAGTTCCTTTCTGCAGTAGACAATTTCTTCGAAAAGAAAGCACACGGACGCCATTCACCAGGGACGGGCCCTGAGATAGTACCGCTGCCACCCCCACCTCTGATGCGTCAACCTCTACAATAAAAGGAAGCGAGACATCTGGCTGTACGAGAATAGGAGCCGAGGTGAATCTCTCCTTCAGAGATGTAAAGGCAGTTTTGGCTGCATGTGACCATTTGGAAAAATCGGATCACTTTCGGGTCATGTCCGTCAGTGGTTTGACCACCAAGGAATAGTTCTTTATAAACTTTCTATAAAAATTGGCAAACCCCAGGAAGCGTTGCAAAGCCTTCAGGTTCTCAGGCAGATCCCAGTCCATAATTGCCCGGACTTTCTCTGGATCCATGCGGAAACCTGAATCTGACAACACATACCCCAGAAATGGCAGTTCTTTTACGGCGAACACACATTTCTCTAATTTAGCAAACAATTTGTTGGCCCTTAATATCTGCAGCACTTGTCTCACATGGATCTTATGTGTATCCAGATCCGGAGAATAGACCAGGATGTCATCAAGATATATCACAACAAATCTCCCGATAAGGTGACTAAAAATATCGTTGACAAAATGTTGGAACACCACAGGCGCATTAGTAAGACCAAATGGCATGACAAGATTTTCATAATGCCCTTCCGGAGTATTAAAGCCGTCTTCCACTCATCCCCTCTCTGATGCGAACCAGGTTATAGGCTCCTCTGAGATCCATTTTGGAGAACCATTTAGCACCAGCAACCTGATTAAAGAGGTCGGGAATGAGAGGAAGAGGATAGGGATCTCGGATAGTTATCCGGTTTAATTCCCGGAAATCCAGGCAAGGACGCAGGCCCCCATCTTTCTTTTTAACGAAAAAGAACCCTGCAGCCACGGGTGAAGAAGAGGGTCTGATGTGTCCCTTAGCCAAACTCTCCGAAATATAATCTTTCATAGCCTTCCTCTCCGGGCCGGAAAGATTGTATAACCGGGTTTTAGGTAGTTTTGCCCCAGGTAACAGATTAATCGGGCAATCATATGGACGATGAGGTGGTAACCCCTGACAACCCTTCTCAGAGAACACATCCATAAAATCTGACAGAAAGGCAGGTAGAGTTGTTACAGAGAGTGTTGAGCACCTACTACTCAAGCAGTTGTCCTTACAATGTTCACTCCACTCCACAATCTCCCTGGCCTGCCAATCCACCACTGGATTGTGAGTCACCAGCCAGGGAAGCCCCAATACCATAGGAGCCGGAAGACCGTCCAGGACATAACAAGAGATATGCTCTTTATGGAGGTCCCCTACCTGCAGATGGATATTATGGATGATCTGTGTTAACTCTCTCTGAGTAAGAGGGGAGGAGTCGATGGCAAAAACAGGAATAGTTCTGCGTACCGGTTCCGGAGTAAACCCCAGAGCCTGAGCAAACCGTGAATCCACCAAGTTGACACCCGCCCCACTGTCCAAAAAGACGGAACAGATCTCAGTCTTATTGCCCGCCATAACGGTAGCGGACAACAAAAACTGAGACATGCGTATGGAGGAAACGAATACGCCCAGACTGTTATCCTCCGCACAATCTGGGGACTCTAGTTTCTCCGGCGGCTCCTTTGTTTGTGGTCTCTTGGGTACTGAGGGACATACCTTTACAAAATGACCCCTCCCCCACAACGAAAACAAACCTCTGACCTACGGCGGACCTTAGGAGGATTCACCCGTCTAGTGGTGCCCCCTATTTGCATTGGTTCGACTGGATCATAACAAACCGATCCCTGCCCTATACAGGCCTCTGTAGAATTTAATAGTCTCTCCTGAGTCGTCTGTCGATTCTTATGGACAGAGACATAGCAGCCTCAAGAGACCCAGGGACCTCGTATACCGCCAGCGCGTCTTTTAATTTTTCAGACAACCCCTGGCAGAACTGACTCCTAAGGGCCGAGTCGTTCCATAATGTATCCGTAGCCCACCTACGGAATTCGGAACAATATAGTTCAGCTGACCGGTTCTCTTGCCGAAGTCTACGTAGCTTAGACTCAGCCAGTGAGACCCTGTCCGGGTCATCATATACGAGACCCAAGGCTTCAAAAAACTCCTCCACTGATCGTAAGGCCAGAGAGTCAGATGGTAAGGAGAAAGCCCAAGCCTGCGGATCTCCTTGCAGGAGAGAAATTACAATGCCCACCCTTTGTTCCTCACCGCCGGAGGATCTAGGGCGTAACCTGAAGAACAATTTACAAGCTTCTCTGAAGGTTACAAATTGGTCTCTCCCTCCTGAAAACCAGGAAAATCAGGAAAAGCAACTTTTGGCTCAGGAGTACCTTGGTTTCCCTTAGCAACGGTGGAACCCAAGGATTGCTGCTGCTGCTGCTGCAGCACTGTTGCTTTTAATCCTGCCACTTCAAGGGATAACCCCTGTAATTGTTTCGCCAAAACCGTAACCGGATCCATAGTGGAACAGAAAATACAAACCAAAACAGCAGGCAAAAAAAAAAAAAAGGAAATGTCACTTTTTTTTTTTTTTTTTTTAAAGGCCAGATATACTGTCACGACCGCTATCCCAGCAGCAGTCGTGTCGCACCAGACGGAGGGGAAGGGGGACCCTTATCTATGGATGGGAAATAGAACGGCCACCCCTGACAAACCCTAAGCTGGCACCTGTCTGCCCTGATACCCTAGACGGGTGTAAACCCGTGCGGCGAGCAGGATGCCTAAACCCTGAGTCACCCTAAGAAGACTAGACTGGGGAAAGGCAGATGGGAGCACTAGTCACCATCACTCATGTCTAGGAGAACAACAGGGGAAGACAGCAACAAACAAACAATCTCCAGCAGAGATAGACTTATCCAGTAACGAGCAGAGAAGATGATCCCAATAACGACAGTCCACGCCTGACAAGAGCTCCACAGCAATACCGTCAAACGATCTCCTTCAAAGGTCAGCATAGCACTGGAAGTAAGGACTATATCTGGCAATGACTGCAAGTGAAACTGAAACTAATATAGTAGCTGGGAGTGGCAGACAGCACTCACCTAAGAAGAATGCCTACAAACTCCCAGTCAGGACAAAAAGGTTCACAAGGCAAAACCCGGATGACATACCCTGAACCACGGAGCAAACTCACAAGCTATCGCGAGTAGCAAGTCGCTGCGACCTTCTCCTCCCAGACCTGTCTGGATCAGTCACAGTCGTGACAGTGTGACAGTAAATTGCACGGCGCAGACGCAGTGACTGTGGATTAAAACAGAGTGGAGGGAGCCAGCGTTTTTTTAAACCATCTCCCCGTTCGAAAAATCTATTCAATAAATGGCCCCCAGATTGGGGACGTTAGAGGGATTAAACTGATGAAAATAGTACTACAGAAAATACCACTCATATGGGGTGTGACAGTAAATTGCACGGCGTAGACGCAGTGACCGTGGATAAAAACAAAGGGGAGGGAGCCAGCGTTTTTTTAGCCATCTCCCCGTTCGAAAAATCTATTCAATAAATGGCCCCCAGATTGGGGACGTTAGAGGGATTAAACTGATGAGAATAGTACTACAGAAAATACCTCTCATATGGGGTGTGACAGTAAATTGCACGGTGCAGACGCAGTGACCTTGGATAAAAACAAAGGGGAGGGAGCCAGCGTTTTTTTAACCATCTCCCCGTTCGAAAAATCTATTCAATTCACCTTTCCAGAGTGACCAGAGTGTTATCTTGTGTATTATAATTAAGTAGGTCAGTCTTGTGGTTAGAGCAGACTGAATGTCTGGAAGTGTGTCTACACCTATGTCCTTGATACAAATAAATGTCTGCGTCCATTGTTAAGAGTAGGTATCCAAGGCCCTGACTAAAACATAATCTTTAAAACAGGGGAATCTGTTACAATCATAAAGTGCTTAAATAACTTAAAGTGAGAGTACTGATACTGAAGAGAGAAATATAGCCACCATTTTATGTTGAATGACAAGATTGAACAGTTGAACCACCATTTTGTGATACTTTATTCAATACGTATTTTGTACATGGACTATCTGCTGCGGAGGTGGCAGTGTTATATATGAAGAAAAGTTGAAGTTAATAAAGAAGTTATCATAAGCATTTGGTGTGCTCTTTAAGTCTACTGTTTCCAGAGAATAGCGCTAGAAGAATTAAAGCAGAGTTTTAAACACAAAAAATAGGTAGGTCTCACCGACCCAATTAACCAGCTGATTAACTACTATATATCTCTGTGAGGGTGGCAAGTACAGTGTTTTTTCACAAAAAAAGTAGGTAGGTCTCAACCAAAACAATTAACCGGCTGATTAACTATTATTTGTCTCTGTGATGGTGGCAAGTACAGTGTTTTTTCACCCAAAAAAAAAGGTAGGTCTCAAAATGTCAACAAGTCACCCTCAAACTGAACAGCTCAATCAGTATGGTATTTTCTGTCTTGCTGAAAATATTAATTTTTGCAGATGACACTAAACTGTGTAAATTAATTGACACTGAAGAGGACAATATACTGCTACAGAGGGATCTGAATAGATTGGAGACTTGGGCAGATAAGTGGCAGATGAAGTTTAACGCTGACAAATGTAAAGTTATGCACATGGGAGGGAATAATGCAAGTCACCCATACATACTAAATGGTAAAACAATCGGTAACACTGACATTGAATAGGATCTAGGAATTTTAATAAACAGCAAACTAAGCTGCAAAGACCAGTGTCAGGCAGCTGCTGCCAAGGCCAATAAGATAATGGGTTGCATCAAAAAGGGCATAGACGCCCATAATGAGAACATAGTCCTACCACTTTACAAATCACTAGTCAGACCACACATGGAGTACTGTGTACAGTTCTGGGCTCCTGTCAACAAGGCAGACATAGCAGAGCTGGAGAGGGTTCAGAGGAGGGCAACTAAAGTAATAACTGCAATGGGGCAACTACAGTACCCTGAAAAATTATCAAAATTAGGGTTATTTACTTTAGAAAAAAGACGACTGAGAGAAGCTCTAATAACTATGTATAAATATATCAGGGGTCAGTACAGAGATCTCTCCCATCATCTATTTATCCCCAGGACTTTGACTGTGACGAGGGGACATCCTCTGCGTCTGGAGGAAAGAAGGCTTGTACACAAACATAGAAGAGTATTCTTTACGGTAAGAGCAGTGAGACTATGGAACTCTCTTCCTGAGGAGGTGGTGATGGTGAGTACAATAAAGGAATTCAAGAGGGGCCTGGATGTATTTCTGGAGTATAATAATATTACAGGTTATAGCTACTAGAGATGAGTCATCGATACAGGGAGTTATTCTGATTGCCTGAGTCGGGAATGAATTTTTTATTCCCCTTAAGTGGGGAAAATTGGCTTCTACCTCACAGGGGTTTTTTGCCTTCCTCTGGATCAACTAGCAGTATGAGAGGCCGAACTAGATGGACAGATGTCTTTTTTCAGCCTTATGTACTATGTTACTGGTGCAAAGGAACTGTATTGCACCGATCAAAAATGCCTACAGGTCACCAGCACACTTTTTAAAAATAATAAAGGACTAACACTCTCCCTACCTGCATCAGCATCTTGTCCCTGCACTAGTTAGAACAGAATGGCGGTGCACCATGTGATCCAGCATTTATGCATGCATGGTCACATGTTGCACCATCAATCACAGCCATGCCAATACTAGGCATGGCTTTAATGGCTTCCAAGTGCCCGCAGCTTAAATGCTTGTTGATTGGCTGCAGCTTGAACAACGAACCCGGAAACTGACTTTGGTGCCAAAATCCGTGTTCGGGTTCGATACATGGTCCCGAACGTGACAGTCCGTGTTCGTTCATCACTAGTCTAAATCTTTCTATCCTTTTTAGATCACACTTTCTGTTTTATCTCCTGGAAGTTTAGTGTGTTTGTTTGTTAGAAGGGACACTTTTTATTGTATAGAATAAGTATTGGACATATTATTACAATGTATTTCCCCCAACCATCATACTAAAATAATATTACTGTTCAAAGTATCAGTCCAATAGCATTGTATACTAGAGACTACTCTCCACTCTGAAAAAAGTATTATTATTGTTTATGTCTAAAAAAAATCTGTAGAAAAGTTTCTTTTTAACTTGCAGGAATGTTGACAGGAGCCTTCATTTATCTGCACCTGGCATTTATCCTGGATATCCTACAGGGTTTTAATTTATACCAAGACACAGATCATCAGTTCAGCCACAAATCTTAATTAATCAACTATCCTGAAAAGCAATATCCTTTCACCAATATGGGGACTGTGCAAACACTCTAAAGCCTGTATTAATTATAAAAATCTTTATATTAGGCCATGATATATTGCAATAACTTAAAATCTCAGAAGGGACATGTATAAATAAAATCAGATATTACAAAGAATGAATCAATTTAATCAACCTCAACCTGCTCGCAAAAATTGATTGATGTGCAAGTTCCTTCCTTCATGGAAACTGAATTCCACTATAGCCACCCGTGACCCCACATTTCAGTCCATTCACCCTATTTTTATCTGCTACATTAGAGCAATTCTCCATGAATTTAATGAAATTCACTGATAAGCATATGTGTTTACAAAGTTTGTTTTTGCATGCTTATATGTTGTGAAAGCAGAAACTTTAATTTCTTACAGATGTTTTTCACTGGAAATATAAGTCATTATAGATGGCTGTTACATGCAAATCTTTGCAGTATTCCTGATGGAGAAATACAACAGTTAATAGGGAGCATGGGACGGTCAACCATTTCCCTGGCGGCCTGTGGCTACTCAGTATGTCATATATATATAACTGTATTAAAAAGTGATTACCTCTAAGGCAAGAGTCCAGTATGAGCACTCCCTTTCTGATTATCCTGTTATAAGAACCAGAAACACAGACACTCCTTTAAAATTAATGCCAAAAAAGGGAAAATTTCACATACATGCAAAAAGGTGGGGAACTGAGGGAAGGAGTCATTTTACAATATAGAAACTATGATTTTTTTCCCTATATATTTAATATTTCAACGTTTATATTGATCTTATGCTAAAAGGATTTACTTCACTGACATATCAATCATTTCTATTCACAGTCACTCAAAATAGCCATAAACATGAAATACATATCACATTGTCTGACTGCTTTCTTCCCTGAGATAAGTACCATTTCCAACATAGTCCAGTGTGACAAAGTTGTAAAGCATACCCAGACTATACAGCAAACAGCTAGAATCTAATATTACTAAGGCTACATGCACACGACCGTTGCCTGCCTCCGTGTCCGCTCCTCCTGGAAATTTTGCGTCCGTCAAAAAAAACGGATGATGGACCCATTGAAATGAATGGGGAAGCATCCTATCCGTGAAAAAAAACTGAACTGACGCGGAAACAAACAACGGTCGTGTGCATGGGGCCTAACAGTTATAAAAGTATAGTGTAACACACTTTTACTGAACCAAAAATCATGTGAAATAAGATTAGATACATGATACATATTTGCCAAACATTAATGATAAGCGTACGGTTGAGCGGACCCGTGGATGTTCGGGTTCACCCGAACTTCGGGTCAAAGTTTGGGTTCAGGATCCGAACTTGACCCGAACTCGAACCCGAACCCTATTGAAGTCAATGGGGACCCAAACTTTGGTGCACTAAAATGGCTATAAAATAGTCATAGTGAGGGCTAGAGGGCTGCAAAAGGAAGCAAATTTGGGGTAAGAGCAGGTAAATTGCCCTGCAAACAAATGTGGATAGGGAAATGACCTAAAATAACATAAAATATTAAAAATAATAATCTTAAACTAGGAGGCGGAGGTCAAAGTGGAGTAGAAGGTTGAGGAGGTGGTGGTATTTTTTTTTATAAGGGGAAGACCGCAAAACATTGGGAACTAGAAAAGAGAATGCAAAGAGAAGTGCGCTGGAGTCTATCCAATGGCTGGATGCGGCCGATATACAGACAAGTCCTGTGGGATTCATGCCTGGTTCATTTTAATAAACGTGAGCTTGTCCACGTTGGCTGTGGATAGGCGACTGTGCTTGTCTGTGATAACACCCCCTGCCGTGCTAAACACACGTTCGGACAATACACTGGCTGCAGGGCAGGCCAGCACCTCCAAGGAATAAAAGGCAAGCTTAGGCCATATGCCCAATTTGGAGACCCAAAAGTTGAATGGGGCAGACCCATCAGTCAGTATGTGTAGGTGTGTGCATATGTACTGTTCTACTATGTTGCTGAAATGTTGCCTCCTGCTAAGACGTTCCATATTAGCTGGTGGTGCTGGTTGTTGAGGCGTGATGACAAAGCATTTCCACATTTCAGCCATGCTAACCCTCCCTTCTGAGGTGCTGGCGGTGCTTCAGCTGCATTGGCAACTTCTTTCTCCACCTCTGCCCTCGACTTGTGCTTCCACTGAGCCCCCGCTGTCAGGTGGGCATGCCATCAGCAGCGCATCTACATGTGTGCGCTTGTACTCGCGCATCTTCCGATCACGCTCTAGTAACAGAATTAAGGACGGCACATTAACCTTGTAGCAGGTATCCAGCAGGGTGGCCACCCAGTAATCAGCACTGGTTAGAATGTGGGCAACTCGGCGGTCGTTACGCAGGCACTGCAGCATGAAGTCGCTCATGTGTGCCAGGATGCCCAGAGGCAACACCAAACTGTCCTCTATGGGAGGTGTATCGCCTGTGTCCTCTGTATCCCCCACGCTTCCTCCTCCTCATCATCCTCCAGAACTGTGTCCTGGCTGGACAGTTGTGTACCTGGCCACTGTGCAGGAACCCACCCTCCGAGCTACTTGTGAAAAACTGGCCTGATAATCGTGGAAATGACCCCTCTTCCTCCTCCTCTTCCTCCTGTGCCACATCCTCTTCCATCATCGCCCAAAGCGTTTTTTCAAGGAGACATAGAAGTGGGATAGTAACTCTGAGGATGACGTCATCGGCACTGGTCATGTTGGTGGAACACTCGAAACAGTGCAACACAGCACACACATCCCGCATGTAGGCCCACTCATCGGTGATGAAGTGGTGCTGTTCCGCAGAGCAACTCACGCATGCGTGCTGCAGCTGAAACTCCACTATCGCCTGCTGCTCGCACAGTCTATCCAGCATGTGCAAGGTGTAGTTCAACCTTATGGGTACATCGCATATGAGGCACTGAGTGAGAAGGCCGAAATTACGCTGCAGCGCAGGCAGACAAGCAGTAGCAGGGTGAGAACGCCAAAAGCACGCACAGACTGCCTGCACTTTCTGCAGCAGCTCTAACATATTGCGGTAATTTTTCAGGAACCTCTGCACCACCAAATTCAACACATGCACCAGGCAAGTGATGTGCGTCAAACCAGCTGGGATTTCGCCCGTTATCGCACACCACCAGGCCGGACTTGAGGCTCAATGGCACCAACCCACTCATCGGTCTGTTGTTTCATGCCCGTCAACAGCTCCTGCGCTGTGTGTGGTTTTTCCCCCCAAACAGATTAGTTTCAATACAGCCTGCTGTCGTTTCTCCCTGGCTGTGCTGAAGTCGGTGGTGCAGGTGTTACGCTGACCGGATGAGGAGGCGGTAGAGGAGGAAGATGAGGCACGAGAAACGTCCTGCAATCCTCGGTGGCAGAAGGACATGCGCCAAACTGCTATCTGCCTCAGGCCCAGCCGCCACTGCATTTACCCAGTGTGCAGTTAGGGAGATATAACTTCCCTGCCCGTGCTTACTGGTCCACGTATAGTTAGTTATGTGGACCTTGCCATAGATGGCGTTGCGCAGTGCACACCTGATTTTGTCTGCCACTTGGTTGTGCAAGGGAACCATGTACTGTGGTACTGTGTTTTTAAAAGTCTCCATCTCCACCAGACAGAATGACAGCATTTCAAAAGCCAGGAACTTTGAAATGCTGTCATTCAGGGCCAGATCGCTGGTGGGTAGGGGGGTACTTCCTCTTTCTCTCCAGTGTTTGGGGGATGGACAGCTAAATGCTTCCATGGGACAGTGTGGACATGTGGACATGCTGGGTGACGGTGGTGGTGGTGGAGGTGGTCGTGATGCTGCCACATCCTCTGTTTGCGGGGTGGCAGGTGCCACTGTCACTCCAGAGGGGGAGGAAGAGGCCGATCCTGCTCCCTCTTCTGCTGCAGTAGGAGCCTGAGACCTTTTGTGGTTTTTGAGGCGTTTACTTCACTGCAGCTCGTGCTTTTCATTTAGATTCCTGGTCATGCAGGTGGTGCTCAGGTTTAGAACATTTCTGCCTCACTTCAGGCTCTGATTGCACAGCGTGCAAACCACTCGCGTCTTGTCGCCAGCAAATTGTCTGAAGAACTGCCACACCAGGGAACTCCTTGGAGCTGGCTTTGGTGTGCTCATTCCCTGGGTGCTGTGGGCAGTAGCAGGCGTACTGTCTAGGGGACGGGCACTCTGCTTTTGCACCCTGCTCCCTCTTTTGCTGTGTGGCTGGTGCTGTGTGACCAACACCTCTTCCTTCAAACTGCACACATCACTCGCATGACCTTGATTCCATGTGGGGTCTAGGACCTCATCATCCTCCACATCATCTTCAACCCACTCCTTACCCCTGCAGCAGTTGGCACCTGTGTTTCGTCATCATCAGAGACGTGATGTGGTGGTCCTTCCATGTCCACACCCTGATACATAAGTGGTTGGGCATCAGTGCACTCAATCTCTTCCACTTCTGGGGCAGGGCTAGGTGGATGGCCGATGGAAACCCCGCCAGCAGAGTCATAAAAAAGCATAAGAGACTACTGCATGACTTGGGGCTCAGACTGCTTGCCTGATTTGCAAGGGGGTGAGGTGAAAGACAGATGCCCGTGGGCTGCAGGGGACCGGGTGGGAGATAATGTGAAGGAACTGGAGGCCTACTTGTTCTGGCCTCGCCATTCGTACAGCGGTATTTGGGCCTACAAAATAACGCTGAACGTTCTGTCGCCTACGTGCACCTGGGGAAGGTGTTTCATTTGGGCGTGTAGCTGGCACAGATCGACCACGTCCACATCCTCTCCCTGCAACAGGAGCTCCACCAACACTAGCAGCACCAGGACCAGGGCCACATCCCTTATTTGATGCTCTCCTCTTTCTTTGAGGTCACCCACAGAACTAACAGATGGATTAAATAGATTTATTTACATGTCATGTATGCAGTGCAGGTGTACCTCACACAAACAATTGGTATATGTCACCCACCGATGTAACAGATGGATGAACTAGATTTATTTGCCGGTCAAGTATGTAGTGTAGGTGTACCCCACACAAACAATTGGTATATGTCACACACCCAACTAACAGATGGATTAACTAGATTTATTTCCCAGTCACGTATGCAGTGCAGGTGTACCCCCGCAAACAATTGGTATATGTCACCCACTGATGTAACAGATGGATTAACTAGATTTATTTCCCTGTCATGTATGCAGTGGAGGTGTACCCCACACAAACAATAGGTATATGTCACCCACTGAACTAACAGATTGATTAACTAGATTTATTTCCCTGTCACATATGCAGTGCAGGTGTACCCCAAACAAACAATTGGTATATGTCACCCACCGAACTAACAGATGGATTAACTAGATTTATTTCCCTTTCATGTATGCAGTGCAGGTGTACCCCACACAAACAATTGGGATATGTTACCCACCGATGTAACAGATGGATTAACTATTATATTTTTGTGTTAGGGGTACAAAGATGGTGCATTGCACCCACAAAAAAATCACTATAGGTCACCACAGTATAAATAGCCAGATGAGATTCCTAACACTTTCCCTCACTTCAGCTGACTGTCCCAGCAATACTCAGAGCTGATGGGCGGTGCTACACGTGATACAGCTTTTATTGAGGCTGGGTCACATGATGCATGGGCCAATCACAGCCATGCCATTAGTAGGCAAGGCCGTGATGGCTTCTAAGTGCCCACAGCTTAAAAGCCTATTGAATAGCTGCCCTGCAGCCTTTCAACAAGCTTTATTAAATGCCTGAACACCAAACTCGACTTCCTCCCATGCCCAACAGAAACAGAGCAGATTGTTAGTTCAATATGACCTCTATCCTTTCATATTTGTAAAGATGAGTCTCTAATCTGCATCAAGTAGCTGGGCAATGCAGTTTATCTTGAATCTGTGAATCCATCACAGACGATGGGCACTTTTCCATGCAACCACAAAAATGCACACAGGTCTTATACGCAAAAGTCGGTATACCCACCACCAAACAGATCTATAACATTCACAGACACTTTCTCATGTGAATCTTCCAATGTGGTGTGCATGATACTCTGTACAAGGTGTCCTAATGGAGGAATTTATATTGGGGAGACTGTAAGAAACTGCAATCCAGAATAAACTTGCACAGATTCAAGATAAGGCACAAGGCCGATACAACTGTGGGAATTAATTTCTCTGGACCAGAATACTCTATGGACAACTTAAAGTTTTTAATTCTCAAAGGGAATTTTAAGAATGATAGATACAGGAACATGATGACTACATTCCAGCCATTAAGTGATGGACTGAATCTCACCCCTGGTTTTATGACCCACTATTTAGACAAAATTCACACCTCCCTCAGTTTGACTCTCAATCCCTAATCTACATTGTCTCTGCTGACCAGGCCCACTTGCTCGACCTTATCTTAATTATGCACCCCCCCCATGTACATGTTTTGCTGTAACATCCAGTAAGTGTTGTGCTTGTTTCTCAGTCTTCCATTTGATACCCTGCCTGAAGAAGGGCTTTTTGCGCTCTGAAAGCTTGCAATATGTTTTTTTTTTTTGTGTTAGCCCATCAAGGTATCACTCCCTTATGACTTATGTATTTATTAATGCAAAGGTATTCAATGTCACATAGTTATAGTTTTTTCTGGCTAACACAGTATTATTCTTGCCACGTACCATGCTCTTCTGTTAGAAACGTGATTGTGGGGGGTGCCGATAGCCGCTACACCTAACAAAAGGACTCAAGGTCTGCCGGGTACAGAAGTGTATGAGGTCCAGCCCCCAGGCTTCGTCTCATAGGCGAACTGTCTGTGTAAAACTGACAGTTCCAAAGTAGTACAATACAGTATTTAGTACAATACAGTATGTATTGTACTGCATTTTAAAAGGGATCAGACCTCTAAAAGTTGAAGTCCCACAGTTGTACAAAAATAAAATTTTAAAACGTTAAAAAGTGTCTTACACAAATAAAAGGAGTGAAAAGTGAAAAAAGTCCACCTATCCGCCCTCAAGTAATTTATTAGTAAAAGAAAAAAAAAATGAAATATTAGGTATCACTGGTTCTGTAAAGACCATGACACATGATCTAACCCCTCAGGTAAACACTGTAAAAAATAAATAAACAATGTGCCTGAACAGCCATTTTTTGTCACCTTGACACACAAAAAGCATAATATTGTGCGGTCAAAAAGTTGTATGTACAGTAACCCAAAATAGTACTAATGAAAACAGCACCTCACTGGTGAAAAACAAGCCTGTACACAAGACAATACCCAGAAACATTTAAAAAATATGTCTTTTAGAAAACGCAGACACAAAGACATGATTGTTTTTTCAAATATGCTTTCTGTGTCAGAAAATAATTAAAAGTTATATAAAATTGGTATCTTTGTAATCGTACTGACCAGCAGATTAACTCCATCCTGCCACTCCACTATAAAATTACATCAGCGGGTGGGGTTTAAAGATGGTGCCATGAAGTAGGCACCTTAGCCACCGGGACTAATGTATGCGATAAACGATAACATAGATCCCATACATTTAACCCATCAAATGGCATGGTCAAATGTGACTACAACATCTGGGAGGTCAAAAAACAACTGTGCACCAGCTCGCACCTAGCAAAGATTATGGAAGCCAGAGTGTGTATGCGGCAGCTTTTGTACTCCTTAGTGATAAGAAGCTGACACACATTACTTCCTTCGGAGCCCCTCCATAGGAACATAGGGTGTCATTTATTATCAGATATATGCCAATTTTTGGCATATACCTTTTTCAGATTCGGTCGCAATCAGTGACTTTTACCAACTCACACAAGGTCTAAAAAAGGGGGCGTGGCATGGCAATATAAAAATTCAAATCACCCCCCTTTCCCCAAAATTCAAATAAAAATACATAAACTATTAAAAAAATAAACTTCATGGGCATTGTCGCATGCAAACGCCTGAACTATTAAAATAGAAAATTCAAATAAATCTCACAAAAAATGTAATAAAAAGTAATAAAAAACTCATACTTACCCCAAAATGGTA
This sequence comes from Bufotes viridis, assembly GCA_033119425.1. Lineage (NCBI taxonomy): Eukaryota > Metazoa > Chordata > Amphibia > Anura > Bufonidae > Bufotes > Bufotes viridis. Next base: position 134,348,090 of record CM065594.1, on the reverse strand, counting down.
TCAAAAGTACAGATTGATCTGCAAAACAATGTGGCTTCACAAAGCTCCGTACACATAAAAGTTATGGGGTTTTGAATATGGTGATTAAAAAAACAATTTTTTTTTTCCAAAGTTTTTTATTTTCTTTTTTTTCAGTTTTAAAACACACAACAACCCTATACATATACAGTATCATTGTAATCGTACTGACCCAGAGAATGAAAGTAACAGGTTAGTTTTACAGCATAGTAAACGCCATAAAAAACAAAACCCATAAAACTATGACAGAATTATTTATTTTTTTATAATTATGGGATATAAATTCCCCGCTTCCCACTACATTGTATGCAACCCTAAATGGTTATATTAGAAAGTACAATTTATCCTGCAAAAAACAAGCTCATACGGCTATGTGAATGGAAAAATAAAAAAGTTATGGCTTTGGCAGGGCTGGGAGTAAAAAATAAAAAAAAAACTGAAAAATTGTGTGGTCCTGAAAGGATTAAAGTCAGCTTGTCATTTTTTTTTTCCTTGCACATTTTACACCGCAATAAGGGTGAGTTCACACTTCAGTTATTTGATCAGTTATTTCCATCAGTTATTGTGAGCCAAAACCAGTAATGAAGCCAACACAGAGATCAGGTATAAGGGAAAGATCTGCATCTGTTCTGTGTTTTTGACCTGCACCTGGTTTTGGCTCTCAATAACTGAAAGAAATAACTGATCAAATAACTGAAGTGTGAACTCAGCCTAACAAAACACAAAAAGCAATGACAGAATTTCAGCTTTTTCTTTATCCTGCTTCCCAGAAAGCAAAATAAAAAGTGATAAAAATGTAAAGTACCCTAAAATAGAACCAATGATAATGGCAACTCATCCTGCAAAATAATAAGCCCTCACTCAGCTCAGTTGAGAGAAAAATCAGTGTAAAAAAATGCTGTACTGTCACCCAGAAGCTGTTCATAAGCAACAAGGCTCCCATAAACCAAACCATCAAAATCTTCCCTGCAAAAGACAATTAAGGTGGTCTTTCCCAGCTATGGAAGGCTATGAGGCCCAGCCCCCAGGCTTATTCTCATAGATGAAATGTCAGTGTAGTATGTCTACGGAGCTGTGTGAGGGCTCATTTTCTGTGGGGCGATTTGTAGTTTTTATTAATATAATTTTGGAACGAATATGACGGTGAAGTGATGAAAAAATTGCCATAATGATTTGTTTTTGGGGGAGGGGTGTGGCAATAACTATGATGTTTATTTTTTGATTATTTATTTTGAGGTAAGGGAGGTGATTTAAATTTTTATATTATATATTTTTTAACCAGCTCCAGACCGCTGTACGAATGGATGCGTCCAGGCGGTGGCTGGTTTACTCCTCCTGGACGCATCCGCGCGTCATCTCGCGAGACGCGAGATTTCCTGTGAACGCGCGCGCGCTCACAGGATCGCGTCGGGGAGAACTTTAACTACAGCCTGCCAGCGCTGATCGTGCGCTGGCAGGCTGTAGAAGTTAAAAAAGAAATCGCATATCAGACACTGTTTTGTTAACATCGTCTGATATGCTTGCTGCTCGTTCCTCTGGTGGTCCCTTTTGCTTGGGACCACCAAAGGAAACTTATGTAAGTGCACCAATCACCACACAGACCCCCCCATCCAACCCCCCCCCCCGTCACTGATTAACCCCTGATTAACCCCCGATTAACCCCTGATCACCCCCTGTCACCCCCCCTGTCACTAATCACACCCCTGTAAGGCTCATTCAGACGTCCGTATGTGTTTTGCGGATCCATGGATCCGCATAACACAGACACTGGCAATGTGCTTTCCGCATTTTGCGGATCCGCACATTGCCAGAACTATATGGAAAATGCCTTTTCTTGTCCGCAATTGCGGACAAGAATAGGACATGCTCTATCTTTTGCGGAGCTGCGGCCGGATGTTTGGGGGCCGAAACCTGGAAGTTCGCGGCCGTAGCTCCACAAATGCTGATGCGGCGAGCACATAATGTGCTCTCCGCATCACCGCCGGCCCCATTCACACTGAATGGGTCCGCATCTATTCTGCAAAATTGCGGAATAGATGCGGACATTTTTGCGGACGTGTGAATGGGGCCTTACTTTTTTTTTTTTTTTTGCACATTTTTTGGCAGAGATTTTTTCATCCACATTGATTGATGCGAATGAAGAAATCTGTGCTGTCCATTTTTTCAGCCCAGAGGCTGAACGGAAAAAAAAAAATCTCATTACCCGTATGCTCTATATAAGGAGAATAGCAGAAACTCCTAATGCTGGCCATACAGGTAATGATTGTGGAGACCCTCAAATGCCAGGGCAGTACAAACACCCCACATGTGACCCCATTTTAGAAAGTAGACACCCCAAGGTATTCCGTGAGGGGTATGGTGAGTTCATGTAAAATTTTATTTTTTGTCACAAGTTAGTGGAATATGAGACTTTGTAAAAAATAAAATAAAAAATATATCAATTTACGCTAACTTGTACCAAAAAAAAAAAAATTTCTGTGAACTCGCCATGCCCCTCACGGAATACCTTGGGGTGTCTTCTTTCCAAAATGGGGTCACATGTGGGGTATTTATACTGCCCTGGCATTTTAGGGGTCCAAAAGCGTGAGTATCCAAATGCGTAAAAATGCCCTGTGAAATCCTAAAGGTACTCATTGGAATTTGGGCCCCTTTGCGCATCTTGGCTGCAAAAAAGTGGCACACATGTGGTATCGCCGTACTCAGGAGAAGTAGGGCAATGTGTTTTGGGGTGTATTTTTATATATACCCATACGTTGTGTGAGAAATATCGCTGTAAATGACAACTTTTTAAATTTTTTTATGCAAAGTTGTCAATTTACAGAGATATTTCTCTCACCCAACATGGGTATATGTAAAAATACACCCCAAAGCACATTGCCCTACTTCTCCTGAGTACGGCGATACCACGTGTGACACTTTTTTGCAGCCTAGGTGCGTAAAGGGGAGTAAAGTCCAATGAGTACCTTTAGGTTTTACAGGGCTGCTCACAATTTAGACCAGCCCAAAATGCCAGAACAGTACAAACACCCCACCAATGACCCCATTTTGGAAAGAAGACACCCCAAGGTATTCGCTGAGGGGCATAGTGAGTCCATGAAAAATTTAACTTTTTGTCACAAGTCAGCGGAAAGGGAGACTTTGTGAGAAAAAACAATAAAAAATCAATTTCCACTAACTTGTGCCAAAAAAAAAAATCTTCTATGAACCTGCCATGCCCCTCACGGAATACCTTGGGGTGTCTTCTTACCAAAATGGGGCCACATGTGGGGTATTTATACTGCCCTGGCATTTTAGGGGTCCTAAAGCGTGAGAAGAAGTCTGGAATCCAAATGCGTAAAAATGCCCTCCTAAAAGGTACTCATTGGAATTAGGGCCCCTTTGCGCATCTTGCCTGCAAAAAAGTGGCACACATGTGGTATTGCCGTACTCAGGAGAAGTAGGGCAATGTGTTTTGGGGTGTATTTATACATATACCCTTGCTGGGTGAGAGAAATATCTCTGTAAATTGACAACTTTGTATAAAAAAAATTTAAAAGTTGTCATTTACAGAGATATTTCTCACACACAGTATGGGTATATGTAAAAAATACACCCCAAAACACATTGCCCTACTTCTCCTGAGTACGGCGATACCACTTGAGTGACACTTTTTTTCAGCCAAGATGCGCAAAGGGGCCCTAATTCCAATGAGTACCTTTAGGATTTCACAGGGCATTTTTATGCATTTGGATTTTCACGCTTTAGGGCCCCTAAAATGCCAGGGCAGTATAAATACCCCACATGTGACCCCATTTTGGAAAGAAGACACCCCCAAGGTATTCCGTGAGGGGCATTGCGAGTTCACAGATTTTTTTTTTTTTGGCACAAGTTAGCAGAAATTGATATATTTATTTATTTTTTAATTTTTTTACAAAGTCTCATATTCCACTAACTTGTGACAAAAAATAAAATTTTACATGAACTCACCATACCCCTCACGGAATACCTTGGGGTGTCTTCTTTCTAAAATGGGGTCACTTGTGGGGTATTTATACTGCCCTGGCATTTTAGGGGTCTCTAAAGCCTGAGAAGAAGTCTGGAATCTAAATGCGTAAAAATGCCCTGTGAAATCCTAAAGGTACTCATTGGAATTTGGGCTCCTTTGCGCATCTTGGCTGCAAAAAAGTGTCACTCATGTGGTATCGCCGTACTCAGGACAAGTAGGGAAATGGGTTTTGGGGTGTATTTTTGCATATACCAATGCTGGGTGTGAGAAATATCTCTGTAAATGACAACTTTTTAAATTTTTTTATACAAAGTTGTCAGTTTACAGAGATATTTCTCTCACCCAGCATGGGTATATGTAAAAATACACCCCAAAACACATTGCCCTACTTCTCCTGAGTACGGCGATACCATGTGTGCCACTTTTTTGCAGTCTAGGTGCGTAAAGGGGCCGAAAGTCCAAAGAGTACCTTTAGGCTTTACAGGGCTGCTAACAATTTAGCCCCGCCCAAAATGCCAGAACAGTAAACACACCCCACAATTGACCCCATTTCGGAAAGTAGACACCCCAAGGTATTCACTGAGGGGCATAGTGAGTCCGTGGGAGATTTTTATTTTTTTTTGCCAGAAGTTAGCAGAAATGGAAACTTTATTATTTTTTTTTTCCTCAGAAATTGTCATTTTCCGCTAACTTGTGAAAAAAAATGAAATCATACATGAACTCACCATGCCCCTCCGCGAATACTTTGGGGTGTCTTCTTTCTAAAATGGTGTCATTTGGGGGGTATTTATACTATCCTGGCATTCTAGCACCTGAAGAAACATGACCTGTTCAAAATGCGGAAATTCCCTTTTTTGCACCAGAGTTTGTAAACGCTATAACTTTTACCCAAACCAATAAATATACACTTATTGAATTTTTTTTATCAAAGACATGTAGAACAATAAATTTAGAGAAAATTTTATATAGAAATGTAGTTTTTTTAAAAAAAATTTACAACAGAAAGTGAAAAATAATCAATTTTGATTAATAGCAAAAAAAAGTAAAAATGTCAGCAGCAATAAAATACCACCAAATTAAAGCTCTATTAGTGAGAAGAAAAGGAGGTAAAATTCATTTGAGTGGTAAGTTGCATGACGGAGCAATAAATGGTGAAAGTAGCGTAGTGCAGAATTGTAAAAAGTGGCCTGGTCATTAAGGGTGTTTAAGCTAGGGGGGCTGAAGTGGTTAAATACATTTTTTATTTTCATGGCCAAGTGTTTCTAAATTCTGTGAAGTTAGGTCAAAGCGTTCAGTGCACCCCTCAATAAATTCCTTGAGGTGCAGTTTTCCAAAATGTCATTCCAACAAAATCTGCCCTCCAAAAGCTCCTTCCCTTCTCAGCCCGGCTGTGTGCCAATACAGCAGTCTGCGACCTCATATGGTGCATTTCAGCAAAAAGTAGAATCAGGGTAATTACTAAACTAATTGGATTCGTTATGACTATCAGAAAAAATAATCTGCCAAATGAATACAAAGTTTTGGTGATTCAGTTTGGATGAATCACACAAAAACAGTGCAATTTTCCCTTTAAAAATTTGTGGGGAAACAGGAGGGAGTAAAAAGATGATGGATCACACAATACTATGAAAAAGTAACGGGGGGGGGGGGGGATTTGACTTAATTGGCTCAAAGACTAAAAGACAACCTGATCAGCCAATCAGGGCCAGGTCCTTATACTGACAACGAGTCAGGCACCATTATGTTCTCAGCTGTGGATGTGTTGTGGCATTGTCTGCCAAAAAACAATTATAGACACAAGTCAGTTACTAGGGACACTATAGAGGGAGAGAATTGGCAATATAATTGGCTAGATTTAAGAATTTTATCAGGGAAAGCTTAACGTAGAGAATGAGTTAAGCACTGGTCGCTGTCTCAGTTGTTTCATACAGCGTTTTGGCATTATAAAATCCTGAAAGAAACATATATTTTTCTGTATGAATAGCCAACCACCTTTTTTTATTAAAACTGTTTTCACAGTTCATAAGCTTTTTACTAGAACCCCAATAGCATACATTTTGCTGAAAATGCTGACCGATTGGCCTTGTTTTTTTCTAAAAACCATGCCATTCATTATTAGCAAATGCGTATCATGCTGCAATAACAGCATTTATGTACTGGTTAACTGTTAACGCATTGTATTGCTTCAAAGAATACTGGGCATTATTACCGAACATGTTTTATTGCAATAACAGCATCTACAGTATATACCAGTTAAACATGAACACATTTTATTGCACCAAGATACCCCAATTATAACTGAACATGTTCTGCTGTAATAACAGCATTTATAAACTTGTTACACTGTAGTAACTACAATAAAATAACAGCTTTATTCCACGCATTGTATTACCATTTTAAATTGTCAATACAAGTGTGCAGTATGATTGTAGAAGGGGAGGGACATTTAATTGCAACTCTGTTGTTATGGCAATTGGTAGGGAAGACACGGACAGTGAGTCCTAATTGGAACCCTGCCTGCTTTGCCTGCCTACTTGCAGTGCAAGCATGAGGCAGAAAGTCCGCAAACGGCTGGCGTTTGCCACCCCACTAAGGTGCAAGAGAGATGAAACACAGAGACAAAAACACAAAAAAGCAGAACAGGAATGGGTCAGAACTAAGAGGACAATACAGTAACAAATCGAAAGACAGAGGGTAGTCATGTAGCCAAGCCAAGATCAGAACCAGACGAGAGACACAGTACCAAGAACACGAGGCAGAATGTTCAAAAGCAAGCTAAGGTCAATATTATGAGCAATAATATGAGCAATCCAAACGCACAGCTAAAGCACAATCCAAATGCACAGCTAAGGAGTCACAGACTACAGTATTACTGGCACTGGTATAAGGCCAGGAAGGGGTTTAACCCCTTAAGGACACGGCCCTATTTCACCTTAAGGACCAGGCCATTTTTTGCAAATCTGACCAGTGTCACTTTACATGGTAATAACTCTAAAACGCTTTTACTTATCCAGGCCATTCTGAGATAGTTTTTTCGTCACATATTCATGACACTGGTAACATTTTGTCAAAAAAGTTCATTTTTTTGTATAAAAAAATAGTTATTACTTTACATTCCCCAAATGTCTACTTCATGTTTGGATCATTTTGGGAAAGCCATTTTATTTTTTGGGCTTTGAAGTTTAGAAGCAAATCTTGAAAATTTTCAGAAAATTTCAAAAACCCACTTTTTAAGGACGAGTTCAGGCCTGAAGTCACTTTGTGAGGCTTACGTAAAAGAAACCACCCAAACATGACCCCATTCTAGAAACTACGCCCCTCAAGGTATTTAAAACTGATTTTTCAAACCTTGATAACCCTTTAGGTGTTCCACAAGAGTTCATGGCAAATGGACATAAAATTTCAGAATTTCGATTTTTTTTGGGCAAATTTTCCATTTGAATTCATTTTTTCCAGGAACAAAGAAAGGGTTAACAGCCAAACATAACCCAATATTTATTTCCCTAATTCTGTAGTTTGCAGAAACACCCCATATGTGGTTGTATACTTCTGTATCGCCAAACGGCAGGGCATAGAATGAAGGGAACGCTATATGGTTTTTGGAAGGCAAATTTTGATGGACTGGTTTATTTACACCATGGCCCATTTCAAGCCCCCTGATGCACCCCTAGAGTAGAAACTCCAAAAAAGTGACCCCATTTTGGAAACTACTGGATAAGGTGGCAGTTTTGGTGGTATTCATTTTAGGGTACATATGATTTTTGGTTGCTCTATAATACATTTTTGTGAGACAAGGTAATAAAGAATAGAAATTCTGAAATTTCATCTCCATTTGCCATAAACTCTTGAGGAACACCTAAAGGGTTAATAAAGTTAGTAAAATCAGTTTTAAATACATTGAGGGGTGTAGTTTTTTTATATGGGGTCACTTTTTTGGAGTTTCTACACTAGGGGAGCATCAGGGGGGCTTCAAATGGGACATGGTGTCAAAAAACCAGTCCGGCAAAATCTGCCTTCCAAAAACCATATGGCGTTCTCTTCATTCCATGCCCTGTCATTTGGCGATACAGCAGTTTACGACCACATATGGGGTGTTTCTGTAAACTACAGAATCAGGGCAATAAATATAGAGTTTTGTTTGACTGTTAACCCTTGATTTGTTACTGGAAAAAAATGATAAAATGGAAAATTTGGAAAAAAATAGCTGTTTTGGGACCGTTTTTATTTTATTTTTGTGACTGTGTTCATCTGAGGGGTTAGGTCATGTGTTATTTTTATAGAGCAGATTCTTATGGATGTGGCAATACCTAATATGTCTACTCTTAAATTTATTTAGGTTTTACACTATAATATCCTTTGTTAAACAAACAAAAAACCATTTTAGTATCTCCATAGTCTGAGAGTCAGTTTTTTTTTTTGTCCAATTGTCTTTAGGTAGGAGCTAATTTTTTGCGGGATGAGATGACGGTTTTAATGGCACTATTTTGGGGTGCATATGACTTTTTGATCGCTTGCTGTTACACTTTTTGTGATGTTAGGTGACAAAAAACTGCTTTTTACAGTATTTTTTATTTTATTTTCCACCTGAGGGGTTAGTTCATATGTTATTTTTATAGTTCAGGTTCTTACAGACGCGGCGATACCTATTATGCATACTTTTTATTTATTTAGGATTTACACAATCATATAAGTTTTGAAACAAAAATAGTCATTTTTTAGTGTCTGCATAGCCTAAGAGCCATCATTTTTTTATTTTTTGGGAAATTTTCTTAGGTAAGGTATCATTTTTTGTGGAACGAGGTGACAGTTTGATTAGTACCATTTGGGTGTAGATACAACTTTTTCGATCACTTTTGTTAACTTTTTTGGGAAGTGAGGTGGGCAAAATTTCAATTTTATCATAGTTTTTTTTTTTTTTTTTTTATGACGTTCACCATGCGGGGAAAGTAACAAACCAATTTTATAGATCAGGTCGTTACGGATGCGGTGATATATAACATGTGTAGTGTATTTTATTTTTTTATTTTTATTAGTGATGTGTTTTTTTGTTTTTACCTTTTTTCCCTTTTTTTTTGCATTTTTTTTTGACCCAGACCCACTTGGTTCTTGAAGATCCAATTAATCTGGTGTCTGTATAATACAGTACAGTACATTATATAATGTACTGTACTGTATTTTTTACTTGACACTTAGTCTGATCAGACTTTTGCCTTTAGCAGAAGTCTGATCAGAGTTCTGTTACCATGGCAAGCAGTACGCCTTTGAAGACGTCCTGTTGCCATGGTTACCCTCCTCCGCTCCTATAACGAAGCAGCGGAGGATGGGGATGGAGGGAAGCTGGGGACTGTAGCTAGGGGGGCTGCACCAAGCACAGCAGCCCCCCACAGCAGCTCCCTCCCTCCTAACCCCTTCCATATAGCGGTCCCTACAGACCGTGGCATGGAAGGGGTTAAAAGGCTGACATCAGATACATCTCAAAGTGCTGCAAACCGCAGGTCTGAATTGACCTGCGGTTTGCAGCGATCGCCGACACGGGGGGGTCACAGTGACCCCCCTCGGCTCAGCATGTCAACATAGTTCCTTTTGCACGATCGCAGCAGGAATCATGTTTCTATCGCAATTTTTTTTTTTAACATGCAATTTTATTCAGGACGTATGGGTATGCCCTGTGTCCTTAAGGACTCGGACATTAGGGCGTACCCATACGTCCTATGTCCTCAAGAGGTTAAATAGAGCACAGAGTCCCAGGATCAGAACTTTATAGGCCATGACTAGAGATAAGCGAATGTCTCAAAAATTCGATTTGGACAGTTCGCCGAATTTCCCAAAAAGATTCGATCGAATCTTAGCGGCCCAGTGACAGAATGGTGAGATGGCAACAGCATGAGGAGTCAACTAGAGATGAGCGAATTTCTCAAAAATTCGATTCAGTTGGTTTGACTAAATTTCCTAAAATATTCGATTAGATCCTAATTTATTAGTGGTAAATCGCATTAAAAAAATGTCCTGGCTGGAGAGAGACTGTATAGTGGTGTAGAAGACTGCCTTGCAGTAACACGCATAGGGAGTCTGCTGTGCTAGTGAAATAATACTGAGTCAGTATGACACGCAGATGACAGGCGTTGCTCTTAGAATTACAGTCTATGTAATTAGGACAGCACTACTACCGGATCATACCGGACATACCGTTTTGTGGCGGTGCATTAAGTTGTTGGTGCTGGACTCTTGGTCCCACTTCACTTCAACATACCATATAGAAACTGCGGCACTCCAATAGCTGTATATCTTCAAAACCTTATTGCACCAAAATCCAAGCAACGTTTCGACTTTATTGGTCTTTATTGCTTGCATTTTGGTGCAATAAAGCTCTTAGAATCACTGCACACTTCACTTATTTGGGCAGTTATGGGGCCAAAACTGAATAAATAACCCAAGTGTGAACCCAGACTTACAAATCGATGTTAGCGCCAAGAAGAAGCACACTCTTTTTACACTGTCGTCAGCTGATTCCACATAGATGTCTATAGAACCTGTTCTATTAAAAGGTTATACAAGTAGAGCCCCCCAACAGAGTGGAGACAGTAGAGAAATAAAAGTTTCTGGACACAACTGAAGTGCTTTGCATGTGTTTATTACATTGCTGAGTACATAGAATGCCGATTGCCATTTTCAATAAAATTGACTTTTCGGCAAAAGCCTTCTTCAGGAAACTGGATGTGCAGTGTAGTGTAGTGTAAGCCGATACTGGCGCTGAATGGAGGACATGGCGGCAACAAGAGCGGCACTTTTGCCCTACACTGCATCGCCCAGAAGGCCACAGAGCCTCTATTCAGCGCCAGTATCGGATTACACTACACTTATAGTGCAGCACATCCAGTTTCCTGAGGAAGGCTTTTGCCGAAACGTCAATTCTATTGAAACTGGCAATCCGCATTCTATGTACTCAGCAATGTAATAACCGCACGAAAAGCACTTCAGTGGTGTCCAGGAACTTTTATTTCTCTACATGAAAATTGGCTTGGGAACCATTCCCTGTGACCCTGTGAATCAAGTGGAGCGCCGCCCAACCTGTGCAACACAGAGTGGAGAGAGTGTCAGCAGTAAGTTTCTGTTGACGTCACCGATTATTTTGCCCTTCCACTGATCCGTCAGAACAATAACCCCCAAAACATTGATCCTGTCTGTTGAGCATCCACCTTCATTCGGTCAGCACTTGGTCAGTAATCCATGAGTATTGCTAAAGCCAAAAAAAACAGGAGTGGATCCAAAACAGAGATGACACTTGAATGGAATCTTTGCATATCTTCTGTGTTTTGTATCCACTCCTGCTTTTGGCTACCAAATCATAAGCCAATTCTAATGCAAAATAGGGACTATGTCATACAGGCCTTACAGCTGCTACATAGACAGGAAACATTGTGCATCTCATTTTTCCTTCCTTCTGATGGATCAAAAGAAGGGTAAAAAAAAGGATGTCAGCCGGGCCAAAAAGGCAAAATACTGGCCCAGTCATGAAGTGGGGAGAGTGGGAACAGCATTAGAAGTCCACAGAGTGGTGATGTGGCAGCAGCATGAGGAGACCACAGAGTAGTGATACAGCAGCAGCATGAGGAATCCACAGAGTGGTGATGTGGCAGCAGCATGAGGAGACCACAGAGTGGTGAAGTGACAGCAGCATGATGAGACTACAAAGTGGCCTAGTGATATTGTGTTGAAGTGGCAGCAGCATGAGGTTACCACAGAGTGGCCTAGTGACATAGTGTTGAGGTGACAGCAGCATGAGGAGACTACAGAGTGGCCCAGTGACAGAATTGTGAGGTGGGGTGCAATACCAGTACCATCTGAAGATGGTAGCCAGAAGAAACAGGTCTCTTTTGTCGAAGTGTTGGTGTGGCACCATGGATGATCTAGTTTGATGCATCAGGCATCCTGGCTGATCCCCGCCTGAGTCATGTTCACAAAGGTCAGTTTCTCTACATTTTGGGTGGACAGGCGAATTCTCCTTGGGGTAACTATGGCCCCCGCTGCACTAATCACCCGCTCTGATGTCACACTGCTGGCCAGGCAGAAAAGCTTGTACAGGACGAACTCGGCCAATTGCGGCCACAAATTGAGTTTGGCTGCCCTGTAGTCCAGGTCGCACTCCAAGCATGCCACCACCTGTTCCTAACATGCTGGTTCAAGTTCTGCTCTATGTCTAGCTGCTGCTGCTGGTGAGTAGTTTTTTCAGTTGGCGGGTGAAGAAAATTGCTCATCAACGACTTTAGACTTAAGTTTCTGCTGATAGAGCTGGTACTGCAACCTACTCCCCCACCCCTCGCCCCCAAGCAGCCATGGCAGTGGAACAGATGGGTGATGGTGCACATAGGCAGCGGCCAATTGACGACATAGGATGTCTCGATAGTAGTTTACTTTGTTCTCCCACTCAGCTGGTGTAAAAAAGGCCCCATTTTGGACCGGTAGCGAGGGTCTAACATGCTGGACAGCCAGAAGTCATCCCTCTGTAGAGATGGCCTGAACTATCCGCCCGCGAACAGCTCCCGGCGAACATAGCTTGTTCGCGTTCGCTGCAGCGGGCGAACACATGCGATGTTCGGTCCGCCCCCTATACATCATCATTGAGCAAACTTTTACCAAGTACCTCACAGTCAGCAGACACATTCCAGCCAATCAGCAGCATACCCTCCCTCCCAGACCCTCCCATCTCCTGAACAGCATCCATTTTAGATTCATTTGGAAGCTGCACTTAGTGAGAGGAGGGAGAGTAGTTGCTGCTCATTTAATAGGGAAATCGATAGCTATGCTAGTGAATTCAGTGTCCACTCCAGTCCTGAAAGACTCATCTGATCTCTGCTGTAAGGACAGCGTCCTGACAGCACCCCAAAAAGTCCTTTTTAGGGCTGCAACATTAGTCTGCTTTTTTTTTTTTCTCCATAAACATATTGCAGTTGCCTGGCCTGCCTGTGTGTGAGGAGCTGCAGGCCCACAGACTGTAGTGTGCCCACCCCTGTTATCCCGTGTGGCACAGGACTTTGCATCAAAAAAAGGCATTTAATTTTTACACTTTGGTGTAATTTCAGTTGCTTGCCTGCTAGTGTGTGTCAGGCCGACTTCCAATGACAGTAGTGTGCCCACTGCCAGTGCCCACCCCTGTCATCCCGTGTGGCACAGGACTTTGCATCAAAAAAAGGCATTTCATTTTTACACTTTAGTGTAATTTCAGTTGCTTGCCTGATAGTGTGTGTCAGGCCGACTTCCACTGACTGTAGTGTGCCCACTGCCAGTGCCCACTCCTGTCATCCCGTGTGGCACAGGACTTTGCATCAAAAAAAGGCATTTCATTTTTACACTTTAGTGTAATTTCAGTTGCTTGCCTGCTAGTGTGTGTCAGGCCGACTTCCACTGACTGTAGTGTGCCCACTGCCAGTGCCCACCCCTGTCATCCCGTGTGGCACAGGACTTTGCATCAAAAAAAGGCATTTCATTTTTACACTTTAGTGTAATTTCAGTTGCTTGGCTGCTAGTGTGTGTCAGGCCGACTTCCACTGACTGCAGTGTGCCCACTGCCAGTGCCCACCACTGATACCGGGTGGCACAGTAGCTTGCCGATAAATAAAGCATTTAATTTTTAGACAGTAGTCTAAATTCAGTTGCTTGCCTGCTGCCAGTGTGTGTCAGGCCCACTTCCACAGACTGTAGTGTGCCCACTGCCAGTGCCAACCACTGATACCGGGTGGCACAGTAGCTTGCCGATAAATAAGGCATTTAATTTTTAGACAGTAGTCTAAATTCAGTTGCTTGCCTGATGCCAGTGTGTGTCAGGCCCACTTCCACAGACTGTAGTGTGCCCAGTGCCAGTGCCCACCACTGATACCGGGTGGCACAGTACCTAGCACGCGTAGTACCACTAATCTAAAAAAAAATGACAGGCAGAGGCAGGCCACCCCGCAGGGGCCGTCGTGGTCGTGGTGCTGTGATTTCTACTGTCCCTGGAATAATGCCTAGTGTTCAGAGGCCACGTACCCTGAACCCGAAAAATTCTGAGGACATAGTTGACTGGCTTAGACAGGACACCCAATCTTCAACAGCTTCTGCTAAGAACCTCGACGCACCATCCTCCTCCAGCTCAGCTTTGGTCACCTGCTCTCAAGTTACCACGCTCTCGCCCGCCGCCACCACCACCACTACCACCACAGCCACCACAGCCGCTTCACTTGATCCGTCCGAGGAGTTATTCACACATCAGTTGGATGCAATTAGTGATGCGCAACCATTATTGCCAAATGATGTAGATTACAGGGATGTGTCTCAGTCAGGCAGGATTACACACATGGACGTACAGTGTGATGATGATGATGATGTTGTACCCGCTGCTGCATCCTTTGCTGAGGTGTCAGATACAAGTGAAGCGGTTGATGATGACGATGTGTCCACGGATTCCACGTGGGTGTCTGCTCGAAGAGAAGAAGAGGGGGAAAGTTCAGAAGGGGAGACAGAGGGAATGAGGAGACGAGTTGGAAGCAGGGGGAGGTCGTCGCAAGGAGTTAGTGGCACAGTCAGACAGCATGTATCGGCAGCCAGTCAACGCATGCTGTTGCGACCACCAGAATGCCGTCATTGCAAAGCTCAGCAGTGTGGCATTTTTTTTGTGTGTCTGCCTCTGATAACAGCAATGACATTTGCAACCTGTGCCAAAAGAAACTGAGTCGTGGGAAGTCCAACACCCACCTCGATACAGCTGCTTTGCGAAGGCACATGATCTCACATCACAAACGCCTATGGGATCAACACATCAGTACAAGCAGCACACAAACTCAAAGCCACCATGCTCCTCCTGGTCCAGCATCTTCAGCCACGTCAACCACTGCTGTCCTCCCTGCCCCCTCTCAACCAACCGCAACTCCGCCTCTCACCTTAAGCAGTTCCTGCTCATCTGCCCACAGTCAGGTGTCTGTCAAGGACATGTTTGAGCGTAAGAAGCCAATGTCACAGAATCACCCCCTTGCCCGGCGACTGACAGCTGGCTTGACGGAACTCTAAGCCCGCCAGCTTTTACCATACCAGCTGGTGGAGTCTGAGGCCTTCAAAAAATTTGTCGCTATTGGGACACCACAGTGGAAGGTACCCGGACGAAATTTTTTTTCAAAAAAGGCAATCCCAAACCTCTACAATGTCATTGAAAAGGAAGTAATGGTATCTCTGGCATACAGTGTTGGGGCAAGGGTCCATCTGACCACTGATACCTGGTCTGCAAAGCACGGTCAGGGCAGGTATATCACGTACACTGTGCATTGGGTCAACCTGCTGACGGCTGACAAGCATGGAATGCGTGGCTCCGCAGCAGAGTTGGTGACACCGCCACGACTTGCAGGCCGACCTACTGCCACCTCCTCTACTTCTACTCCATCCTCTTCGATATCCTCCTCGGCTGAGTCCTCTTCTGCTGCGGTGTCTGGCTGCACATCAACTGAATCCCCCCAGCTCCCCAGGGGCTATTCCACATCCCGGATACGACAGTGTCACGCTTTCTTGGAGTTGATAAGCAGAAAGTTGCAGATATGTTACCAAATTACCGAAAGTCGGAAAGGATGCAGCAGTTCAAAACCAAACTAAAAAATATGCTTTACACAGCTTATAAGGGGGATGTCACAGCACAACGGGAATATAACAGGGGAAGAGGTGAGTGTAATCCTCCTCCTACCACGGCGGCAAGGACTGGACGATTTACAGATGTGTTGTTGATGGAGGACATGCGGAGCTTTTTCAGTCCTACACATCGCCACAGCCCTTCGGGATCCAGCCTTAGAGACAGGGGCGTAGCTATAGGGGGTGCAGAGGTAGCAGTCGCTACCGGGCCCAGGAGCCTGAGGGGGCCCAAAGACACTTGTGCCGCATAAGAAGACACACAAAGCACTGAGGGAAGGGGGGCCCAAGCTGAACTCTTGCACCAGGGCCCATGAGCCGTTAGCTACGCCCCTGCTTAGAGAGCGACTCGACCGACAGGTAGCAGACTACCTCGCCTTAACAGCAGATATCGACAGTCTGAGGAGCAATGAACGCCTTCACTACTGGGTGTGCAGGCTTGACCTGTGGCCTGAGCTATCCCAATTTGCGATAGAACTTCTGGCCTGCCCTGCTTCAAGTGTCCTGTCAGAAAGGAATTTCAGTGCAGCAGGAGGCATTGTCACTGATAAGAGAAGTCGCCTCGGTCAAAAAAGTGTTGATTACCTCACCTTCATAAAGATGAATGAGGCATGGATCCCGAAGGGACTGACAGTGGGGGATATGTTTGACTAACAAAAGGCCTGATTACATGCCTTGGCCTCAAAATTGTCCCCACGCTGCTGTATTTAATGTCTGCATACCGGATGACTTTCGTGAATTCTCCACCACCAACTAGGGTTCAAGCCACAATGTTTTAGTCACTTTTCTGCCTGGAAAACATCAATTTTTCCGGCCGCTGCTACAATAGCGGCTGCAACAATGCCATTATTTTTCAGGCATGTGTACATGCCTAATTTTTCTGTCCTATGGTGCAGCACTGTGGCTGCAAAAACAAAACAAAAAAAAAAAGGCACATACAAGTGTCAATTCCCCTTCGTGATCGTTACCTTGTTGTGGTGAAGGGGCTTGCGTATCACAATGAAGCAATCATCACCTCTATGAGTGTGTTGGCAATGTTGCCACATCCCAGATGATAAGGCCTTTGCTTCATTATGGTCAGACCAAAAGCGATCGGACGGCTGGATAATATTTCATAGAAAAAACAATAATTTACCTTTTTTTTTTTTTTTAATGTTGTATGGGTTTTTAATACATAAAATAAAAAAAATCATAATAAAGTCTCTTAATAGTTTATTAGAAATAATGCAGACAATTAAAAAAATCCCCATCAATTCCAATAAAAAGCAAGTACAGAGCTCAGAACTAAATTATTTCATGATGTCGCAATGGTTCGCTAATTCGACAATGGTTAATCAATTCGACACACGTCCCCGGATAGGGTCCGTAACAGGGATTAAACTGATAGGAATAGTACTAGTTAAGACACCACTCATATAGGGTGTCACAACACATTGCTCTGTGCACACGCAGTGCCCCAATTTGGGAGTAAGGCCTCTTTCACACGGGCGTCATGTTTGACGCCCGGATAAGAGGCGGGTGCGTTGCGGGAATATGCGCGATTTTCCCGCGCGGGTGCAAACGTTTGTAATGCGTTTTGCACGCTTGTGAGAAAAATCGCCATGTTTGGTACCCAGACCCGAAGCCGGACTTCATCACTGAAGTCCGGTTTCGGGTCTTCTGGAGAATTGATTATTTTCCCTTATAACATGGTTATAAGGGGAAATAATTGCATTCTTAATAAAGAATGCATAGTAAAATGAAGTGGAAGGGGTTAAAAATAATAAAAGTTAACTTACCTAAGCCACTTGATCGCGTAGTTGTGATCTGTCCTCTCTTTCCCTGCATCAGCTAAGAACTAAAGGACCTGTGATGACGTCACATCACATGGTCCAATCACATGGTCCATCTTACCATGGTTTGCGGTGTACGAGTGGCTGAAGTTCATGAAAAGTTTCCTGGCCATTTTCATGATGTCTTGCAGAGGAAGTGAAGACTTTAGGATCTGCTTTACAACCAGATTAAACACGTCCACCATGCAGGGTGCATTTCTCAGCCCTCCTTGACACAGCGCAGACACAATGTTCTTCCCATTGTCGGTCACCATGGTTCCGATTTTGAGTTGTCGAGGAGAAAACCAATGAGAAAACACAATAGCCAGAATATGCTTCTGGAGGCTTGATTGACCATGGGGGGATTTAAAACATAGTCAAAGAGCGTGGTAAGACAATTAAAACGTAACTTTTACTCAAAAGCTTATAAAAAATACACAATCCCTTTGATGAAATACAAAAACCAATGGCACAAATGGCTGCCAATCATATAAATAAAGGACAATTACAACAATACCTCTTGAAGGTCAAAAAGGGTGCACGGCGGCACCATAGAAAAACGTATAGCAACCGTTGGTCCTACCTTATAGATGTCAGCAGGATGTTGCAAGGAGTATATAGGCAGGACCGGAAGGGGTAGATGGAGGGGAACAGAAAAAAGAGACAGGGGTACAGGATATTAATACAAGACCCTAGACGTCCCTTTGATAAAAGGGCTACTCTGTCCCCTATAGTCCTAACCACAGGGCAACCGCCCTGAAAAGAACGACCCCGTCCAGAACCTTTCCCTAAACGGTTAAGGACCCTGTAGCACCCTAGTGCAGCTAGACCCTACATGCATGTTTCATCAGGTAGAGTCATCAGGGGACTAATATACACAGGGAGAAACAGAAAGCGATATGACAGGCACAGGCAGCATATAAACATATAGATAATATAGAGCATACCAGGGGGTGCCTATATATCACCCTTGAATTGACATTCAGGTTAAGGTCACCATGATAGCAGAGTGGCTTATAGGTGAATAGTCAGGGTCAAAGAAATAGGGGGTGCCCCAAAGTTAAGGGCTACCAATAGAGGACGCACTCCAGTATATGATGGACTGGAGGGCCGTCCTGCCAGCTGATGGACCGCTAATACTGGGGCAGTTGATGTCCTGCCAGGAGAAAACCAGGACTCAATTTCCGTGAGGGACACGGATCCGTTTCTCCCCTGTGTGGCTCTGTTAACCCAGAAAAACTAGGAGCAGAACAGCGTGACAACGTCGTGCCCTGCACATGTGGTATGCTAGAGGGGCACTGTAAATTGTCCCTGCAGTGGAGGCTGAGGAGGCAGAGGTGGACATTTTCGCAGGACCAACAGCATGAGAAAGGGGAGGCGGCGTCACCTGGCCAAGTTGCTGGTGTGGCTGGACAGGAAACACATTTACCCAGTGGGCCATAAAGGACATATATTGTCCTTGACCGTAGTTACCGTACATCTCCACACGTCGACGCTGTTGCGCACTTTGGCAGACACCGACAGGCTTAAGGACAGGCCCACCTTCTGTTCTACATATGTGTGCAGGGCTAGTACTGCCTTTTTCGCAAAGAAATGACGGCTTGGAATTCTCCACCTCAGCTCAGCACAAACTTGGAAAGGGAAGGACTGCAGCACCAGCAACTTGACCAGGAGCACGTTCAACTTCTGTGCCGCTGGATGAGTGCACGTATACTGTTGTCTCTTGGCAATCGCTTCGGTGATCAATTGCTGACAGAAGGACTGACGAGGAGTAGGAGGAGAAGCAGGAGCATCAGGACCATCAGATGATGGGAAGGACAGAAAACTCCCTTCGGCTGAGGTGGTGGAGCCTTGACTGCATGAAATTAGGTGCCTGACACTGGGTGATGCAGCAATTGCTGCGGCAGGCTGGACCACATCGGAGCCACGGTTCTCCCAGGCCACTTTATGGTGACGCTGCATGTGTTGAAGCAGGGGCGTGATGCCAAAATTGGCACCCTAGCCACGCTTCACCTTCTGCCTACAAATTCGGCAAATGGCTATATTCACCTCCTCCGGCGACCGAGCAAAAAATTGCCACACCTCTGAGTATGGCATTTTCCCCCCAACACTCCACACTGACTGCCTGCTACCGCTGCCTCTGTGAACCCCTGCACCGCTACTTTCCGGGCCGGTGGGCTCCTGCAAAGCGGTTGGTCTACCTTGAGCACATTTGGCACCCAACCTCCCACTGCTGCCATCCTACTGACTCACTGCCACGCTGCCACTCTGCTGGCTCAGCCACTGCCTCCCGCGCAAGCTGTCATTCTCTTCTCCTGATGGTGATAATGAAGCCCCTTATTCACCCGGCTCCTGAGTGCAATCGGCTACATCATCATCATCATCATCCGCTACTTGGAAGAGAAAAGACCGGCACTCGCAGCGAGTGCCGGTCTTTTCTCTTCCATGCTGTCTAGTGGGATGCCCGCCCGCTGACACGTGCACCGCCAACTCCAGAAAGCAGTGCCGACCATCCAGTGTTACATCATCAGCTACTGTCTACAAGTCACCGCTCACAACACCTTCTTCCACGCGACTCTCATCATTACTACTTGCCCGTCTACCGGAGAAAGTGGCGGATGTCTCCGCCAGATCTTGTCTGGGCAGTAGCTGCTGACTGTCTTCTAGTAGCTCATCCTCACTGAAAAGTGGAGCCGAACCTACTGCATATAATGCCTCTCACTCTGAGGGAACTGAAAATGACAGAGGAAGGTTCAGGACAGGTGGGGGCACAGGGCCTGCTCCCGGGCCATGCCAACTAAGCGTTGTGTCAGAGTAACCCACCGACTCTTGGCTGGGGGTGTCTGATGTCACTTGTGACGAATACCAAGTCAACAATTCAAGCACCACTGGGTTTCTGGTCAAGACATGACCGCTAGATGCCAACAGGAGTTCAGGTGTCACTACCAGAGCTTTGAGACATTCTCACAGCTCTGTTTCTCCACCCCTGCAATGATGTCACTACTAGAGCTTGGAGGAGTTCTCTCTGCTCTGTTTCTCCGCCCCTGTGATGAGGTCTTTACTTTCTGTTTCCTTCCTCCCAGCTGTCCCTCCTGTGTTTGATTGCTCTGCCTTTAAATTACCCCTTCTCCTTTGTTGGGTGCGGATTATACTTTTCATTTGAGCAGTATCTCTCGCTTGAGTATCTTCACTTGTGTGATATCTTTTCACTGGACCTGTGTTCTGCTGAAGCAAGTACTTCGGATATTGTCTGCTGACTTTGGATCTGTTTTCACTGCTGCTGCAGCTCCTTCAGTTAAGTGTGCAGACATTGTGTGTTTCTGTTTGTTTGCTGACTGGATCCGAGGCGACCCCGGTTCCATCCATATACTGAGCAGGGCACCGGTGGCCGTGCCCCTTCCACTATTGTAGGGGTTACAGTGGTCATCAGCCTTAGGTACGTGGGCATGTCTCGATCCACCATCTGGATCTGGACATGGGCTTAGCAGAATAGGGAGAGCTTTTAAGGTCTGACAGGGGTCACCCTTTATGTTCCCTAGTTTGGGTCCGGTCAGTAGCTAATTCACTGTGTATGCTCTTGTTGCTCACATACAGCCGTGGCATTATAATCCGCCGAAACCGTCCTATTTGACATGGATCCGCTTTCTGACCTGGTTGACCGCATGCAGGGTCTTTCTTTGGAGGTAGCGGATCTCCGTCAATCTATGACTCAGCTTCAAGCATTGGGCTCGGCTCCGGCCCATGGAGTCTGTTGCGAGCCAAAGGTCTCACTTCTGGAAACGTTCTCCGGGGGCAGTGAGAATTTTGTTCGCTTCAGAGAGGCATGCAAACTCCATTTTTGCTTGTGTCCCCATTCCTCTGGTAATGAGGAGCAGAGGGTGAGGATTGTCATCTCCCTGCTCAGGGGTAATGCTCAGACTTGGGCTTTTTCGCTGCCATCGGAGGATCCCTCCCTTCGATCCGTGGAAAGATTTTTTGTGGCCCTGGGGCAGATATATGATGACCCGGATCGTGTTGCTCTGGCTGAATCTAACTTACGTTTTTTATGCCAGAACAAACTGTCTGTGGAGCTTTATTGTTCTGAATTTCGGAGATGGGCAGCTGATTCAGGTTGGAATGATGCTGCACTCCGGAGTCAGTTCTGTCATAGTCTCTCAGAGAGATTGAAAGATGCGTTTGCTTTCCATGAGAGACCAACGTCCTTAGAGTCTGCCATGTCATTGGCGGTACGCCTTGACAGGTGTCTAAGAGAAAGAAACGAGACCTCTCTGTCCAGCCATTGTCAGTCTAGGGGCAGTGGTGCGGACTCATTCAGTGTGCAGGGGCCTCATCCTGTCTCGGTCCCCTCTGAGGAGGAGCCTATGCAGCTAGGTCGACTTGCCCCTGATAAAGGAGGATTTAGTCCTCAGAGAATGGTGTGTTTTTGTTGTGGGGGCATTGGTCATTTGGCAAATGTTTGTCCGTCTAGTAAATTCATGAACTGTACTAAGAGTGATAATAAGAGAAAAACCTCAAAGGTAAATCATCAAACTCTGCTTCATCTGCTACCTTGGGCAAAGTTGATGTAGGAATTGATGCTTTTCCTCTGACCTGCAGTTCCCGTTTTCTCCTTTCTGCCAGGGTGGCGCTAGAGAGCAAAGTCATTTCTTGTGAAATTTTTGTCGATAGTGGAGCGGCCGTCAATCTTATTGACACTCAATTTGTAGCCATGCATGGTTTTCAGGTTTGCACATTAGAAAAGGATATACCTGATTTTGCTATTGACTCTGCTCCACTCTCACAGAGATCCCTGAAGGGCATTGTTCACAATATCCGGTTAGCTGTAGGTGACACTCATGTGGAGGATATATCTTGTTTTGTCCTTAACGGATTGCCTTCTCCTCTAGTTTTGGGGTTACCCTGGCTCACTAGACATAACCCCACTATTGATTGGCAAGGAAGGCAAATAAATGAGTGGAGTGAGTTTTGTAGAGAGAATTGTCTCACAGCGACTGCAGAGGTATCTACTAAAACTGTGCCATCATTTCTCTCTGATTTCTCAGACGTGTTTTCCGAGAGCGGTGTTCAGGAGCTACCTCCTCACCGGGAGTTTGACTGTCCCATTAACCTCATTCCCGGAGCCAAGCTACCAAAAGCACGCCTGTACAATCTCTCACAACCGGAAAGAAGCGCAATGCGAACCTATATCTCTGAGAGTCTCGATAAGGGGCATATTCGTCCCTCAAAATCACCTGTTGCTGCGGTTTTTTTTTTTTGTTAAAAAAAAAGATGGCTCTCTGAGACCTTGCCTAGATTCTAGGGAGCTGAACCGTATCATGATTCGCGATCCCTATCCCCTTCCTCTGATCCCGGACCTCTTCAACCAAATTGTTGGGGCCAAGGTTTTTTCCAAATTGGATTTGAGAGGCGCGTACAACCTGGTCAGGGTCAGAGAGGGGGATGAATGGAAAATGGCCTTTAATACCCCTGAGGGTATTGCCTTTTGGCTTGATGAATGCTCCGGCCGTCTTTCAGCATTTTGTTAACAGTATTTTCTACCATTTAATGGGGAAATTTGTATTGGTGTATCTTGATGATATTTTGATTTTTTCCCCTGATGTTCAGACCCATCAGGATCATCTTTTTCAGGTTCTGCAGATTCTGCGGGAAAATAAATTGTACGCCAAGCTGGAGAAATGTGTTTTTATGGCATCGGAGATTCAATTTCTGGGTTTTCTCCTCTCTGCTTCTGGTTTTCGCATGGATCCGGAGAAGGTCCGTGCTGTGCTTGAGTGGGAGCTTCCTGAGAATCAGAAGGCATTGATGCGCTTTCTGGGTTTTGCGAACTATTACAGAAAGTTCATTTTGAATTATTCCTCTGTTGTCAAACCCCTCACTGACATGACAAAAAAGGGGGCAGATTTTTCCTCTTGGTCGGAGGAGGCACTTGCAGCTTTTTCTAAGATTAAAGACAGTTTTGCGTCTGCTCCCATCTTGGTGCATCCCGATGTTTCCTTACCTTTTATTGTAGAGGTGGATGCTTCCGAGGTGGGTGTCAGTGCGGTTTTGTCCCAGGGCCCTTCTCCTGCCAAATGGCGACCCTGTGCCTTTTTCTCTAAAAAACTCTCCCTGGCAGAGAAAAACTATGATGTGGGAGATAGGGAGTTGTTGGCTTTCGAGGAATGGCGCCATTGGTTGGAGGGGGCCAGGAACCCTATCACCGTTTTTACCGACCATAAGAATCTGGCGTACTTGGAGTCGGCCAAGCGTATGAATCCGAGACAGGCCAGATGGTCTCTGTTCTTCTCCAGATTCAATTTTGTCGTTACATTTCGCCCTGGGTTAAAAAATGTGAAGGCTGATGCTCTCTCTCGCTGTTTTCCGGGAGGAGGAAACTCCGAGGACCCGGGTCCCATTTTGGCGGAGGGGGTAGTTGTTTCTGCTCTGTATTCTAATTTGGAGGCCGAGGTCCAGGCTGCCCAGACTGAGGCACCTGCCGGTTGTCCTTCTGGGAAGTTGTTTGTGCCTCCTGAGTTACGTCACAAACTCTTCAATGAGAATCATGATACTGTTCTTGCTGGTCACCCCGGGAGTAGAGCCATGGTAGATCTCATTGCTCGGAGATTTTGGTGGCCGGCTCTTCGTAAGTCGGTGGAGGGTTTTGTGGCTGCTTGTGAGTGCGCTTCGTTCACGGCCTTCAGGTCCCCTTCTCCCGTTACCCATACCTTCCCGTCCTTGGACACACCTGTCCATGGACTTTATCACGGATCTTCCTCGTTCCTCAGGGAAGTCGGTGATCCTGGTGGTGGTGGACCATTTTAGCAAGATGGCCCATTTTGTACCCTTCCCTTGTTTACCCAATGCTAAAACGTTGGCGCAAGCTTTTGTCGACCATATTGTTAAATTGCATGGCATTCCCTCTGATATTGTTTCCGATAGAGGCACGCAGTTTGTGTCCAGATTCTGGAAGGCTTTCTGTTCTTGCCTGGGGGTTCGGCTGTCTTTCTCTTCTGCTTTTCAGTCGAATGGTCAGACTGAACGCGTCAATCAGAATCTGGAGACATATTTGCGCTGTTTTGTGGCAGAGAACCAGGAGGATTGGTGTTCGTTTCTCCCTCTTGCTGAGTTTGCTCTGAACAACCGTCGTCAGGAATCTTCTGATAAGTCGCCTTTCTTTGGTGCATATGGGTTCCATCCGCAGTTTGAGACATTCTCAGGAGGGGCTCCTTCTGGTTTGCCTGAGGAGGAGAGGTTTTCCTCGTCTTTGTCTACCATTTGGCAAAAGATTCAGAGTAATCTAAGAAAGATGAGTGAGAAATATAAGCGTGTGGCTGATAAGAGACATGTGCCTGGTCCGGACCTGAATGTGGGTGATCTGGTGTGGTTGTCTACAAGAAATATTAAACTGAAATATTAAACTGAAGGTTCCCTCCTGGAAATTGGGTCCCAAATTTATTGGGCCTTATAAAATCTTGTCAGTCATCAATCCTGTTGCCTTCCGTCTTGATCTTTCACGGGTTTGGAAGATACATAATGTATTTCACAGATCTCTTATAAAACCATATGTCCAGCCCACGGTACCCTCCTCTTTGCCTCCTCCTCCGATTTTGGTTGATGGCAATCTGGAGTTTGAGGTTTCCAGAATTGTGGACTCTCGCATTGTCCGCGGTTCTCTTCAGTACTTCGTTCATTGGAAGGGTTATGGTCCTGAGGAGAGGATGTGGGTTCCGGTGTCGGACATTAAAGCCACTCGCCTCATCAGAGCTTTTCATAGGGCTCATCCGGAGAAGGTGGGTCCTGGGTGTCCAGAGTCTACCCGTAGAGGGGGGGGGGGGTACTGTCACTACCAGAGCTTTGAGACGTTCTCACAGCTCTGTTTCTCCACCCCTGCGATGATGTCACTACTAGAGCTTGGAGGAGTTCTCTCTGCTCTGTTTCTCCGCCCCTGTGATGAGGTCTTTACTCTCTGTTTCCTTCCTCCCAGCTGTCCCTCCTGTGTTTGATTGCTCTGCCTTTAAATTACCCCTTCTCCTTTGTTGGGTGCGGATTATACTTTTCATTTGAGCAGTATCTCTCGCTTGAGTATCTTCACTTGTGTGATATCTTTTCACTGGACCTGTGTTCTGCTGAAGCAAGTACTTCGGATATTGTCTGCTGACTTTGGATCTGTTTTCACTGCTGCTGCAGCTCCTTCAGTTGAGTGTGCAGACATTGTGTGTCTGTCGCCTGTCTGTCTGACATACTGTATAATAAAAGAATTAAAGGGATTCTGTCACTAGGATTAATGCTATAGCGATATTTATATGTACCCATCCGTCTCCTTGTACGATCTGTTGGAGCCCAGCCGCACCCACTGATCCGGAGCCCAGCACCGCCTACCCCATAATTTATTCACTTTACTTGCCCTGACGTCAATTCTTCTCAATCTCGCGCAGGCGCAGTGGACACTGTAGTCTGCGCCTGTGCGGTCTACTGGCACTGGCTTTGACGAGTCAACTGCGCATGCTCTCACGTTCTGCTGCCTGTGAGAGCTGGCGCACGCGCAGTTGACTTGTCTAAGCCATTGCCAGTAGTCCGCACGGGCGCAGACTACAGTGTCCACTGCGTCTGCGCGAGATTGAGAAGAATTGACGTCAGGGCAAGTAAAGTGAATAAATTAAGTGGTAGGCGGCGCTGGGCTCTGGATCGGTGGGCGGCGGCTGGGCTCCAACAGATCGTGGGACAACCCCTTGGGCATCTTACCAAAGTAATTTACATATCAAAAACATCGATTTTTATAAAAATCTAAGACATATGGAGCAGTAATAGTGGGATCATTTTAAACACAATAAGGAGACGGATGGGCACATATAAATATCGCTATAGCGTTAATCCTAGTGACAGAATCCCTTTAAATTTAAATTAAAATAATACCCCCCAAAAAAGGCTGTAGTACAATGTTACTTTACCGCTGAACGGCAATTAAGACATTTTTTTTTTCTGATTAATAAACTCCCACACCGAAAAAAAAAAATCACAATTCATCGAAGAAGGGCAATTAAGACGTATTCTTTTTCCTATAACTACACCCCAAAATAAGAAATTTAACAATCACAATTCACCGCAGAACGGCTAATAGGACCTACATATATTTCCTTTTTCCACACCACTTAAATGACTGTAGTACAATGTTACTTCACCGCTAAACGGCAATTAAGACGTATATATTTTTCTCTGATTAATAAACTCCCTCCCCCCCCAAAAAAAAAAAAAAAAACACTATTTACTACAAAGTCAATTAAGTATTCTTTTTCCTATTTCTACACCCCCAAATAAGAAATATAACAATCACAATTTACCGCAGAATGGCTAATGGGACGTATGTATCCCATTAATACACCCCGTAAATGGCTGTAGTACAATGCAATTTCACCACTGAATGGCAATTATGACATATTTTTCCCTTTTTTTTCTATTAATACACACCAAAAATAACAAAAAAAAAAAAAAAGTTAAATCAACGCAGAACGGCTAATGGGACGTAAGTATCTTTCCTATTAATACACCCCGTACCTGGCTGTGGTACAATGTAACTTCACTGCTGAACGGCACTTATGACATATATTTTTCCCTATTAATACACCCCCCAAAAAAAGTTAAACAATGTAAAATCAACGCGGAATAGCTAATAGGACATATGTATCTTTACTATTATTACACCCCGTAAATGGCTATATCACACAAAACTTGCACCCCAATCACAAGCAAGGTTTGCTGGAATTAGTGATGTATCATATAGTGCAAACAACCTAAGAGCAGCAGTATAACACCAATTTGGATCCCCAATTAGTGCAGCAAGGTGTATTAGAATCGCTCCTAATACCCAGGCTGTACACTCTACTATTGCAACCTGTTTTCCTTTTATAGTGTAGATGATGCCTCCCTATCCTTTCCCTACACCATGACTACTCTTTCCCTGAACTTCTAAATTGTTTTTTCAGCACAATAAAGTCTTTCCAAGCACTGTCCCTAGCTCCAGCTGACGTCTTTTCCTGCACTGAGCCCACTGAAAAATGACAGAATCCAAAATGGCTGAGGCTATTTATAGGGCTGTGACATCACAGGGGCTGACTGGCTGCTAAATGGCTGCATGCATGGCATAGTGGGTGATCCCTCATTCTCAGAGTTCTTTGTTTCATGTCCTAGCACGTGCAGCAGACATTTTAGGAAAAAATTTGATTCATTACTACGAAATTCGGATTCAGCACAAATCGAATTTTTCCTGAAATCCGGATCAAATTCCACTTCGTCATCTTCGATTCGCTCATCTCTAGAGTCATCTCATTGGCCCAGTTACAGAGTGGTGAGGTGGCAACAGCATGATGTGTCAAAGTGGCCCACTAACAGAGTGGTGAGGTGGCAACAGCATGAGGAGTCAACATAGTGGGCAAGTTACAGTCCAAGTATGCCACCACCTGGTGCTTCAGGTTCTGCGTCATGTCTTTCTGCTGCTGGTGGGTCGTTTCTTCACTAGGCGGGTGAAGAAAAGTGCTCATCAGAGACTCTAGACCAGTGATGGCTAATCTCCAGCACTCCAGCTATGGTAAAACTACAACTCACAGCATGCTCCATTCATTTATGTGCAGTTCTGAGTACAGCAAAGCAAGTGTGAATCTTGGGAGTTGTAGTTTTACCACAGCTGGAGTGCCGGAAGTTAGCCATCACAGCTCTAGACTTAAGTTGCTGCTGATTGAGCTGGTACTGCTCCTGCTCCTGCTCCCCCACCCCCCTCTAGCAGCCATGGCAGCACCTGAGCGCATTGGGCCCTCCAGTTAGAGCTTCATGAGGATGGGCAATGGTGCAAAAAGGCAGCGGCCAACTGACTAAATAGTATGTCTCGATAGTAGTTCAGTTTATCCTCCTTCTCAGTGGGTGGAAAAAGGCCCCCATTTTGGACTGGTAGCGAGGGTCTAACATGGTGGAGAGCCAGCAGTGATCCATATGCTGAATTGTGACACTTTGGCTGTCACTACGCAAGCAACTGAGCATGCATTGGGCCATTTTCGCAAGGGACTCGAAGGGACTCCCAACCTCCATCTCCAACGCATACTGCCACTGTGTCTTGGGGTTATCGGCTTGATCTTGCTCATCGCCCTCTATCTCCTACGGCTTCTCCTGCTCCTCCTCTCCTGTCACTTCTGCAGAAAAACCACCCATTTCTGTATACATCGCATGTGCATGAATGTCCTTCTCCTCCTCTATTTAACCCCCACAGGGCTCAGGTGACCATGAGATGTAGGTGCCACATCTCCTTTCCTTTGGCCAGACAAATTAAGCAGCATCTGTTCCAGGACATGAAGCAGTTGAATGATGTTGTTTATCCTGTAGCCCTGGAGACTGACCTCCTCAAAGGGTGTGAGCAAACGGCAGGTGTCATGCATGAGCTACCACTGTCTAAAGTCAAAGTTACACAGGGGAGTGCTCCTGTCCACCTGCATCATCAACAAATCAATTTTGGCCTTCCCCTACTCATATAGTCAGTCCAACATGTGGAGGGTGGAGTTCCAATGGGTGAAAAAGTCGCATATCAAGCGATGTTGGGGAATGCCATTCTGCAGCTCAAGAAGGGTGTGTGCTTTGCAGCATAAGAGTGGCTGAAGTGCATGCACAGTTCCCTAGCCATTATCAGAATGTCTTGCAGATGGGTGGAAGACTTCAGGAACTGCTTTACAACCAGATTAACCACATGCACCATACAGGGTGCATGGTTCAGCCCTTTTTGATGCAGCGCCGACACAATGTTCTTCCCGCTGTCAATGGCCATGGCTGCGATCTTAAATTGGCGACGAGTCATCCAGGATTCGATATCTTGATATAGGACGCGGAGCAGTTCCTCCCCTGTGTGACGTGGTTCGCCCATGCAAACTAGGTGCAGAACAGCGTGACACCGCCGTGCCCTGCACATGTGGTATCCTGGAGGAGCACTCCGAATTGAAGTGGCCTGCAGTGGAGACTAAGGACCCACCGCTTGAGACCATGGAAGCAGCAGTGCTGTCACCTGGCTAAGTTGCTGGTGTGGCTGGGCAGGAACCACATTTATCCAGTGGGCCATAAAGGATATATAATTTCCTTGACCAAAGTTATAACTCCACATGTCGGCGCTGCCATGAACTTTAGCAGACACAGACAAGCTTAAGGACTGGCCCAACTTCTGTTCAACATAGTGTGCAGGGTTGGTACTGCCTTTTTGGACAATTAATGATGGCTTGGGACTCTCCACCCTGGCTTGGTTCAAGCCATCAGTTCTCTGAAAGGTACAGAGTCCACCACATGGAAAGGGAGGGACTGTAGTACCAGAAACTTGGCCAGGAGTATGTTCAGCTTCTGCACTATTGGATGAGTAGGAGGAGGAGCAGGAGCATTAGGACCAGTAAGTGATGGGAAAGAAACTCAGCTCCCTTCTGCTGAGTTGGTGGAGTCTTGACTGCAGGAAAAGGGGTGCGGGCCACTGGGTGATGCAGCGGTTTCTGCCTCAGGCTGTACCTCTACATTAGCACCATGGTTTTCTCAGGTCTCGTTATAGTGACGCTGCATGTGTTGATGCAGGGCCTGGGTGCCAACATTCGCACCCGGGCCACGCTTCACCTTCTGCCCACAGACTCTGTAAATAGCCATGTTGACATACACTGGCAGCTTGATGAAAAATCGTCACAAAGCCTAGTATGGCATTTTCCCCCCACTCTGTGCTAACTGCCTGCTACCGCTGTCTTCGTGAACCTCTGCACTGCTACTTCTTTCCATATAGGTAGGGTCCAGCGTTGCGGGCTTTCTACTCTGGGCACGTTTGGCTCCTGATCTACCACTGTCGCCTCCCTGCTGACTTACGGCCACGCTACCACCTTGCTGGTTCAGCCGCTGCCTCACATGCAAGCTGCCACCCTCTTTTCCTAATGATGATGAAGCCCACTTTTCATCCGTCTCCTACGTGCAATCTGCCACATCATCCTCCACTACTGTCTGCACGTCACTGATGTCACCCTCACCAGTCTCAGGGCCACATGCCTGACCACTCGCATCACCAGCTCCCTCGTGACTCTCATCATCACTACTTGCATGCCTACCAGAGAAAACAGTGAATCTCTTGGTAGCTGCTGACTGTCCTCTAGAATCTCGTCCTCGCTGAAAAGTGCAGCCAAGCGGACGGCATACAATACTTCACGAGCTGAAAAAACAGAAAATACCAGAGGCAGGTTGAGGGCAGGTGGGGGCACAGAGCTTTTTCCCAGGCTATGCCAACTAAGCATCATGTCAGAGGAACCCATCGACTCCTGGCTTGGGGTGTCTGATGTCACTTGCAAAAAAGTAGAAGACCGAGTCAACCATTCAAGGACTGCTGGGTTGCTGGTCAAGACACGACCGCCAGATGACACTGGCAGCTCAGGCCTGTTGCTGCGACTGCTCCTGCCACCCCCACCTCCCACCCCTTCTTCTGCTGATACTTCTACCTGCTACAGATACATTTTGGCCACTGCACTTTCCATTAGAAGGGCCTGTCAAATTAAAAGAATCTGCAAGGGGAAAAGAGCAATACTATCAAACTACAATTTCACCCCAGAAGCATGGATTAATGGATGTAGTTATATATCAACTAAATACAACCCCAAAACTGGTTGTCTCAAACTGCAATTTCACCCAAGAAGGAAGGATGAATGGAAGTAGTTATATATCAACTAAATACACCCCAAAACTGTTTGTATCAGAGCACACTTTCAGTACAGAAGCAAGGATGAATGGAAGTAGTTATATATCAACTAAATACACCCCAAAACTGGTTGTTTCAAACTACAATTTCAACCCAGAAGCAAGGATGAATGTAAGTACTTTTATATATTTAAAATAAATATATAAATTACTGCAAAGGTGCACTACAATATATACAATTGAAATACTAGGCTAAATACTCACGCTAGATGTTAAAATGAGACTTTAGCCAATATATCCGCGTCAAGATATCTCAGTTGGCAATGCACCTGATAGGTGCTAAGGTCTGACTCACAACCAAGCTTCCACAAACCTCCAAAGTAAGATCACAAATACAATGGGAGGAGGCTGTGAGCCTGCCTGCCGAGCTGTGTGTCTAACTGTTTGTGTGCATCCACACGGAATATCAGTGGCCCAATATATAGATCGGGTGAAAAAACCGAACAATATATGTTGATATTTGATAATATTCACAATAATCAAAGTACTGGCTCACTCAGCGGTGAGTCCCTGTGTGATAATTGCACTGTGATAGTCAGCAAACAACAGCACTATATATCATAATGCACGATCATAAGTCCTGGACATAAGCTATTGCAATTGATTGTTCTTGTACTGATACTTTGATTTTTTTTAGGATTAAGGACTGACACCCCAACTGTATTCAATCAACGTCTGTGAGTACAGTGCACTGTATTGCCAACAAAAAGTACCATCCCAGCAAGGTAATCAAGTCTGCGTTCCCACCTGCACCCGAAAGTGAGAACGGCGCATACCTCCGCACGTGACACAGCTCGCTGGATGCCAAGACGCAGAGACGTCGGCAAACACATGGAGGAACTTTTGTCGCATTGCCACTCCAAAGCAAACAGGGGCAGGTGAAGGTAAGCCCACACGAGTGGGAGCATATCTAATAACCAGTAGCAGACATGAGAATAAGATTCGGATGTGGAAATCCTATCACATCATGAATATTGCCTAGTAAGTCCCACAACTGTTACAATCCGCGGAACCCACTATTGTTGGGACCACTGAGGAACTACAGCAATATTTGGGATAACACGAAACATTATAAACCAGTGTTCCAGCTTAAAAACCACCTTGGGGACCCGATCAAGGGAACGATTAATTTTGATTACATCAAAGTATCAGTACAAGAACAATCAATTGCAATACCTTATGTCCAGGACTTATGATCGTGCATTATTATATATAGTGTTGTTGTTTGCTGACTATCACAGTGCAATTATCACACAGGGACTCACCACTGAGTGAGCCAGTACTTTGATTATTGTGAATATTATCAAATATCAACATATATTGTTCGGGTTTTTCACCCGATCTATATATTGGGCCACTGATATTCCATGTGGATACCGTAATTTCTATATTTGGGCCAACAGCAACCCACACCATCCACCATCATCTAGGTGGACTAGCTGATAAAAGAATACGGCATCATACACGGAACACAGTAGATTAATTCTCTGTCCCCCACCGCATGGGCATTGTTACTGTTTTTATTGTCTTAAGGTATTATTATTAACAAATAAATTTTCGATTATAATTCCATATTAGAGTGCCAATCCATATATTTATCATTGCTGTACGAAACATTTTGAAGGGTGATTTAAAGTAGGATTAGAGCACCACCCATGAGAAAGAGGAAGTGAGCTTTCTCTATACTATATACCGTGTATCTAATCTTATCATGTGTAATACTGCCTGCCGAGCTGTGTATCTAATCCTATTATATGAGATACTGTCTGCAGAGTCGTGTATCTAAGCCTCTTGTGTGTGACACTGCCTGCTGAGTTGTGTATCTAATCCTATCATGTGTGATACTGCCTGCTGAGCTATGTATCTAATCCTATTCTGCGTGATACTATCTGCTTTGCTGTGTATCTAATCCTAGCACGTGTGATACTGTCTGCAGAGTCGTGTATCTAAGCCTATTATGTGTGATACTGCCTGCTTAGCTGTGTATCCAATTCTATCATGTGTGATACGTTTTTCTAAAATGTGTATCTAATCCTGTCGTGTGTGATAATTTCTGATGAGCTGTGTATCTAATTCTATCATGTGTGATACTGCCTGCTGAGCTGTGAATTTAATCCTATTCTGCGTGATACTGTATGCAAAAGTTGACAGACCAAATTCCCCTTTTAATGCACCGCAAACAACCGCAAACAGTCCATTTGCACAACCGCAAACTCCCCATTTGCACAAGGTTGGATATCAAGCTAGCCATGTCCCGGTGATGTCATTGAAGGTTTCTTCCTCCACCCAGCCACGTACAACACCAAGGGTCCCCGAAAGGTGAATTGAATTGAAAACGCTGGCTCCCTCCCCTTTGTTTTAATCCACGGTCACTGCGTCTGTGGAAGTCGGCCTGACACACACTGGCAGCAGGCAAGCAACTGAAATTACACTAAAGTGTAAAAATTAAATGCCTTTTTTTGATGCAAAGTCCTGTGCCACACGGTATGAGTGGTGGGCACTGGCAGTGGGCACACTACAGTCAGTTGAAGTCGGCTTGACACACACTGGTAGCAGGCAAGCAACTGAAATTAGACTAAAGTGTAAAAATTAAATGCCTTTTTTTTATGAAAAGTCCTGTGCTACACGGTATGAGTGGTGGGCACTGGCAGTGGGCACACTACCGTCAGTGGAAGTCGGCCTGACACACACTGGCAGGCAACTAACCTTAGATTAAAGGGTAAAAATTAAATGCCTTTTTTTATGCAAAGTCCTGTGCCACATGGTATGAGTGGTGGGCACTCATACCACTCACACAAAGGCAGGCCAGGCAACTGCAATATATATATATGGAGACAAAAAAAAAAAGCAGTCTAATGTAGCAGCCCTAAAAAGAGCTTTTTGGGGTGCTATCAGGACGCTGTCCTTGCAGCAGAGATCAGATGAGTCTTTCAGGACTGGAGTGGACACTGAAATGGATGCTGTCCAGGAGATGGGAGGGTCTGGGAGGGAGGGTATGCTGCTGATTGTCTGGAATGTGTCTGCTGACTGTGAGGTACAGGGTCAAAGTTTGCTCAATTGATGATGTATAGGGGGCGGACCGAACATCGCATATGTTCGCCCGCCGCGGCGAACGCGAACAAGCTATGTTTGCCGGGAACTGTTTGCCAGCGAATAGTTCGGGCCATCTCTAGTTCCTTGCTGGGTGCAGGGTTTTTTGGCAGTGCAGGAAAATAGGATTAATACAGTAGTTGTGGAAAGCAGAAACATTGTTTGCAGTGCATATTTCATTAGTTACAATTCTGGTATAATTTGATTTTGTGCACTTAGGAAGTTTGCTTTTTGGATGAAGACCAATGTCTCAAGAGAACTAAAGTCTTACATTTACACTTCTAGGTGTGAACAATTGAGGATTGCCTGTATTTAACTTAACCAGGGACTAATCAAAGAACAGCTGGATACAATGGTGAATAGTCAGAGCAAACAAACAGCTAATAAAGAGATGGAATGGAGACTGGAACCTTGAAATAAGAAGTAGTGATGGCAAAGCATGCTCGGACGAATATCTGTTTGGCTCGAGCATCGCTATGCTCGGAACATGGCGGTACTTGACCGAGTACTGCATGTGCTCAAGCGCAATGCTCGAGTCTCCACCCCACACGTTTAGCTGGTTTTAAGCAGCCAATAAAGATGCAGGTAAGTACTGCCCTCACTGTAATGGCAGTAGCCATGTTGGCTGCTGGCATTGCAGTAATTGGCTGGCCGGATGTTACCCGATAACGCATGTTCAGCTCAGAAATAGACAGGGAGAGCAGAGCTTAGGAAGGGAAAGACATAGTAGGAAGTGAATTTCACAGTTTTTATTCTGAGAAAGCTTTTCCAAGACCCAAAAGTCCTTTTAAGGACTACTGTGTGTATGTGTTTTAGAGCAGCAATTTATTTAACTTCTGCAGTCTCAGGGACAGTTCTTCGGAAGGGACAGATAGTGCAGGGAGAGAAATTTGCTGTTTTTACTACCAAAAGCTTTTCAAAAACCCCAAAGTGCTTTTAAAGACTACTGTGTGTGTTTGACAGCAGCAAGATTTATTTTATTTTATACCTATTAGTGACATATACTGTACATCATCCGCAGACTGTGGATTTAATAATCTGTGCCACATCTAATGTTCATAGTGTGTGGCTTTGTGTAAAAAAATACTGAACTACATCTGCAAACAGTGTCTGCATTACAAATTCCAATAATCTGGGCCTAATATATTGTCCATGATCTGTGTTGTTCTGTAACCAATACTGTACTACATCTGCAAACAGTGTCTGTATTGCAAATTCCAATAATCTGGACCTAATATAGTGTCCATATACTGTGGGTTTCTGTGACATATATTGTCCTGCATCCAAAAACAGTGTCTGTAGCGGCAATCTAAATAATATGGGCCTAATGTAGTGTCCATACTGTGTCTTTCTGTGACAAATTCTGTATTGCATCAGAAAACAGTGTCTGTAGCGCAAATTTCAATAATTTGTGCCACATATACTGTGTGTACATTTAGTACATATCACTGGTATATACTGTACTTTATCCGTAGACGGTGTATGCTAGTCTGTGACATTATCAGGGCTACATCTCCTGTGAAATATGTGAGTATCCCAAATACCTTTTTTAATTTATTGGTGCCTATGCTTACAAATCCTATGCTACTGTATGTAAGACATACGTTTAGTAATGTATGACATAAACATGAATTGCGAGGGCCTGTAGGTGAGCTGCAGGTGAAATGAACCTAAAAAACATGAATTGCGAGGGCTGCAGGGGAGCTGACCCTGGTAAACATTATCTGTGAGGGGCTGCAGGTGAGCTGACCCTCTAAAACATTATGAGCAAGGGCAGCCTAAAAAGCATGTTGATATGATGGAGGAGGAGGAGGAGTAGAGAAGTCAGGGGAAATCCAGGCCTTGTTAAATGACCTGTCAGCATTTTCAGTTGACAGACGTATGCGCTTTTCAGTTATTCCCCTTACGTCCTACCAGCAGCACAGATGGGGTTAACTGCCCCCTGTGGACTGATAGGACCGGCGGAATGTTTAATGAGCCACAAGAATAAAACCAATCAAAAACGTCCTGCTCCCTTAAAGGGGGGAGCTTCCCCACAGAACACCGTATTTTTTTTTGTCCTCTTCGGACTTTTGGACTGGCGGCAGGCTCCCTCTGTTGTATGGAGGGAGCTGTACATGCTGCTTTTCCCCTTTGGGGTTTTTCTGTTTTTAGTTTGGGGCTCTTATATTTTATTAATTTAAACGCCCCCCCACTTCCCTACCTCTGCCCGGCTACCTCCGAGCGCCGTTCTCTTTCCTCTTGCCTCGTGCGGTTTGCGGCTGTCGGGCGCGTCTCTTGGGGACGTCATCCCCGGGCGCCGCTCCCCTCCGTTCTCCGACAGCGCACCGCTCTGCCGATTTTAGTGAGGGGAAGGCGGGTTGGGCTCCCCTTCCCCCCCCCTATTCACTTTATAATAATATATTTTATAAGAATATATATAGTTATTTATTATGAAGGGAGGTAGGGTAGTGAAGTGGGTGGAGCTATCTCCACCCATTTCTGCCTGATAGGCAGATAGTAATGGGTGACATCCCTGTAGGTGGGGTTAGGGCTTTATAAGCCTCTCTCCCCCCTCATTCTGTCTCTGGCAGCACATGCTTTCACAAGCTAGCTCCCAGAGTCTGCGTTTCTTTTCAGATCGCATTGTTCCACTGTATTTCTTCCATTGAAGAATTTAGCTTCTTGCTGCTTAGCTTCTCCAGCTTGCTATGGCTTCTCCTAGAGAATCCGAGCAGCGCAAGTCTGCAGCTAAGAGGAAACATCTCGCCTGCTTTGATTGCAGTACCCCTTTAGACGACAGCCACCCATACTCTCGTTGTGACAGCTGCCGTTCCCGCACTACCACTGAGCCCACGTTGCAGGAAATGTACCAGTGGGTGAAGTGCTATGTGGATGACTCTATTAAAGGTGTAGTGAAGCTACTTAATGAGAGGCTTCCAGGACCCTCTCAAACCCCTATGGAGACCACCACTCCTGCGGTTAGGCCTGCGTTTTTTTCCGTAGGCTCTTCATCCTCCGAAGAAGAGGAGTCCACCTCGGGGGTTTTTCCTCCAGAAAAAAACAAAAAAAATTGCTGAAGTCCATCAGGTCGGGGGACCATGATGTTGACACAGGGGAGTCTTCCGATCCCGCCGGTCGGGCACACCGTGTCTTCAAGGCGGATGAGACCCTTACTTCGGTCATGACTACCGAATGGAAGAAGTCTGAGAAAGGGGCCGTCTTGACTAGGAGGTTCAAGACGATGTTCCCCATGGCGAATCCCTTGGTGGAATCGTGGGGTTCCATTCCCAAGGTTGATATGGCTATCGCCAAACTTTCTAAACGCACGTTGGTGCCAGCAGACGACGGGTCGAGTCTGCAAGACCCCCTTGATAGGAGGGCAGAAGGCACCCTCAGAAGAGGCTACACCGCAGCTGCGGCATCCGCTTCCACCGCCATCGCAGCATCCGAGGTCTCCACCTTTCTCCGCAACAAGCTGAACCAAATTCAGACGGACGTGGACCAGAGTGTGTCCCGGGACGACATTCTCGCTGCTTTCAAGACAGCTAACTTGGCGATGGACTTCCTCTGTGACACAACGCAGATCCAATTGAAGCTGGCGGCTAAGACGATGGCCTTAGTCTCGGCGGCCCGGAGACCCCTCTGGTTGAAGCCCTGGCAGGCTGATAATGCCTCAAAGTTCAACCTCTGCAGTATCCCCTTTGAGCCTGATCGCCTTTTTGGGTCGGAGTTGGACAAGATTATGGAGGGGCTCTCCGACAAAAGGGCAAGAGTCTCCCTCAGCAGCCCTTTCCAGGGCGCTCTAGGCAGGATCGCGGAGGCAGGTCAGGACAGTCTAGAGGCCGTAGAGACTGGGGGGCGGCGAAGATCTTCGCGGCGCCCCGCAGATCCACCAAGGAGGCAAAACCCTCCTGACTATGGGCCTCCTCGAGGCTCTGGGTTACCCCCTGCTACCCCTGCCGTTACTCCTCTCGCTTTTTCTGTACCTCTTCCTCACATTCCTGTAGGAGGTCGTCTCAGTCATTTCCAGGCGGCCTGGGCCCAGGATGTTCAAGATCCCTGGGTCCACAAAATCATCTCCTCAGGCTACCTCATAGAGCTATTATCTCCCCCGCCAGAAAGATTCATTGTCAGTCAGGGATTGGTGGCCGCGAGACAGAGCATCTTGGAATCTTACATTCTGGAGTACATCTCCAAGGGAGCCTTGGAGGAGGTTCCGGCAGGGGAGCGGGGACTAGGGATCTACTCACCAGTCTTTCTGGTACCCAAGAAGACAGGAGATCTCCGTATGATCATCGATTTGAGACATTTCAATCGATTCATTAAAAAGCCAAGGTTTCGGATGGAAACCATAAGGTCGGTCAGTCACATCCTCAAGCCTGGGGATTTTATGGCGACTCTGGACCTCAAAGATGCGTACCTTCACATCCCGATCCATCCCTCATCTCGGAAATTTCTCAG
The DNA here is from genome assembly GCA_033119425.1 of Bufotes viridis. Lineage (NCBI taxonomy): Eukaryota > Metazoa > Chordata > Amphibia > Anura > Bufonidae > Bufotes > Bufotes viridis. The sequence goes on along the minus strand of CM065594.1, from coordinate 134,309,381 downwards.
GATTGCGGTCCAGGTTGCGGGAGTTCGCAGGCATCTTCAGTTCGCCGCTCTCCCCTTCGGAATCTCTACTGCGCCCCTAATCTTTACCAAGGTGGTGGTTTCGGTAGTGGCAGCTTTGAGACTCCAAGGACTGACTATCATTCCTTATCTGGACGATTGGCTCCTCTTAGCGGCCTCCGTTCCAGTTCTTACCCTCCATCTTCAGGTGGCAGTTTCCTTTCTGCTCCACATAGGCTGGATCATCAACTGGCCGAAGTCGAATGTGAGCCCGTCGACCTCAATTCAGTATCTGGGGTTCATGATCAACTCCGTAGAGATGTCCCTCCAGTTGACTCCAGAAAGGAAGTCCAGGATTCAGGACCTTGCCAGGTTCCTAACAGTCCCTCGACGTATCTCTATTCGGACACTCATGAAGATGTTGGGGCTCATGTCAGCAGCTACGGACGCAGTCCCTTGGGCATTGTGGCATCTCCGTCCCTTGCAGACCGAGGTCTTAAACATTTGGGACGGCAGCCCTGCAGTGTTGGATTCCCTACACACCTTGTCCTCCCAGGTCCAGAAATCCCTGAGGGCAACTGAACCCACCATCTCAGGGAAGTCTATGACCCAGCCCCAATGGGTCATATTGACTACAGACGCGTCCCTAGTAGGCTGGGGCGCTCATCTGGACTGTTCCCCCGTACAGGGAACTTGGTCTCCTCAGGAGCGGCATCTTTCCTCCAATCTCCGCGAGATGCGAGCAATCCGGCTAGCCCTCCTTCACTTTGCACCCCTCATTCGGGGCAAAGCAGTGAGAGTTCAGTCAGACAGCATGACGGCTGTTCTGTACATCAATAAACAGGGAGGAACAAGGTCTCCACCTCTTCTTACAGAGATCGGGGTTATTCTTCGGTGGGCAGAGCTGAACCTATCCCATCTGTCTGCTGTTCACATTCGAGGATCCCTCAATATGATTGCGGATCGTCTAAGTCGCGGACTACCAACGATGGAATGGTCCTTACACCCGGAGATCTTCCAGCAGATAGTTCTCAGATGGGGATTACCGGAGGTGGATCTCATGGCAACCAGGTTCAACGCCAAGGTACAGAGGTTCTGTTCCCTATACAGGGAGGACAACCCCCTGGCGATAGATGCTCTGTCGATACCGTGGAGGTTCAGGCTGGCTTATATCTTCCCTCCGTTTTCCATGATACCGAGGGTATTGATGAAAATCCGTCAGGATCAGGCTTCGGTGATTGCCATCATCCCGTTTTGGCCCAAGAGATCCTGGTTTACCCAGCTCATGTGGATGAGTCAGGGACAATATTGGAGACTCCCCCCAGAGCAGACCCTGGTGTCGTGGGACACACATCTCTGCCCAGATCTGCACAGGTTCAACCTGACAGCCTGAAGGTTGATCAGTCCCTTCCCAGAGAAGAAGGGCTCTCTGAAGTGGTCCTGAGAACATTATCACATTCAAGAGCAGAGTCCACCAAGAAGGCCTACGCTAGAGTGATGAAAATTTTCTCCTCGTGGTGTGTTTCCAATCAGGTGGCGTTTGCAGATCCGCCCCTTCCTGCTGTACTTCAATTTTTACAAGATGGGCTTGACAAGGGCCTTGCCCCCGCTACACTTAAAGTTCAGATCTTCGCTATCTCGGCCTGTCTAAACAGACCATATTCTCAGGACCCGCTCATCAAGCGCTTCCTGAAGGGAGCCGAAAGACTAAAGCCTACAATCCTAAAACCGATCCCTCAATGGGATCTTTCAATTGTCCTAAGGGGGTTAGCATCTCCCCCCTTTGAGCCCTTAGAGGAGGTTGGTTTTAAGTTTTTAACATTAAAGACCGTTTTTTTGCTGGCCGTTACATCTGCGAAGAGAGTTTCAGAGCTGCAGGCGTTCTCGGCTCTCCCTCCATATACCACGTTCCTTCAAGATCGTGTTCTGTTAAAGTTCTTACCTTTCTTTAGACCAAAAGTATTGTCTTTCCAGAATATCAATCAGGTTATTTACTTACTTATATTATTTTCCTCCTCCTTTTCCTCTGAGGCTCCGGTCAGACATCTTTTGGACATCTCGAGATGCCTCCAGACCTATGTGGATAGGTCTAAGGAGTTCAGATTGGATGAGAATCTCTTCATCTTGTTTGCCGGTAAGTTTAAAGGCCGTAAAGCGTACAGTATAAACCATCTATTAGTCGCTGGATTAGGGAAGCCATCCGAGAGTCTTTTCTCTCTCAAGCCTTAGATCCTCCGGAGTTTGTGCGTGCCCATTCTACCAGGGCTGTCTCAACCTCTGTAGCGGAAAGAAATCTCCTTCCCTTAGAGTTGATCTGTAAGGCGGCCTCCTGGAGTCAACCTTTATTTCGCACTACAGGATTGGTGCAAGTATGGCTGAGTTCTCGGCCTTTGGGCAGTCTGTTCTTGACTCTGCCAGGCAGGTGGACCCTCCCTAGGGGTATCATCTTGCTATCTCCCCATCTGTGCTGCTGGTAGGACGTAAGGGGAATCGTTAATTTCTAACGATAATTTGTTTTCCCTTAGTCCTAACAGCAGCACACTAAAATCCCACCCTACAGTAAGTAATCTTGCTGAAAATACGGTGTTCTGTGGGGAAGCTCCCCCCTTTAAGGGAGCAGGACGTTTTTGATTGGTTTTATTCTTGTGGCTCATTAAACATTCCGCCGGTCCTACCAGTCCAGAGGGGGCAGTTAACCCCATCTGTGCTGCTGTTAGGACTAAGGGAAAACAAATTATCGTTAGAAATTAACGATTATGCATCCAGCAACAGTTGTAAGGCACAGAGTGTTCACTGAGGACGCTGACGCGGTCTGCTATGTACTTCGCAATCTTCAAAAAATTTTCCCGCCTTGTGACGCTAGGCCACACATCAGGGTGAGGGTGCTGGCGGGGTGTCATGAAACTGTTCCAGGCCTCGGAAAGTGTTGTCCTGCCTCTGTTAAAACTGCTTTGTGTTCCCCTCCCCTCCTGGGTTGCACAAGGAACTACATACTCTGCCGCCAGCATTGTCAGATTCAAATTTATCCGCAATGACATTCTGTTCTATTATTATTATGGTTTGTGGTTGTATTATTGTTGGTGGTATTTTTGTTATTATGGTTTATGGTTGTAAAATATGTTATGGTTATTTATGAGCTAATTAACAGGCCATGCCATTGGTTTACCTCCACACCCGTGTGTTATGTTTTTAGTTATACTAATGTATAAGTTTGGGATGTTAGTTGTGCATGGGTCATATATGCTATATGATTGCCATGTGTGTGAGCTTGCCAAGCTCCAAAGCTGCCAACAAGTTATGGCCATTATCAGACACAACAACCAACCATGCCTGGTTGTAGGTTGAGTGACGAGAGCCACAGCTCAGTCTGGTCCCTTATACCCTGCCATAGCTCTGCGGCGGTGTGCTGTTTGTCACCTAAGCAAATTAGTTTCAGCATGGCCTGTTTCCGCTTCCCCACTGGCTTGCTACACTGCTTCTAGCTACTGACTGATGGCTGACTGGTGCTGCAAGATGAGAATTCAGAGGTGGAAGTGGAGTAGGAGAAGGGGGGGATTGCTGCAACTAATGTAGGTGGTGGTGAAAGTCCTCATGGAATGGGGGCATACAATCCTTAGTGTTGGTAGTATAGTGTCCCACTACGTGTGGGTGGGCACTACACAATGGTGTTATGGGCATTTTATGCAATATGTCGTTCCATGTACCTTGTATTATGTCATAATTGCATATAAATTGCAGAAAGTTTCCTTGGTACAGGCCTGTCAGGGTGTTAGTATTCCCCCAAGCATCTAGAGGGAGCTAGGGACCGCCCTGTAGAGTCAGTCAGGCCTGGGTCTAGTCAGGGAGTTGGTAGTGTGGACCTCCTGAAGTGAGGAGGCTAGTCAACCTGCAGCGGCTAGTGGTGTAATTTATGTAAGACAATTATCCAGCAAGAGAATATATATTTCAGAGGAGCCTGCCCCAAGGATAAAGCAACCCTTTTCTGCATTTGGGCCTTGGGAAAATCGAGGTGCAGGAGTCGGATTATTAATCACCGCACCAATACTAGAGATGTCGTGAACATAAAATTATCCGTTCGCAAACAGCGAAAGCGAATTTCCGCCATAGACTTCAATAGGCAGGCGAATTTTAAAACCCACAGGGACTCCTTCTAGCCACAGTAGTGATGGGAAAAGTTGTTTCAAGGGGACTAACACCTGGACTGTGGCATGCCGGAGGGGGATCCATGGCAAAACTCCCATGGAAAATTACATAGTTGACGCAGAGTTGGGTTTTAATCCATAAAAGGCATAAATCACCTAACAATCCTAAATTTTTTTTGAACATTGTGGTTTAAAACATCCAGTGTGTGTATACGATCAGGTATGATGTTGTATCGATCAGGTAGTGTAAGGGTTACTCCCGCTTCACAGACATTGACAGACCAAACTCCCCTTTTAATGCACCACAAACAACCGCAAACAGTCCATTTGCACAACTGCAAACTCCCCATTTGCACAAAGTTGGATACCAAGCTAGCCATGTCCCGGTGATGTCATTGAAGGTTTCTTCCTCCACCCAGCCACGTACAACACCAAGGGTCCCCGAAAGGTGAATTGAATTGATTTTTTGAACGGGGAGATGGTTAAAAAAACGCAGGCTCCCTCCCCTTTGTTTTAATCCATGGTCACTGCGTCTGCGCCGTGCAATTTACTGTCACACCTGATATGAGTGGTATTTTCTGTAGTACTATCCTCATCAGTTTAATCCCTGTTATGTCCCCTATCAGGACGTGTATTGAATGGATTTTAGACAACCGCAAACAGTTGTCAAAAGTTGACAAACTCCTTGCAGAAATGTGATTTATATGTGTGCGTCCTTGTTACTTCCAATTTGGGGCACTGTGCGTGTGCCGTGCAATGTACTCTGCCACACGGTATGAGTGGTGTGTTAACTAGTACTATTCTTCTCAGTTTAATCCCTGTTACGTCCCCAATCTGGGGTCCATTTATTGAATTGATTTTTCAAACGGGAAAATGGTTAAAAAAACGCTGGCTCCCTCCCCTTTGTTTTAATCCACGGTCACTGCGTCTGCGCCGTGCAATTTACTGTCACACCCGATATGAGTGGTGTCTTAACTAGTACTATTTGTATCAGTTTAATCCCTGTTACGTCCCATATTAGGGATTGCCTTTTGTGGAAAAAAATGTAGGCCGGGTACCTTCGACTGCCTTCACAGTGACAGACCAAACTCTCATACACCAAACTGAATTGATTTTAGGAACCGGAAGATGGAAAAAGCAGCTTGGTCGGTCCTCTTACTTCCAAATTGGGGCACTGCGCGTGCACAGAGCAATGAGCTGTGACACCCTATATGAAAGGTGTCTTAACTAGTACTATTCCTATAAATTTAATCCCTGTTACGTACCCTATCCGGCAACGTGTGTCGAATTGATTAACCATTGTCGAATTAACGAACCATTACGACATCATGAAATCATTTAGTTCTGTGCTCTGTACTTGCTTTTTATTGGAATTGATGGGGATTTTTTTAATTGTCTGCATTATTTCTAATAAACTATTAAGAGACTTTATTATGATTTTTTATTTCATGTATTAAAAACCCATACAACATTAAAAAAAAAAAAAAGGTAAATTAATGTTTTTTCTATGAAATATTAGCCAGCCGATTGCTTTTGGTCTGAACATAATGAAGCAATGGCCTTATCTGGGGTGTGGCAACATTGCCAACACACTCATAGAGGTGATGATTGCTTCATTGTGATACGCAAGCCCCTTCACCACAACAAGGTAACGATCACGAATTGGGATTGACACTTGGATGTGCCTTTTTTTTTTTTCAGCCACAGTGCTGCACCATAGGACAAAAAAATTAGGCATGTATACATGCCTGAAAAATAATGGCATTGTTGCAGCCGCGGCCGGAATAATTGATGTTTTCCAGGCAGAAAAGTGACTAAAACATTGCGGCTTGAACCCTAGTTGGCAGAGAATTCACGAAAGTCATCCGGTATGCAGACATTAAATACAGCAGCATGGGGACAATTTTGAGGCCAAGGCATGTCATCAGGCCTTTTGTTAGTCAAACATATCCCCCACTGTCAGTCCCTTCGGGATCCATGCCTCATTCATCTTTATGAAGGTGAGGTAATCAACAATTTTTTGACCGAGGCGACTTCTCTTGTCAGTGACAATGCCTCCTGCTGCACTGAAGGTCCTTTCTGACAGGACACTTGAAGCAGGGCAGGCCAGAAGTTCTATCGCAAACTGGGATGACTCAGGCCACAGGTCAAGCCTGCACACCCAGTAGTGAAGGGGTTCATCGCTCCTCAGAGTGTCGATATCTGCTGTTAAGGCGAGGTAGTCTGCTACCTGTCGGTCGAGTCGTTCTCTAAGGCTGGATCCCGAAGGGCTGTGGCGATGAGTAGGACTGAAAAAGCTCTGCATGTCCTCCATCAACAACACATCTGTAAATCGTCCAGTCCTTGCCGCCGTGGTAGGAGGAGGATTACATTCACCTCTTCCCCAGTTAGATTCCCGTTGTGCTGTGACATCCCCCTTATAAGCTGTGTAAAGCATATTTTTTAGTTTGGTTTTGAACTGCTGCATCCTTTCCGACTTTCGGTAATTTGGTAACATTTCTGCCACTTTCTGCTTATACCGGGGGTCTAGTAGCGTGGCCACCCAGTACAGGTCGTTCTCCTTCATCCTTTTTATACGAGGGTCCCTCAACAGACATGACAGCATGAAAGACCCCATTTGCACAAGGTTGGATGCAGAGCTACTCATTTCCAGTTCCTCGTCCTCACTGATGTCATTGACGGTCTGTTCTTCCCCCCAGCCATGTACAACACCACAGGTCCCAGATAGGTGACAACAACGAGCACCCTGGGGTGCCTGCTGTGGTTGGTCTTCCTTCCTTCTCAAAGCCACATTCCTCCTCTGACTCCTCTTCCTCATACTCCTCTTCCAGGAATGCCTGAAATGGCCACACACCTTCCTGGCCTGCTTGAGGGCGTCCTGTAAGCCTGGGTTCTTAGACACAAAACATACGATGAGATTCAACACATGTGCCATGCACGGAACATGTGAAAACTTGCCCAAATTCAATGCCGCCAACAAATTTGTTCCATTGTCACACACCAATTTGCCGATCTCCAGTTGGTGCGGGGTCAGCCACTGATCCACCTGAGTGTTCAGGGCGGATAGGAGTGCTGGTCCTGTGTGGATCTCTGCTTTCAGGCAAGTCAACCCCAAGACAGCGTGACACTGTCGTATCCGGGATGTGGAATAGCCCCTGGGGAGCTGGGGGGAATCAGTTGATGTGCAGCCAGACGCCGCAGCAGAAGAGGACTCAGCCGAGGAGGTTTTCGAAGAGGATGGATTAGGAGGAGTAGAGGAGGTGGCAGTAGGCCTGCCTGCAAGTCGTGGCGGTGTCACCAACTCCGCTGCGGAGCCATGCATGCCATGCTTGTCAGCCGTCAGCAGGTTGACCCAATGCGCAGTGTACGTGATATACCTGCCCTGACCGTGCTTTGCAGACCAGGTATCAGTGGTCAGATGGACCCTTGCCCAACACTGTATGCCAGAGGTGCCATGACTTCCTTTTCAATAACATAGTAGAGGTTTGGGGTTGCCTTTTTTGAAAAAAAGATTTTGTCCGGCTACCTTCCACTGTGGTGTCCCAATAGCGACAAATTTTTTGAAGGCCTTAGACTCCACCAGCTGGTATTGTAAAAGCTGGCGGGCTAAGAGTTCCGTCAAGCCAGCTCTCAGACGCTAGGCAAGGGGGTGACTGTGACATTGGCTTCTTACGCTCAAACAATTCCTTGACAGACACCTAACTGTGAACAGATGAGATGGAACTGCTGAAGGTGAGAGGCGGAGTGGCGGGTGGTTGAGAGGGGGCAAGGAGGACAGAAGTGGTTGACGTGGCTGAAGATGCTGGACCAGGAGGAGGATGGTGGCTTTGAGTTTGAGTGCTGCTTGTACGCATGTGTTGATCCCATTGGCGTTTGTGATGTGAGATCATGTGCCTTCGCAAAGCAGTTGTACCGAGGTGGGTGTTGGACTTCCCACGACTCAGTTTCTTTTGGCACAGGTTGCAAATGGCATTGCTGTTATCAGAGGCAGACACACACAAAAAATGCCACACTGCTGAGCTTTGCAATGACGGCATTCTGGTGGTGGCAACAGCATGCGTTGACTGGCGTGCTGTCTGGCTGACCCCGGGTGCTGATACATGCTGTCTGACTGTGCCACTAACTCCTTGCGACGACCTCCCCCTGCTTCCAACTCGTCTCCTCCTTCTCTCTGTCTCCCCTTCTGAACTTTCCACCTCTTCTTCTCTTCGAGCAGGCACCCACTTGGCATACGTGGACACATTGTCATCATCAACCGCTTCACTTGTATCTGACAACTCAGCAAAGGAAGCAGAGGTGGGTACAACATCATCATCATCATCATCACACCGTACGTCCATGTGTGTAATGCTGCCTGACTGAGACATATCCCTGTTATCTACATCCTCTGACAATAATGGTTGCGCATCACTCATTTCTTCCAACTGATGTGTAAATAAATCCTCTGACAGATCAAATAAAGCGGCTGTGGTGCTAGTGTTGGTGGTGGGCCGTGGCGGCAGGCGGGTCAGTGGTAACTTGAGAGGTGCCCGAAGCTGAGCTGGAGGAGGATGGTGCGTCAAGGTTCCGAGCGGAGGCTGTAAAAGATTGGGTGTCCTGTGTAAGCCAGTCAACAATGTCCTCAGAATTTTTCGAGTTCAGGGTATGTGGCCTCTGAACACTGGGCATTATTCTAGGGCCAAAGGAAATTACAACACCACGACGGCCCCTGCGGGGTGGCCTGCCTCTGCCTGTCATTTTTTTTTTTTTTTTTATTAGTGGTACTATGCATGCAAGGTACTGTGCCACCCGGTATGAGTGGTGGGCACTGGCAGTGGGCATACTACAGTCAGTGGAAGTGGGCCTCACAGGCACTGGCAGGCAACTAACCTTAGATTAAAGGGTAAAAATTAAATGCCTTATTTATCAGCAAGCTACTGTGCCACCCGGTAGGAGTGGTGGGCACTGGCAGTGGGCACACTACAGTCAGTGGAAGTGGGCCTGACACACACTGGCAGTCAACTAACCTTAGATTAAAGGGTAAAAATTAAATGCCTTTTTTTTATGTAAAGTCCTGTGCCACACGGTATAAATGGTGTGCACTGGCAGTGGGCACACTACAGTAAGTGGAAGTGGTCCTGACACAGACTGGCAGGCAACTAACCTTAGATTAAAGTGTAAACATTAAATGCCTTATTTATCGGCAAGCTACTGTGGACACCCGGTATGAGTGGTGGGCACTGGCAGTGGGCACACTACAGTCAGTGGAAGTGGGCCTGACACACACTGGCAGTCAACTAACCTTAGATTAAAGGGTAAAAATAAAATGCCTTTTTTTTATGTAAAGTCCTGTGCCACACGGTATAAATGGTGTGCACTGGCAGTGGGCACACTACAGTAAGTGGAAGTGGTCCTGACACAGACTGGCAGGCAACTAACCTTAGATTAAAGTGTAAACATTAAATGCCTTATTTATCGGCAAGCTACTGTGGACACCCGGTAGGAGTGGTGGGCACTGGCAGTGGGCACACTACAGTCAGTGGAAGTGGGCCTGACACACACTGGCAGTCAACTAACCTTAGATTAAAGGGTAAAAATTAAATGCCTTTTTTTTATGTAAAGTCCTGTGCCACACGGTATAAATGGTGTGCACTGGCAGTGGGCACACTACAGTAAGTGGAAGTGGTCCTGACACAGACTGGCAGGCAACTAACCTTAGATTAAAGTGTAAACATTAAATGCCTTATTTATCGGCAAGCTACTGTGGACACCCGGTATGAGTGGTGGGCACTGGCAGTGGGCACACTACAGTCAGTGGAAGTGGGCCTGACACACACTGGCAGTCAACTAACCTTAGATTAAAGGGTAAAAATGAAATGCCTTTTTTTTTATGTAAAGTCCTGTGCCACACCGTATAAATGGTGTGCACTGGCAGTGGGCACACTACAGTCTGTGGAAGTGGGCCTGACAGACACTGGCAGGCAACTAACCTTAGATTAAAGGGTAAAAATTAAATGCCTTATTTATTGGCAAGCTACTGTGCCACCCGGTATGAGTGGTGGGCACTGGCAGTGGGCACACTACAGTCTGTGGGCCTGCAGCCTCTCACACACAGGCAGGCCAGGCAACTGTAATATATATATATATATATATATATATATATAGAGAGAGAGAGAGAGAGAGAGAGAAAAATAAAAGCAGACTAATGTAGCAGCCCTAAAAAGTGCTTTTTGGGGTGCTGTGGCGCTGTCCTTACAGCAGATGAGTCTGTGGACACAGAACACTGGCCTAGCTAACTCTTTTCCTATGAATTCAGAATCATCAGCACAGCAGCAGCTGCAGTCTCCCTGCTCTCACTAACATGCAGCTTCAGACTGAATCTAAAATGGCTGCCCTTTTTATAGTAGGTGGTAAGGTGTGGGCGGGAGGGTGCTGATTGGCTGGAATGTGTCTGCTGACTGTGAGGTACAGGGTCAAAGTTTGCTCAATGATGATGTATAGGGGGCAAACCGAACATCGCATATGTTCGCCTGCTGCGGCGAACGCGAACAAGCTATGTTAGTCGGCAAATAGTTCGGGACATCTCTAACCAATACAGCTACTGAGTTACCAGGGATCAAGTCAAGTCCTGTCCAGTAAGCATTTTACCCTCTGTCTACCTTGCTAGGATTAGACTATTCTTTACCAAGCCTGCATACCGGGAAAATTATTGCATTTATACCATTTGTCTTCAAAACGGAATTACATAAAGAACTGTAAATAATTTGCCATTCAGTAAAGAGGTTAATGATTAACGGAATCTGTTGTACCTCAATTATTCCTGGTGCAAATCGGTTGTGCCACCGTAAAAGGCACTGGCATCACGAATTGCAAGGAACCTTGCCACAGGCACGTTAAACCTTAACATTAAAGGCACCTCACATACCACCTGGCCTGTGTCCCTTCAACCAGAGTGCCCCAGAGGACCCACATGCTGACCTCTCCATCACTGACTGCACTCCTGCCCAGGGACTTTATAACTGTGAGTACAAATCTCATCCCCTCAATCTGCCTGCCTATGTCCATGACCTCACAGGTCGCTTACCCTGAGGACTGGCATACTGCAGTAGCACCTGTGCCATCCCAGGGTATGACTAGCTACCGGCCTCCACAAGGTTCACCCAGTGTGCCATCACGGAAATGTAGCGTCCCTGGCCAAAAGTAGGGTTGAACGAACTCGGGTTCCTACCGGACTTTAGGGTTTTTGGTACCCGGACCCGAACCCAAACTTTTGCGTAAAAGTTTGGGTTCGAGTTCGGTTTTCGGCCGTTTAATAAAGCTTGTTGAAAGGCTGCAGGGCAGCCAATCAACAAGCGTTTAAGATATGTGCCTTTAGAAGCCATCACAGCCATGCCTACTAATGGCATGGCTGTGATTGGCCAGTGCAGCATGTGACCCAGCCTCTATATAAGCTGGAGTCACGTAGCACCGCACATCATATCAGCTCTTACTAGTGTAGGGATAGGATGCTGCTGCTGCTGTGAGGTAGAGATTAGGAAAGAATCAGAACTTGGTTTTAAGTGTGCGACCTACAGCGATTTTCTTTGTGGATGCAATGCTACATTTTTGTAACCTGCCCTGAGCCCAGTGACACAAAAAAGTTTTAATCCATCTGTTAGGTGGGCGTTGGCGGCCATTTTGTGAAAGTGCAGTGCACTTGCACCTGCATATGTGCCAGGGACAATAAACTAATCCTGTTCTTGTAGGTCAGTGGGCGACATATACCCATTTTTTTTTTGTGCACCTGCACTGCATATGTGCCAGGGGAAGGGAAGAAAATATAGGTAATCTATCTGTGAGTTCAGGGACTCAGGGGGTGACATATTCACATTTTTTTCTGTAAAGTACCCCTTTGCTGCATATGTGACAGTGTAATCAATTCAGTAAATCCATATGTTAGATTCTGGGGGGAAATTTCTTTTTTTTTTGCAAAAAATCACACTAAAATAAAGCAGCAAATGAATGTGTTTCATTGTGGGTGTGAAAAAACGCCTTTTTGGGCCAGAAAGTACGTTTGCAGCCTGCACTGCATTTGTGATATTTAAAATACAGCAGTTAATTAATGTGTTTCATTGTGGGTGTCAAAAAACACCTTTTTTGGGCCTGAAAGTAGGTTTGCGGCCTGCAAGGCATATCTGATAGTGAAATATAATTAGTAAATACAACTGGGACATTTTGGGTCAAAATAATCACTTTGTTTTGGCCATAAAGTACCTTTGCGGCTTGCACGGCATTTCTGATAGTGAAATATAAACAGTAAATACAACTGGGACATTGTGGTTGAAAAAATCACCTTCTTTTCTGCTACTAAGTACCTTTGCGTCCTGCATGGCATTTCTTACTGGGAAATAAATTTTGTACATCCGTCTGTTACTTTGGTGGGTGAATGCAAAGAATGAGGAGAGCTTCAAAAAAGGGACTTGGCCCTGGTCGTGGTGCTGCTGGTGTTGGTGGAGCTCCTGTTGCATGGACAGGACGTCGTGGATCTGTGCCAGCTACACGCCAAAATGAAATACCTTCCTCAGGAGCGCATAGACGACAGAGCCATCAGCGTTATTTAGTAGGCCCGAATGCCACTCTACGAATGGTGAGGCCGGAACAAGTACAGTCGCTAGTAGATTGGGTGGCTGACAGTGCCTCCAGTTCCTTCACATTGTCTCCCACCCGGTCCACTGCTGAAAGCTCAGAGATGGCACCTGCAGGCCATGGGCATCTATCTTGCACCTCACCCCCTTGCAAATCAGCCAAGCAGTCTGAGCCCCAAGTCATGCAGCAGTCTCTTATGCTTATTGATGAGTCTGCTGGCAGGGTTTCCCAGGGCCATCCACCTAGCCCTGCCCCAGAAGTGGAAGAGATTGAGTGCGCCGATGCTCAACCACTTATGTTTGAGAATGAGGACATGTGAAGACCACCGCAGCACGTCTCACAGGTGCCAACTGCTGCGGCTTTCTGCAGTGTGCAAAGACGACAAGGAGGACAGGGGAGAAGACTAAGTGGGAGATGATGTGGAGGACGATGAGGTCCTAGACCCCAAATGGAATCAAGGTCATGCGAGTGAACTATGCAGTTTGAAGGAAGAGGCGGTGGTCACACAGAGCCACCAGCACAGCAGAAGAGGGAGCAGGGTGCAAAAGCAGAGCGGCCGTCCCCTAGACAGTACGCCTGCTACTTCCCACCGCACCCAGGGACCGAACACAACAAAGCCAGCTCCAAGAAGTTTCCTGGCATGGCAGTTCTTCTGAAAATGTGCAGATGACAAGACACGAGTGGTTTGCACGCTGAGCAATCAGAGCCTGAAGCAAGGCGTAAACGTTCTAAACCTGAGAACAACCTGCATGACCAGGCATCTAAGTGCAAAGTATGAGCTGCAGTGGAGTAAACACCTCCAAAACCAAGAAATGTCTCAGGTTTCTCCTGCTCCCTCTTCTGCGGCAGTCTCGGCCTCATCCTCCACCTCTGGAGTGACAGTGGCACCGGCCACCTCGCAAACAGAGGATGTGTCAGCAACGCCGTCACATCCGTCACTTTCAATAAGCAGCACCACAATGTCCCATGGCAGTGGGGGACAAAATCAGGTGTGCACTGCGCAACGCCATCTGTGGCAAGGTCCACATAACTACCGATACTTGGACCAGTAAGCACGGGCAGGGATGCTATATCTCCCTAACAGCACACTGTGTAAATGCAGTGGCGGCTGGGCCTGAGGCGGATAGCTGTTTGGCGCATATCCTTCTGCCACCGAGGATTGCAGGGCATTTCTCTTTGCCTCCTGTTGCCTCCTCCTCCTACTCCTCTTTCTCCTCTAACACCTCCTCATCCGCTCAGCAGAACACCTTCACCACCAACTTCAGTACAGCCAGGGGAAAACGAAAGCAGGCTGTTTTGAAACTCATCTGTTTAGTGGACAAACCCCACACCGTGCAAGAGCTATGGACGGGCATGGAACAACAGACCGTTGAGTGGTTGGTGCCACTGAGCCTCAAGCCCGGCTTGGTGGTGTGCGATAATGGGAGAAATCTCGTAGCAGCTCTGGGCCTAGCCAGTTTGATGCACATCCCTTGCCTGGCGCATGTGCTGAATTTGGTGGTGCAGAAATTGCTGAAAAATTACCCAGATATGTCAGAGCTGCTGCAGAGAGCGAGGGCCGTCTGAGCGTGCTTTCGGCGTTCTCACCCTGCTGCTGCTCGCCTGTCTGCGCTGCAGTGTAACTTCGGCCCTCCCTCGCACCACCTCATATGCGACGTACTCACAAGGTGGAACTCCACCTTGCACACGCTTGAGAGACTGTGCGAGCAGCACAGAAGTTGATAGTGGAGTTTCAGCTGCAGCACGCACATGTGAGTTCTCCACCAACATGGCCAGTGCCGATGATGCCGTTCTCAGCGTTACTATCCCACTTCTATGTCTCCTTGAAAAAACGCTTCGGGCGATGATGAAAGAGGATGTGGCACAGGAGGAAGAGGAGGAGGAAGAGGGATCATTTCCACGGTTATCAGGCCAGTCATTCACAAGTGGCTCAGAGGGAGGGTTCCTGCAACAAAATAGGCCAGGTACACAATTTTCCAGCCAGGGTACAGTTCTGGAGGAGGAACAAAAGGGTGGCACCCAAAGGAGGAAGAGGTCGCCAAAGCAGCCGGGGCACCGCCAACACCTTAAAAGGCAAGGTTAGCAGGGCCAAAATATGGAAAAGCTTTGTCACCATGCTACAACAACCAGCACCACTAGCTGCAACGTCTTATCAGAAGGCAGCATTTCAGCATCATGGTGGAGCAGTATAAGTGCACACGCCTACACATACTGACTGATGGGTCTGCCCCATTCAACTTCTGGGTCTCCAAATTGGTGAAGGTGTGTGGCTGACTGGATGAGCTGACTGGATGAGCTGGTGGAAGCAGAGGAGGAGGAGGAGGAAGCTGAGTAGGAGGAGGAGGCTACAGGAGGCAAAGAATGATGCCCTGTGATCCTTGGCAGCGGAAGGACGTGCGCCAAGGAACTATCCACCTGAGGCCCAGCCGCCACTACATTTACCCAGTGTGCAGTTAGTGAGATATAGCGTCCCTGGCTGTGCTTACTGGTCCACGTATCTGTGGTTAGGTGGACCTTGCCACAAATGGCGTTGCGCAGTGCACACTTGATTTTATCGGACACTTGCATGTGCAGGGAAGGCACGGCTGTCTTGGAGAAGTAGTGGCGGCTGGGAACCACATACTGGGGGACAGCCATGGCCATCAGCTGTTTGAAGCTGTCTGTGTCCACCAGCCGGAATGACAGCATTTCAAAGGCCAGTAGTTTAGAAATGCTGGCATTCAGGCCAAGGGCTCGAGGGTGACTAGGTGGGAATTTGCGCTTCCTCTCAAAGGTTTGAGAGATGGAGAGCTGAACACTGCTGTGTGAAATAGTGGAGACGCTAGGTGACGGTGGTGGTGGTGGTGTCGGTGGCACATCCTCTGTTTGCTGCTCGGCAGGTGGCAACATTCCTCTCGAGGCGGAAGCCGAGGCAGCAGCGGTAGAGGGAGCAGGGGAGCCTGAGCGGGTTCCTTGTTTTTAAGGTGTGTACTCCACTGCAGTTCATGCTTTGCATGTAGATGCCTGATCATGCAGGTGGTGCTCAGGTTAAGAACGTTAATGCCTCACCTCAGGGTCTGATGGCACAGCGTGCAAACCACTCTGGTCTTGTCCTCAGCACATTG
Source organism: Bufotes viridis (assembly GCA_033119425.1). Taxonomy (NCBI): domain Eukaryota; kingdom Metazoa; phylum Chordata; class Amphibia; order Anura; family Bufonidae; genus Bufotes; species Bufotes viridis. The sequence continues at coordinate 134,293,534 of CM065594.1, read as the reverse complement.
TTTGAAGAAGTGCCATGCCAGGGAACTCCTTGAAGATGCCTTTGGGGTGCTGGGTCCCTGTTGGCGCTGGCCAATAGCAGGCGAACTCTCTGGACGGCGGCTGTTCTGCTGTTGCCCCCTGCTCCCTCTTTGGCTTCGCTGTTGTCTCGGTCTCACCACTGCCTCTTCCTCTGAACTATTTAAGTCAGCGGCACGACCTTCAGTCCATGTGGGATCTAAGACCTCATCGTCCTCTGCATCGTTTTCCACCCAGTCTTCCTCCCTGACCTCCTCCTGTTCAGTCTGCACACTGCAATAAGACGCGGCAGTGGGCATCAGTGTTTCGTCATCATCAGAGACTCGGTCACTCTGCTGTGGTGGTATTCCCATGTCCTCATCATCTGGATACATAAGTGGTTGTGCGTCAGTGCATGGAATGTCTTCCACCGCTGGGGAAGGGCTAGGTGTACGCCCCTGGAAAACCGTGGGAGCAGAGTCTTCAAACTGAATAAGAGACTGCTGCATAACTTAAATGGCTCAGCCAGTTTCCCTGATATGCATGGGGGTGATGTGACAGACTGATGGGCTTGGTTTTCAGGTGCCACCTGTGCGCTTTCCGCAGAAGACTGGGCGGAAGACAATGTGGTGAACGTGCTGGAAGCACTGTCGGCCACCCAATCGACTAATGCCTGTACCTGCTCAGGCCTTACCATCCTCATAACGGCATTGGGCCCCACCAAATATCGCTGTAAATTCTGCCGGCTACTTGAGGGAGTTGGTTCACTACTTTGTGCGCCTGAGGCCGAACGGCCATGTCCTCTGCCAGCAACAGAGGCTCCACGGACACCACCACGACCGCGTCCTCGTCCCTTAATAGAATGTTTCCTCATTGTTGCGATTCAACTCGCACCACAATAAAATATATTATTTTTTAGCCCCAAAATTCCCACACTGGAAGATATAATTCCTTTTTCCGGTATTAATTACAAGAAGACTGCTGCAAATTGGACACCAGAATTTTTTATATGCTAGTTGGTGTACATAAATTCCCACACTGGAAGATATAATTCCTTTTTCCGGTATTAATTACAAGAAAACTGCTGCAAATTGGACACCAGAATTTTTAATATGCTAGTTCTGGTACATAGATTCCCACGGGGAGATATAATTCCTTTTTACAGGAGTGAAAACGTGAGGCCTAGTGTTTCTGGTCTAACAAACACCAGATTGATTAAATTGGCCTTTTTTTCACCAAAATTACAACACTGGACAATAATGCCTTTTGGCGGTATTAATTACAAGAACACTGCTGCTAATTGGACACCAGAATTTTTATAATGCTAGTTTGTGTACATAAATTCCCACACTGGAAGATATAATTCCTTTTTCCGGTATTAATTACAAGAAAACTGCTGCAAATTGGACACCAGAATTTTTAATATGCTAGTTTTGGTACATAGATTTCCACACGGGAGATATAATTCCTTTTACAGGAGTAAAACGTGAGGCCTAGTGTTTCTGGTCTAACAAACACCAGATTGATTAAATTGGCCTTTTTTTCACCAAAATTACAACACTGGACGATATAATGCCTTTTGGCGGTATTATTTACAAGAAAACTGCTGCAAATTGGACATCTGAATTTTTAAAATGCTAGTTTTGGTACATAGATTCCCACACGGGAGATATAATTCCTTTTACAGGAGTAAAAACGTGAGGCCTAGTGTTTCTGGTCTAACAAACACCAGATTGATTAAATTGGCCTTTTTTCACCAAAATTACAACACTGGACGATATAATGCCTTTTGGCGGTATTAATTACAAGAGGACTGCTGGTATTTCAGAACACCGGAATTTTTAAAATGCTAGTTTTACTAGATAAATTTCCCACACTGGGAGAAATATTGCCTAAGCCTTTTTACAGTATTAATTACAACAGGAGTGCTTCTTCTGGTCTAACACCAGAATAATTTTATTATTACGGTGAAAGCTTTTTCTAATTTATATTTCTGGCACATAAAAAAAAAAAATATTTCTGGCTGACAGTATTGGACAAAGTAGTGGCACTGGCTAGCCTAGCTGGAACAGCACATTCATGGGATTTGCCCAAGTGGGTTACTTTCAGTTTCACCACTGATATATTAAATATCTTTGCAGTTAGTATGGGTGACACAAGCACAGCCAAACCCCTGATGTAGTATATCTATGAAAAAATCGACTATTACATGAGATTAATGGACGTTGTGGCAGCTTTTGCTGTAGCACCACAAGTCCCAAAATGGCCGCCGCCTATCAGCCCAGTAACATGTGCCAGAAAACAGTCTGCCCAGCCAGAAAAAAATAGACTTTGACTGAGCAGCTGAATCGCTGTTGTTCTGATTCACAGGTGTAGATTTTTCACTTCTTTGGAGCTTTGGTTTAGACTCTGTGGCAGCAAGTGCTGGCGCACCACAAGTCCCAAAATGGCCACCGCCGGTCAGCCCAGTTACATGTGCCAGTAAAAATCGCTCTGGCCAGTCTCAACAAAATAGTGACTTTCAGTGAACAGCTCAGCTGAGTTGTTCTGATGCACAGGTGTAGAAAGGTAGATCATTCAATCACTTCTTTATCCCTGCCTATCTCGCCCTCACAGAAGCTGCATCCTCTCCCTACACTAGTCAGAGCAGTGTGACGTGCGGCGCTACGTGACTCCAGCTTAAATAGAGGCTGGGTCACATGCTGCACTTGGCCAATCACAGCCATGCCATTAGTAGGCATGGCTGTGATGGGCTCTTAGGGCAAGAAGTAAAACGCTAGCTGATTGGCTGCTATGCAGCCCTTCAGAAAGCGGGAAGAAATCGACGAACACCGGACCCGAACCCGAACTTTTTTGAAAATGTCCGTGTCACGGACACCCCAAAATTCGGTACGGACCCGAACGATTTTCGAACTGTTCGCTCAACACTAGTTTCTGTCTGTCTGTTATTTATGGGCGACCAAACTACTGGACCGATCTTCACAAAATTTGGCAGACGGTTACATCAGGTGTCTGGGAAGGTTTTAGACCGGGGCTCAGCTCTTTAGGACGTATTATTCCTGAGATATCCCCCCAAAAAGACCTTCATTAGCCAAAACAAGCCACCAACTGCCATACACACTGCCAACATGTCCCTTACCAGCCAATAGAAGCTGGCATGTCCTACTCCAGGTTGCCATAACAAGTGATCACAGGTTTCAATAGTTTGCAGGTCCTTAAATATTCAGTCTTATGATGTATGATGACAAAACTACACTGCTACATGCATGGGGGGCAGGGGCCATTATTAAAGGGGCGGGCATTGTGGAGTTCACTGTCATTAACCTCTTAACGCAAAACACTGTGCATGTACGCCGGGGGAACTTGTGCCAGAACGCATGGTGTCATATTTTCCCACCGGTACCTAAATAAATACAGACAGACTCCAATAACTGAGCAAATTACTTTTATATTAAATTGTTAATTGGCATATAAATGGCCACAGTGTTTATGTTACCTTAAAACCAATCATTAACCAATTTTTATCCAAACATATAACCATATAGATAACTAGTTTTTATTATTAAGACCTTAAATAACTAGTCCGCTCAATGAGCGACTATTATCCCATACAAACACCGTGACATAATAGTCGTGGGTGGGAGGGGGTTTCTTCTTGAATCCTGACGGTAATGCGCAGCACCTAACTGCTGTTTCCTTTTACAGGTACCACGAGGCTCCTGTTAAACAGTTCTCCAATCAACAAGTGGTATACAATCTCGAGGAGCACCACAGACTACAGGAACTGCATCTGTATCCCAGGTAAGGCTCAACTGTCCTTAACTATATTGCACATGCAAATCTAGGGATTCATGACACCATGTCTCCCCCATTTGCATACGCAAATCAGGTTTGCTCATGGTGTCATATTTTCCCACCGGTACCTAAATAAATACAGACATAGACTCCAATAACTGAGCAAATTACTTTTTAACAAATTGTTAATTGGCATATAAATGGCCACGGTGTTTATGTTACCTTAAAACCAATCATTAACCAATTTTTATCCAAACATATAACCATATAGATAACTCGTTTTTATTATTAAGACCTTAAATAACTAGTCCGCTCAATGAGCGACTATTACCCATCCGCCATATAGCCGAAAAGGCTACATGGCTAACACACACTGCAGCCATCCTCTACTAACTGTTGTAATCCAATGTTGAAAATGTCCAGACCTATGTCTGACAATGAACGCTTATTAATGTGATAAAGACCAAACACAAATCCTTCAAGTTCTGTATGCCTAACTGACAAACCATTGTGCTTTAACATGAATTTTTCTAACTTTCTATTTACCCTAACACGGATTTTTTCCCAAAATTTTAATTCATCGGAATTCCAAACCCACTTTGCAATTATTTCTGAAAATGCCAACCTAGCTTCTGGCAAAACATGACTAATATACAGTATTGCATTCTTTAGTTTATTAATAAGCAGGTGTGTGCAGACTTTGCCCAAATCCTCATCGCCAACGTGAAGGATTATTAAGGACGGCAATGGCCAAAGAGATTTCAAATGCACACACCATTTATCAATGTCCTTAATACGCAAATTAACAATACCTTTCCAAAATATCACCACCTTACTGTCGAAGCCAAGGTTGTTGGATTTAAATCTTAAAAGTGAATGGTTGTAAGCGTCACTAACTAAACCGGATCCCAGAATCCAGATGACCTTCATATCGGAAATGAATTAAAATAACAATTTAGGTCTAATATACATTTTGTATCTCTCAGAACTCCAACGCCCTAACTTTTTTATGGTTTTAGCACGCAGACCAATATTATGAGCATATGCCCCAATGCGAAATGAGTGAGCAGAAAGATTTTTATTATCCAACTTAAATTCTTTTGCACATTTCGACAAAACAAAGTTAAATTGGTATTTTGTCAAAGGCGAACCATCTAAGTGTCTAAATAATGGTCCGTAAGAAGTTCCTCTAAAATGTAGCCATTCTCTGAAAGATAAAACTGGGCATAGCGAATAATCCTTAAGTTTGTTAATAACAACCCAACAACCCTTACCCATTTGATCAGTTTTCGACTTCCGTATAAAGATGCGGATTTTGGACGAGGATAACTGAAGATCAGTAATAATCAACGGAGCATTTGCCTTTTTATTTTCAGCTGTGAATTCGGAGATACAAAGAGCCCCGAAAAATGGCAGGATGAAAGCTGCTTTAAACAGCGAAGATTCATATTCGGACTGGCATATCGTAGGCAAGTGTTTTATGAATCCCATCAATTGCACTATAGACAATGGCCGGGTTCTAGGTAAATTTGTTCCCTTTCTTATCAAACCTTTTATTATCTGTTGAAGTAAAAAATTCGTAGAAAAAGGGGGGTACCCATTATCCTTTGAAAAAAGGAAATACCTGATAACAACTTCTGGATATAACGACCCCTCCTCCCCAAACCTAACAGGTACATAATAAAATGGACAGCCGGGTATAAGTTATTAGTGGAAAAACTATAGTTATTATCTAAGCAGAAAAACCTCAATTTTTTAAATGCCGAAGCATAAGAGGTCCAAGTATTCCGAGTCAATGAATTAATGACTAGGTTGTTGACAACTGACCAATTGAATCCCAAAGATTTTTGGGACAAGGAATCCCTCTTCTGGTGGCGTCTGGAACCAGCTGTCTGAACTTTTTGAAATTCTGTTGAGATAGAGAATCCGCAATGGGGTTAGATTTACCAGTGACATATTGGGCTTTTATCCAAATGTTGTTGTATAGGCATAAAAGAACAATCTGTCATAAAATGTGAATGACTGCCTCAGATCTAGCAGATAGGCAATTCAATGCGAATACCACTCCTTTATTATCCGAGTAGAATAGTATACGTTTATTTCTGAAATGACATTGCCAGATCGATAGTGCAACCAAAACTGGAAAAAGCTCCAGGAAATTTATGTTCTTCATAAAAGCTCTAGAAGCCTATTCCACTGGCCATGTCTCGGCCGACCATTGATTATAAAATACTGCTCCATAACCAATAGATGCAGCCGTATCCGTATATAAATGTAGGGAGTCGGCAGTCACAAACTCGTCCTGCCATATCGTTTTCCCATTAAATCTCTCTAAGAAATTCACCCATATAACTATATCTTCCCTCAGTATTTTTAATAAATAAATACGATCCCATGGGTTCTTTTTTCCCGCAGTTGCGGCATATAATCTCTTGGAAAAAAATCCGACCCATGGGAATTACCCTGGAGATAAAATTTAAAGAACCTAAAGCCGATTGGAGTCTCTTTAAAGTACATTTTCTGCTCTTCAAAATATCCATTAAAATCAATTTAGTAGAATTAATCTTTTCCACCGGGATTCTAAATTCCATCTTAGAAGTGTCAATCACAATACCTAAAAATTTAATGCATGTAGTGGGATTTACAGTCTTTTCCTCCGCTAGTGGAAGATTTAAATAACTTGAAACATTCCTAAAGGTTTGTAATAAATTAAAACAATCCTGTGAGTCACCTGAACCAATGAATAAAAAGTCGTCTAGGTAATGTAAAATAAATCCACCATTATATTGAGACCCTACAAACCACTGTAAAAAAATGGAGAATGCCTTGAAATAATAGCACGACAGTGAAAAACCCATAGGTAATGCCCTATCAAAATAAAAAAAGGCCCTCAAATTGGAAACCTAAAGAGTTGTAGCCGGAGGGATTTATAGGTAACAATCTGAATGCCGATTTAATGTCAGTCTTTGCCATCAATGCATTTATCCCCGCTCTCCTAAGCAAAGACAAGGCTTGATCGAATGAGGCATAATGAACAGTGGCAGACTTATTATCAATCAAGTCATTAACCGAATTCCCCTTCGGATAAGAAAGATCATGAATTAATCTGAAACTATTCGCTTCCCGCTTAGGAACTAAACCCAAAGGCGAAACTTTGAAATTATCAAAAGGTAGAGAAGAAAAAGGGGCAGCTACTCTATGCTCGGAGATTTCCTTATTTATTTTATCTAAGACAATTGCTTTATTTAAAATAAACAGATTTTAAATTTTTTGATGAAAAACAACCCGAGCCCATAAAAGTAGGAACATGAAAACCCTTAGAGAAACCCTCAATGAGCTAATCCGCTTTCAACCTGTCTGGGTAGAGTTTTAAAATTGGAATTAGCCTTGCCAGGTTCAGTGGTGTCACTTCCTCTAATGGATTCTTTATTACTATTGAGCTTTTTGAAGCACTTGGAGGCAGGGTGAGTCCCTGTACAGAAAGTGCAGTCATGCCTGTATTTACAATTTGCCTGCCATTTACAGTTGGATTTGTTGAAGGCAAAGCAAAAACCTTTCTTTGGTTGTTGACGAAAATTATGAGACCTTTGCGGTAGCATAAGGTTAATCCATAAACCCACATCTTTTTGACCCCAATCCAGCTCTGGGTAGACCGCGAGCTTCTGTCGGAAAGACTAATCGTAAGAAAGCCAAGCTGTACCCCCGAAATTTTTATATGCCTCCAGAATCGAGTCAAGATGATGGAAGAGCCCACTGCAGTGTTTAGGATGTTTTTCCCCAAAACCGCTGAATAGATGCAAAATCCCTGCAACCAGTTAAAAAATGATTTTTGTGGGACTCTTCTTTTTTCATCATCCTCCTTTCTGTTATCAACTCTATTAGATGGCAAAAGAGAAAATAAATCAACATAATCCTTATGCCATATCTTCTCTTTCACAGCTCTTGACAAATGAAACCCAAGTGGGGATAATTGACACGGCATAGTTTCACCGAAAGCGCTGTCTTTTATTCCACTACCTGCATCTACTGAAGGTAAAATGCACTTCTCTTTATTTACAGATTTGGGAGGTTCCGGATATATTTGATATTCAGGATCTGAGGAATCATCCAAAGATGACCACGCAGAATCCTGAATATTTTTTTTGTCTTTGGTAGACATAAAAGACAAAAATTCCCTAAACAAGTGAACCTTGTCCATTGAAACATTATTTGCTGTGGGAAGGGTGGGAGTAACTGTACAAATAGTGCCCTGCAATAAACAGTCACTAATCAAATCAGCGGGTAAATGCTCACCATCTTGTATAGGAATAGGCAGATTTTCTTTGTCTGTTGCGCGGGATCTTCTGGCAGTTGTGGGAGGCCGTTGATAAGTAGCAGGTCCATGACGATGAACCCTTCTTGCGCCGGACGGCGCAGAAGATTTTCTAATCCTAGATCCCTTACGATCTGTGGATGGAGAAAAAGCTCTTCGTTCTTTTCGGATCCTTTTTAGAGGTGGAGAGGAAGGAGGAGCTTCAGCGTAAGAAGGGATCGCGATAAGATCAGAAGTCCCGTTCAGCCCATTGCTCATGATAGCCAATGAAGCACCGGCTGTAATAGAAGATGACCGATTAGGATCTGAAACATCGCGATCTTCCTGAAGGCAGGAACGAAGCCAAGCTTCGCCTCCACTTCCCTCCGCTTTCAAAATCAATTGACGCAGTAAATCCTCCATAGCTATAAAACAGGTCCGGTTTCTTCTTGAATCCTGACGGTAATGCACAGCACCTAACTGCTGTTTCCTTTTACAGGTACCACGAGGCTCCTGTTAAACAGTTCTCCAATCAACAAGTTGTATACAATCTCGAGGAGCACCACAGACTACAGGAACTGCATCTGTATCCCAGGTAAGGCTCAACTGTCCTTAACTATATTTCACATGCAAATCTAGGGATTCATGACACCATGTCTCCCCCATTTGCATACGCAAATCAGGTTTGCTCATCCCGCCGTACATGCACGGCAAGATGATCGGGCAGGTGCAGGAGCTGCGCCTCACCAATCACTGCAGGGATACGGCAGTCCCTGATAGCCAGGGCCCTGCTGTATCCGCCGGCATCGCTGTTTACAGCGATGATGGCGGATTAACACCTTCTATGTCACGGTCAACGCTGACCGCGACATAGAAGTGGTTTGCGGTTAGTGAACGAGCGCATCGGGTCCCTGTGCTGCTGTGACGGGGACCCGATGTGTGAGAAGGCAGACTGATGCTGTGTAGAAGCTGCCCAATGCCTTGCACGGGTACCCAGGGGATCCTGATGCCGGAAATCCGTTGCTGATGGCAATCAACAGCAAAAAAATGCACACAATGGAAGATGACAGCCAGTCTTTGCTATTGTTAAGTTTTTGATTGTTCTCCACATCCACATAATTGTTACCTTATGTAGGATGGTTATTGTGGTACTTGTAGTCCATTGCTGGCATCTTCAATTGTATGCATTTTTTGGCTGTTGATTGCCATCAGCAACGGACTCCAAGTGCAGGATATGCTCCCCTATACATATGCACACCCGCATGTGGGTTCGAGCATATCCTGCCTGTTTAACACCACACTACGTTTTCTAATGGTTCAAAAAAAATGGATAGCAGACAAATCTATATATGATTCTCATTGCACATCTAATCTTCCGCCTCACACAATATACCCACACTATATACCCACCACTATATACCACCAGACACCCCCCCTCAAACCCACACCACGTCTGACCACCCCCCATCCCCAACACACACAAATGCAGTCTATAGCAGGCATTCTCAAACTGCAGCCCTCCAGCTGTTGTAAAACTACAACTCCCATGATGCCCCTCTATAGGATGACAGCTGTAGGCTGTCATGGAATGATGTGATTTTTAGTTTAAAAACAGCTGGAGGGCCGCAGTTTGAGGATGCCTAGTATATAGATTCTAATAAGTGTCCCGTTGGTCAGGAGAAGTAATGTTTGACATTCAGTAGTTGCTGGTTCTTTTAGCGTTACCCAGGGTGCACCACGGGGAGGCGAACCAGCCTTAGACCCCATACCGTACAGTCACTTCACTAGACAGGTACATCTCTCCTCAGATTGCCAACATCCAATATCTCATACTACACACGCATACAATTTCAACACAATCCCAAATATTTAAAAAAAATAAGATTCGGCGACTTTAACATTAGCGGCAGGGGAGTACATCTGACTATTCCAGAAAGGTGAACAGCCTGTCGGATCCATACTGCCGCTAGTTCAGCTACACCCCTAGAATGACGCTTCGTCCCTATTGACTATAATGGTGGCGGGGGCGGCGGTACGGCAGCAGCAAGGCAGCGCACAGCGAGAGACAGTCTAACTGAAAGCTCTGCATGTCGTAGTGTAAGCCCGGGGAACCTCTCGCCGTGCGCCATAGTCACCAACATTTATTCATCATCTCAACCACCAAACCAAAAATTATTAGTGTTTGAAAGTGAAATATTCGATTTAAAGTTAAAAAGTATAAAATCTGAAAATATGCTTTTTTTTTAAATACTGCAGTGCATGTTGGAGCAAGGATATGACCAGACCCGCTCCCATGCTGAAAAAAATAAAGTAGTCCGCAGGATCGGCTATGAGCTGTGGCGGGACTATGATGGCAAGCAAAAACGTCTGGCTATTTTAAAAAAAATGGTCGGACCTGAAGAGGAGGTATGAGGGAAGAATCCGCAAGATCCGGTATAATGATTACTGAGTGTTGGAATAAAGATACAAAAGTAATGTAAAGCATATGTACATTTTTGTTTTTAGATTTTTTTCTAAAAGTAGTAACATTTGTTATTATAGGTGTTCCTTTACCTGCAGTCAGGCGCAGGCCTCCCAGACAGAAGTTGTGGGAGGTCTCGGCGTCAGAGGAGGAGGCCGGACCCTCAGGGCAACAACATGCCCCTAGCCCCCCAGAGGAGTCAGTGGCAGAAGTGGAGGGATGACCTTCACCCCAACCCGCCTCACCCCCTCAAGTGTTTGATGACGGGGACGAGGAGGAACTGATCACCACCCCCCACAAGGAGTGCAAGTATGTGCTGTGGCTGTTTTCACTCATTCACTGTTCACACACAAACATGTGTCAGTTTAGTCTTTACCATAGACATACTTTTGTGGAGCAAACAATAAGCATGTTAAAGCTTTACTAATAATCTTTCTTCAGCCCACACATATCGGAGAACCTTTAGTCCCACACTTACAGCGGGAAATCAAAAAAGTACTATCTCAACACCCTTTACACTCTTCCAGAGGTCTGGTTCCCCTCTAGGATTGTTCTGCGTTCCGATCGCCTATCCACATGGGCGTAGCTATAGGGGGTGCAGAGGTAGCAGTCGCTGTTGGGCCTAGGAGCCTGAGGGGGCCCAAAGACCCTTGTGCTGTATACGCAGACACAGAAAGCACTGAGGGAAGGGGGGCCCAAGCGGAACTCTTGCTCCAGGGCCCATGAGCCGTTGGCTACACCCCTGCCTATCCACACTGTATTTTAACAGCCTTTTTAACCACAATGTTATGTAAACCCCAAGATGTAGTACAGGTGTGACCTGTCCCATGCAATGTCTCTGACTTTTAAAACCCAGGCCCAAAATAATTTCTAAAGAAAACCTCCCTGAAACCTATAATTACAGGCGTACTGATTCACCGAGATATACATTCCCACATTCCCATTGAGACATAACGAGCAGCCATGATTATTCCCCAAGCTCGGGTTGTTGGTGTCAACCCGAATAAACGGGTATATTTTTTTGGGGGGACACCCCAAAGTGGGCGGAGCTACCATTGGCCAATGAAAATTTAGAAATTTTCTATACGCTACTCCTCCCACAGTTTTAGGAGTACAATTACCAAACTTTACTTGTGCTATCTTAACCGATCCCACCCTCCGGGCAGCTGCAGCGGCCCCCCAGAGACCCCATTTTGTCCCATAGACTTTCATTGGAAAACTATTAAGTTTTGTCACTGGTATAGCTTTCAAGTTAAAGTCACCAATCTTGGGTCACTTAGTCATGGAGTCACCCTGAAAATTTGTGTCAAATTTTGGGGACGTTAAAAAGTGGGCAGAGCCACAAACAACCAATCAAATTTTACTGTTGACTTCAGTGTGAAAACTTGAAAAAGCTGTCACTCTCACAGTATTTAAGCCAGGGTCCCCAAACTTGGCAGCGAGGGATAGTAGGTGACTAGGATTAAAATTTATTTAAAAAGTGGGCGGAGTCTACAACACCCAATCAACTTTCAGGCATTTGCTTAAATGGGAAAAATTCAAACTGCCGCTGCTCTTTTGAGTTTTATTGGCACAGTCTTCAAACTTTGCAAAGTTGGTCACTGGGGGACTGGGATTAAAATTCAAAAAAGTGGGTGGAGCCACCCAAAGCCAATCAGATTTCAAGCCAACATCCTGTGGTTTCTTTAGAAACTACACCATCTATTTTATTTATATATTGTTTTTATTTTTTTACAGTATTGAAAGAAATGCAACTCAGCATTCAGGACCTAGAGCAGGAGCACCAGAAGTCCGTGCAGGCCTTTCGGGAGCAGCATCTCCGGAAGCTGCGGGAGCTTAAGCTCCAGTTTGCCAACTCCTAAAGTTTTTGGTTAATTTTCCTAGTAACTAAATTATTTTATGTGCTGACATAAATTTCAAATTATCATAAATAATAACTGTATTGTTTCATCAAAGAATTAACTTTTAAAATACAAACCTTGAACAGAATAATAACTACAAAAACCTTGATTTATCAAATTAGCAAAATTATTAACTTTTACAAATTCCAAAAACTTATTTACAATCAAATCTTATTATCAGAAATATAAAACAAAAAAAAGGAACAATGTTGGAACAATAAAATGGTAGGGGTAAGAACTAACCAGCATGGATCTTCGATAGCATCCAATTTTTTAATACTTTGCATGTTGTAGCATTGCTTCCGCCGTACAGATAGAAACACGTGATTGATTACATGACTATGATTATATGAATTCTCTAACCGGTGACATGTCTCCAAGAACATCATATAGTACACAGTTTATACTTAAAATCTTAAAGCAGTGGTTATATATAATTAGCATGTGCAAATCCTCATTACATAATTGCCAAAGAGTAACATAAACAAGAAAAGTACCTATACATATTTACATGTTGCTACACGGCTCCATTCACAATAACCGGATTTCCACACGGATGAGTATAACGCCAGTAACACCCAACCATGTAGAGAGGTCAACACGGAAGTCAGCCATCCCTCCCAGAACGACAGACAACACTGTGTTAGATCCTAAATCCGTGTGACAACAAAAAATAAATAAATAAAATATATAAATTTTAGTAGGTTCATCAATCAGTCCTGTACAATGCCAACAGCACAAGACCTTTTGACAAGGGAAGGCCACATGCGGTCCACACCGTGCTACAGCGTGAACCACAACATAGTTGCCCCAAACCACACTTAATTTAAAATAAAAAATAATAAAATAAAGTAAAATCATTTCATTTTGTGAATGAAGCTGAACAATGCTAGATAAAATGTCTTTTTAAAAAGATTATTTAAATAAATATTTGCATGTCTAAATATTGACAATACATAAATTAGCAGAGCACATGCGAGAATACGAAACATGCAAACCAGGTTAAGAGAATTCATAATTCTATACTTGTTAAAGTGCAAAAGATAAAATCAGGTCCATGATGGTTGTCCACGCATGATCAGGACATACAGCATCTAGAGTTAACACAGTACTACAATGCTGACTCATAAGTTACCATTTGTAACTAGGCAGAATAACGGCAGGCACTTGCAGGTAAGTACACTTCCAGTTTATAATAAAAAATAAAATAACCCAATCGAAATTTTACTTAAAAAAAGGTGTGAAGGTCTGGACTCTATGATTGTTCCCTATGTGAACATGATGTCTCATGATCCGGGAACCACAAATGCACAATGTGAGCATGATGCATGCTGGCAGTATAATCTAGAAAATTGCACCTGCCGGCTGCATTTATATATTCATACACTGGTCACTAGATCAGTTCAACTACTCTTTGTTCTCCAATAATTAATTCCATACTGTTGCTGAACATAAACCTGACCTGACCAACTGCAGCAACCCCAGATCATTGTAATGTCCCCACAGGCTTGTACTCTTCATCTGCCTCTCTTCTTCCCCTGATGCACCCTTAACTCATGATCAGGGTAAATCACGACTCATCTGAACACACAACATTCTTCCATTGCTCCAGAGTCCGATCTTATGCTACCTATTAAATTGAGGTTTTTATTTTGGTTTTACTTCACTAGTATGTGTTTTTTTTTTTTTACATTTTATTGATGAAAAACGCATAGTACAGATAGAGACATAAATATGCGATCCCAGGAGGGTGAGGCATGAGCCCCCTGATAAGAATGGTTAATTACTACAAAAGATTCAAACTGCATGAAATACAATAAGAAAATAGGTTCACGTCCGGTATGCAAGGTTAGGGTCCGAGGTCTTCTAAATAAAGATACATTAAGTACACAGAGCTCTAATTAACTCTAGTAGTCCTAATCCGAGTGGACCCCGCAGAGCTGGAGTGACTTTTGGCCATAGTGAGCTGAAGAGGTGAGTATGAGCGTGAGAATGTACGTCCAAGAAGCAGAGCTTGGAACTCTTATGGTCAGAGTAATGGAAGGGATATAGTAAAAAAGGTGGGGGGAGTGAGAGGATGGAGATTACCTTTGGTACCCTCTGTAACCTCGTAAATAATTTATCAAAGGCATGGTGGGACCTTAACTCCCAAGAGGACAATTCCTCTAATCTATATATCTGATCGATTTTGAGGTACCACTGGTCCAATGAAGGGACTGTTGGTGTTAACCAATGAATAGGTAAGAGAAGTTTCGCTGTGCTGAGCAGATATCTAAACAGCCGAACTTCAGCCAAACGGGCGTTCTTGAGAAATAGATTCAATAGGGCTATCTCGGGGGTGGTGGGAAAGGATGACCCACAAATTTGATTCCCGATCCTAAAAATCTCCTGCCACCAGGGTACTAACTTGGGACAGTTCCACCAAATATGGAAATATGTTCCCCTGTCGGTTGAACATCTCCAGCATGTGTCCGAGGCCAGGGCTGAGTAAAGACAGGTTTTGTCAGGAGTTTTATACCAGCAGGATAAAATTTTAAAGCTGTTTTCCTGAACTTTAACACATCGCGAGAGAGAGTGTGGAGAAAGGTTGATGGATTGAAGGTCAGTGAGATCAAAGGTTCTGTCCAAGTCTTTTTCCCACAGGCGGATGAAGTCGGGGGTGTGGAAAGTGGGAGGAGTCCTAAGTCTGTTATGGAGTGGTGCATGGTGGGATAGCACTATATGTCCAATGGAGGCCTGATTACACAGCTGGAGATGTTGTTGGGAGATGAAGAAATAGTCAAGGCGTTGATACGAACCATGTGCCTGAGAGAAAAAGGTATAATCAACAGAATTTGGGTTGAGTGAGCGCCAGACATCCATTAGGTGGGCTCGCGAGAGGTGCTGTAAGAGTGAGCTGAGAGCTTTCTGAGAGTGTACAGATTTGTGGGAGGAGGAGTCCAGGATCGGGTTCAAAACTAGGTTAAGATCTCCCCCCCATAATGGTAATGCCCTCACTAAAGAAATCGAGCAATTGTAACACCTCTTTGAGCCAGTGTGTTTGGTTAATGTTGGGCGCATAGACATTTACAAAGGTGTAGAGTTGTTGGCCAATAGTACCCTTAATCAACAGGTATCTCCCGTCCGCATCGCTGCGTTGGTCTAATAGGAGAAAGGGGACCTTCTTCTGGAACCCGATGCTAACACCTTTCGAGTTAGAGGAGGTGGAGCCACAGTGGTACCAATTTGGAAAGTACGAGAAAGAAAGATTTGGAAAATGGTCAATTTTAAAATGAGTTTCCTGAAGGAAAATTACATTTGTACCCATTCTCTTCAAAACCTGAAATATCTGGCTCCTCTTTGATGGGGAATTGCAACCCTTCACATTGTATGATGCAAGTTTCAGAGCCATCATAGGGAGTCAAAACTCAGGTGAAGGAGCAAGAGCATAGACATATGTAAGATGTGGTGAGAGGTACTCATCTCTTTGCGGGACCAAAAGGCATATAGAGAGCGAGGAGAGCATCTGCGTGGTCCAACCCGGCAAGAAAGTAATCCCAGCATAGTATAAGTATGAGTGCAGCAAAAACGAGAAAACAATTGCACAGAGGTGTATCTAGTGCAAGATGAAGGGGGGTTAGTGTCATACACTAGTTTCAGGTGTCGGTCCCTCTGGGCACCTTTGTGACTTCAAATGAGAAGAAGAAGAGATTACTGATCTCAAAGCAAAAGCCTGAGAAAAAGTTGTTGGGTTGTATGACAGAGAAGCAGGTCCGGACAGGGAAAGGGGGGAATGTATGAAGAAAAAGAGGGGGGGGGGGGGGAGAGGTAGGAGAGAGAAAACATATCTAAAGGGGTGGTAGAAGGGGAGCAGAAGTAAGAGGTAGTAGAAACATAAGGTGAGGACAGGGAAAGATAAGGGGGCAGGGATAGTGAAAAGTAATTGTTATATACCAATATTTGACGCCCCCATTTATTGACATGATGAAAATGAATAGCTGTTACCAAGCCAAAGGATGCGTTCTGGCAGCGGAAGAAGTACTGTTGACCCACAATGAGGGCAAATAATAAGAAGAGCGGGTGAGGGAAAGCTCATATAGTGAGGCAGTGGATCAGGAGAGGTAGGTAAGAATTAAGAAGACAATGAGACAGGTCGGAAAGACAGGGAGACAGAAGGATCGGGACATGGACAGTAAGAGAAGCATTATACTGTTATTAGGGACAACTCGCAGGCTATCATATCCATGCGGACACGTGAGGCGTGGGGAGTCAGAGGTCCTCAGTAGGAATGCGTCTTGGGGTCAGGGGTTGATTTTTCTTCTTAAGGCACTGGGCCTTGGGGGTGTTCCTGATTTCAAACGGGAGAATCTTCGGTAACTCAGGCAGGGAGGTAAGGTCCTGGACCGTTTCCCAGTCTGCGATGTCCATGTGTTGAATCTCCAGTAGATCATAGATGGGGGTCAGATCCGCATGGTTCTTCACCGTCACTCTTTGGCCCCGGTAGGAGAAAGAAAGGCCGAAGGGGAAGGTCCACCTATATGGGATCTGGCGATTCCGAAGCCATTCCGTTAGGGGTTTGAGGATTCTCCTTTTCTGGAGGGTCAACGGAGCTAAGTCTTGAAAAACGCTAATGTCGGCACCGTTAAATTTTATCCCTCCAGAGGTGCGGGCTTTGTTTAAGATTTCTTCTTTAACCTGGAAGTGGAGGAACTTGCAAATAATGTCACGTGGAGGCTTTGAGGCTGAGGGCTTGGGGCGTAGAGCCCTATGAGCTCTCTCAATATTGATGGAGCCAGCGCAGTTCTGGCCTAGCAGGTCAAGGCATATAGCAGTTATAAGTGCCGCCGGATCCTGATTGGAATCTGATTCGGGGACCCCCCTAAACCGCAGGTTATTCCGCTTACCTCGATTCTCTTGGTCTTCCAGTGCACAATAAATCGCGTTGAGGTGTTGCTGACACTTCTGTAGGCTAGATGAAGTAGCGGTTTGGAACTCTAAAACTGCAGCCTGTGTGTCTTCCAGAGCCTCTACCCTGTTTCCTATGTGGCGTACATCTTGCCGCAGCGAGGACATCTCACTCACCAAGGGATCCAGGGCCTTTTGAAGAGCTGTATCTAGGTATTTTCTGGAGATCGAGAGATGTTTTTTGCCTCTCAGCTCCTCTTGATCACTCTGGTCTGCAGGCATGTCAGGATCGCTGTCCTCTGTCCCTTTACAAGTAGCAGGCGCCATCTTGGCTTCTCTAGCCGCGCATATAGCGGTCGCCTTTTTAACAAATTTGTCCATGTCTCCCCCTCCTGCGGGGGTTTTGAGGGGTTGGGAGAGGTCCCCAGACTTCTGCTGGCCAATTTTACCCATCTATTCATCAGGAGGCTAACGTTAGCTGTGAGGGAACCGAGGTAGGATTGCAGAGCTCAGACTCACACGTCCATGCTGCTCCGGCGCTGGCTCCGCCCCCACTAGTATGTGTTTTTCTGATGTCGACCAAACTGGTCAGTCACAATGCCTTGAGTCCCATTTGCATTGCGTTTTTAGAAAAGGAACCAACTTAAACTAATAAACATAGCCCTGAGTCGGACTGTTGTTTTTATAAGATTGTATTTTAAAAAACATTGCATTTATGACCACACCATACATTCACGTATATATTTTCAGCCCTCTCTACTATTCATCTTTGTTTTCATGTGCACTTTATTCTTACACTTGTTAATAACGTATTTGACATTTCATACCCGAATATTAGGACTCCCTGCCATCCAGTGCCGTAGATAATTTTTTTTCCTGGGGGGGGTTCAGCTTTCTCAAATTATAGGACTTTATGTGCTCGCAGCCTTAGACTCTAAACCAGTACCTGGTTGCTATGCAATAATGCACTGTTTAGACCCTCAGCATCTTCCTGAGACAATTACCTGTATTAAACGCAGCTACTTTGTCTAAAGGAAGATGCTGAGGGTCTAAACGGTGCATTATTGCATAGCAACCAGGTATTAATGCAGCAGCTACTTGCCAGAGGAAGATGCTGAGGGTCTAAATGGTGCATTATTGCATAGCAACCAGGTTAGCAACCAGCAACTAGGTGCTGATTGAGAATTTGAGAGTCATCACCACCAGCAGCTACTCCTCCTGCATTTATATGAATGACCCAACTGCAGTCTGCAGTACACAACCAAGTGAAGAAGCTCCAACCTGAGGAGCTGTTTGAATGCTGCAGGAGAAGAACAGCCAGGACAGGAAGGAGTTACTCTCACAGTCAGTGACACAGGACTATAATAAAATCCACCTCCGGGCACTGGGCAGTAGGCAGCTCAAGTTAACAAGTGATTAGAAGAAGCTCAACCTGAAAAACTGTTTGACTGCTGCAGGAGAAGGACAGCCAGGACATGAAGGAGTTACTCACACAGTGACAGGACAGACTATAATAAAATTCACCTCCCAGCAGCAGGCAGCTCAACACAAGACTAGTTTAGACAACATGAGTCATCATGAGAGGAGGTGGAGACAAGTTCCGACAAGCTGCTCTGTGCTCTGACCTTGTGTGCAGTGTGCTGCTGCCTGATACATGCTGCTGCCTGATACATCCTCCTACCAGTGCTCCTGTGTGTTCCTCCTCCTCTGCGCTCCTCTCTGTTCCCGCCCAAGGTGGCCGTGCCTGCTCAAACCAGGCAGCGCAAAGCAGGCAGCGTGTGACGTCAGTGCGCCTGTGGCCGGATCATGTGACAAATTGAAATGTGAGTGCCGGCTGATTTTTTTTTAGGGATACTTAAAGTGCCAGTACACCTGACCTCAGAAAAGGAGGACTTCTGGCCGTCCGTCCTGGCATGCGGCAGGACGGAGGACCAGGAGTCTAAAAACCGGACGTCTGGCCAACCTACTCTTGGGGGTTGAACCCCCCCCTTATCTACACCCCTGTGCCCGGCCAGTAGTGTGGCATCAGAGTGGGTGTTTAGTGCGGCAGAAGCCATAGTTACCCCAAGAAGAACTCGTCTGTTCCACCAAAATGTGGAGAGACTTACTTTCGTCAAGATAAATCAGGCGTAGATCAGCCAAGATTTCAACTCACCGATGCCTGATGCATAGGAATGGATCATCCATCTCCACACTATGTCTCCTTGCCACTTTGTGGCATACTCATGCTGCCATCTCCACATTATGTCTCCTTGCCACTTTGTGGCCTACTCATGCTGCCATCTACACACTATGTGTCCTTGCCACTTTGTGGTCTACTCATGCTGCCATCTCCACACTATGTCACCTTGCCAATCTGTGTCATCATGCTGCTGCTGTTGTTGCCATCTCCACACTATGTCACCATGCCAATCTGTGTTATCATGCTGCTGCCATCTCCACTAGAGTTAAGCGAACACCTGGAAGTACGGGTTCGCCGGGTTTGGCCCAACTTAGTCGGGACCCGAACTTGACCCCAAACCCGTAACCAATTGAAGTCAATGGGGACCTGAACTTTGGGGTACTATATTGGCTCTAAAAAAGTCATGGAAAGGGCTAGAGGGCTGTAAAACAAAATGGGGGTAAGAGCTGGACAATTGCCATGCAAACAAATGTGGATATAGAAATGACTTAAAATAACATAAAATACAAAAAAATTATAAACTTAAAATAGGAGGAGGAGGTCTATATGGAGTAGAAGGTTGAGGAGGCGATGGACGTGGTGGTGTAGATGGAAGCGGTGGTGGAGGAGGTATGGCCAACAACACTTTTTTTATTTTTATTTGGGCAGACCCCAAAACATTGGAAAATATAGAAAAGAAAACAAAGAGAAAGTGCGCTGGAGTATAACAAAGGCTGGGTCAGGCTGGTATAAATGTCTATTCTGCACAAGGTACAGACAAGTCCTGTGGGATCCATGCCTGGTTCACTTGAATGAACGTAAGCTTGTCCACATTGGCTGTGGACAGGCGGCTGCACTTGTCTGTGATAACGCCCCCTGCCGTGCTAAACACACGTTCAGACAATACACTGGCTGCAGGGCAGGCCAGCACTTCCAGGGTGTTAAGGGCAAGCTCAGGCCATGTGCCCGATTTCCACCATGTTGCTGAAATGCTGCCTCCTGCTAAGACGTTCCATATCAGCTGGTGGTGCTGGTTCTTGTGGCGTGCTGACAAAGATTTTCCACATGCTAACTCTGCCTTCTTAGCTGCTGGCAGTGCCCCAGCTGCGTTGGCGACTTCATCCTCCTCCTCTGCCTTCGCCTTGTGCTTCCACTGAGGCCCCGGTGTCAAGTGGGAATGCCATCAGCAGCGCGTCTACCAGCGAGCAGAATATATCTCCCAGTCAGGTATGCAGTGCAGGGGTAGTTTGAAAGGACAAAGGGGTACAAATCACCCCGCTAACTAAACGCCACCGAATTTACAGAATATATTTCCAAGTCAGGTATGCAGTGCAGGAGTAGTTTGAAAGAAAAAAGGGGTACAGATGACCCTGCAATCAAAACGCCGCCGAATTTACAGAATATATTTCCCAGTCAGGTATGCAGTGCAGGGTTTGTTTGAAAGAAAAAAGGGGTACAGATCACCCTGCAATCTAAACGCCGCCGAATTTAATGAATATATTTCCCAGTCAGGTATGCAGTGCAGGGGTAGTTTAAAAGAAAAAAGGGGTCACCATGGAGCGTCCCGGTCATCCGGCATCTATTTACCCCGCTGAAGGATTATTTTGAGTGTGTAGAAGCACAAAACAACTGAAAGGTGGCATGAAGCAGGATGTGCTCAACCCAAAAATGCAGTTGTGCATATATATACAGGGGAGCAGATCCTGCACTTGTGGGCCGTTGCTAATGGCGATCCCCAGCAAAAATGCATACAGTGGAGGATGCCTGCAGCGTACCACAATATGGACCATGTGATTGGACCATGTGATGTGACGTCATCACAGGTCCTTTAGTTCTTAGCTGATGCTGGGAAAGAGAGGACAGATCGCAACTACGCGATCAAGTGGCTAAGGTAAGTTAACTTTTATTATTTTTAACCCCTTTCACTTCATTTTACTATGCATTCTTTATTAAGAATGCTATTGTTTCCCCTTATAACCATGTTATAAGGGAAAATAATAAATTCTCCAGAAGACCCGAAACCGGACTTCAGTAATGAAGTCCGGCTTCGGGTCTGGGTACCAAACATGGCGATTTTTCTCACGCGCGTGCAAAACGCATTACAAACGTTTGCACCCGCGCGGGAAAATCGCGCATATTCCAGCAACGCACCCGCCTCTTATCCGGGCGTCAAACATGACGCCCGTGTGAAAGAGGCCTCAGAGATGCAGTGCAGGCCGCAAATGCACCTTATGGCAAAAAAAAAAGTGTTTTTTTTTCCACCAACAATGTCACAGTTGTATTTACTGGGAATATTTCACTGTCAGAAATACAGTGCAGGCCGCAAATGTACTTTATGGCAAAAAATAAGTGATTTTTTTCACCTACAATGTCACAGTAGTATTTACTGGTTATATTGCACTCTCAGAAATGCAGCGCAGGCTGCAAATGTACTATCTAGCACAAAAAGTGTGCTTTTTTAAACCGAAAATGTAAATGCAGTATTTAACCCCTTAAGGATTCAGCCCTATTTCACCCTAAGGACTCAGCCATTTTTTGCAAATCAGACTAGTGTCACTTTATGTGGTGATAACTTTAACCACTTCAGCCCCCCTAGCTTAAACACCCTTAATGAACAGGCCACTTTTTACAATTCTGCATTACACTACTTTCACCGTTTATTGCTCCGTCATACAACTTACCACCCAAATGAATTTTACCTCCTTTTCTTCTCACTAATAGAGCTTTCATTTGGTGGTATTTCATTGCTGCTGACATTTTTACTTTTTTTGCTATTAATCAAAAATGACCGAAATTTTTGCAAAAAAATGACATTTTTCACTTTCTGTTGTAATTTTTTTTTAAAAAACTACATTTCTATATAAATTTTTCGCAAAATTTATTGTTCTTCATGTCTTTGATTAAAAAAAATCCAATAAGTGTATATTTATTGGTTTGGGTAAAATAACGTTTACAAACTATGGTGCAAAAAAGTGAATTTCGGCATTTTGAAGCAGTTCTGACTTTCTGAGCACCTGTCATGTATCCTCAGGTGCTAGAATGCCAGGAAAGTATAAATACCCCCCAAATGACACCATTTTAGAAAGAAAACACCGCAAAGTATTCGCGGAGGGGCATGGTGAGTTCATGTATCATTTCATTTTTTTTCACAAGTTAGCGGAAAATGACACTTTCCGAGGAAAAAAATAAAAATAATAAACTTTCCATTTCTGCTAACTTCTGGCAAAAAAAAATAAAATCTCCCACGGACTCACTATGTCCCTCAGCGAATACCTTGGGGTGTCTACTTTCGGAAATGGGGTCACGTGTGGGGTGTGTTTACTGTTCTGGCATTTTGGGCGGGGCTAAATTGTGAGCAGCCATGTAAAAGCTAAAGGTACTCGTTGGAATTTGGGCCCCTTTGCGCACCCAGGCTGCAAAAAAGTGTCACTCATGTGGTATCGCCGTACTAAGGAGAAGTAGGGCAATGAGTTTTTGGGTGTATTTTTACATATAACCATGTTGGGTGAGAGAAATATCTCTGTAAACTGACAACTTCGTATAAAAAAATTTAAAAAGTTGTTGTTTACAGAGATATTTCTCACACCCAGCATGGTTATATGTAAAAATACACCCCATAACACATTGCCCTACTTCTCCTGAGTACGGCGATACCACATGTGTGACACTTTTTTGCAGCCAAGATGCGCAAAGGGGCCCAAATTCCAATGAGTACCTTTTAGGAGGGCATTTTTACGCATTTTTCTTCTCACGCTTTAGGGCCCCTAAAATGCCAGGGCAGTATAAATACCGCACATGTGACCCCATTTTGGAAAGAAGACACCCCAAGGTATTCCGTGAGGGGCATGGCGAGTTCATAGAAGATGTTTTTTTTGGCACAAGTTAGCGGAAATTGATTTTTTGTTTTTTCTCACAAAGTCTCCCTTTCTGCTAACTTTTGACAAAAAGTTAAATTTTTTATGGACTCACTATGCCCCTCAGCTAATACCTTGGGGTGTCTTCTTTCCAAAATGGGGTCATTTGTGGGGTGTTTGTACTGTTTTAGCATTTTGGGCAGGGCTAAATTGTGAGCAGCCATGTAAAAGCTAAAGGTACTCGTTGGAATTTGGGCCCCTTTGCGCACCCAGGCTGCAAAAAAGTGTCACCCATGTGGTATCGCCATACTCAGGAGAAGTAGGGCAATGTGTTTTGGGGTGTATTTTTACATATACCCATGCTGGGTGAGAGAAATATCTCTGTAAATTGACAACTTTGTATAAATTTTTTTTAAAAGTTGTCATTTACAGAGATATTTCTCACACCCAGCAGGGGTATATGTAAAAATACACACCAAAACACATTGCCCTACTTCTCCTGAGTACGGCGATACCACATGTGTGACACTTTCTTGCCCTAAAACCAATGAGTACCTTTAGGATTTCACAGGGCATTTTTACGCATTTGGATTCTCACGCTTTAGGACCCCTAAAATGCCAGGGCAGTATAAATACCCCACAAGTGACCCCATTGTACTCACCATACCTCAAATTGAACTCACCATACCCCTCACGGAATACTTTGGGGTGTCTTCTTTCTAAAATGGGGTCACATGTGAGGTGTTTGTACTGCCCTAGCATTTGAGGGTCTCCGCAATCATTACACGTATGGCCAGCATTAGGAGTTTCTGCTATTCTCCTTATATTGAGCTTACGGGTAATGAGATTTTTTTTCCCGTTCAGCCTCTGGGCTGAAAAAAAAAATAAAATGAACGGCACAGATTTCCTCATTCGCATCAATCAATGTGGATGAAAAAAATCTCTGCCAAAAAATGTGCAAAAAAAAAAGTAGTAAGGCCCCATTCACACGTCCTCAAAAATGTCCGCATCTATTCCGCAATTCTGCGGGAATAGATGCGGACCCATTCAGTGTGAATGGGGCCGGCGGTGATGCGGAGAGCACACTATGTGCTCGCCGCATCAGCATTTGCGGAGCTGCAAAGATAGAGCATGTCCTATTCTTGTCGCAATTGCGGACAAGAAAAGGCATTTTCTATATAGTTCTGGCAATGTGCGGATCCGCAAAATGCGGAAAGCACATTGCCAGGTGTCGTGTTTTGCGGATCCGCAAAACACATACGGACGATCTGAATGAGCCTTACAGGGGGTGATTAGTGACAGGGGGTGGATCAGGGGGGTGACATGGGGTGATCAGGGGTTAATCAGTGACGGGGGTGGATGGATGGGGGGGTCTGTGTGGTGATTGGTGCACTTACAAAAGATTCCTTTGGTGGTCCCAAGCAAAAGGGACCACTAAAGGAATGAACAGCAAGCATATCAGACGCGGTTAACAAAACAGCGTCTGATATGTAATTTTTTTTCACTTCTACAGCCTGCCAGCGCACGATCAGCGCTGGCAGGCTGTAGTTCAACTTCTTCCCGACGCGATCCTGTGAACACACACACGCGCGTGTTCACAGGAAATCTCGCGTCTCGCGAGATGACGCCTCGGCGCGTCCAAGAGGAACAGACCGACCGCCGCCAGGACGCAATCCTGCGATCGGCGGTCAGCAAGGAGTTAAAACGCTTTTTCTTATCCAGGCCATTCTGAGATTGTTTTTTCGTCACATATTGTACTTCATAACTATGGTAAAATAAAGTCGAAAAATTTCATTTTTATTTATAAAAAAATACAAAATTTACCAAAAATTTTGAAAAATTTGCAATTTTCCAAGTTTCAATTTCTCTACTTCTATAATACCACCAAAAAAGTTATTGATTTAAATTCCCCCTACTTAATGTATCGATCATTTTGGGAATGCTATTTAATTTTTTGAGGACGTTACAAGGCTTAGAAGTTTAGAAGCAAATCTTGAAATTTTTCAGAAATTTTCAAAAACCCACTTTTTAGGGACTAGTTCAGGTCTGAAGTCACTTTGTGAGGCTTACATAATAGAAACCACCCAAAAATTACCCCATTCTAGAAACTACACCCCTACAAGGTATTCAAAACTGATTTTACAAATGTAATTAACCCTTTAGGTTTTCCACAAGAGTTAATGGGAAATGGAGATAAAATTTCTGAATTTCGATTTTTTGGAAAATTTTCCATTTTAATCCATTTTTTCCAGTAACAAAGCAAGGGTTAACAGCCAAACAAAACGTAATATTTATTCCCCCGATTCTGTAGTTTACACGAACACCCAATATGTGGTTGTAAACTGCTGTATGGCCAAACTGCAGGGCGCAGAAGGAAGGGAACGCCATATGGTTTTTGGAAGGTGGATTTTGCTGGACTGGTTTTTTGACTCCATGTCCCATTTGAAGCCCCCCGATGCACCCCTAGAGTAGAAACTCCATAAAAGTGACTCCATCTAAGAAACTACACCCCTCAAGGTATTCAAAACCAGTTTTACAAACTTTGTTAACCCTTTAGGTGTTTCTCAAGAGTTATTGGCAAATGGAGATGAAATTTCAGAATTTCTATTTTTTGTTATCTTGTCTCAAAAAAAGTGTAATATAGAGCAACCAAAAATCATATTTACCCTAAAATAGTACCAACAAAACTGACACCTTATCCCGTAGTTTCCAAAATGGGGTCACTTTTTTGGAGTTTCTACTGTAGGGGTACATCAAGGGGGCTTCAAATGGGACATAGTGTCAAAAAACCAGTCCAGCAAAATCTGCCTTCCAAAAACCATATGGCGTTCCCTTCCTTCTACGCCCTGCCGTTTAGCCATACAGCAGTTTACGACCACATATGGGGTGTTTGTGCAAACAAGAGAATCAGGGCAATAAATATTGAGTTTTGTTTGGCTGTTAACCCTTGCTTTGTTACTGGAAAAATGGATTAAAATGGAAAATTTGCAAACAAATTGCTGTTTTGGGACCGTTTTTATTTTTTGCTATTTACATTGTTGAACTGACAGGTTAGATTGTGTGCTATTTCTATAGAGCAGGTTGTTACGGACGCGACAATACCAAATATGACTACTTTTTAGGGGTTTTTGTTTCAGTTTTACATAATAAAGCATTTTTGAAAAAAATTATTTTTTAGTGTCTCTACATTCTGAAAGCCATAGTTTATTTTTTGGGCGACTGTCTTATGTAGGGGCTCATTTTTTGCGGGATGAGATGGCGGTTTGATCGGCACTATCTTGGGGTGCATATGACATTTTGGTTGTTTGCTATTACACTTTTTGTGATGTAAGGTGACAAAAATGGCATTTGACACCGTATTTATAATTATTTTTTTGATGTGTTCAACTGAGGGGTTAGGTCATGTGTTATTTTTATAGAGCAGGTTGTGACGGACGCGGCAATACCTAATATGTATACTTTTTATTTATTTATATAAGTTTTACACAATAATATTTTTTAAAACAAAAATAAATCATGTTTTAGTGTCTCCATAGTTTGAGAGCCATATGTTTTTTTTTTTTGGGCGATTGTCCTATGTAGGGGCTCATTTTTTGCGGGATGAGGTGAAGGTTAGATTGGCACTATTTGGGGGGTCATATGACTTTTTGATCGCTTGCTATTACACTTTTTGTGATGTAAGGTGACAAAAAAATTGCTTTTTGAGTTTGAAGTTTTTAGTTAATTTTTTTTACAGTTTTTACTTGAGGGGTTAGGTCAGGTGATATTTTTATAGAGCAGATTCTTACGGACGTGGAGATACCCAATATGTCTACTTTTTAGTTTTTTTTTTACATTTACCACTAAAATGCATTTTTGAAACAAAAAAAATCATGTTTTAGTCTGAGAAGCATAGTTTTTTTATTTTTTGGCCAATTGTTTTAGGTAGGGGCTCATTTTTTGCGGGATGAGATGGCGGTTTGATTGGTACTATTTTGGGAGGCATATGCTTTTTTGATCGCTTTGTATTACACTTTTAGTGAAGTAAGGTGCCAAAAAATGGCCTGCAGTTTGCAGCGATCGCCGATATGGGGGGGTCACAGGACCCCCCTGGGCATTGTAACAAGGTACCTGCTGAATGATTTCAGCAGGTACCTTGATCCGATCACTGCTGGCTGAGCAGCAGTGATCGGAACTACTCATGACGTACCTGTACGTCATGGGTCCTTAAGGACTCGGAAACCATGACGTACAGGTACGTCATCCGCCCTTAAGGGGTTAAAGGTTTTATGAGATTTTAGGATGCTTTTAAAGATCCATTTTGTGGTTGTATTTTCATTTTTGAGGACTCTGTCCCAGTTAGTTAGGCCTATGGCCTCGCTTAGTTGGCTAAATTTAGCTTTTTTGAAGTTAGGTATTTTAGTTCCTCCCTGTCGAAATGCTCTTTTGAATGATAATTGGAAGGTTATTACTTTATGGTCACTATTTCCCAGGTGTCTATCAACCTGCACATCTGTTGTTCTGTCCGGTCTATTGGTTAATACTAAGTCCAGTATGGTCGTCCCTCTAGTCGGGTCCTGAATCAGTTGGGAAAGGTAATTGTCTTTGGTTATTGCCAAGAACCTGTTTCCTTTATGCGATGTACAGCTTTCAGTTTCCCAGTCTATATCTGGCTAGTTAAAGTCCCCAATAATAACCACCTTATTATGATATGCGGCCTCGTCTATCTCGTTTAGTAGTAAATTTTCTGTGGACTCTGGTATATTAGGTGGTTTATAGTAAACTCCTATTAGTAATGTATTATTGTTTTTGGCTCCATGTATCTCTACCCACAGTGACTCCACATGTTCATGTCCCTCACTAATATCTTCTCGGACTGTGGGCTTTAGACAGGACTTTACATAAAGGCAGACC
This sequence comes from Bufotes viridis, assembly GCA_033119425.1. Lineage (NCBI taxonomy): Eukaryota > Metazoa > Chordata > Amphibia > Anura > Bufonidae > Bufotes > Bufotes viridis. Next base: position 134,265,299 of record CM065594.1, on the reverse strand, counting down.
TCTCCCCCGCTCCTGTTTTGACGATCCTTTCTAAACATACTGTAACCTTGTACATTAACTGCCAAGTCATAGCCATCATCCAGCCATGTCTCAGTTATTCCCACTATGCCATAGTCTTCCTCACATATCACTAATTTCAGTTCCCCAGGTTTGTTAGTCAGGCTTCTGGCATTAGTATACATACAATTAAGAGGCTTTTGTATATTTTTAACCCTACACCTTTCCTTCTGAACTGTTCTAGTCCCTCCTTCCATTTCTCCCCCAGTCCCACTACCTTGTCCCTGGTTTCTATCTGCACTATCTTCCCCTCTTATAATGTAATTACCCTCCCCCCAGTCCCTAGTTTAAACACTCCTCCAACAACCTTCTAGCCATCTTTCTCCCCAACACAGCTGCCCCTTCTCTATTAAGGTGCAGCCTGGGACAGAGAAGTCGGCCCAGTTCTCCAGGAACCCAAACCTCTCCTTCCTATACCAGTTCTTGAGGCACTTGTTACCCTCCCTAATCTCCCGCTGCCTTTTTTTGTGGCTCTTGGTACAGGCAGTATCTCGGAAAATACTAGCTTTGAGGTCCTTGCCCTAAGCTTTTGACCTAAATCACTGAAACCATTTTTAAGGACGCTCCACCTACCTCTAACTTTGTCTATGGTTCCGATATGAACCATGACCACTGGAACTTCTACAGCCCCTCCCAGTAATCGGTCAATCCGATCCGCGATGTGTCAAATTCTAGCACCAGGAAGACAGCACACTGTTCGGTGATCACGGTCTTTGTGACAGATTGCCCTATCTGTTCCCCTAATAATGGAGTCTCCCACTACCAGCACCTGTCTGGCCTGCCCTGCTCTCCTGCTTACTGGAGCTGACATTCCCCTGACTGGCAGAGGAAGTGTCCGGCTGCAGCAGTGCCGTCCCTGAACTGACATCCCCCTCATCTACCAAACGTGCAAACTTGTTGGGGTGTGTCAGATCAGGGCTAGCCTCCCTGGCACTCTTCCCTCTACCCTGCTTTCTAACTGTCACCTTCCCCCTCAAATACCCCAAAGAGTGCTTTTTCGGTGAGAAGCAAACTCTTTTGCAAAATGTCAATGCCTCTCAGTGTTGCAACTTGTCCGTTTAGAGACTTAATTTTTTCCGATACCAAATGGGTAATTTGCTCACATTTTGAACAAAGATATACAACCTCGAACGGCTGTTCGAGGACTGCATACATCATACAAGATGGACACTGGACGGCGTTGTCAATTGTGCAACACATACTAAATGGGGATTACACAACAAAAGCTAAAAATACAATATAATGTAGTAATAAAGAATTGACTAATTGCAGTCCCCCACTGAAATCCCTGAATCTGATGTCACTTTATCTTTAGTCACACACACATACAAACACACACAATCAAACACGCGTCGCTCAAACTCGCGTTATATGCCTGCTTATATAAATAGAGCTCTCAGAACCAGCCAGTTTTTTTCCTCTGGATTCAAAGGGCTGAGCTACCCTCAGCTGACTTTTTATAGTCTCCTAATTGGACAGCCACACCCTAATTACTCATCTGTGCAACCCCTGGAGAAAAAAAAAAGTTATCACAGCAAAATGAAGCTTGTAGCAGAATCAAGGCACAGTGTACAATACAGTCAAATACAGCCACTCAATCAGTCAATAAAAGTTCTGTAGGGCTGCGCTTTCACAGTGAGAGCTTATCAGGGAACTTCAAGAAGCCAAGCTGCTGTATGATCACGGCTGGCTCTGTATACAAAGCTTCCGCACTCCCGGCACCGAACCTGCAGTGTTTTTCCACTCTCCTCAACAGAATAGAACCCTGGAGATAGTGTAATACCGCCTGTATTGCGTATAAGGTAAGTTTCTATTGTATTTAACAAGATGTAAACTTTGTTCAGGCACATCAAGTTTCTCCAATAATTGCGCTTTGTTTCAGACGCTCATGTTGTAGTCTCGGTCACGCTCTGCTCTATTCCTTAATGGATTAAAAAGCCCGGGACATAGTGTAATACCGCCAGTGGTTCTTAAAAGTATTAGTTTTATTGTACTTACAAGACATCCACTTTAAAACAGACGCATCAGGTCCAAAAAAAGATCGTATCTTATGTGAGATATTCACGATATCACCTGACCTAGGTTTTGCTTTTAGCTTCTTCAGGGGTAACTAGTTTGTGTGTCTCTCCGTGATTTAAAACGGGGAGGTATCGTGGCGTCACTTCCTTCATGCATATTCAGCACAATGTGCGGACGTCACTTCTTTGTTTAACTCTTCCAGTACCTCTCCATACCTGTATACTTTAAAATGATCGTCTAAAACGGTCTCTATATAATATATTAAAAAGGCTAAGATCATACAGTAGCTTGGCTTCTTGAAGTTCCCTGATAAGCGCTCACTGTGAAAACGCAGCCTCACAGAACTTTTATTGACTGTTTGTATCTACAAGGAGTATCAGGACCAACTCCGTTTTGTGGTAGGACTGCAGCTGTTACGTTCCTGTTTATTACCGAAGAGACGCAGTTTTTTCGTTTATTATAGCCACTCATCAATGCCCACAAATAATTTAGCTCTCAGATACTCCCTCACTTAATCTTAAGTCACAAACTTATACAAACACACACTTAAACATGCACCGCTCAAACTCACATTATATGCCTGCTTTAAATAGAGCTCTCAGAACCAGCCTGTTTTTTTTCCCTCTCGATTTAAAGGCTGGAGAGGTACATATCGTATGGGAATAAAAAGTTAAAGAACAAAAAGAAACCAATGTGGATAAATAGAACTGTAAAAAAAGCAATAAATGACAAAAAGAAAGCATATAAATCACTAAAACAGGAAGAAGCACTGAAAAACCGTAAGGAAAAAACTAGAACATGTAAAAAAACAAATAAAAGCGGCCAAACTAGAGACCGAGAGATTAATTGCCAAAGAGAGTAAAACTAACCCTAAAATGTTATATAAATGTTAAAAAGTATAAATCTGAAGGTGTCGGCCCATTAAAGAGTAATGAGGGGGGGAGTTGCCGAGAGCGACGAGGAGAAAGCAAAGCTGTTAAATATTTTTTTCTCCAATGTATTCACTGAGAAAAATAAACTGTCAGATGAAATGCTGAATGTAAAAATAAATTCCCCATTAAAAGTGTCCTGTTTGACCCAAAGATTTGTCTATTTAAAGATTAAAATAGACAAATCGCCAGGACCGGATGGCATACACCCCTGTATCCTGAGGGAATTAAATATTGTCAAAGCCAGACCCTTATTTCTGATATTTGCAGACTCTATACTGACAAGGAATGTTCCACAGGATTGGCGCATAGCAAATGTGGTGCCAGTATTTAAAAAGGGTCCAAAAACAGAGCCCAAAAACTATAGGCTGGTAAGGTTAACATCTGTTGTGGGTAAACTGTTTGAAGATTTTCTGAGAGATGCTATCTTAGAGGATCTTAACGTAAATAAGCAAATAACGCCATATCAGCATGGCTTCATGAGGGATTGGTTATGCCAAACGAATTTAGTCAGTTTCTATGAGGAGGTAAGTTCTAGACTTGACAGCGGTGAATCAATGGATGTCGTATATTTCGACTTCTCCAAAGCATTTGACACTGTACCACATAAAAGGTTAGTATATAAGATGAGAATGCTCGGACTGGGAGAAAATGTCTGTAAGTGGGTAAGTAACTGGCTGAGAGATAATAACCACCCTCTATTTTCTAACGGTACACATTCAGGTTGGGTCACTGTCACTAGTGGGGTACCTCAGGGGTCAGTATTGGGCCCTATTATTTTCAATATATTTATTAATGATCTTTTAGAAGGCTTGCATAGTAAAGTATAAATTTTTGCAAATGACACTAAACTGTGTAAAACAATTAACGCTGAAGATGACAATATACTGCTACAGAGGCATCTGGATAGATTGGAGGCTTGGGCAGATAAGTGGCAGATAAGGTTTACAACTAACAAATGTAAAGTTATGCACATGGGAAGGAATAATGTAAGTCATCCGTACATACCAAATGGTAAAACACTCGGTAACACTGGCAAAGGATCTAGGGATTTAAATAAACAGCAAACTAAGCTGCAAAAACCAGTGTCAGGCAGTTGCCACCAATGCCAATAAGATAATGGGTTGCATCAAAAGGGGCATAGTCCTACCACTTTACAAATCGCTAGTCAGACCACACATGGAGTACTGTGTACAGGTGAAACTCGAAAAATTAGAATATCGTGCAAAAGGCCATTTATTTCAGTAATGAAAATAAAAATAAATTGCATTAATACAGCTTAAAATTAGAATTTTGTGAAAAGGTTCAATATTCTAGGCTCAAAGTGTCACACTCTAATAAGCTAATTAATCCATACCCCTTAAGCAAAGGGTACCTAAAAATTGTGTCTTTGGGGTTTCATAAACTGTAAGCCATAATCATTCAAATTATAACAAATAAAAGCTTGAAATATCTTGCTTTGCATGTAATGAGTATCTCATATATTGGTTTCAGCTTTTAAGCTGCATTACTGAAATAAATGAACTTTGCACAATATTAAAATTTTTCGCGTTTCACCTATACAGTTCTGGGCTCCTGTGAACAAGGCAGACATAGCAGAGCTGGAGAGGGTTCAGAGGAGGGCAACTAAAGTAATAACTGGAATGGGGCTACTACAGTACCCTGAAAGATTATCAACATTAGGGTTATTCACTTTAGAAAAAAGACGACTGAGGGGAGATCTAATAACTATGTATAAATATATCAGGGGTCAGTACAGAGATCTCTTCCATCATCTATTTATCCCCAGGACTGTGACTGTGACGAGGGGACATCCTCTGCGTCTGGAGGAAAGAAGGTTTGTACAAAAACATAGAAGAGGATTCATTGCGGTAAGAGCAGTGAGACTATGGAACTCTCTGCCTGAGGAGGTGATGATGGTGAGTACAATAAAGGAATTCAAGAGGGGGCCTGGATGTATTTCTGGAGTATAATATTACAGATTATGGCTACTAGAGATGGGTCGTTGATCCAGGGAGTTATTCCGATTGCCTGATTGAAGTCGGGAAGGAATTCTTTATTCCCCTTAAGTGGGGAAAATTACTTCTACCTCACAGTTTTTTTTGCCTTCCACTGGATCAACTAGCAGGATGACAGGCCGAACTGCCTGGAAAGATGTATTTTTTCGGCCTTATGTACTATGTTTAAAAGATCTTCTACTGGGAGAAAGCAAACTTGCTGCCTGGAATCTAGTATTATCCCCAGAAAGGTACAATGCTAATCTGATGACAAGGGAACTTCTCGCAATTGATTATCCCAGAGGTACCAGGATCTGAAAAACCTCCTGAATGTGGATCCTTAAACTGTTTGGGGAGCTCCCTATTAGCAGTAAATCGTCCAGATATGAAACAATGATTATATCTAATCTCCTTATCTGAGCCATGACCTCCTCTGTTAGCTTTCTGAAGATTCAGAGAGACTGGTCGTAAGTGCTGTAAATTGTAGATGTAGAATGAAATCTCCAGTATGAACTGCCACACTGAGATACCTCTGAGATGTGTGGTGAATTGAGACATGATAATATGCATCCCTGATGTCTATCATAGCCATAACACAATCCAGATATTCACTGAAAAAGAAATTCACATAAAAAGATACAAAACATCATGCACATATAATGTGCTGCTCCTAGTTACCGCTTTGTGCATCAAGCAACCAATGAGGAGGAGGAGCATGCACACCTATATGTACCACTTAAATTGAGGTTGCCTGCTAGATAGGAGGGTCAAAAGTGCAACATATGTGCAGGGCCTGCTCTCCTAAATATAGATGCCCATACTGCATAGATGGGTTTAGAGTAGGACCTGCCTGCCTGAGACAACCTTGGGACGGGTAGGCTGGCACAGATGTGTTTTGATCAAAATATATTGGCTGAGAGTCTCAGATTTTATTATTAGAGCGAGGGCTTAGTCCATACATTATGTATGCATCTATTATTTTAGTGCATTATTTTCCGTGATTGTATAACAGGAAGATATTCAGGTTCTTCAGATTTATTATAGTCCTTAGGGCTTAAGTACAAGAAACAGCATCGAATAAGACCCTGTCCCCACTTCTCTCAGGACCAGTCTTAGGACTCTACTTCCTGTAGTAATGCTCTGTGTTTTGTTAACTGAGAACGAATCAGTGACGCTTAATCTCTCTGGTGTGGGTTCGACAAAATGTATTAGATATCCATCTCTTATAATAAATCCTGGAACTTGCTGATTCCCAGTCGTTTCCCAGGCCAGATAAGACAGTCAACCTCCCACCTTTCATCTGGCATCATTGTTGGGTAGAGTTTGAAGATTGGGAAAGGGACTGGGATTTAAAGGGAATCTGTCGTGTTGAATGTGGTGTCTGAGCTGCAGGTAGCATGATAGAGAGTAGGAGGAGCTGAGCAGATTTGTGGGAAAAGATTCATTATAATTTGTAATTTATTAATTTAATTTCCTGCTCATTCTGGGCTTGAAGTCAAAGAGGTGGTCCTATCAGTGACAGCCTGCCCTAGATCACTCTGCATACAGAGGTACACGTAGCTGTCAATCACTGATAGGACAACCTCCTCAACTTCAAAGCACAGAATAAGCAGGAATTAAAACAAATGAATTAAAAGTTAAAATTAATCTTTTCCTGCAAAACTATATATGTCTTTTCAGCTCCTCTAGCTCTATAACATGGTGCTTGTAGCTTACATTGCATTTTCATAGTGACAAGTTCCCTTTACGCAGAAACACTTTTGAATTATTTCTTCAGCCATCTGAGCCTCCTTCCTTTTATTTCTAGAACGAAAGAGCTGTTTTTGCTTTGGGAAACCTTTCTTTTTATCAGATTTTTTTGAGAATGACCTTTAATTCAGATCCAAATAAAAACTTCCTAAGGCAAAGCACAAAGTTCGCTCCATACAGTACTTAAACAAAGTATTATGCAAATCTACTTTGGATGTTTCATCTGAAATCGATTCACTCATCCTCACTAGACATAGCTTCAAATAACAGTTCTCTGGGCGTCTTATTACTAATATAGGTTTCTAATTGATCAAGCTACACTCTTAGGCCCCTTTCAGACGAGCTAGTGTCTCGCTGCAAACTCACGGCGAGGCACCTGGCCTGGACTCCCAGCAGTGCTGGGGTCACATAGCATTACATTGATTTATGATGCTATGCAACCCTTACAGTTCTGGAATGAACTGCATAACACTGACAGCATTATGTGCAGTGCCCCGCCGCAACATATAACGATAACGCCGTCTACATAACTAGTGGTGCACCACTGGTTTAGGGGCCCAGTCACAATTGCGCCCCCTACAGACTCCTGTCTGCCATATCTCTCAGACTTATGATGTGTAGTGAGAAGTAGTCTATATCAAGAAACTGGATATGTTTTGCATGGAAAAGTGTTTAAAACGCTTTCACAATAAATATTAGTAATGAATGGGCCAACATTTTTAAAACATTTATTTAGAAAAAAAAAATATGACAAGATATTCAGGAAACATGAAAACTGTTCACATATATGAAGACCTTTGTCTAGAAATTTCAGTTATTAGCTTCAGTTTTTCCCTAGACCTCAGTTTCTCTCATATGCAGCTCTCTGATGGGAAAGCATATACAATCTAGCACAGGGATGGGCAAACTCGGCCCTCCAGCTTTTGTAAAACTTCAATTCCCACCATGCCCTGCTGTAGGCTGATAGCTGTATGCAGTCTTTGCATGCTGGGAGTTGTAGTTTTGCAACAGCTGGAGGGCCGAGTTTGCCCATCCCTGATCTAGCAGATATGAAACCAGCTACTCAAACAAGCTAATTCATACATTAAACAAGTGAATGGGACAATAAGTTTTAATTACACTGCTACTCCTCTAGAAGAGACAATGCGAAGGTAATTTTGAATAGGAAGTAGTGGTTGCATGAGTGCCGCTATCTCTTCAAACAGATGACCAGGAAGGGTGCTGGGAGTCGGACCCCAGTCTGATATTGATAACCTATCTTGTGGATAAGTCATCAATATGCAAAACTCCATGTAGGGTAATTCCTGGGCTTCAAGAACAATATCTAATATTCTAGAGTTTTGAGAAAAAATATACTTGTTGACACAATTACCCAAAATGACATAATTACCCATAACATATTCAAATCCCATTTTATTGTGTTTTACACTCACACAAGTCCCCTAGATTTCACCTTAGTTGTGAAAGTCAACAAATTTGATTTAGAAAAAATTTTAATAGATGATTCACTGGAACACATTCTTTCTGGAAGAATTAAAAGGGATTTTCCAGGAATTATTACTATTAAATTAAAGATCATTCATTATTTATGACGGCTCAATTTTGCTTTGAGGAAATCGTCATGGGAAATAAAATGACTGCCATCCTATTAGTACACACAAAATATGTCTAAAAGCCCCTCAAACGACCGTATGTATTTTGCAGTCAGTTTTTTTTTGCGAAACCATTGCAACAATGCCTATTTCTTATCTACAAAACGGACAAGAATAGGACATGTTTTATCTTTCGTGCAGGACTATAGAGTGGACATAAAGATAGATGCGGATCGGATGCTGACCAAAATATGGTTGTGTGAATAGAAGAGGCTGATGATTGTCGAGATGGGCGCATTCCTTCCTGATAATCGCCTGCTCATCAGTGAAGAAGACAACTGCATTTACATGCATACACAGTATGGGGAGGAGCGATTGCTAATACCATAGCTCGTCCCCATAGAGAATAATTGTTTGAAGGCAGCACTGTTTAGAAAGCAGCATCTGCTGCCAGCAAACAATGATTTAGGTGTTCACATGAACGATGCTATTACACAATGAACAAGCATTTTGCTCATTCATTGGGTAATCAGTGGCACCTTTACACTGGCATATTATCGCTACTGCACATTCGTGAATCTGGAGGATTATAACAACTAAGTTTGCACGCGGTCGAAAGGTCAGATTCTATTGGTCTTTAAAGTTTGCCTTCCTCTTTTCTACAAAAGCGCCCATTCCTTCTTTACGGTCATCCTAAAAAAGTAAATCACAATCAATCAACAATTGCATATTATAATTATAGAACTAAATAAAGAGCACAGTCTTCAAACTTACAGTAGCAAATGTAGAGTGGAAAAGTCGCTTTTCAAGTCTGTTGCCCTCTGACAAAGATAATTCAAATGCTATGAAAAAATATAGATAGATACTAGTGTTATAGATAATTAGTGTTTGTTTTCTTTCATGAATGCAAAAATTAAACTCTAAAAATGAAACTATAAATACAGAAAACAATCCTGGAATTCACAATCCCCTATTTCAGGGATAGGCAAACTCGGCCCTCCAGCTGTTGTTAAACTACAATTCCAACCATGCCCTGCTGTAGGCTGATGGCTGTAAGCAGTCTTTGCATGCTGGGAGTTGTAGTTTTGCAACAGCTGGAGAGCTGCAGTTTGCCCATCCCTGCCCTATTTCAACAGTTCCTTATGTATCGTCTGCTACCTGCATTTAACCCCTTCGCAACATCTGCCGTACATGTACGGCGTGCTGATCAGGCAGGTGCAGGTGCTGTGTCTGCTGGATCAGCAACAAGGGACTGGCTGCTCCTGACAGCCGAGCCCCCGCCGATGCCGGTACATTAACCCTTTGTATGCCGAGGTCAACACTAACAGCTGCATGCACGGAGTTTGTGGAGGAAGGAGGTTCCCTCTCTAACCCCATAAGGTCCTCGCAATGCAGTGATGGGGACCCAATGGCTGGGAAAGCAGCCTGATGCCTTGCACAGGCATTGGGGCTTGCCTCCTACAGAAGCCTATGAGACCCAGCTCCCTGACTGGGTCTCATAGGCAAACTGCCAATGTATTACATTGGCAATAGACTGACAGTCAATGCATTACAATACACTATTTTATGCACTTATATAGCGCTTCTATATTCCGCAGCGCTTTACAGACATTAGCATGTATTGCAATGCATTATGGAGGGTATCAGACCCCCAAACGTTATTGTCCCACAATGGGACAAAAAAAAAAAAAAAAAAAAGTGCACTTTCAACCCATATACAATAAAAAAAAGGAATAAAAATAGACATACTACTAGGAATTGCTGTGTCCGTAATGACAAGCTCTATAAAACACAATATTCTACCCTATCAGATTAACGCTGTAAAAAATAAAAATAAATAGAGGGCCAAAATAGCCATTGTTTTGGTCACTTTGCCATACTAAAAAAGTGTAGTAGCGAGTAATCAAAAAGTACTATGTACGGCATAATGATACCACTGAAAACGTCACCTCACCCTGCAAGAAATGAGCCCCTACACAAGACGATTGAGAAAAATGAAATAATGCTCTCAGAAAATGGCAACACAAAAACAGCATTCTTTGGTAGTGGAAATTTAAAAGAAAAAAGGATATTTATTTTTACATTTATTTTTGACACATAAGCTGGAGTTGGAAAAGAAAATTCAAATGTAGGAATTTAATTTTCTTTTTAATTTTGGCATGCATTTTGTAGACCTTAGATGAAATAAATTAAATTGTTAAAACGTTATTTTAATTATAATTTAAGTTTTTTTTAAATGACATTTTAATTTTGGCAGTTTTCACCTCCCATAGTTAGAAGGCTTACATTTTTACAGGGCTGTGGAGTCGGTAGATAAATTTTCCGACTCCGACTCCTCAGATTTTGAAACTTCCGACTCCGACTCCTCAACTCCGACTCCTCTGTATTTAATATGCAAATACGAAGCTGTTCCACCAAGTTCTTCTAATCTCCTCTAGCACAGAGAGGTAGTTGAGCAGAAGCTGCTGCCTTCTCCTTTGTGTGCTGATCTTCTGCTGAAGATAGAGCAGTGGGAGGATCCAGGAAGGGGCAGGGGAAGGGGCATTTATTTTAAAACATGATTTTCCTAGTAGAATCCCATAGTCATGTTTAAAATTTAAGCTAACAATCTGAGTTTACATGTTTTATAGCCTTAGCTGAATGATAGCAGTTTTTCAAATGGTTTACAGCTTCAGTCTTGAACTATTGACTATCCATTCCCTTCACTTATACAAGTGTCTCCAGTCCTTAATCAGTTATCAGTGAGAGGCTAGGATAACCATGGGTTCCCTGTAACAGCAGACCACAAGACAATGGAAAGTGTAAGTATTGCCGCTCCTTAAAGAGACACTGACAGGCTGATTTTCCAGCTAAAGATATATATATACTGGTATTCATCAGAGAATTAGGAATAAAACTATACTAATGTTACCCCCAGTTAAGCTGTACTTGTGTTTAAAAAACATTTTAATCTGTATGCAAATTCACTATCTTTGTGCCCAATGGGGCAGCGTCTCCTGCGGCTTTGTGCCCAGCCGCGCCCGAAGTACAGCTTCCCAGCGCTGTTCCCCTCGTTATTATTCACTGCACTGGCCTTTTTTTTCAGGCTAGCTGAACGCTGATTTCCTGCGCAGGCGCACGTGTAGAGTGCTGGCAGCAGCGTCGTCTGGCTATGCTGAGTCTGTGCCAGCTTTCTCTCTTCCTCCTCGCTACCAAGTCCTGTCTAGTGCTGCCAGTACTCTACATGTGCGCCTGCCCCCTTGGGCACAAAGGTAGAGAATTTGCATATTGATTAAAACGTTTTTAAACACAAGTAAACCTATACTGGGGGTAACAGTCATCTAGTTGTATTCCTAATCCTCTGATGAATACCAGCAGATATATCTTTAGCCGGTAAATCAGCCTGTCAGTGTCCCTTTAACTGCATAGTAAAGCATATGGAAAGCATGCTTCTTTACTGTCACTTAATGTCTTTGTTTAGCGGTAACGTGACGCACTGTAGAGAAGTAGAGAAGTAATTAATTATAACTTTATCTGAATTGGGACATTTAAACTTGCTTTTTTTTTATTCCAATTTTTTTTTATTCCAATTTAAATCTAGTAGGAGTCGGAGTCAGTCCATTTTTTGCCGACTCCAGGTACCCAAAATTGCCTCCGACTCCTCGACTCCGACTCCACAGCCCTGCATTTTTAGAAGCAAATTTTTAAGAAAATTGAGTTTTGAAGTCACTTTATGGGGCTTACTTAGTAGAAACCACCCATTTTAGAAATTACACCCCTCAAGCTATTCATAACTGATTTTGAAAACGTTGTTAACCCTTTACATATTTCATAAGAATTTTGAGGCAAAATTACCGTATTTTTCACCCTATAAGACGCAGGTTTTTGAGGAGGAAAATAAGAAATAAAATATTTTGAACCAAAAGATGTACTTTTGGTGTTTTTTTTTTTTACTAATGGTGATAAAATAGGCTTTGTCAGGAAGGTAAAAAATCGCCTCAAGGTGTTTAATAGGTTGTCCCACTTTTGAAAAATTAAAAAACAAAAAGCTGCAGCGATCAAAGTCTTTGATTACAAGCAGCCAGCGATGATGTGCCGTACAGGCATGTAATATATTTTAGCTAATTAGTGGCCTCAGCGATCACGTGCCACACTTACTAGAAATCCCAATATCTCAACATAATAACCATGTTTTATATTTAACTCCTTAATGACAAAGTGTTTTTTCATTTTTTTGTTTTTCAATCCCAGCCTTCCAAAAGCCATAACTTTTTTTTCTCCCATTCAAATAGCTGTATGAGGGCTTGTTGTTTGCGGAACAAGTTGTACTTTCTAACGGCACGATTTACAGTTGCATACAATGTAGTGGGAAGCAGGAAAAAAAATTCCAAATGGGGTGGAATTATGGCGGTTATGCCCATGATGTTTATTTTTTAACTGTTTTTATTTTAACCCCTTCCTGCATACAACAGATACCCACGGCTAAAGTCCACGACCGGCAGTTACGCCAATCATAAGCTTTTAACACTTCAGATGCCGTAATCAAACGTGACCATGGCATCTGAAAGCTGTTCTTTTTTTTTTTTTTTTTTTTTAATAGTTTCCCTAGGGAACAATAACAAGCAATCATTAGATTGCTTCTCTCATATGCTCCAATGCATTAGCATTGGAATCTATGACAATTACACTAAGTTCCTATGGAGCCTTGGCACAGACAGGCTCTCCATAGGAACTAATGAGTGGCAGCCTCCTGTCACTCAGGAGGACAGAGGGTGCTGCACACACACTTCGGCCCCCTGATCCTTGCTAGGGGGAGCCAGTGCCCTTTGACCAAGGTATTTGATGGGTTAAATGTGCAAGATTGACATTATCGTTGATCGCATACATTAGCCCCGGATGCCTGCTGTTTAATCAGGAGACACCCAGTGGCCATGGCACCCGCTGCACTCGCAAGCAGGTTCTATATTTAAAGTCACGACCGAAGAAGTACACAGTTGTTGAGTGGTCAGGAACAGGTTAATCAAACAATTGTGAAGACTTGTCTCAGAGTAACTCTTTCCTCACCTCCATTAATAGCTTCTTTTGCCATAGACACAATGAGTTTGGAGTTTTGGGCTATTTTTTCCCCACATATTATGGCTTCATCCACAACTCTGTCCACTGGGTAGACTTTACTGACAAGTCCTGTAAAAAAAATTATCGAAAGTTAAAGTGGTCGTCTCCTCAGCAAATATAATTTATCATGTAGACAAAGTTAATATAAAGTACGTACTAATGTATTGTAATTGTCCAAAATGCCTCCTTTACTGGCTAGATTTATTTTTCAATCACATTATACACTGCTCATTTCCAGGAGTTATGACCACCCTGCAATCCAGCAATGGTGGCAATGCGCCGGCCGATGCACACTCCCTCAATCTCGGCCAGTGTTTTTCCTATAGGCCTAAACTAAACTATCCCTAACTCTCCCTGCTTGAACTAAACATTGCCCTTAGCTGTCCCTAACCTACCTGAGAGTGCCAGATGGCACTCTGGATGGGCACAGGACGGTGCTGGGAGGGTGAAGGCTCGGTGTTCCACTCTCTGGATCTGCAGCAGGCTCTTCTCTCCTCGCTCCTTGGACACAAAACATTCAGCTTTTTCTCACGCGCGTGCAAAACGTATTAAAACGCATTGCACAGCTAAGGGCAATGTTTAGTTCAGGCAGGGAGAGTTAGGGATAGTTTAGAGTTAAATTTTTTTTGTGTGTATTGCATCACCCTCTTAGGGTGTCTGGGGTCCACAGCATAGCTGTGTGGCCCTAGACTCCCCCAGGGGTGCTGCAGCTTGCCCCATTGTCCCCCCCCCCACCACCTTTTTTTTGGGCGCAAGTTTTTTTTTTTTTTTGTGTGTCTGCTGACAGTGGCTGGCACTCTTTAGCTTCCGGCCACTGTTAGCGCATCGCCCACCCCACCGCTGATCAGCGCCGGACGGCTGATCAGGGAGTTTAATTTTTTTTTTAAACCCTTTACATTCTTTGGCCTTTTTTTTTAAGTTAGTTCTCCCCCCCCCCCCCCTGTTAGCTTTAGGGAAAAGTCGGGAACACCTGTGCCCCCCACACACGCACACTGAATAAAGGTTTACACATGCACACACACACTCCCCTATGGCCCGCCGGACGTTCTTGGTCGAGGAGGCATACGCCCAGCTTGCCTCCAAGTCCTAGAGCCTCAGTAAGGACAAGGATGACCCCACGTTCCTTTTGTCATCCGCGTCCTCCTCATCATCTAGTGATGATGAGCCCCCGAGGCGGCGGAGGTGCCGCCAGGCGGAGCAAGGGGTTCGCCATGCTAGCGAACCTGTGGCCCACCCTAGTACGAGCAGCTCTGGGGCTCGTACTAGTTTTCCAGCCCACCAGCTAAGTTCACCTGAGCCCCCAACCGGTGAACTTGGATGGTGTACCCCAGAGAATTTTCAGCCCGCGATTCCTGATTTTGTTGGTGAACCAGAAATCCAGATTCCCACAGTGGACTTCACTGAATTTGACTATTTCAGTCTTTTTTTCAGTGACTTTCTTGTGAATCTGATAGTGGAGCAAACTAATCTGTACGCCCAACAGTTCGTTGCTCAACACCCAGGCTCTTTTTTGGCTAGGCCTGGTGGCTGGACGTCGGTCATTGCAGCCGAGATGAGGACGTTTTGGGGCCTCGTGCTGCATATGGGCCTATTCAAGAAACCCAGTGCCAGGCTGTACTGGAGTGGGGACATCCTCTACAGTACGGCCATGACACGTTCCCGGTTTGAGGCAATCCGGAAATGCCTGCATTATGCAGATAATGCAGCATGTCCCCCCCAAGGTGATCCTGCCTATGACCGCTGCACAAAATCAGGCCGGTCATCGATCACTTTGGGGCCACATTTGTGGAGGTCTATGTACCTGAAAGGGAGGTCGCGGTTGATGAGTCTCTCATTGCTTTCAAGGGGAGACTCATTTTCCACCAGTATGTTCCCTCAAAGCGGGCGAGGTATGGCGTGAAGCTGTACAAACTTTGTGAGAGTACCTCAGGGTACACTTACAAGTTTCGTGTATACAAGGGACAAGATTCCCGTATTCAACCCCCAGAATGTCCCCCCACTCTGGGTGTTAGCGGGAAACTTGTGTGGGACCTTATGTACCCACTGCTAAATAAGGGTTACCACCTGTACGTTAATAACTTTTATACTAGCATTCCCTTGTTTCAGTCCTTCGCCACGTCCACTTGTGGGACCATGCAGAAAAATCAGCACGGCCTCCCGAACTACCCCCTCCAGGTACCTATCCCCAGGGGTGAGACCCGTGCCATTACAAGTGAAAACCTGTTGCTGGTCAGATATAAGGACAAGAGGGATGTCCTTATACGGACCACAATTCACGGTAACGGCATCATCCCTGTCCCTGTGCGAGGTATCACGGCAACGGTCCTCAAGCCCGATTGTATCGTCGACTAAAATCGGCATATGGGAGGAGTTGATCTCTCTGATCAAGTCCTCAAGCCATATTATGCCATGCACAAAACCTGGACTTGGTACAAAAAAGTTGCGGTCTACTTGGTGCAGGTTGCTATGTACAACTCTTATGTACTGTTCCGGAGCGCTGGCAACACAGGGAAATCCTTCAGTTCTATAAGGCAGTCCTCAAGGACCTGATCTTTTCTGACCGGGAAAGAGCAGGCCGGAGTACCTCGGGAACTGGAGGCGCCCGGCTCGACCCTGGCCAACACTTTCCAGGTGTGGTCCCCCATACTGGAAAGAAGGGACGAACCCAAAAAAAATGCAGAGTGTGTCACAGGAGGGGGATACGGAAGGACACCACCACTCAGTGTGACATGTGCCCCAATCATCCGAGCCTCTGCATTATTGGTTGCTTCAGGGAGTACAACACTTCCATGGAGTACTAAATTTATTATCCCCTTTTCCATGTAGCCACTGACAATCGGATAAAAACTATGGTTCTCAGACTTGAGACACCAAAAAAATGATAGCTTGTAAAACTAAAATAATATAAAAAAAAGTAGACAAATTAGGTATCGCCGCATCCATAATAATCTGCCCTATAAAAATACCCCATGACCTAACCCCTTAGATCAGGGCTCGACAAATCCTGGGTATTTGTCAGCCCGTTCTCTCAGGTGCCCGGGCGCAGGGCCGACGCGGACTAGGAGCGCCGGCCCCCTCATGCTGCAGCCGCCCGAGCGCTCTATAGAGAGCCTCAGGCGGCTGCAGCACTGCCCGGGCTGGCGCGTCCATGAGGGCGCACCGCCCGGGCACAGCATGAAGAGAGGGACTGACAGGAGGGGAGCGCTCAGCGCTCCCTCCTGTCAGTCCCTCATTGTAGCGTGGCCGAGCCGGTCCGCGGTACAGGAGCATCTGTCTCCTGTACCCGGCCGGACTGACATGAAGTGCGCACACAGTGAATGAAAGTGAATGACAAGGGGGGGAGGGAGAAAGTGAATGACAAGGGGGAGAGAGAGAAAGTGAATGACAAGGGGGAGGGAGAAAGTGAATGACAAGGAGGGGGGAGGGAGAAAGTGAATGACAAGCGGGGGAAGTGAATGACAAGGGGAGAAATGAATGACAAGGGGGTTAGAAAGTGAATGACAAGGGGAAATGAATGACAAGGGGGTGAGAGAAAGTGAATGACAAGGGGGGAAAGTGAATGACAAGAGGGGGGGGGAGAGAAAGTGAATGACAAGGGGAGAAAGAGATTGACAAGACGGACCCCTCTGCCCTCTCCTCCGGACCCCTCTGCCCTCCTCTCCGGACCCCTCTGCCCTCCCCTCCGGACCCTTCTGCCCTCCCCTCCGGACCCCTCTGCCCTCCCCTCCGGACCCCTGTGCCCTCCCCTCCGGACCCCTGTGCCCTCCCCTCCGGACCCATGCCCTCCCCTCCGGACCCCTCTGGACCCTGTAATCCTTGTAAGGGTTTCCACATGTCATGGCGGCCGCAAGTGGCGATCACTTAGACGCTGGCAGCATCTGACGTGTCATATAACCTATTGAAAAGGGGAAGCATTATGCGGGGCCCTATATACTCGCACATTATGGGGGGCACTATGGAAAACAGGGGTAGGAACACTATGGGGGCATCTACTGGGGGCCCTATGTACTGGCATGTATTATTGGGGGGCTCTATAGAGAAGTGGGGGGGGAGGAGCACTATGGGGGCATCTATTGGGAGCTTTATGACGCGGCTCCGTCTGGCTCCTAACTTTTTTAGCTGGCTCCTAGATTCAAAGGAAATTTGTCAAGCCCTGCCTTAGATTAACACGGTAAAAAAAAAAAAAAAAAAAAAAAGTGCAATTTTTTTTAATCACCTTACATAATAAAACTCGTAATAGCAAGCTATCAAAAAGTCACATGCCCCCCAAAATAGTGCCAATAAAACCCGTCCTCTCATCCTGCAAAAAATGAGCCCCGGCCGAAGACAATCGGGTAAAAACTTAAGAAAAACTGACTGTTAGACTGTGTAGATCAGGCATCCTCAAACTGCGGCCCTCCAGCTGTTGCAAAACTACAACTCCCAGCATGCCCGAACAGCTTACAGGTATCAGCCTACAGCAGGGCATTGTGGGAGTTGTAGTTTTACAACAGCTGGAGGGCCGCAGTTTGAGGATGCCTGGTGTAGATAGTTAAATTGTTTTAGTTTGTTTCAGATAGGATAATAAAGTGTTAAACCAAAAATTTTTTTAACCACTTCAGCCCCCCTAGCTTAAACACCCTTAATGACCAGGCCACTTTTTACAATTCTGCACTACGCTACTTTCACCGTTTATTGCTCCGTCATGCAACTTACCACCCAAATGAATTTTACCTCCTTTTCTTCTCACTAATAGAGCCTTCATTTGGTGGTATTTCATTGTTGCTGACATTTTTACTTTTTTTGCCATTAATAAAAATTTAACGACATTTTTGCAAAAAAATGTCATTTTTCACTTTCTGTTGTAAATTTTTTTTAAAAAAACTACATTTCTATATAAATTTTTCTCTAAATTTATTGTTCTACATGTCTTTGATAAAAAAAAAAATCAATATGTGTATATTTATTGGTTTGGGTAAAAGTTATAGCGTTTACAAACTATGGTGCAAAAAAGTGAATTTCCGCATTTTGAAGCAGCTCTGACTTTCTGAGCACCTGTCATGTTTCTTCAGGTGCTAGAATGTCAGGATAGTATAAATACCCCCCAAATGACACCATTTTAGAAAGAAGACACCCCAAAGTATTCGCGGAGGGGCATGGTGAGTTCATGTATCATTAAATTTTTTTTCACAAGTTAGCGGAAAATGACACTTTCTGAGAAAAAAAAAAAAAAAGTTTCAATTTCTGCTAACTTCTGGCAAAAAAAATAAATAAATCTCAGACGGACTCACTATGCCCCTCAGTGATTACCTTGGGGTGTCTACTTTCCGAAATGGGGTCATTTGTGGGGTGTGTTTACTGTTCTGGCATTTTGGGCGGGGCTAAATTGTGAGCAGCCATGTAAAACCTAAAGGTACTCGTTGGAATTTGGGCCCCTTTGCGCACCCAGGCTGCAAAAAAGTGTCACAAATGTGGTATCGCCGTACTCAGGGGTGTATTTTTACATATACCCATGTTTGGTGAGAGAAATATCTCTGTAAATTGTCAACTTTGTATAACATTTTTTAAAAGTAGTTGTTTACAGAGATATTTCTCACACAAAGTATGGGTATATATAAAAATACACCCCAAAACACATTGCCCTACTTCTCCTGAGTACGGCGATGCCACATGTGTGCCACTTTTTTGCAGCCAAGATGCGCAAAGGGGCCCTAAAACCAATGAGTACCTTTAGGATTTCACAGGGCATTTTTACGCATTTGGATTCTCACGTTTTAGGACCCCTAAAATGCCAGGGCAGTATAAATACCCCACAAGTGACCCCATTGTGGAAAGAAGACACCCCAAGGTATTCTGTGAGGGGCATGGCAAGTTCACAGAAATTTTTTTTTATTTGGCACAAGTTAGCGGAAATTGATATATTTTTTTTTTTTTTACAAAGTCTCAAATTTCCACTAACTTGTGACAAAAAATAAAATTTTACATGAACTCACCATACCCCTCACGGAATACCTTGGGGTGTCTTCTTTCTAAAATGGGGTCACATGTGAGGTGTTTGTACTGCCCTGGCATTTGAGGGTCTCCGCAATCATTACACGTATGGCCAGCATTAGGAGTTTCTGCGATTCTCCTTATATTGAGCATACGGGTAATGAGATTTTTTCTCCCGTTCAGCCTTTGGGCTGAAAAAAAAAAAATGAACGGCACAGATTTCCTTTTAACTTCTACAGCCTGCCAGCGCATGATCAGTGCTGGCAGGCTGTAGTTTAACTTCTCCCCGACGTGATCCTGTGAACGCGCGCACGCGCGTGTTCACAGGAAATCACGCGTCTCGCGAGATGACGTCCCGGCGCATCCAGGAGGAACAAACCGACCGCCGCCAGGACGCAATCCTGCGTTCGGCGGTCGGCAACAGGTTAATCCATGCGAGGTACAGTGCTGGTTCTAGCTTTATTAGAAAGAGATTCTCATGTACTATATGAAGTCTTATTTTAATTTTTTACATTAATCATGGGATAACCCCTTTAAATGACTGTGAGCAGAGCATTGCAGGAGAGCATCAGCTGCAATATACCCCCTGTGCATGGTGTAGCCATAGATAGAGTACTTGACATGGCATGCATTCACAGCACTGGACGCCAATGTGTACTGTTCACGTATAGTGCATGGTGCTGAGGTGTTAAAGCACTGAATAAAGTGATCTGTTAGGCTACATTATTAAAAATTTACAGCTCAACTATATACCTAGAGGAAATTAATTATTATTAGTATATGTCCTTAACCCCTTAATGACTGAATACGCATTTTTACAACGATCATTATTAGGCTTTATTCTAGGCCGCTGTTTTTTATTATTATTATCCATGTTGTTATGTTATTATCCACATTGCTTCCTTTGCCAACAGGATTCATTTTTCCATCACATTATAACACTTGATTTTATCATTCTATATACTTTTTCCTACATTGCACCTTGATCTATATAATCATTTATACTACATAGTTTTTTTTTATGATTTTATTTACACTATGCCGATACATACAGCCATGCCAGCATCATTTACATGAACATAAAATAAATAATGCACAAATAATATTGCTTCATACTACTTGTGTCATAATCATGAAGTCGATTGAGACAATATCTGTTAATCGCCTTTTATGTTTATGACATAGGTAATATGAAGCAATATTATATATTTTAAAGTTACTTTATGTATGTCTGAAATACATATTTCTTCTTTCTTGAAAATTCTATAAAAAATCTTATCATTTACATGAACACCATGGCAAACACCCTATACAACTATGTTCCTCCCATTTTCACCTCACTTCCAGGAGATGGAATGCAGGATGCGAATCCTAGTATTCCACTTCTGGCAGAATGGAATGCACAAACAGCCCTACTACACCAGCGGAAGTATGCCGCAGAGACATTAGGGCTGAAACGATTACTCGATTGAATCGAGTAATTTGACACAAAAAAATCCTTGATGCAATTTTTTTGCATCGAGGATTTGTTTGTGTCATGTGACCACGGAGCGGGAGGGCAGCACTTGCTATTACTCACTGCTCCGTGGTCACCCGTCAGGTCATAGTGCACGTAAGCGCGCCCTATGACCCAACACTGTGCAGAGCAGCTGGCAGCAGAGGAGGCGGGGCGCATAGGTGGAGGGGGGGGGGGGGCGAAGGAGGGGAGGGTGCATTGCGCCACCAATGACAGGACCTTACATTGTCCGGCCTTACTAACTAGCAGCTACACGGAGCTCCGTTGTCCCCACTGTGGGCCAGTTACAGTTTCGTGCTCCATGTGCCAATTACTAATATCGGACCAATGGGGAGGAGACATCACCTTCTCTGTGGGCGTTTCTTCTCCCTGCGCGGGATTTGGCCAGTTCTGGAGGAGGCCGAGCGCATCACAATGGGCGGGCCGCCTGGGTGAAAGGGGGCGTGGTAGAAAAGTATGATGAGCGCGTGGCCTGGGCTCCGGCCGGTATGACGCCGCCCCTGGGCTCCTTCACTATTGATTGACAGGTCTTATAAACGTCGTTTTCTCAACATCTGTAAGTTTAAAAATTATGGGGTAAGCGGCTATATAATGGGGGGACTGTTTACCAAAGAATGATGTAAGTAGTGAAAATTGGGGTTTGGGGGTGAAAGACTCCCTTTAATAGTACAATCATATGTACTAGACATCAATATAAATCAGATATCGTTCTGTTTATTTACTTATGCACTTGGGTATATGCACTGTTATCATTATTTTTCTCTGATATATTTTTGTACAGTTACTTTTGACTGTAGTCTGAAGAAGGCTTAATAGCCGAAATGTCACCTTAATGTATAACAGCCGCACTTGACTTGAATAAAAAGAATAACTGCCTTACAATAATACCTCTATGTGCTGGAGTAATTTAATCATTTACCTATGGGGTGGGAACCCTATTCCCAAGCACGACAGCAGTGTGCCACAAATCTGAAGCAGAAGACAACACATCATCACTGACAATACCGCCT
Source organism: Bufotes viridis (assembly GCA_033119425.1). Classification (NCBI taxonomy): domain Eukaryota; kingdom Metazoa; phylum Chordata; class Amphibia; order Anura; family Bufonidae; genus Bufotes; species Bufotes viridis. The sequence goes on along the minus strand of CM065594.1, from coordinate 134,243,366 downwards.
TCTGCTGGTCTACCTTGGTCCTGACGCCTGTACACTAATGTGCATGCGCTGGGACCGTTAGCAGTGTACAGGTTTCTCTGTGAAGTCTGTACTTAAATGACTCATGCACAGTACGATGTAAATACTACACATGAAGCAAAGCATAGCCTCTGTGCTGTTGTTTACGCAGTGCAGGGCACTTGAAAGGGGGGGGCACAGTGCATGGCACTTGAAAGGGGGGCACAGTGGATGGCACTTGAAAGGGGGGCACAGTGGATGGCACTTGGGCTGGGGGCACAGTGGATGGCACTTGGGCTGGGGGCACAGTGGATGGCACTTGGGCTGGGGGCACAGTGGATGGCACTTGGGCTGGGGGCACAGTGGATGGCACTTGGGCTGGGGGCACAGTGGATGGCACTTGGGCTGGGGGGGTACAGTGGATGGCACTTGGGCTGGGGGGCACAGTGGATGGCACTTGGGCTGGGGGGGCACAGTGGATGGCACTTGGGCGGGGGGGCACAGTGGATGGCACTTGGGCGGGGGGGCACAGTGGACGGCACTTGGGCGGGGGGGCACAGTGGATGGATCTTGGGCGGGGGGGCACAGTGGATGGCACTTGGGCGGGGGGCGCTGTGGCTGTCAGTGTTATGGAGTTCTATAGATGTCTTAACCACACACCCACACACATATACAATAAATGAAATAGATCCGTGCAAAGCCAAGTCATTCTGCTAATAATTATATATATATATATATATATATATATATATATATATAGTGCCCCCTTTCAAAAGTTAAGATCGCATTGTGCGCACTTTCAGTAATTATGCCTTTCAGTAGTTATTCCAACATTATGCCCACCTTTCAGTAGTCTTGATGCTCTGAAAGGTGAAAAGAAAAAGGTTTGGTACATTGTTAGCCAGTCTTGATGCTCTCCAAAAGAGGAACAATGTAAAATATTGTAATATGATACCTTTTAATGGCTAAGTAAAATACACAATGTTATATGGCAAGCTTTCAAGGCTTTGAGGTCACTTCTTCAGGTCGGAAAGTCTCGAAAGCTTGCCATATAACATCATGCATTTTAGTTGGCCATTAAAAGGTATCAAATTACAATATTTTATATTGTTTCTCTTTTGGAGAGCATGAAGACTGGCTAACAATGTACCAAACCTTTTTCTTTTCACCTTTCAGTAGTTATGCCAACATTGTGCTCACCTTTCAGTAGTTATGCCCACATTGTGTCCCTTTTTCACTAGTTATGTCCACATTGTGACTCCCTTTCAGTACTGCTACCTCTTAATAAAATAAAAACAAAATAGTCACCTAGGCGATCCCGCAATGATCATATAACATTGTGCGCTCTCCAGCAGGCACAATGCAGTCAGACACACTTTGCACTTGCTAGGCTTTGTAAGAGGAGCACCATGCTGATTCCCGCGCCTGCATACTCCTCCTACCCAGGCCAGCAGTGTGATGTGTGACCAGCACTCCAAAATATAGCCCTGAGAACAGATAAGAAACTGACAGTATCAGGAGATGCGGCCAATATACAGACCGTGTTTCCAGGGCCGTGTGCATTAGATAGTATCACACATGATTGGCCTACATAAACACTTCAGCAGGCAGTAGCAAAAAAGATAGGATTAGGCCGAATCAAAACGACTGTATACATTTTACAGTCTGCAAATCACGGATCCGCAAAACACAGATGTGGTCCATGAGCATCTCTCAATTTTTGCAGGCCCCATTGTCGCAATGCCTATTGTTGTCTGCAAAACGGACAAGAATAGGACATGTTCTGCAATTTGCAGCATCCATGTGTGTCCACATTCTTTGCAGCCCTATAGAAACAAAGGTGTCTGTGTGTGATCTGCAAAAAAATGGGAATTAGATTTACCGGTAATTCGGTTTCCAGAGATTCCCTCATGACAACAGGAGGTTGTTCTCCTTTGACCTTCTTGGGACAGGAAACAGAGAGGTTAAATGGTCCCTCCCACCTCCACCCACCAGTGTTTTTCCAGATTACTACACCAGGATGGATGCAACAAATTTATTAAAATCATACGAAAATCTTATATGCAATATTTACATAGTAGTAAGTGAGGAAGGGAATGTACGGGTGCTGTAACGAGGGAATCTCTGAAAACCGAATTACCAGTAAGTCTAATTTCTATTTTCCAGCTCATCTCTCATTACAGCACAACAGGGGACGTACCAAATTATAACTTAAGGGGGACCAAGTTTAGGGACAACATATCTCAGATATTTCTCATTAAACATACCATTTCATAGAATCAGGAATAAACCTAAGACAGAAACTTTTTGATTCTGCCAGAAAACTAAATCTCGATGACAGAATTTGTGAACCCAGTTGTAACTCTGAAATGTCTCTTTATCTGCATTATTAATCAACAGACCTACCCCTGTTTATAGACAAATAATTAGAGATAGACTAAATTGTCTTATTAGACATTGGCCATAAAAAAGGATTCCCTTTACTTCTAAGCCTAGTCTATATGGTAAGTACCATTGCGTAAAAGCGACTCTCTCTAAAACCAGATAAAATGTATAACCACTGCACAGTAAAAATTGAATGTAGACCTCCATTGCAGTTCCTTCCCAAGAGCTTAATTGTTATAATATGATAAACAACTAACTCCGGAATGTCTACAAGGTATATGTAAGAAACTGAGCCAAGCTGACAGCACTGGCACACGGCAGGCATGGACATCAACGATGAGGTAACCCAGCGCTCGACAAATCTGGGTATTTGTCAGCCCGTTCTCTCAGGTGCCCGGGCGCAGCCGCCTCAGGCAGCACTGCCCGGGTTGGCGCGTCCATGAGGGCGCACCTCCCGGGCGCAGCATGAAGAGAGGGACTGACAGGAGGGAAGCGCTCAGCGCTCCCTCCTGTCAGTTCCTCATTGTAGCGTGGCCAAGCCCTGTATGGTCCGCGGGTACAGGGAGCATCTGTCTCCTGTACCCGGCCGGACTGACAAGAAGTGCGCACACAGTGTGCACTTCCTGTCAGTCCGCCCGGGTACAGGAAACTAAAGTTCCTGTACCCGTGGGACCATACAGAGCTCGGCCACGCTACACTAGAGGCAGGGGAGGGGGGAAAGTGAATGACAAGGGGGGAAAGTGAATGACAAGGGGGGAAAGTGAATGACAAGGGGGGAAAGTGAATGACAAGGGGGGGGGGAGTGAATGACAAGGGGGGGGGAGTGAATGACAAGGGGGGGGGGAGTGAATGACAAGGGGGGGGGGAGTGAATGACAAGGGGGGAAAGTGAATGACAAAAGGGGGAAAGAGCTGGGCGTTGTAGTGATGCGGGGACTGCAGAGGCTGAGTGCCAGCTGGGGGTTGTAGTGCTCAGTAAAATGTCATGGTGCCCGCTGTGTTTGTGCCCTCCGGACCCCTCTGCCCTCTCCTCCAGACCCCTCTGCCCTCTCCTCCAGACCCCTCTGCCCTCTCCTCCAGACCCCTCTGCCCTCCCCTCCAGACCCCTCTGCCCTCCCCTCCAGACCCCTCTGCCCTCTCCTCCGGACCCCTCTGCCCTCCCCTCCGGACCCTGTAATCCTTGTAAGGGTTTCCACATGTCATGGCGGCCGCAAGTGGCGATCACTTAGACACTGGCAGCATCTGACGTGTCATATAACCTATTGAAGAGGGGAAGCATTATGGGGGGCCCTATATACTCGCACATTATGGGGGGCACTATGGAGAACAGGGGAAGGAACACTATGGGGGCATCTACTAGGGGCCCTATGTACTGGCATGCATTATTGGAGGGCCGTATGGAGAAGTGGGGGGGGGGAAGCACTATGGGGGCATCTATTGGGGGCTTTATGACGCGGCTCCGCCTGGCTCCTAACTTTTTTAGCTGGCCCCTAGATTCCAAGGAAATTTGTCAAGCCCTGAGGTAACCGAAACTGTACCGTTAACTTCATACCGGTCCAGGACAAGCTTGGGATCCTGTACCAGGAGGTGTTGGTATGAACTCAAGGGAGAAGAAAGGAGAAAGGACCCTCCCGACGAAACCAGGCCAACCGAAAACCCACCTGCCCTCATAGCTTCAAGGTCAGAGGCAGTCTTAAGGGTTTCACAAGATCTTTACATGGCATTAGCCAGGAGACACAGGGACTGAGGAGTGGCAAGAGGTTACAGGACCTGTGCAGCGTACATAGCCACAGCTTATATGTGTGAGCATGGCTGTAAGTGTGAATGTGGACAGAGGAATGCAGAGTCTCTATTGCTGTTTTGTAGCTCCCCGGATTGGCGTGCAGTGAGTGGAGTCTCCTTCCGGGTGGCGACAGAGGTGCCCTTGAGGTTATGGGTATTAGGTGCAACAAAGGCAAGGTCCCTAATGTTTGTGACATCAGCACCCTTAGGTGCAAACAGATAGAATAACATAGTGAAGAGTTTAGTTGGGCATAATTTGACATTTACTGAAAATCACTTGTCTTAAGGTAGATATACCAATGTATTGCCATAGAAGGGATAGCTGTAATCCATCCAAGAAGAATGCACGTCATGTCAGGATGTGCTACCTCACATTATAACAGGTCTGGGTAGGCTCTTGACTAAATTTCAGCACTCTGTTCACACTAATGTTCCTTTAACTTCATGTTGACCCATACTATCTCCAGGTGTAGAGTATACTATACCCTATAATTCACATGGCCGATATACATATATGTCTTGCACTTCTTGAATTACAGTACATACAATTTCCATTAACCCCTTAAGGACCCTGGGATTTTCCATTTTTGCGTTTTAGTATTTCACTCCCCAACTTCCCATAGTCCTAACTTTTTTATTTTTCCATTCACATAGCCTTATGATGGCTTATTTTTTGCGGGATAAGTTGTAGTTTCTAATGGCTCCATTTACAGTTTCATACCATGTAGTAGGAAGCGAGAAAAATTCCAATTGTGGTAGAATTAGGAAAAAAACGCAATTCTGATAAAGGTTTATTTTTCTTTCTTGCGTTTTAATACTGAAAAAAAATTAACACCTTATGAGGAAAAATTTTTTTTTCATAACCATATTCTGACCCCTATAACTTTTTTGTAGTTATATGTTCGGGGCTTTGTGGCGGCTCATTTTTTGCGGGACAATCTGTTCTTTTCAGCGATAACAATTTTAAGTGTGAGTGACTTTTTGATCACTTTTTATAAAAAATTTTTTGGTTAGTTAAAAAATGGCAAATTGGCTACCCTATTTGCCATATGCCATTAATATTGTTATATGTTAATAGTACGGGCATTTTCGCACGCGGCGATGCCCATGATGTTTATATTTTTTTATTGTGTAAGGTTATCAGGTGACATTAACTCACATCATGCAAACCCTGTACGCTTTTATATTTGCAGAGTCTTGTCTACAAGTTAAGGAGCTGGCTACTGCCCGGAGGCAAGTGGCAGCAGGCCACGCCCGGAGGCAAGTGGCAGCAGGCCACGCCCGGAGGCGGCACGCCGGGCACAGTAGCCATAAGGCGGAATGCCGGGCACAGAAACCATGAGGCGGCACACCTGGCGCTGAAGCCTTGAGGCAAGTCAGTATAAAATTTTACTAGATAAAGGAATGAAGTCTTCATTAAAGAAAGAGGTGATGCTACTATCACTTGAGTTCCCATATAGATCCACACACAGCTTCTGAATTAGTAATTAGAACTGTTGAGGCAATCCACATACATAGTTTACTTACCTGACAAATAGGTTACATGGTTTACTTACCAATCTTGGAGTATGTGCTGCCAAAGCAAGCACCAATATTGTCATGCAGCTTCTACCAACACTTGCATACGGAGCGTTGGTGAGGAGAGGCGAAAAGGCCCCATTGCAGCTGCTGACTGTTTCAAGCACACTGAGGGGTGATCCTGCTGAACACCATTAAGGAACAGCGGATCTAAGCTCTATGAACCCATAGCCGTCCATAGTGAGTAACCACCAGCTGCATTACCCACTTCATCAGGGTTAGGAGCAAGCCAGGTGACCTCCACATAAGAGGTACTGGCACGCGGACACATATAGGGTAGGAAGAATAAAGATGAACCCACCGATCGATCCCAGGCCATCAGAAAATCCACCTATAGGCACGGACACCGACCTCTACCCCGAGAGGTGTAAACAAGGCTATTTAAGAACTGGAAGGAGAGGCCGGACACCCCAGATCCTAGCCTTAGGCACTGAAAGTTCTTGTAGAATCTTGTAGACCTTAGGGGGTGTAGTGGGCTGAGCTCCTGCAGAATGAACAGTGTGGCAGACGGGGCCAGTCTGTGACCCATCACTCTGCAGAGCATCCAAAACAGGAAGCTGTGGACTTAAACAGACCTGCCAGGATAGTCTGATGCCCAGACAGGGGGAAAGAAAACACAGACATGAAAAAAGTACTGGGGGCTTATATATGCATAGTGAGGGGTGTTGGGAGCACAGTACCTGCTTCCTTGGCTTCTTGGGCATTGATGCGTTCACCAGTAAGGATCATTTCCATAGCCAAGGATTTTCCAACAGCTCTTGTGAGTCTTTGGGTACCACCAGCCCCTGGAGACGAGAGAGGTCAGAAAATAATAGCATTCATGCACATTATATGCCATCTTAATTGAGTTTATTTCACATTGTAAACTTTTCCATTACCAGTTTTTAATGCCATACGGTACTCTTTCCAAAAAACCATAGCACCAGCAGCTGCACACAGCTAAATAGAAATCAGGGTCAGCCCACGGCCCCAGTATAAAGTAATCCAAAAATATATATAAAAAAATAAAAATCTATAACCATAGCTCTACAGCCATTCTTAGATTGTTTTCTCATCACATATTGTACTTCCTTATAGTGGAAAAATTTTGTCAAAATATTTCATTTTTATTTATAAAAAACTACCAAAATTACCAAAAATTTGGCAAATTTCCAGATTTCAATTTCTCTACTTTTATAATAGATAAAACAATAGCTGATCTCAGGGAGACCAGCTACAAAAAACACTGCGGAGCCTCATTTAAGAGTCTCAACACAGGAATCCAAAGTGCAAAGCTCCGTGGGAAACAGTAATATGCAAAATAAATGTGGAGCCCGAGTATTAGGTCTACAACACAATGAAAGCCAGATATTCCTCAAAGGAAGGAAGGAAAACCGAGCAAAGGGGTGTCTCCATTATTGAGATCACCAAAACCACCATATTAAGTGGCCCCTATGTCAAGATCCCGCTTTTTTACAAGCTTTAAGGATGTGACGGGGAAAACCTAAGCCAGTTATCCATCCACAGACAGCTGTTTCGGGGTGTTGCCCCTCATCAGTGCGGAGTAGGATTCTGGCGAACCAGGAGCAATGCCTCAGAGACTACTCAAACAAAACAATAGCTGATCTCAGGGAGACCAGCTACAAAAAACACCGCAGAGCCTCATTTAAGAGTCTCAACACAGCAATTCAAAGTGCAAAGCTCCCTGGGAAACAGTAATATGCAAAATAAATGTAGCAAAGGGGTGTCTCCAAATCCACCATATTAAGTGGCCCCTATGGCAAGATCCCACAGCTGTCTGTGGATGGATAACTGGCTTAGGTTTTCCCTGTCACATCCTTAAAGATTGTAAAAAAGCGGGATTCTGACATAGGGGCCACTTAATATGGTGGATTTGGTGATCTCTGTAATGGAGACACCCCTTTGCTCGGTTTTCCATTCTTTGAGGGATATCTGGCTTTCATTGTGTTGTAGACCCATAACTGGGGCTCCACATTTTTTTTTATAATAGATAGTAATACCTCCAAAAAATAATTACTTTACATTCCCCATATGTCTACTTCATGTTTAGATAATTTTCTGGGACCTTAGAAGGCGTAGAAGTTTAGAAGCAAATCTTAAAATTTTTAAGAAAATTTCCAAAACCCAATTTTTTCAGGATCAGTTAAGGGATGAAGTCACTTTGTGGGGCTTACATATTAGAAACCACCCATAAAACACCCCATTTTAGAAACTACACCCCTCAAGCTTTTCAAAACTGATTTTACAAACGTTGTTAACCCTTTAGGTGCCCCACGAGAATTAAAGTAAAATGGGAATTAAATTTCAAAATGTCACTTTTTTTTGCAGATTTAAAATTTTAGGCCTCTTTCACGTCTGCGTTTTAACTTTCCGTCCTAGAGTTCTGTGCTCGGGGCTCTAGGACGGAAAGATACTGATCAGGATTATCCCAATGCATTCTGAATGGAGAGAAATCCGTTCAGGATGCATCAGGATGTCTTCAGTTCAGTACCCAAACGTTTTTTGGCCATAGCAAAATCCGCAGCATGCTGCGGATTTTCCTCCGGCCAAAAATCCTGAAGGCATGCCGCACTTTAAGCTAAGATCCGACTTTAAGCTAAATGTCATTTCGGCGCATCGCCGGATCCGACGTTTAGCTTTCTGAATGGTAACAATGGCAGCCAGGACGCTACTAAAGTGTCCCCATGTGACGTAGGGGCGCTGTGACGTCATTGTGGAGCGCCCCAGGAGACGCACGGACGGTAAGTAGCTTCGCTACTGCTCCCCACTACTTTTCCATGGCAGTCGGGACTTTAGTAGCATCCTGGCTGCCATGGTAACACTGAAAGCATTTTGAAGACTGATCAGTCTTCAAATGCTTTCAGGTGTGTTGCGTTGTAACGGATCCGGCGACGGAAGTGCACACCGGATCCTCACAACGCTAGTGTGAAAGAGGCCTTAATCTATATTTTTTCTGCAAGACAACAAAGGTTAATAGCCAAACAAAACTCTAAATCTATTACCCTGAATCTGGAGTTTACAGAAACACCCCATGTGTGCTCAAAAACGGATGTATGGCCGTACAGCAGGCTTCAGAGTGGAAGGAGCACCATATGACTTTAGCAGAGCAGATTTAACTGGAAAGGTAATTGGGAGCTATGTCACATATGAAGACACCCTAAGGTGGTCCTACAGTGGAAACCCCAAAAAAGTGAACCCATTCCAGAAACTACACCCCTCAAGGAATATTTCAAGTTGTGAAGTGAGCACTTTGACCCATCAGGCGTTTCACAGAATTGGGAAACGCCAGGCTGTGAAAATGAAAAATTAAACATTTTTCCAGAAAAAGTTGCTTTACACCCACATTTTTTACTTTTACAAGGGGTAACAGGACAAAATGCACCCCACATTTTTTTACTAATTTCCTCCCGAATACGGCAACACCCCATATGTGCTCAAAAAATGATGTATGGGCGCACAGCAGGGCTCTACAGTCAAACAGCAAAATTTGGATTTTGCTGACCTGAATTGACAGATATTGATTTTAGGTGCCATTTCGCATTTAAAAGATTCCTGAGGTCCCCAGAAATTAAAACCCCCAAAAAGTGACCCCATTTTGGAAAGAGCACCCCCGTACAAACATTTTAAGGGGTGGAAAGGGCACTTTTGACCGAATAGGTGTTTCATAGAAATGAATATGTAGTGGTTGGTGAAAAGTGGATCTATGAGGACTAAATCAGAGATATAAGGTGGTAAAACTACAGGGCATATCATGGATGAAATTAAATGAATACTCTAATTCGGGAAGGAATTTTTTATTCCCCTAAAATTGGCCTCTACCTCACAGTTTTTTTTTTTGCCTTCCTCTGGATCAACTAGCAGGATGACAAGCCGAACAGGATGGACAGATGTCTTTTTTCGGCCTTATGTACTATGTTACTATGGATGAGTGGTAGATTCTGAAACAATCTTTGATGCACAGGCCAGGTTTTTCAGGGCAGGTTTCACAATGGTAAATGGTGTCTTTCCTTATCCCCCTTTTGGAACACACCCTGCATTATTTTGGGTCCTGTCCTGTTTCGCTGTTTGGGGGACTTCACCAAGGAAATGTTGCCCTGGTACAACTCGGGCACCATAACTTACAGAAGTACTGGGGCCCTCCATTGCTTGGTTTGTAAGAATTAGGGCCTTTATCACCACCTCTTGAAATTGTAGGAATGTTCTTGTCTGCCCTCTAGATCTAAATAGTACATACGCATTGTACAGTGCCATCTGTACGAGGTACACGGCCAGCTTTTTGTACCACACTTTTGTTTTTCGTGTGGCACTGTAGAGCTTAAGAACTTGATCTGAAAGATCAACCCCGCCCATGTGCCTGTTGTAGTCCAGAATGCAGTCTGGTTTGGGGACAGTGGTAGTGGTACTATGTACAGGGGCAGGGGAGCTGGTGTTACTGTGAATGAACCCTCTTGTCCTTGTACTTAACCACCAACATGTTCTCATTGAGGAGAGCACGGCTGTCTCCTTTTCTTAGTGGTTGCCCTACCAGGGAACTAGGGAGGCCGCTCTGATTTTTATGTACTGTGCCACACGCCACAGTACCTCTGGAGCTTAGTGACCGGAACAGTGGTAGACTCGTGTAGTAATTAGCAACGTATAGATGGTAACCCTTATCCAGCAGTGGGTGCAGTAAGTCCCACACTATCTTCCCACTAAGTACTAGGATGAGGGGGACATTCTGGGGGTTCAATCCGGGTGTCCCTCCCCTTCATGTGAATCCATGCACTTGATGTTAAGCTGAGATCTGGCGTCTTGCATGAGGATTCAAGAGAAAAACCTATCTCTGTATTGTTAGGATTTAAGCTATAGTAACTGTGGACCTCTACAATCCATTTATTCACATGGAGAATTAAAGAGGTTATCTGAGTAATGGAAAAACCTTATAAAACTTATCAGGACTTACATGTACATTAGGCCTCTTTCACACTTGCGTAGTTAGGATCCGGCGTGCAGTTCCGTAGCCGGAAATGCCCGCCGGATCGGTAACAACGCAAGTGACCTGAAAGCATTTGAAGACTGATCAGTCTTCAAAATGCTTTCAGTGTTACTATGGCAGCCAGGACGCTATTAAAGTCCTGGTTTCCATAGTAGTAGTGGGGAGTGGGGGAGCAGTATACTTACAGTCCATGCGGCTCCTGGGGCGCTCCAGAATGACGTCAGAGCGCCCCATGCGCATGGATCACGTGATCCATGCGCATGGGGCGCCTGACGTCACTCTGAGCGCCCCAGGAGCCGCATGGACTGTAAGTATACTGCTCCCCCGCTCCCCACTACACTTTACCATGGCAGCCGGGACTTTAGCGTCCTGGCTGCCATGGTAACCATTTAGAAAAAGCTAAACGTTGGATCAGGCGATTCGCCGAAACGACGTTTAGCTTAAGGCCGGATCCGGATTAATGCCTTTCAATGGGCATTAACTCCGGATCCGGCCTTGCGGCAAGTGTTCAGGATTTTTGGCCGGAGCAAAAAGCGCAGCATGCTGCGGTATTTTCTCCGGCCAAAAAACGCTCCGGTCCTGAACTGAAGACAGCCTGAATGCATCCTGAACGGATTTCTCTCCATTCAGAATGCATGGGGATAAAACTGATCAGGATTTTTCCGGCATAGAGCCCCGACGACGGAGCTCTATGCCGGAAAACAAAAACGCAAGTGTGAAAGAGCCCTAAGGCCTCTTTTACACTTGCGTTGTAAAGATCCGGCGTGCACTTCCGTCGCCGGAAGTGCACGCCGGATCCGGCACAACGCAAGTGAACTGAAAGCTTTTTAAGACTGATCAGTCTTCAAAATGCTTTCAGTGTTACTATGGCAGCCAGGACGCTACTAGCGTCCTGGTTGCCATAGTAGCAGTGAGGAGCGGCATACTTACATTCCGTGCGACTCCGGGCGCTCCTGAATGACGTCAGAGCGCCCGCGCGCATGGATCACGTGATCCATGCGATAATGTGATCTATGCACTGGGGCGGCCTGACGTCATCCTGGAGCGTCCCGGGAGCCGCACGGAATGTAAGTATGCCGCTCCCCCTACTCTTTACTATGGCAACCAGGACTTTAGCGTCCTGGCTGCCATAGTAACCATTGACAAAAAGCTAAACGTCGGATCCGGCAATGCGCGGAAACGACGTTTAGCTAAAGGCCGGATCCGGACTAATTCCTTTCAATGGGCATTAATTCCGGATCCGTCCTTCCGGCATGCTTTCAGGATTTTTGGCCGGAGCAAAATCCGCAGCATGCTGCGGATTTTGCTGCGGCCAAAAAACGTGTCAGTACTGAACGGAGGACATCCTGATGCATCCTGAACGGATTTCTCTCCATTCAGGATGCATAGGGATAATCCTGATCAGTAGCTTTCCGTCCTAGAGACCCGAGGACGGATCTCTAGGACGGAAAGCTAAAACGCTAGTGTGAAAGAGGCCTTAGTTAAGCTTGATTTCTTGACAAAAAAAAACATACTTTTTTACACCTTTGCATAGTTCTGTTATTCAAGCTTTGTTTACATGCTGCAGCAAAGCTGTGCGGGCATGTAACAACAATGACTAAGCTCTCCCTCTCCCTAAATATTTGTGGGTGTGAATAATCTGCCTTTCCCCGCCCCCTCCACTGCACATCCTAACCTTGCATACAAACACTGTCACATGATCATCTCCTAGCTCACACAGGCAGAAGATCTGCAATACATAGATCATACACATGTATACATCACACACGTACACATTACACCCTGTACTACATACATTACACGCTGCCCAGGACAACCACATACAAGTAAAGCCTTGCCCATGATATATATGAAAATATATATGTGTATATATATATATATATATATATATATATATATATATATATATATTGTCCTGTTTCAGTATCTTGAATTGTGTTTTGGTATTCTCCTCTCTTCTCCTCCCCCCTCTGTTTCTGCTTCTAGTTGGTTCAGTCTAGCCACTTCCTGTTTACCCTGTCATGCATTGCTGTTTTGTGTGCTCTAATTCTGAGGAGATTCTGAGGAGAATCTGAGGTGAATCTGTGTATCTCATGTTCTTATCAAGGAGAATATTAGTGGCATAATTCTTTTACCATCTGAATTCCCTGCATATCTTGTAATACAATCTCCGGATTAAAAAACTACTTGATTAACTCCTGGGTGTCTGATGCGTAAACTGTAAGTGGAGGATGTCTGATTTAACAAGTCACCTCACAGATGTGTGATTTGTATAAGGCTGACATTTTGAAACGCCACAGTAAAAGAATTGTCATAGTACTCTCCTTCTCCCGCTAAGAAAAGAATATTCTCCTCCTCCAAGTAATAAGCCATCATCATTTGTCTCCGTTATGCTACAGTAGTAAGGTAATATCTTATACTGCCCAGTACTGCATTCACTTGGATCGCAGAAGCTTCTAGCAATTCCAGTTTCATACAGGCTAGGAACTGTATTCAGCCTGTTTTCTGAGGTAAATATTGTCTGCCTGCTGTGGGCTATTAAAAGACTGAACCACCACTAGAGGTCGCTGTTGTGTTACAGATGGAAATGCAGGACACAGCTAGAAGGATTTCTAAACCCTCATTAAAAATAAAAGAGGCCCTCTTAATCGACAAAATTGAGATATGTGATAATTTGTCCAGTTTGTGGGAAAAGACTGAACAATGCATGGATGCAGCACATGGATCAGGCTATAATGAAGATCAATTAAAGGCCATGTGTACAAAATTGAATAAGACCTATGATAGTTATAATAGACTGTCTGAAAAATATTCTTCTTTGTTATCAAGTCTCAACTCAGAGGAATTCATGCTAGAATTAAAGACCCACACTGCACTTAATGATGAAAGATATAGCAGATTTATGGCAGTCAAGTCAATGCTAGAGGACAAGATATCACAACAATATGAAACTGCGTCCCGCCATTCTAACCTTTCAAGACACTCCAAGGCTTCATCCCGTTCCTCGAAATCTATTGCTCAGTCCTCATCGCTAAGGTCTCGCTCACAGCGCTCTTCGCTGAGTACCTCATTGGTGTTGGCACACGCAAAAGCGGAAGCAGCAAAGGTACAAGCTCACTGCATTAGAAAGGAAGCAGAAGGAGAGGGAAGAAGCAGCAGCCATGGCTGAACTCAGAGTTCTTGAAGAAGCTGCTGAAGAAGAAGAAGCTTATCATCCTATGTCCAAGATATCTAATGACTCAGAAGGCCATACCCTGCAATTCGTCCTTGACCAAAGCAAAGTCAATGCATTTGCACCAGAAGATTTGGGCTCTGCACGCCAGCCTGCTGAACTCATGCGGATAGAAAAAGAGGCAGCTGATGAGCATACAGTTGACCCCAGTCCAGTGGACATTTCTCTTTCTTTAAAACCTGGCACCTTACACAGTATTTCAGGCGCCATTAGAGACCATGCTGCTTCAAGGTCATCAAATCACATTAAAACCTCCTGAGACTAGTTACATAGCAACCAAGACGCTGGCGCCAAGATTACCAGATGTGAAGCCTTCATTTACACTCAACCCAGCTGCCACTCCATTCCATCTTACAACCCCCAAACATAGGGTATCAGATGGTGCCAACAACACCAGCGAGGGAGAAGTTCCCATCGCCATGATGCAGGAAAGAAATAACGCATCAAAAATCGCTAAGTACCTCACTCTCAGGGACCTCATCAGTACTAGCCTTACGAACTTTGATGATCGCCCAGAGAACTATAGAAGTTGGAAGGCCACCTTCAAGACAACAGTTCAAACCCTTGGTGTACCGCCTATGCAAGAACTTGATTTACTAATTAGATGGCTAGGTCCATGGTCGTCAAACTGTGTTAAGAGACTCAAAACCGTTCATATCTACGAACCAGTCAAAGGCCTTTGTCTCGCATGGGAAAGATTAGAGCAGACACACGGCGGCTCGGAAGTAGTTGAACGTGCCTTATTTAAACGACTATGCGACTTTCCTGGATTATCCAATACAGACCACCAAGGGTTCCAGGAATTAAGCGATCTTCTTCTTGAGTTTGAAATCGTCAATGGAGACCCGCAGCTACCAGGTCTCAGCTTTCTTGATACCTTCCATGGTGTGGGCCTGATCGTGGAGAAATTACCCCTCAATATTCAAGACCAATGGGCAACAACAGGTTCAAAATACAAGGAGCAACATCGTGTTCCCTTTCCACCATTTTCATTCTTCTGTAAGTTCATCAAGGACTTAGCTAGAGCTAAAAACGATACGAGCTTCAACACCTTGGGAACCAACATCTTTGGCTCTACTAAACAGAGACACAAGACTTTCAGTCCCAGACAGGGGGGCTCTAAAGCTCTAATTTCAGTAAAAAAGACAGGGGTTGTGCCCACTACTAACAATAGAAATGAAAGCCCCAAGGAACCCGATCATCATTGCCCTATCCATGATAAACCACATCCTTTAAGGAAATGCTGTGTCTTCATAGCAAAGCCCTTTGAGGAACGTAAGGAGTTCCTAAGGAGTCATAATATCTGCTTCAGATGCTGTGCATCCACTGAGCACTTCACCAGAGACTGTAAGGTTCCAGTCAAGTGTTCTGAATGTAATAGTGATCTACACATGTCCGCTGTTCACCCGGGACCAATCAGGCGGAACCTAGAACCAGTTAACTGGCACAAGCCCCATTCCGATCAAGGCGGGGAGAGTCATGGCGGGGAGAGTGCCAAAGGTATGTGGAGAAGGACTTGTGTGCGGTAAGTCTTGTTCTAAGATTTGCCTTGTGGATGTGTTTCCTACTGCACAACCAGAGAAGACCATAAGAATGTATGCTATTCTAGATGACCAAAGTAATCATTCCCTAGCTAGCCCTAAGTTCTTTGATCTGTTTAGGATAGAGGGAGAGACTACACCCTACACCCTAGGAACATGCTCTGGTCTTGTGACAACCTCAGGAAGAAGAGCTAATGGTTTCACCTTACAGCCCATCAAAGGACATAAGAAACTCTCTCTTTCAACCCTTATTGAGTGTGACAAATTGCCGGACACAAGGGATGAGATTCCCACACCTGAAGCCGCACAGCATCACCCTTATCTCAGGAACATAGCCAGAGAGATTCCTCCCCTTGATAACCATGCCGAGATCTTACTCTTGCTAGGTAGAGACATTCTTGAGGCTCATAAGGTCCTTGAACTTCGCAATGGCCCTTTTAACGCTCCAAATGCCCAGAAACTTACAGTGGGTTGGATGATCGTGGGGGATGTATGTCTGGACAGAACCCGCAGACCCTGGCAAGTACACTCCTTCAGAACTGAAGTATTAATAGGGGGGCGAACTTCTTACTTCAGACAGTGTCCTAACCACTATGTGCAAGATATGCCCTGCCCAAATATTCTAAAAACATCAGAAAGCAGCTTAAATCCCAAGGAGTCAGCTGCAGAAGAATGTTCCTGGACAGAAGGGCAGCTTGTAGAAAGGCCTTCAGGATTTCAATTGGAGCCCTCTTCAAGCCCTTCCCAGCTTTGCAGTCCTCACACAGTTTATCATAATGAATCCTATATCATCACTGACAACAAGCCTTCTGATTCATGTAGTTCTGATGAGATACAGCAGAAACTTGAGCCTTCCAGTCTACTGTTTGACAATGAGTTTAATTCTGTAAAAGAAGTATCTTTTGAATGTTCTATAAAGGAGGTTCCTTCAACACAGGAAGAGTTCATTTCAGATACTTTGCAAGAACCTTCAGTTTCATCTGCAGTTGTTCATTGCACTCAAGAGGATCACAGTTCTTCCCAGTCTTCAACGGATGAGCATCTTCATATTGCTCAGCCTTTTCTGAAAACCACAGTGAAAAGTTCACCGCCAATGTCCATGACAAATACTGCATGTCACCAACCAAAGTCCGTACGTACAAAGACAGATCCCATTTCAGAAGTGAAAAGCAGACATGAGCATTTGCATTCACGATTCATAGAAAGAAAGCAATCTACATGTGAATCAGCCTCACAAAATAAGCGCTCTCGCTCTAAATCGGTGACACAGACAGAGAAGTCCCATTCTAAGGCCTAATTCACACGTCCGTAGTGTGTTTTGCAGAAACACGGAAACATGGATCCGCAAAACACGGACGGCTGCAATGTGCATTCCGCATTTTGCGGACTGCACATTGCTGGCACTATATAGAGAATGCCTTTTCTTGTCCGCAATTGAGGACAAGAATAGGACATGTTCAATTTTTTTGCGAAAACGAAAAAGTGGATGCGGAAACACGGATGCGGAAATGCGGATGCGGACGCGGACATCACATAGTGTGCTGTCCACATCCATTCCTGCCCCTTTGAAATGAATGGGTCTGCAACCCTTCCGCAAAATTGCGGAAGGGATGTGGATCCATTTTGCGGACGTGTGAATTAGGCCTAAATCTTTGGTAAGATCAAGGAGAACCAAGTCTCGCTCAGCTTCTAATGAAAGCAACAGACAATCTCCTGTAGTGAAAAAGAAGAAATCCACATCTGGGGTGCATAAAAGATCAGAATAAACCAATAAATATAGGAAATATTCCTGTGCCATCTGGCGTTTTCAAAGAGCACAACCTTTATAAGTTTCGGTGGAAGCAGGTAAAACATCTCACCAGTCAGTTCTGGAAAAGGTGGATAAGAAAGTACCTCTACCTCTAGCAAGAATGCAAAAGGTGGCAAGAACCAAGGCCCAATATAAAGGAAGGAGATTTGTTCTGTTAAGAGACAAACAAGTTAATGGTCTCGACTGGCCTACTGGACTTATTACTAAAGTCGTTTCCAGTTCGGATGGAAAGAACTTCCATGTTGAGATTCCTTCTACCAGAGATGCTCATCATCTTCTAGGACT
The DNA here is from genome assembly GCA_033119425.1 of Bufotes viridis. Lineage (NCBI taxonomy): Eukaryota > Metazoa > Chordata > Amphibia > Anura > Bufonidae > Bufotes > Bufotes viridis. Next base: position 134,225,782 of record CM065594.1, on the reverse strand, counting down.
GTTTCCAGTACCAGCACTATGGTCTGAATTGAAGATATATCCTTTTTTGGTTTGAATAAATGTTCATTGCATGCTTCCTTTTCAGGTTTATGGACATTATTCATTGTTATTTATACAATTCCATTGTATGCATATACATAGTGGTATCTACCGATACCAGACGGGGAGTGTTCTGTTTCAGTATCTTGAATTGTGTATTGGTATGCTCCTCTCTTCTCCTCCCCCCTCTGTTTCTGCTTCTAGTTGGTTCAGTCTAGCCACTTCCTGTTTACCCTGTCATGCATTGCTGTTTTGTGTGCTCTAATTCTGAGGAGATTCTGAGGAGAATCTGAGGTGAATCTGTGTATCTCATGTTCTTATCAAGGAGAATATTAGTGGCATAATTCTTTTACCATCTGGATTCCCTGCATATCTTGTAATACAATCTCCGGATTAAAAGACTACTTGATTAACTCCTGGGTGTCTGATGCGTAAACTGTAAGTGGAGGATGTCTGATTCAACAAGTCACCTCACAGATGCGTGATTTGTATAAGGCTGACATTTCGAAACGCCACATATATATATATATATATATATATATATATATATACACACATACACACACACATATATATAGAGCTATACTGGTCTATATCTCAATATACATATATATCTATTTATATATTATCTATATATGTATATGAAGATATACATTTACCGAGCTATATATTTATATACATTTATATAGATGGTATATATATAGATACTCTGCTCTCTCTCTCTCTCTTATATATTTATATTTATATATATATATATATATATATATATATATATATATCTCATGGGCAAGGCTTTACTGGTATGTGGTTGTCTGGGGGGAGGGACAGGTGGCTTTGGGGTCCAATTACCTGCATCTGACAGGACTCTTGATTTCACACTGCTGCCTGCACTGATAGCAGGAGCAGCAGCCAGACACAGAGGGAGAGGGAGGGCACACCAGTGGGTTAGGGTTCTCCTGTTTTCACATGGCTGCCTGCACTGATAGCAGGAGCAGCAGCCAGATGCAGAGGGAGGGGGGAAGCCAGACGCAGAGGGAGGGGGGAAGCCAGACGCAGAGGGAGGGGGAGACCAGACGCAGAGGGAGGGAGAGGCCAGACGCAGAGGGAGGGGGGAGGGTACACCAGTGGGTCAGGGCTCTCATGTTTTCACACTGCTGCCTGCACTGATAGCAGGAGCATCAGCCAGTAGCGATGGGAAGTTCGGATCTTTTACAGGAATCGGTTCATTTGGATCAGATCATTCAAATGAACCGACTCACGAATGATTTCCTGAGCCGGCTGAAGCGGCTGACAAGCAAGTGAACCAAAGCTCAATACGCATGCTCGATTCACTGAAGCTTCGGTTCACTTGCTGAGTCGGCTCTCGGCTGACAGGAAGCAAGTGAACCTAAGCTGGCAGGCACTTTGGTGGCTGTGACCCTGGAGGTTCTGGTTGCAGGTAACTGGTATGGTCTGCTGGTTGTCCCCATATACATCCCACCTGAGTCCTTTTCATTCCTCTAGCGCTGCACAAACTGGACCGTCCAGCTCCTGCTGCTGCATAAACAGGACTACATCTCCCAGCATTCCCTGCCTTTTGTGGTAATAGCAGGCTTGCTGGGACTTGCTGTTCTGCTCAGTGACTGGCATGTTCTTCAGGACTTGAGTCCGGACAGGAGCCGTGGTGCGCAGTTAGACTCAGTGTAGTGCTCTGGTGACACGATTCTTTTAATTCAAAGAATCGAATGAGTCTATAAGTAAGGAGGGTCATTTGATTCTTATAACTCAGACTCATTTGATTCTTACAGAGCTGCTGCCTCACATCTGATTGGTCGCAGGACGGGGAGGGGCGGGGCTAGCAACAGCCTGGCTTCCACTCTAGGATCAGGTTACGCTCCTCCCTGCTGCTATTGCTCTGTATTGTACTGAGTCTGACTGAGCTGTTTTCAAACGATTCAGCTCAGTCAGACGAATCAACCCCTCTGGTTCAGGGAACAGAATCGATTCAAAAGAACGATTCGTTCATGAGCTGCACATCACAATCAGCCAGACGCAGAGAGAGGAGGGAGAGCACACCAGTGGGTGAGGGCTCTCCTGTTTTCACACTGCAGCCTGCACTGATAGCAGGAGCAGCAGCCAGACACAGAGGGAGGTGGGAGGGCACACCAGTGCGTCAGGGCTCTGGTGGTTTTGCAAGGCTGCCGGCAGTGGTTTCGTGCACAGAGCTGGGCCCCTCCCTCAGGCAGAGGGAGCCTGGTGGATCCACCAGACTCCCTCTGCCTGAGGGAGGGGTACGGCTCTGTGCACGAAACGTCAGAGCCTGGGTGCCTGCCCCCTCTCTTCCTGTATCTGGCTGCCAGACGCTCCTGTGAGGGATCGCACATGCGCGATCCTCACCACTGCCGGCAGCCTTGTCATCCCCCCAGGCTCCCTCTGCCTGAGGAGAGCCCTATCCTGAGGATACGTAGGTTATATATATATATATATATATATATATATATATATAAATATAAAAAACGCGGACAACCCCTTCAACCAAATCAAAATATGTCTGCACGACCATATACTGAAATCAGGAAAAATCAATAAACACAGGCGTAGGGCTGTAATCATGAATGCAGAACAAGGCATTTATAAGTCTTCCAACTTTTTTTCCCTTCTCAAGCATGTAAAAGGGGCAGATTTAATAAATGAAGTATATTATACAGTATTTTCAACATATAAGTAAATCATTATCAATGTATTAAGAGTATGAAGCTTATTAAACCCCACAGTCGCCGAGACATATAAATATACCTGGAATGGTTCCAAGCAAGATCTCTGGCTGTCCAAACTGTGCCTTCTCTCCAGCGTAGATAATGTCACACATCATAGCAAGCTCGCATCCTCCTCCAAGCTATATGCAAACACAAAACACTGACAACCATTAATTTTAACAAGTGCCATGCATATTTCAAGAACTGAAGAGGATGTTAAAAAAAGAGTTGACAGTAATACATTTATATATATATATATATATATATATTATATATATTATTTAACCAAGCTTATCTAGCCAGGCTACATATATAGCTGTCCGATAAATGAGTATTCAGCCATCCTATCTACATAATATGGCCAAGCATAATAGTTTTAGTAAAGATCCCTCTATATTGGAAAATTTGCCAAGCGATTGTTGGGAAGGAAGCGTTCCTTCACGTCAAAAGCCTGCTCGCTAATACTAACGCTTGTACTCATACATAATCATTGATTGCTGGCAGAAGAGTGCTGTTTATACAGCACGATCTGCTGACGGCAAATGATTTTTAGGTAATCGCATTAAAGATGTGATTACGCTCAGTCATCGGTGGCACCTTTACACCAGCAGATAATCAATAATGTGTTCCTATGCAGGGGTGTGGAAATAAAAAAAAAAAACTTGTCAAAGGACTAAAGCGGGGGCTCGCTCTTCTTGTTCCTCATAACAATCTACTTGTCCTGATACAAAAAAATAATTTTAAATCAAAACCATATTTAAATAAGGTATTTATTAATAGCAACTGAGAAGACAGGCCCGAAATGTACGGGGGATTGTATGGGGGGCCACAAGAAGACATTATACTGTATGGGGGGCCACAAGGAGACGTTATACTGTATGGGGGCGAGGGCCACAAGGAGACGTTATACTGTACAGTCCCCTGACAAAAGTCTTGTCGCTTGTGTACAAATTGACCTGAAGTGCCGCTAAAATATATTTCTAATCAAGATTTTGTTACAAGAAATGGGTCATTTTAATCCCAACAGCTTTTGTAATAATGTTTCAGTTCAAAACAAAACTGACAAAAAGTATTCTAATATTCACAGCTTGGTAAAGCCCATTGAGTCAATTGTTGCCAAGACATAAGTGTTGTCGCCTTGTCATATGAGCTTCACCTGTGACTTATAATGGATCAATTAGGTCTCAGGTGTGTATAAAAAGAACCCCAGTACACTAGGCCTTCACATCAACTGCAACTAGACCTCTGCAAACATGCCCAAGATTCACCCTGAGACTAAAGTGTTGATTATCAAGAGGCTGAAGACCAGATCCACTGCTGATGTGGCAGACACCTTCAATGTGTCTCAGCGTCAAGTTCAGAGGATAAAAAAAAGATTTGAAGAGACTGGAGGCGTTTTGGATAAGCCCAGGTCAGGCAGACCCGCAAGACAACTGCTCGAGAGGACAGATTGTTGGCTCGAAAATCCAAGGCCAGCCCATTTTTCATTGCAGCAGAGCTCCACGAGACCTGATCAAACAGAACAGTTTGTTGGATTCTGTCTCAAAATGGCCTCCATGGTCGAATAAGCGCCCATAAGCCAGCACTAAACAAAAGACAATTGAAAAACCGTGTGGCATTTGCCAAGGCCCACAGCCTGCGGATGGACGCTGGAAAAGTGGCAGAAGGTGGATTTTTCAGATGAATCTTCTGTTGAGTTATACCACAGTCGCCACAAATATTGCAGGAGAACTACTGGAACCCGCATGGAGCCGAGATTTACCCAGAAAACAGTGAAGTTTGGTGGAGGCAAAATCATGGTCTGGCGTTACATCCAGTATGGGGGTGTGCGAGGGATCTGCAGGGTGGAAGGCAACATCAATAGTCTAAAATACCAAGAAATCTTAGCTACCTCTTATATTCCCAACCATAAAAAAGGCCAAATTCTGCAGCAGGATGGTGCTCCATCGCATACTTCCATCTCCACATCAAAGTTCCTTAAGGCGAAGAAGATCAAGATGCTCCAGGATTGGCCAGCCCAGTCACCAGACGTGAACATCATTGAGCATATGTGGGGTAGGATGAAAGAGGAAGCATGGAAGACGAAACCAAAGAATATTGATGAACTCTGGAAGGCATGCAAGACTATTTTCTTTGCTATTCCTGATGACTTCATCAATAAATTGTATGAATCCTTGCCAAACCGCATGGATGCTGTCCTTCAAGCTCATGGAAGTCATACAAGATATTACATTTGGATCTCACAGCACCACTACTTAATTTGCTGACATATTTTTGGATTTGCAGTAAAGTTGTTCAATTTCTGTATAGGCGACAAAACTTTTGTCTTGCCAAGATTTGACCTTTCTGTCTTTATTAAATGATAAATTAGTTTCACTGAAAAAAGATTTATTTCAGTGCATTAAACATCATTTGGGAGGGCTTTAGCTTTTCATATGAGCTATTTCTAACAACAATTGATTAATTAAAAGTCAGGTTAATAGCAGGAGTCAGGGACTGTATGGTGGCTACAAGGAGATGTTATACTGTATAGGGGCGCAGGCCACAAGGAGACGTTATACTGTATGGGGGCAGCCACAAGGAGACGTTATACTGTATGGGGGCAGCCACAAGGAGATGTTATACTGTATGGGGGCAGCCACAAGGAGACGTTATACTGTATGGGGGCGGCCACAAGGAGACGTTATACTGTATGGGGGCGGCCACAAGGAGACGTTATACCGTATGGGGGCCACAAGGAGACGTTATACCGTATGGGGGCCACAAGGAGACGTTATACCGTATGGGGGCCACAAGGAGATGTTATACCGTGTGGGGGCCACAAGGAGATGTTATACCGTATGGGGGCCACAAGGAGATGTTATACCGTATGGGGGCCACAAGGAGAGGTTATACTGTATGGGGGCAGGGGCCACAAGGAGACGTTATACTCTATGGGGGCAGGGGCCACAAGGGGACGTTATATTGTATGGGGTGGGAGCCACAAGGAGACATAATACTGTATGGGGGCAAAGGACTGAGCCTACTGGACTGGCACCACCACTGGTACATTTTGAAGGGGCGGTGTCTTTTTAAGGTTGGCTCTGGCCTCCACATCACCTTGCCTATGACTATGCCCACACTGTTCCTGTGTCAGAAGAATGTGGTTGATCTGTGCCAGCTACACGCCCAAATTAAACACCTTCCTCGGGTGTGTGTAGGCGGCAGAAGGTTCAGCATCATTTTGTATGACGGAATACCAGTGTACGAATGGTGAGGCCAGAACAAGTCGAGGCGGAAGTAGATTTCATGGCTGACAGTGCCTCCAGTTCCTTCACATTGTCTCCCACCCGTTTTCTGCTGAAAGCGCAGAGTTGGCAACTGCAGCCCATGGGCATCTGTCTTTCACCTCACCCCATTGCAAATCGGCCAAGCAGTCTGAGCCCCAAGTCATGCAGCAGTCTCTTATGCTTTTTGATGACTCTGCTGGCAGTTTTTCCATGGGCCATCCACCTAGCCCTGCCCTAGAAGTGGAAGTGATAGAGTGCACTGATGCCCAACCACTTAGGTTTCAGGATGAGGACCACCGCACGTCTCTGATGATGATGAAACACAGGTGCCAACTGCTGCGGTTGTCTGCAGTGTGCAGACCGGCAAGGAGGGCAGGGGTGAAGTGTGAGTGAAAGATGATGTGGAGGATGATGAGGTCCTAGACCCCACAAGGAATCAAGGTCATGCGAGTAATGAGTGCAGTTCGGAGAAAGAGGTGATGGTCACACAGCACCAGCCGCACAGCAAAAGAGGGAGCAGGGTGCAAAAGTAGAGTGGCCGTCCCCTAGCCAGTATGACTGCTACTGCCCACCGCAGCCAGGGACTGAGCACACCAAAGCCAGCTCCAAGTTACCTGGCGTGGCAGTTCTTCAGACAATGTGCTGACGACAAGACGAGAGTACATCTAAATGCAAAAAAGGAGCTGCAGTGGAGTACACACCTCAAAAACCACAAAAGATCTCAGGCTCCTCCTGCTCCATCTTCTGTTGCGGTCTCAACCTCTTTCTCCCTCTCTGGAGTGACAGTGGCACCTGTCACCCGGCAAACAGAGGATGTGGCAGCAACACCACCACAGTCACCAAGCATCTCCACACTGTCCCATGGAAGCGTTCAGCTGTCCATTCCCTAAACACTGGAGAGAAAGAGGAAGTACCCCCCTACCCACCAGCGATCCCTGGCCCTGAATGCCAGCATTTCAAAATTCCTGGCCTTTGAAATGCTGTCATTCCATCTGGTGGAGACAGAAACTTTTAAAAACCTTATGGCGGTTGCTGTCCCACAGTACGTGGTTCCCAGCCGCCACTACTTCTCTAGGCGAGTCATCCCTGCCTGCACAACCAAGTGGCGGACAAAATCAGGTGTGTACTGCGCAACGCCATCTATGGCAAGGTCCACATAACCACCAATACGGGGACCAGTAAGCACGGGCAGGGACGTTATATCTCCTTAACTGCACACTGGGTAAATGCAGTGGTGGCTGTGCCTGAGGCGGATAGCAGTTTGGCGCATGTCCTTCCACCACTGAGGATTGCAGGACGTTTCTCGTTGCCTCCTCCTACTACTCCACTTCCTCCTCTAACGCCTACTCATCCGGTCAGCAAAACACCTGTACCACCAACTTCAGCCAGGGGCAAACGACAGCAGGGTGTTTTGAAACTCATCTGTTTGGGGGGAAACGCCACGCTAGCTGTGGACGGGCATGAATTAACAGACCGATGAGTGGTTGATGCCACTGAGGCTCAAGCCCGGCCTGGTGGTGTACGATACCAGGTGAAACGCAGCGCCAACGCAGCTGGGGCACTGCCAGCACCTCAGAAGGCAGGGTTAGCATGGCCGAAAAGTGGAAAAGCTTTGTCAGCACGCCACAACAACCAGAACCATCAGCTGATATGTAACGTCTTAGCAGGAGGCAGCATTTCAGCAACATGGTGGAACAATACGTGTGCACATGCCTACATGTACTGACTGATGGGTCTGCCCCATTCAAGTTCTGGGTATCCAAATTGGTCACATGGCCTGAGCTTGCCCTTTACGCCTTGGAGGTGCTGGCCTGCCCTGCGGCCAGTGTATTGTCCGAGGGGAGGGGCTGATCACAGACAAGTGTAGCTGCCTGTGCACAGCGAATGTAGACAAGCTCACAAGTGGGAACCAGGCATGGATCCCACAGGACTTGTCCGTAACTTGTGCTTAAGTATTCCCATCACGCCGTTTCATACTTGCCTGTTATCGGCGCTTCGTCCACTTCCTGGTTTTGGCTGGAGGCGGGCTTCATCTTGATTGAAGTCTTCTCCAGGCCGGGCCTCACGCTGGACTGAATGCGCACACCGCCGCGCATGCGCCATGGCGACTTCTTCCTGGCAAGCAAACTATACTGGCCAGGAAGAAGTCACCACGGCGCATGCGCGGCATTGGCATGCGCGTTCAGGATTGCGCGCAGCCCGGAAAGGAGAAAAGAAGAAGTCTTCTGCGCAAGCGTGGCCACCGCAATTCCAGAAAAGAGCGGTGGCCATAACCAGGGGAGACGGAAGACAACAATCAGGTAAGTATAGATCCATTTTCTCCTAATGGGTGGGAATTAGTTAATTACATATATTTAGAAAAATTATCACAATTAAATAATTAACAGATTTAACAGTGATCATTGTGATTTAACAGACAAGTATACCGGCCGCAGCCAGCCATTGTTATACTCCAGCGCACTTTCTCTTTGCATTCTCTTTTCCATTTCCCAATGTTTTGAGGCCTTCCCAAATTTATAAATTAGAATTTTTTTCTATTCCAGGTTATTTTAAGTAATTTCCCTATCCACATTTGTTTGCAGGTCAGTTGTCCTGCTCTTACCCCCATTTTCCTCCCTTTTGCAGCTCTCTAGCCCTTACTAAGACTATTTACAGCCATTTTCGTGCACCAAAGTTCGGGTCCCGAACCCGAACTTTGACCCGAAGTTCAGCCGAACCCGAACATCCATGGGTCCAGTCATAAAGGGGCAATTTCTTCTGTGCATCTGGCAGAGCGCACCAACCCCCCCACCCCAGATAGTAGAATCAGGAAAGAATTACCCATTTTGTTATGAATGGTCACACTCCTCCAATACAGCGATGATTTATACGCACAGGGAAGAATAAAGCTTAATCTGCAATCACCGGTAGATTGTTTATCAATACTGTTTATATACATAAAATTCTTCCCAAGCATATTAACATAAATAACTGCCGATCTATATCATTGATCATGCAGAAAGAGATACGCTGTAACAGTAGTAACAACTGATTTATGATTATCCAAAAAGGGGAATGCAGTGACAGTAGTCACAGACCTCACAGATAATCCAATCACCCTATCATTGATACATTATATGATGGTCATGACTTTGAGTTGGGGTACCTAAATGAAACAAGTGTAGGAAATAAAGATATTTAGCCTAAGTGGTTTGACTGTTTGTGATGAAAATGTCCACTGGGCCTCCTTGCGCAACAATAGATTATTGACATCTCCCCTCCTTGGAGGTGTACTAATGTGTTCCATCCCTTGGAATTTTATGCAGTTACTCATGCCAGGCTGGTGCGTCAATGTATGTTGTGCAATTGGAGTATCTGCCTGTTTGGCAATATCCAGATGTTCCCCTATTAGCCTCCTGAACTTCCTCTTTGTTTTTTCTACATATTGTTTATTACAGATGCAGGTGGCCACATACACCACCCTCACAGTCTTACAGTTGATAAATGATCTAATATCATAGCTCCTTCCGGTAGTTGAGATTACTACTTTGTTGCCTTCTTGAATTGCTTTACAAGCTACGCACCCGCCACACTTAAGGGTGCCGTTCAGTTTCCTTGACAGCCATGTTTAACTTGTATGAGTGGTGAAGGCACTATGTACCAACATATCCCTATTGTTACATCCTTGCCGATATGTAACTGATGGGTAAGCAAGATTTCCTGCACCTCTTTATGTGCCCTGTCGTAAGTGGCGATGATCCGCACTTTAGTACAGTATCTTCATCGCCTTGAGTCTTGGGGTGCAACAAACTCTCTCACATGCAGCCACATGTTGGCTTGTCTTATGGTCGATTGTGGGTACCCTCTCTGTGTAAATCTCCTTTGGAGGTCTGCCATCTTGAAATCGCTCCACTTGGAACAGTTGCGCCGAGCCCTAAGTTATTGACCTTTGAAGATAACTTGCTTTAGTGTACTAGGGTGACCACTTTCCCATCTAAGCAATGTATTCGTTGCTCTCGGCTTCCTGAACAGCCTAGTTGTTATTTTACGGGAGTGGTCAATGCTCACAGAGAGATCCAGAAAGGTTAGACGCGTCTCATTGATCTCACTGGTAAAGTATATACCCAAATTATTACCATTAAGCGAGGAGACAAAATCCTCGAATCTGGTCTTAGTGCCCTTCCAGAGGATGAAGAGATCATCAATGAACCTCATTCACAATATGATGGAGGAGGTCCATTGCTCCATCTCCTCACTGAAAACCACCTATCTTTCCACCAGCCCAGGTAAAGATTGGCAAAGAAAGGGGCAAAGGGGCTCCCCATTGACACTCCCCTGAGCTGGTGGTAAATCCAACGGTCAAACAAGAAAATATTGTGGCTCAAAATGAACAACAAAAGCCTAACCACAAATCCATTATGTAGGAAGAGGTGTGATCCATGCTCAGCCAGGAAGGCTCCGACAGCCTCGCATCTCCTATAATGAGGGATAGAGCTGTACAGAGCCTCCACATCCAAACGGGCTCGGACGGTCCCCTCATCGCAATAGACATCATTGAGGCGTCTCAGCACATAAATAGAATTTCTAACAAAGGACGGCAAACTGGTTACAAACGAACTTGGTATCTTATCTACATACATGCTAATTTTCTCAGTGAGACTTCCAACCACCTATACTAGGCCTCCCTTTTAAGGGATTCACCACCTTGTGAATCTTCAGCAGGCTATAGAAAGCTGGTAATACAGGATATTCAGGCAACAAAAATGCATGCTCTGCTTTACCAATGAGCTGCTGCCTTTTAGCCTCGTCGAGAACCCCAGGCAGTTCCTGTTTAAACTTCTCAGTGGGACTGGAGTCCAATTTTTTATAGCATGCTTCGTCATTTAAAATGCGCATACATATGTCAATATAATCTCATTGTCTAGGACCAACACATTACCCCCTTTTATTAGAGGGTTTTATTACTAAGGTCTTGTCCCTTTGTAACATATCTAAAGAATCCATTTCCTCTATCGCAAGGTTTGGTGTATTTTAGTTATGTGTCCGCAATGATCTGAGTCTGTCCGTTGTAAGTCCCCCGGAGCCTCTCACTTACCCTGACCTCTACTTCTGTTCGGCTGCCAGACTCTACCTCTTCCCCTCCCTTTTAGTTTGGAGCCAGAAACTGTGAACGTATCTGGATCCGTGTCTTAATCTGAATATGATAAATTTGTCTCACTCTCTTGGTTCGTTTTATTCCTTGCTCTAGTGAAATCAAAAATCTTACCTTCCTTGAAATCTCTAGTATCCCTCACAAATTGTTAATGTTTCCTTTCCTTTAGATACCCCGTAAACTTCTCTACTGCCTGTTGTAAAATGGCTTCCTTTCTCTAAAAGTCTGTTGCAGAGGATAACTTTTTAGTAGCCTCAATGAACTCCTGCAGCTCTGTTGTATTTTTAGCTAATATACCCTTTTCCCTCCTCCAGCAACAGTTTCATAAGGCGAAGAGAGGATTATATTGACTCCTTTTCCCACTTTTTCATGAATTCCTCTGATCTCACCCTTGCAACTGGCAAGATCGGGCTCCTCAATTCCCTTGGAAAGATTTTATTTTTCAAACACGTTTCTAGCGTTTGAATACCCTAGTAAGGTTCTAAAAGACCTACAGTGCATATAAAATGTCTACACACCCCTGTTAAAATGTCAGGTTTCTGTGCTGTAAAAATGAGACAAATATAAATCAATTTCAGAACTTTTTCCACCTTTAACCCCTCCAGGATCTAGGATGAGAATGCTCGTCCTAACTTTTGGCTACTTAATGCACTAGGACGAGCATTCTCATCCTAGGAATAACCGATGCCCCCCGCCGCGATCAGAAGCAGGGGCCGGCTGATATTGACAGCCCAACCCCTGCTGTATCCGCCAGCATAGGTGAAAACACTGATGCCAGCGGATTAACCCCCTGTATGCTGCGGTCGCGCTGACCGCGGCATACAGGAAGTTTGCGGCAGTTTCTACATCCCCATCGGGTCCCCGTGCTGCGGTGACCTGATGGTTGCTATGGCAGCCCCGATGCCTTGAACAGGCATCGGGACTGCCAGCTACGGAAACCCAGGAGATCCAGTCCCAGGCTAGGTCTCCTAGGCAACTGTTAGTGTCTTACAGTGTAAGACACTAACAGTTCAATACACCACAATACAGATGTATGGATCAGACCCTGAAATCTTGACGTTCCATAGTGGGACAAAACCTAAAGTGAAAAAGGAAATTAAAAAAATAAAGTTTAAAAAAAAGAAAAGTTTCAAATAAAAAAAAATAATAAAGCACCAAGTTCCGAAAATAAAGTAATTTAAAATAAATATATAAAATTTGGAAAAAAAAATAAGTAGACATATTAGGTATCGCCGCATCCGTACCGACCGGCTCTATAAAAATGTCACATGACCTAACCCCTCAGGCAAACAACGTAAAAAATAAAAATGATGTAAGAAAAGCCATTTTTTTGTCACCTTACATCACAAAGTGCAACACCAAGCGATCAAAAATGTGTATGCCCCCCAAAATAGTACCAATCTAACAGTCACCTCATCCCGCAAAAAATGAGCCCCTACACTAGACAATCGCCCCAAAAATAAAAAAAACTATGGCTCTCAGACTATGGAGATACTAAAATATGATTTTTTTTGTTTCAAAAGTGATGTTATTGTGTAAAACTTAAATAAATAAAAAGAAAGTAGACATATTAGGTATCGCCGCTTTCGTAAGAACCTGCTGTATAAAAATATCACATGAACTAACCTCTCAGAAGTAAAAAAAAGCAATTTTTTGTCACCTTACATCCCAAAAAGTGTAATACCAAGCCATCAAAAAGTCATACGCACCCCAAAATGGCAATCAGAATATGGAGACACTAAAATATGATTTTTTTAGTTTAAAAAATGTTGTTATTGTGTAAAATATAAATAAATAATGAGAAAGTATACATATTAGTTATCGACTCGTCCGTAAGAACCTGCTCTATAAAAATATCACATGACCTTACCCCTCAGATAAACACCGTAAAAAATAAAAACGATGTAAAAAAAAGCTATTTTTTTGTCACCTTACATCACAAAAAGTGCTATAGCAAGCGATCAAAAAGTAATATGCACCCCAAAATAGTACCAATCTAACCGTCCTCTCATCCGGCAAAAATGATACCCAACCTGAAACAATCGCCTAAAAACTGAAAAAACTATGGCTCAGACTATGGAAACACTAAAACATGTTGTTTTTTTTTGTTTCAAAAATGATATTGTGTAAAAGTTAAATAAGAAAAAGTAGACATTATGTATCACCGCGTCCGTAACGACCTGCTCTATTAATATATCACATGACCTAATCTTTCAGGTGAACACCATAAAAAAAAAAAACGTGTCAAAAAAGCTATTTTTTAATCACCTTACATCAGAAAAAGTGTAATACCAAGCGATCAAAAAGTCATACACACCCAAAAATCATACCAATCAAACCATCGTCTCATTCTACAAAAAATGAGACCCTAACTAAGAAAATCACCCGAAGAATTAAAAAATTATGGCTCTCAGACTATGGAGACACTAAAACATGATTTTTTTTTGTTTCAAAAATATTATTGTGTAAAGTCAAAATAAATAATAAAAAGTATACATATTGTGTATTGCCACGTCCATAACGACCTGCTCTATAAAAATACCACATGACCTAACCCCTCAGGTGAACACCGTAAAAAAAAAAAAAAAACGTTGTCAAAAAAGCTATTTTTTTTGTCACCTTATATCAGAAAAAGTGTAATACCAAGCGATCAAAAAGTCACACACCCCAGAATCACACCAAACAGTCATCTCATTCTGTAAACAATGAGACCCAAACTAAGACAATCGCCCAAAAAAATGTAAAAACTATGGCTCTCAGAATATGAAGACACTAAAACATGATTTGTTTTTGTTTTTTTTTTTACAGAAATGCTTTATTATGTAAAACTGAAACAAACAACCAAAAAAAGTACACATATTTGGTATTTTTGCATCCGCAAAAACCTGCTCTGTAAAAATACTAAATGATCTAACCTGTCAGATGAACACTGCAAATAGAAAACAATAAAAACAAAAAGTGTAATACAGAGCAACCAAAAATCATATCTACCCAAAAATAGTAGCAATAAAAATGCCACCTTATCAAGTAGATTCCAAAATGGGGTCTTTTTTTTGGAGTTTCTACTCTAGAGGTGCATCACGGGGGCTTCAAATGGGACATGGTGTTAAAAAAAAACAATCCTGCAAAATCTGGCTTAAAAAACTGTATGACATTGCTTTCCTTCTGCGCCCTGCCGTGTTCCCGTACAGCAGTTTACGACCACATATAGGGTGTTTCTGTAAACTACAGAATCAGGGCAATAAATATAGTTATGTTTGGCTGTTAACCCTTGCTTTGTTACAGAAAAAAAGAATATTAAAATGGAAAATCTGACAAAAAGTGAAATTCTGAAATCTCATCTCCATTTTCAATTAATTCTTGTGGAACACCTAAAGGCTTAACAAAGCTTGTAAAATCAGTTTTGAATACCTTGACGGGTGTAGTTTATAAAATGGGGTCACTTTTGAGTGGTTTCTATTATGTAAGCTCCACAAAGTGACTTTAGACCTGAACTGATCCTTTAAAAGTGGGTTTTGGAAATTTTCTGAAAAATTTCAAAATTTGCTACTAAACTTCTAAGCCTTCTAACGTCCCCAAAAAATAAAATAGCATTCCCAATATGATCCAAACATGAAGTAGACATATGGGGAATGTAAAGTAATAACTATTTTTGGAGTTACCACTATCCATTATAAAAGTAGATAAATTGAAATTTGCAAATTTCCTAATTTTTCCAAATTTTTGGTAAATTTTGTATTTTTTTTATAAATAAAAATGAAATTTTTTGACTCAGTTTTACCACTGTCATGAATTACAATATGTGACGAGAAAATCTCAGAATGGCCTGGATAAGTAAAAGCGTTTTAAAGTTATTACTACATATAGTGACATGTCAGATTTGCCAAAAATGGCCTGGTCCTTAAGGTGAAAAATGAGTCCTTAAGGGGTTAATGTGACCTTTAAACTGTACAATTCAATTGAAAAACATACTGAAATCTTTTAGGTAGATGGAAGATAAAATATAAAAATAAAAATAAAATAATATGGTTGCATAAGTGTGCACACCCTTAAATTATTACTTTGTTGAAGCACCTTTTGATTTTATTACAGCACTCAGTCTTTTTGGGTATGAGTCTATTAGCATGGTACATTTTCACTTGGCAAGATTTGCCCACTCTTCTTTGCAAAAACACTCGAAATCTCTTAGGGCATCTTCTGTGCACAGCCCTCTTCAGATCACCCCACAGATTTTCAATCGGATTCAGGTCTGGGCTTTGGCTGGGCCATTCAAAAACTTTAATCTTCTACTAGTGAAACCATTCCTTTGTTGACTTGGATGTATGCTTTGGGTCGTTGTCATGCTGAAAGATGAAGTTCCTCTTCATCATCAGCTTTCTAGCAGAAACCTGAAGGTTTTGTGCCAATATTGACTGGTATTTGGAACTGTTCATAATTCCCTCTGTCTTAGGGTCCTTTCACACTGGCGTTTTGGTTTTCCGGCATAGAGATCCGTCGTCGGGTCTCTATGCCGGAAGAATCCTGATCAGGATCATCCCCATGCATTCTGAATAGAGAGAAATCCGTTCAGGAAGCATCAGGATGTCTTCAGTTCAGGACCGGAAAGTTTTTGGACGCAGCAAATACCGCAGCATGCTGCGCTTTTTGTTCCGTCAAAAAATCCGGAACACTTGCCGCAAGACCGGATCCGGAATTAATGCCCATTGAAAGGCATTAATCCGAATCCGGCCTTAAGCTAAACGTCGTTTCGGCGCATCGCCGGATCCGACGTTTTGATTTTTCTCAATTGTTACCATGGCAGCCAGGACGCCAAAGTCCTGGTTGCCATGGTAAAATGTAGTGGGGAGCAGTATACTTACCATCCGTGCGGCTCCCGGGGTGCTCCAGAGTGACGTCAGGGCGCCCCACACGCATGGATCACGTGATGCATGGGCATGGGGCGCTCTGACCTCATTCAGGAGTGCCCCGGGAGCCGCACGGACTGTAAATATACCGCTACCCCACTCCCCGCTTCTACTATGGCAACCAGGACTTTATCAGTATCCTGATCAGTCTTCTAATGCTTTAGGCGACTTGCGTTCTGACGGATCCGGCGGGACGGAAGTGCCTGCCGGATCCTCAGAACGCAAGTGTGAAAGGACCCTTAATTAAGGCCCCAGTTCGAGCTGAAGAAAAACAGCCCCAAAGCATGATGCTGCCGCCACCATGCCTCACTGTGGGTATGGTGTTCTTTTGTGCAGTGTTGTCTTTGCACCAAACATATCTTTTGGAATTATGGCCAAAAAGTTCAACCTTGGTTTCATCAGACCATAAACACCTTGTCCCACATGCTTTAGGGAGACTTCAGATGTGTTTTTGCAAAATGTAGCCTGGCTTGGATGTTTTTTTTCGTAAGAAAAAACTTGCGTCTTGCCACTCTACCCCATAGCTCAGACATATGAATATGGGAGATTGTTGTCACATGTACCACATAGCCAGTACTTGCCAAATATTCCTGCAGCTCCTTTAACCTCATCCCGACCGCCGAACGCAGGCCTGCGTCCTGCGGGCGGCCGGGATATTCCTCCTTGACGCGTCGGCGCGTCATCTCGCGAGAGGCGAGATTTGTTGTGATCAGCTCGCAGCTCGGCAGTTATACTGCAGCCTGCCAGTGATGATCAATCGCTGGCAGGCTGTAGATGTTAAATAAATCGCATCAAAGAGGTATATCAGACGCTGTTTTGTTAACAGCGTCTGATATACCTGCTACCTGGTGGTCCCATTTGCTGGGATCGACCACCAGAGGACCAGGTAGCTATGTAAAGTAGAACCAAGCACCACACTACACCCCCCTGTCACTTATTAACCCCTGATCACCCCATATAGACTCCCTGATCACCGCCCTGTCATTGATCACCCCCTGTATGAGCCCATTCAGACGTCCATATGTGTTTTGCGCAAAACACGGACACCGGCAATGTGCTTTCCGCATTTTGCAGATCCGCACATTGCCAGAACTTTATAGAAAATGCCTTTTCTTGTCCGCAATTGCGGACAAGAATAGGACATGTTCTATATTTTTGCGGAACGGAAGTGCAGACCCGGAAGTGCGGATCCGCAATTCCGGATCCGAGCGGGACAAAGTCTGTCCCCATAGAAATGAATGGGTCCGCAATTCCGTTCCGCAAACAGAATTGCAGACGTGTGAATGGGGCATAAGAGTCCCTTATCACTGCCAGTTAGTTAGCTACTTGTTAGGTAGTTAGCGCCCAGCCCACCGCACCGCAGTCACTGATTTTGGCCGAGATTTTTTCATCCACATTGATCAATGCGAATGAAGAAATCTGCGACGTTCATTTTTTTTTTTTTTCAGCTCAGAGGCTGAACGGAAAAAAAAAAATCTCATTACCCGTATGCTCAATATAAGGAGAATTGCAGAAACTCCTAATGCTGGCCATACAGGTGATGATTACGGAGACCCTCGAATGCCAGGACAGTACACCTCACATGTGACCCCATTTTAGAAAGAAGACAGCCCAAGGTATTCCGTGGGGGGTATGGTGAGTTCATGTAAAATTTTATTTTTTGTCACAAGTTAGTGGAATATGAGACTTCGTAAAAAAAAACTAAAAGTATATATAAATTTCCGCTAACTTGTGCCAAAAAAAATAAAAATTTCTGTGAACTCGCCATGCCCTACACGGAATACCTTGGGGTGTATTCTTTCCAAAATGGGGTCACATGTGGGGAATTTATACTGCCCTGGCATTTTAGGGGCCCTAAAGCGTGAGAATCCAAATGCGTAAAAATGCCCTGTGAAATCCTAAAGATACTCATTGGAATTAGGGCCCCTTTCCGCATTTTAGCTGCAAAAAAGTGGCACACGTGGTATCGCCGTACTCAGGAGAAGTAGCGCAATGTGTTTTGGGGTGTATTTTTATATATACCCATACTTTGTGTGAGAAATATCTCTGTAAACGACAACTTAATTTTTTTTATACAAAGTTGTCAATTTACAGAGATATTTCTCTCACCCAACATGGGTATATGTAAAAATACACCCCAAAACACATTGCCCTACTTCTCCTGAGTACGGCGATACCACATGTGTGACACTTTTTTGCAGCCTAGGTGCGTAAAGGGGCGTAAAGTCCAACAAGTACCTTTAGGCTTTACAGGGCTGCTCACAATTTAGACCCGCCCAAAATACCAGAACAGTACAAACACCCCACAAATGAACCCATTTTGGAAAGTAGACACCCCAAGGTATTCACTGAGGGGCATAATGAGTCCGTGGGAGATTTTTTTTTTTTTTGCCAGAAGTTAGCAGAAATGGAAACTTTATTATTATTATTTTTTTTCATGAACTCACCATACCCCTCCGCGAATACTTTGGGGTGTCTTCTTTCTAAAATGGTGTCATTTGGGGGTATTTATACTTTCCTGGCTTTCTAGCACCTGAAGAAACATGACAGGTGCTCAGAAAATCAGAGCTGCTTCAAAATGTGGAAATTTACTTTTTTGCACCATAGTTTGTAATTGCTATAACTTTTACCCAAACCAATATAATATATATAATATACACTTATTGGATTTTTTTTTATCAAAGACATGTAGAACAATTAATTTAGAGAAAAATTTATATAGAAATGTAGTTTTTAAAAAAAAAAATACAACAGAAAGTGAAAAATGTCATTTTTTTTGCAAAAAGTTCGGTCATTTTTGATTAATAGCAAAAAAAGTAAAAATGTCAGCAGAAAAGAAAAACCACCAAATGAAAGCTCTATTAGTGAGAAGAAAAGGAGGCAAAATTCATTTGGGTGGTAAGTTGTATGACGGAGCAATAAACGGTGAAAGTAGTGTAGTGCAGAATTGTAAAAAGTGGCCTGGTCATTAAGGGTGTTTAAGCTAGGGGGGCCAATGTGGTTAATGTTGCTGTAGGCCTCTTGGTAGCCTCCCAGACCAGTTTTCTTCTCGACTTTTCATTAATTTTGGAGGGACGTCCAGTTCTTGGTAAAGTCAATGTTGTGCCATATTTTCTCCACTTGATGATGACGGTCTTCAATGTGTTCCATGGTATATCTAATGCCTTGGAAATTCTTTTGTACCCTTCTCCTGACTGATACCTTTTAACAGTGAGATCCCTCTGATGCTTTGGAAGCTCTCTGTGGACTATGGCTTTTGCTGTGGGATGCCACAAAAAATTTCAGGAACGGCCAACTAGAGCAGCTGAACTTTATTTGGGGTTAATCAGAGGCACTGTAAATGATGGCAGGTGTATGCTGACTCCCATTTAACATGATTTTGAATGTGATTGCTTAATTCTGAACACAGCTACATCTTCAGTTATAAGAGGGTATGCACAGTTATGCACCCACATTATTTTAGTTTTGTTTGTTTTCTTCCCTCCACCAAAGATTTCAGTTTGTTTTTCAATTGAGTGGTACATAGACATACAAAGTTACACCAGGTTTCCATAATGACAATTTTTTGAACATTTTTCTTTACTGTTAGAGGTCACTTAAGAAATGGTGGGGCTGCGGAAGTCACTTAAGGGGCGAGTTGCTATGGTTGTCAAAATTTAAGGGTACAGGATGCAGTATTAATGGGAGGGAGTGCTGTGGAAGTCTTATATTAAGGATGTGTGGCACAATAGGGGTAATCACTGTTAACCACTTCAGCCCCCCTAGCTTAAACACCCTTAATGACCAGGCCACTTTTTACAATTCTGCACTACACTACTTTCACCGTTTATTGCTCCGTCATGCAACTTACCACCCAAATGAATTTTACCTCCTTTTCTTCTCACTAATAGAGCTTTCATTTGGTGGTATTTCATTGCTGCTGACATTTTTACTTTTTTTGCTATTAATCAAAAATGACCGAAATTTTTCACTTTCTGTTGTAATTTTTTTTTTAAAAACTACATTTCTATATAAATTTTTCGTTAAATTTATCGTTCTACATGTCTGACCAAAATAAATCCAATAAGTGTATATATATTGGTTTGGGTAAAAGTTATAGCGTTTACAAACTATGGTGCAAAAAAGTGAATTTAGGCATTTTGAAGCAGCTCTGACTTTCTGAGCACCTGTCATGTTTCTTCAGGTGCTAGAATGTCAAGATAGTATAAATACCCCCCAAATGACACCATTTTAGAAAGAAGACACCCCAAAGTATTCGCGGAGGGGCATGGTGAGTTCATGTATCATTTCATTTTTTTTCACAAGTTAGCGGAAAATGACACTTTCTGAGGAAACAATAATAATAATAAAGTTTCCATTTCTGCTAACTTCTGGCAAAAAAAAAAAAAGTCTCCCACGGACTCACTGTGCCCCCCAGTGAATACCTTGGGTGTCTACTTTCCGAAATGGGGTCATTTGTGGGGTGTGTTTACTGTTCTGGCATTTTGTGCGGGGCTAAATTGTGAGCAGCCATGTAAAAGCTAAAGGTACTCGTTGGAATTTGGGCCCCTTTGCGCACCCAGGCTGCAAAAAAGTGTCACACACGTGGTATCGCCGTACTCAGGAGAAGTAGGGCAATGTGTTTTGGGGTGTATTTTTACATATACCCATGTTGGGTGAGAGAAATATCTCTGTAAACTGACAACTTTGTATAAAAAAATTTAAAAAGTTGTCATTTACAGAGATATACCCCTGCTGGGTGTGAGAAATATGTAAAAATACACCCCAAAACACATTTCCCTACTTCTCCTGAGTACGGCGATACCACGTGTGACACTTTTTTTGCAGCCTGGGTGCGCAAAGGGGCCCAAATTCCAATGAGTACCTTTAGGATTTCACAGGGCATTTTTACGTATTTAGATTCCAGACTTCTTCTCACACTTTAGAGACCCCAAAAATGCCAGGGCAGTATAAATACCCCACAAGTGACACCATTTTCGAAAGAAGACACCCCAAGGTATTCCGTGAGGGGGATGGTGAGTTCATGTAAAATTTTATTTTTTTGTCACAAGTTGGTGAAATATGAAACTTTGTAAAAAACAAAAATAAAAAAAAATAAAATATAAATTTCCGCTAACTTGTGCCAAAAAAAAAATTTTCTGTGAACTCGACATGCCCCTCACGGAATACCTTGGGGTGTCTTTCCAAAATGGGGTCACTTGTGGGGTATTTATACTGCCCTGGCATTTTAGGGAACCTAAAGCGTGAGAATCCAAATGCGTAAAAATGCCCTGTGAAATCCTAAAAGATACTCATTGGAATTTGGGCCCCTTTGCGCATCTTGGCTGCAAAAAAGTGTCACTCATGTGGTATCGCCGTACTCAGGAGAAGTAGGGCAATGTGTTTTGGGGTGTATTTTATATATACCCATGCTGGGTGTGAGAAATATCTCTGTAAATGACAACTTTTTAAAAAAATTTGTCAATTTACAGAGATATTTCTCTCACCCAGCATGGGTATATGTAAAAATACACCCCAAAACTCATTGCCCTACTTCTCCTGAGTACGGCGATACCACATGTGTGATACTTTTTTGCAGCCAAGATGCGCAAAGGGGCCCAAATTCCAATGAGTACCTTTTAGGATGGCATTTTTCTTCTTACGCTTTAGGGCCCCTAAAATGCCAGGGCAGTACAAATACCCCACATGTGACCCCATTTTGGAAAGAAGATACCCTAAGGTATTCCGTGAGGGGCATGGCGAGTTTACAGAAGATTTTTTTTTTGCCACAAGTTAGCGGAAATTGATTTTTTATTGTTTTTTCTCACAAAGTCTCCCTTTCTGCTAACTTTTGACAAAAAGTTCAATTTTTCATGGACTCACTATGGCCCTCAGCGAATACCTTGGGGTGTCTTCTTTCCAAAATGGGGTCATTTGTGGGGTGTTTGTACTGTTCTGGCATTTTGGGTGGGGCTAAATTGTGAGCAGCCATGTAAAACCTAAAGGTACTCGTTGGAATTTGGGCCCCTTTGCGCACCTAGGCTGCAAAAAAGTGTCACACATGTGGTATCGCCGTACTCAGGGGTGTATTTTTACATATACCCATGTTTGGTGAGAGAAATATCTCTGTAAACTGACAACTTTGTATAAAATTTTTTTAAAAAGTTGTCATTTACAGAGATATTTCTTACACCCAGCAGGGGTATATGTAAAAATACACCCCAAAACACATTGCCCTACTTCTCCTGAGTACGGCGATACCACGTGTGACACTTTTATGCAGCCAAGATGCGCAAAGGGGCCCAAATTCCCATAAGTACCTTTTAGGATTTCACAGGGCATTTTTACGCATTTGGATTCTCATGCTTTAGGACCCCTAAAATGCCAGGGCAGTATAAATACCCCACATGTGACCCCATTTTGGAAAGAAGACACCCCAAGGTATTCCGTAAGGTACATGGTGAGTTCACAGAAAAAAAATTTTTGGGCACAAGGTAGCGGAAATTGATATTGATATAGATTTTTTTTTTTTTTTTACAAAGTCTCATATTCCACTAACTTGTGACAAAAAATAAAATTTTGCATGAACTCACCATACCCCTCACTGAATACCTTGGGGTGTCTTCTTTCTAAAATGGGGTCACATGTGAGGTGTTTGTACTGCCCTGGCATTTGAGGGTCTTCGCAATCATTACACGTATGGCCAGCATTAGGAGTTTCTGCTATTCTCCTTATATTGAGCATACGGGTAATGAGATTTTTTTTTTTCCGTTCAGCCTCTGGGCTGAAAAAAGAAAAAAAAATGAACGGCACAGATTTTTTCATTCGATCAATGTGGATGAAAAAATCTCTGCCACAATCAGTGACTGCGGTGCGGTGGGCTGGGCGCTAACTACCTAACAAGTAGCTAACTAACTGGCAGTGATAAGGGACCCTTATGCCCCATTCACACATCCGCAATTCTGTTTGCGGAACGGAATTGCGGACCCATTCATTTCTATGGGGACAGACTTTGTCCCGCTTGGATCCGGAATTGCGGATCCGCACTTCCAGGTCTGCACTTCCGTTCCGCAAAAATATAGAACATGTCCTATTCTAAGCCATTTTCTATATCGTTCTGGCAATGTGCGGATCTGCAAAATGCGAAAAGCACATTGGCGGTGTCCGTGTTTTGCGGATCCGCAAAAGACATATGGACATGTGAATGGAGCCTTACAGGGGGGTGATCAGTGACAGGTGGGTGATCAGGGAGTCTATATGGGGTGATCAGAGGTTAACAAGGGGTTAATAAGTGACGGGGGGGGGGGGGGTGTGGTGTGGTGTTTGGTGCTACTTTACTGAGTTACCTGGTCCCCTGGTGGTCGATCCCAGCAAATGGGACCACCAGAGGACCAGGTAGCAGGTATATCAGAAGCTGTTCACAAAACAGCGTCTGATATACCGCTTTGCTGCGATTTAATTCGCATCTACAGCCTGCCAGCGATTGATCATCGCTGGAAGGCTGTAGTATCACTGCCGAGCTGTGCACTGCTGTGATTGCACGCGTTCACAGCAAATCTCGCCTCTCGCGAGATGACGCGCGAATGCGTCCAGGAGGAACAAACCGGACGCCGCCTGGACGCATCCGTGCGTATAGCAGTCGGCAGGCGGTTAAAGGGGAGATACCCTGTGCAGGTCAATACTGAGAAGGCAGGCCGCTGTGCAGGGTACTGTGAGGTGTCACTGTTAAGGGGGCGAGCTGCTGTGGAGGTCACTGTTAAGGGGGCGGGCTGCTGTAGAGGTCAATGTTAATGGGGCTGGGCCCTGCAGAGGTCCCTGTTAAGGGAGTGGACTACTGTGGAGGGTCACTGTTAAGGGTGCAGGCCACTGTGGAGGTCAGTGTTAAGGTGGGGGTACTGTGGAAGTCAATGTTAAGGCCATTATGTAGGTCACTGGTAAGGGGGTGGGCACTGTAGAGGTTACTTATGGGGCGGGCCACTATATAGGTCCGTGTAAATGGGGAAGGGCAGTGTGGAGGTCACTTTTAAGGGGTGAGGTGCTGTGGATGTCATTGTTAAGGGGTCAAGCCTCTGTGCAGGTCACTGTTAAGGGAGCGGGTTGCTGTGAAGGTCCAAATTAAGGGGGTGGATTTACGGGGGCAAGGGGCTGTGAAGGTCACTGTTATGGGGAACACTGTGGATATCTTTTAACCTCATCTTGCTGGTCTCATATTGCTGGTCTATATATATATATAATATATGTATATATCAATTTCTGTCTGTTGTCTGTCTGTTCTTTATGTAAGGCCAAACAACTGGACCGATCTGCACCAAATTTAGAGAAAAGAAGACAGTCTCTGGGAAAGTTGAGTGAACGGGACAACACTGAAGATATGACAATTTGATACAATGTAAAGTAGTCCGTGTACAGCTTGTATAACGGTGTAAATTTTGTGTGCCCTCAAAATAATTTAACACACAGCCATTACCCTGGGTTCAGACCTGAGCGTTCTAAAAACGCGCGTTTTACGCGCGTTTTAGTCGCGCGTATTTCAGCGCGTTTTTGCAAATAGGAAACGCGCGTTCGTATGCGCGTTCTTGTGATTGACTACTGTGGTGTCAATCACTAAACGCGCGACAAACGCCCCAAAAAAAGCTCAAGTACTTGTTTATGCGTCGGGCGTTTTACAGCGCGTTCAAACGCGCTGTAAAACGCCCAAGTGAGAACCAGGGCCATAGGAAAGCATTGGTTTTCATGTGTTGAGCGTTTTACAGCGCGTTTGAACGCGCTGTAAAACGCTCAGGTGTGAACTTAGGGTTAAAGTCTAATGGCAGTGGTCATCTTGGAGGTGTGTTTGGGGTTGTTATGTTAAAATACCCATGTATTGTGTGTTATGTTGATCATGCTTTGCTTCAGTATGTCACAGTACATGTTGGCATTCATGTTTTCCTCAATGAATTGTAGCTCCTCATGGCTGGCAGCACTAATGCACGCCCACCACCATGCTTGAGACACACTTGTCTTTGTACGCCTCACCTGGTTGCCGTCACAAGCTTGACACCATCTGAATAAGTTGATATACTGTTACATACATAAATATATATACTAGCAGAAGGACCTGGCTTCGCACGGGTATATTTCATCTATTTTATTTAATGTTTGTGTATATCGTTAGAAGATATCCACAGTATCCTCCATAACAGTGACCTCTACAGCACCCCGCCCCCCTAACAGTTAACTCCACAGCACCCCCCATCCATTAACACTAACCCCCCCACAGTGCCCTGCCTCCCTAAAATGAGATCTCCACAGCAGCCCATCCCCTTAACTTTGACCTTAACAGCAGCCTGCTCCTTTAACAGTGAGTTTCACAGCACCTCACTCCCTTGACAGTGACCTCTCAGGGATCTGCCCCCTTAACAGTGACCTATACAGGACCCCGCCCCTTAACACTGACCTCCATAGGGGACCGTCCCCTTATCTGTGACCTCCACTGTTCCCTGCCTCCTTAACAGAGACCTCCACAGCACCCATCCCTTTAACACTAACTGCCACAGTACCCCGTTCCCTTAATAGTGACATCCATGGTACCCTGCTCCTTAAGGCTGGGAACATACCTAAGCGTTTCTGAATTTTCGTAACTAAGAAACGCGCATCATACGCGCGATTCAGTGATCCTCCCCTATTTCAGCATGGTCCATAGGCGCGTTAAAACGCCCAAAAGAAGCTCATGCTGAAGCGACAGCGTTTGGCGTTTTTCAGCGCGTTCAAACGCGCTGTAAAACGCCCAAATGTGAACCATGCCCATAGGGAAGCATGGCTTTCCACATGTTGTGCGTTTTACAGCGCGTTTGAACGCGCTGAAAAACGCTTAGGTGTGTACCTAGGGTAACAGTGACCTCACATTACCCTGCCCCCTTGACTGTGACCTCCACAGCGGCCTGCCCCCTTAACAGTAACATCCACAGAGAACACCCCTTTAAAAGTGACCTCCACAGTGCCCGCCCATTTAACAGTGAGCTCTACAGCAGCTGCCCTTTTAATAGTGGCCACTGCCCCCTTAACAGTGACCTCTACAGCAGCTGCCCCTTTAATAGTGGCCCCTGCCCCCTTAACAGTGACCTTCACAACACCCTGCCCCTTTAAGGCTAGGGTTACATGAAGACATTTTCTCGCACCAATGTCGTGCAACAATTTTTATAATGATAGGCTATGGTGTCGCACTGTGACATGTTGCGACTGCAACACGACAGTCGCAAAAAATCCATCCAAAATAGATTTTTCTGCAGCATGTCGCAGTGCAACACCATAGACTATCATTATAAAAATTGTCGTGCGATATCAATGTCGCAGTGTAGTTGTGCCCTATGTGTCGTGGAACTTATTGTCACACGACACGTCGTCGTGTAGCCCTAGCCTAAAGCTGACCAACAGTAGTGAAAAAAAATGGCTGGGTTGTTATGGAAACTGGAGTGAAACTGTGTGTATGTGGAGACTAAGGGCCTGTGAGCTTCTATTGGCTGATGAGGGACATGTGACTGTGCGTATGGCAGTTGGGATATGAGTGAAAGACGTGTAGGCGTCTATTGGCTAATTTTTTGGAATATCTAAGGAACCGTACGTCCTAGAGAGCTGAGAACTGATGTACCTATGTGCCAAATTTGGTGAAGATCGCTCCAGTCGTTTGTTCACGCATAAATAACAGACAGAAACTCATATATATATATAGAGGCGGAGGCAGAGATTTGATCAGATGGGTGCCAAATTTCGAGCAAGAGGATATCCCAGGGGATTGATCGACCAAAGTATTAAAAAAATCAGTAATGAAAGAGGAAAAACACCTAAAGAAAAAATTCAAAGGATTCCGTTTATATCAGAATACAGTAGCGAAAGTAATAATATAGCAAAGGTGATCAGGAAACATTGGGGTATTTTGACATCGAGTTTCCCTCAGATTCAGGAGTTTCAAACACCCCCATTGCTCTCGTATCGGAGAAGTAGTAACCTTGGTGATAAAATAGTCAGGTCAGATGTTGGACCTTCCAAAGTAAGGGAAGGAGGCCTTTTTGGTTTTCAGAAAACTGGATGTTATCCATGCTATAATTGTGTAAACTGTCCATTATTGATCAGAGGAAATACATTTTCTAATCCATCTACAGGTAAAGAGGTTAAGATTAGATCCCTATTGACATGTGATTCTACATATGTAGTGTACATGCTTACATGTCCATGTGCCTTGTGGTATGTGGGGGAGACGACCTGGGATGTAAAGACCAGGATTAACCAGCATCGTTTCTCCATCAGAAAGCAAAAGATGGATCTCCCAGTCTCTAGGCATTTTAAGGAGGCAGGACATACGGAAAGGGATTTAAAATTTAGAGTCATAGATCAGATCCCTTTGACCCGAAGAGGGGGAGATAGAGTGAAGTTATTAAAAAACAAAGAACTATATTGGATCTACACATTGGGGACCCTTAAACCCAGGGGACTCAATGTAGATTTCCGTGTGACTTAGGGTGTTGTGCTTTGACTTGCCCTCAGATGTATTTTCACCGTAATTATATCTGGGAGGGAGACTAAATTAAGTGTTCAGTAGTTTTCTTTTTTTTTTAAAAACTCTTTTTTTCTAAAAAAAACTCTTTTTAATGTATAATCATTTATTAATTGTTTGTTATTTTTTTCATATTTTTTTCATATTTTTTCAAGCAATGGACACTCTCACAGATGGAAGTTTATCTATGGGACCGGATGGGTTATGAATTATGAAAAATTATTATTTGAAAAATTATTACCATGGGAATCAGGTTTTCTCTGCCGCTTATCTATATTCTATTTGTCCTTTTTGAACACTCCGTGATGAATGAGTGATATGAGTAAAATCACCTAGCAATAGGTGACTGGAAGAAGGGGATTTAACATGATGACTGTGACAGGTCTTTTCATGTATCCCTAACTGACCAGTTCACCTAGCGATGTTGGTTGCTATGTATGTTTTGCCCCAAGGGTGTTGGCATGATATGGCGAGTCCGTTCTTTTGGATGGACGTGTCATTTGCATTATACACCTAAATGGGGAGTCTGGAGTATGTATGGCCCATGGGGATATGTGGGTGCTGTGGCGAGTCCGATTCTCTGGACAATCCTATGCCCCCATTAAAATATCCATAGGGCATGCTGGATGTTTATATATGATATGTAGATACGGAGTTGTTATATATGACATGCGCACTACACCTGAGATGCCGGGGTAGCCATACTTGATATGGTCCGGATTGGAGTGCTTGAGATACAATGTTCGCGAGACTTGATTAGGCCGCGCAGCCGCAGAGATAGCATGAAGCCCGTGAATACCATTTCTATTGAAGGCATTGAGTTTGACATACGAAGAAGTTCGCGAGACTTGTGAATCTCGCGCATGCGTGCTTTACTTTGTGAGACGCCGTCCGGGTTCCTATGATGATTCCGCCTGCTGTGAGATTGTCTTTTTTATTATGATTATTAATTATTCTATACACCTGTGGGTTTTAAGTCAATTAACTATTTACAAGGTTTACACTAGTAGAGAAATTTATCACATGGAAAATAAGTATTTTTCACATGTATTTGTCTATGTAATTTGCACATTTGGCACTTTTAGCACTTTATTATCATAATTTTATACTTTATTGTAATCATGTTTTTATCACCAATCAATTGATGATCATGTGACTTGACTATATATATTGCACTGAGCACTTTATTTGGTATGGCTTGAGAAAGATTGTAGTGAACAATTGAAATGTTGCCACACTGGGCTGAATAAACACTTGAACGTTTGAAGACTGGAGTGCTGCCTTGCAATTTTTGAACCACTATACTGAGGACCTGGTTGCTGGTCGTCGGCAGGTTTTGCACCCACTATTTTAAAGTGTGCTGCTTTTTCATTTTTTACTTTATATATATATATATATATATATATATATATATATATATATATATTCCAGAAAAAACGCAGCACTCCAAAGAAAGTGAAAAAATGTATAAAAATTTATTCACACGTGAATAATTTTTGATACATTTTTTTCACTTACTTTGCAGTGCTGCGTTTTTTTCTGGAATATTGAATATTGCCCTGGATCTGGGCTGAAGGCTTGCGCTAATCGGGGTTTCTGCTGGAGTGCTGCCTTATTTTCCTATAAAAATATATATATATATATATATATATATATATATATATATATATATATAGAGTCAGAGAAACGACAGCACTATAGGTAGAAAAACACAGTGGTTTATTCGCCCATGTGGTACAGTGAGGCAACGTTTCAGCTCATACAAAGAGCCTTTCTCAAGCATTGAACACAAGTGAAGTGTGAGATATATATAGCTAAAACAATATGACCAATTGTCAATAAAACAATTACAGCAATCAAAGTGGCAATCATAAAAATAGTGGTTACAGCGATACAAAATATAAGCCAGGTGCATATAAAATGATGCTCAGTATATCAATGTACATACATATACAAAAATAGTGTGCATAGAAGGTATCAATATTATACTATTGCAAGTAAAGTGCAAAATAACAGTGATTGGACACGTGTGATCATAGTGTAAGAAAAAGGGGAGGGGGAATGGTGAAGTACAAGCAAAACATAATCATACCCATCAGGTGTATCTGAGTCCCACATGCGAACAAACGCCGAACCCGGCTTGTAGTAGATGCTACTGCGCAGGCTCCAGGTTGCGTCAAGAGTACGGGACAGACAGTCTCCTATTGCCGTCCATGGAGCATGCACTCTACATGTCAACCACTCGACCGGCCATATTACCTTAGGTGAAAGACACTGAGTCCGTGTGCGCATGCCCACTTGCAATAATCATGGGCAGCGATATCTTGGACACTGGCAAGTCGCCCAGAGTCATATATAAACTATGATAAGGGCATACAGAAGAATAAATATGGGTATGATTATGTTTTGCTTGTGCTTCACCATTCCCCCTCCCCTTTTTATTACAATATGATGGATTACATTTGTCCAATCACAGTTATTTTGCACTTCACTTGCAATAGTATCCATGTGGTTCTATCTACTCCCAGGAGGAGACCGAAAGTATATTACAGAATATTGGGGGAGATGCCACCTTTTTGAACACCCCATCAGTCAAAGAGCTGAAGAAAAAATTTGAGTTTTTATCCAAAAAGACTGCTTCATTATGTTTACATAAGACTACACTTGGCTAATACCACACGGCATGAGATCACACTTGAGGCCTAATTTATTTTTTAACAACTCTGCATTTTGCAAAAAATTAGAAGCGCTTTCCAATAGATACCCCTTGGACTTTTATTCTCCTCAATGTACAATATTTTCAACAGGAATTATCTTCCATAGCTACCGAAATGGCAGAGACTGAACAAACATTACGGGCATCCATGTCTACAGAGGAATATGCTCAGTTTATTGAGAATGTATCTCTCCATGTGTCAAGATTCAAAGCGGAATCTGAGGAGGGTAAACGTTCCAAGTGGAACCGGGATTTTGAGGACTATAAAAGGGGTGCCATTTATGCATGGCAGTTTGATAACAGTAATTTTAACCAGAAAGATGCGAGGAAAAAGAAGAGGAATGCACAGATACCACCAACGCAATCACCTTTTTTAGGGAACAGACCCAATCTGCAGCAAAAAGACAAGGTCGTACCAGACATGGGGGCTGCAGACACAGAAGAACCTGCAAAGCTTCGAAACAACAAGATACGAGTTCAGGCAAACAAATCTCAGATGGCCAAGAGGAAATTACGGTAATCAACTTGTCATCTAGGATACTTACCCCAGCACAAGTGAGTGTTCTGAACAAGGGACTGTCCTTTTGCCCTACCCCCTCTTTTAATTGGTTTGATTTAGATACTGATTTATTTGCTTTTTTTTTCGCAAGATTAAGCTTAAGATTTGGTTTCACAACAAGTTGCGGACTACGACGCCTCAATTAAGTGAATTTTCCTTGAGGTGTCTTAATCTGTCTTTAAAAAGTAATTTTACACCATGTGTTAATGAACCTGCCATTGATGCATACATCATGGCAGTTAGGTCTGAAATTGCATCTTACAAACTGACATGTGATCATAGTGCATTCAAACATCCTAACCTATCCAGGTTGGAGGTTGAGGCACTAAACCAATTGAGAAATGACCCCCTCCTCACAGTGAAACCCACTGACAAAGGGGGAGCGGTGGTCATCATGGATACTTCCAAATATGTAGCAGAGGTCAGACGACAACTTGATGATATTGAGGTTTACTCTGTCCTTCAAGCTTAAGTTTGATATCGCTAGACTGATTCAAAACGCATTATTGATGATGATCTCTTGGAATTTCTCACAGTAGACCATCCTGTCACACCTGTGATATATGTACTTTCCAAAGTACACAAATCTTTGATTGACCCTCCTGGTTGCCCCATTGTGTCTAGTTCAGACTCTGTTTTCAGTAATATTACCGCGCCTGCAAGTGAATTTATCATTGATCTTCTTGATATCATTTTGAGACACAATTACTTCCTTTTTCAGGATGTGTTTTATAAACAGAAGCGGGGTATGATTGTATAGAATTTGTGGCGCACAGGAATGACCCACGAACCTCGGAAGAGGTGCTCACAGTAAAGAGGAATCACCCTTCCTCTAATTGGGGCTGATACATCTAATCGAAGTAACCGGGCACTCTCAATATATTTGGACCAACCGAATTAATTAAGACCATACAAATTTATTAATAACCATAAATGACACAGGGTTAAAACAGACTGCCAATGCACATAAATACTTATAGTAATAACATGGTATTGAATACTAATAACATAAAAATTGGTGCTAGGTGGTATAGGTGTATCTGCACAGTGACCGCGCCACTGCTGGGGTGATCGATATATAAAGAGTGATGACCTCCAATCCTCTCACTTCTGTACTAAAACATGCTCTTTAGGCCAATTCAATGTTCCATCTCATGGTTTAGTATTTCAATTGTAATAGATTGAATGGTCGAATAATGTTTAGCGGTGTCCCGCTATACTCACAAATCGGCAGCGTACCGCCGGGTTGTGTCCGTCGGTATATTTGTCGATATTCCAAGTGCTGCTAGAAAGGATCTTGTATGTCCTTTTTCTTTGCCCCTCCGTGGCTCTGGATACCGCTCCGCTGTGACAAAGAGCCGGTGTCTTGCGAGCCTTCCTTCTACCGCGCTGATACTTGTTTGCACGTGTTAGCCAGTAGTTTGGTTTATGGCTGTGCAGGTTAAGTCTTCAGGGTTGGTTTAGTATCGCGTTCTAGCAGACCATATTCCAGTACATCAAGGTGGATCTTTGACCAAACGCGTTTCGGGGTTTAAATCACCCCTTCCTCAGTGGTACCAAAAAAAAACATTAGGGACAGATTGATCTTCTGCAGAAAGTATGGTGAATGGACTGTTGAGGACTGGGGCATAGTCATATTCTCCGATGAAGCCTCTTTCCGATTGTTTGGGGCATCTGGAAAAAGGCTTGTCCGGAGAAGAAAAGGTGAGCGCTACCATCAGTCCTGTGTCATGCCAACAGTAAAGCATCCTGAGACCATTCATGTGTGGGGTTGCTTCTCATCCAAGGGAGTGGGCTCGCTCACAATTTTGCCCAAAAACACAGCCATATATAAAGAATGGTACCAAAACACCCTCCAACAGCAACTTCTTCCAACAATCCAACAACAGTTTGGTGAAGAACAATGCATTTTCCAGCATGATGGAGCACCGTGCCATAAGGCAAAAGTGATAACTAAGTGGCTCGGGGACCAAAACGTTGACATTCTTAATCCCATTGAGAACTTGTGGTCAATCCTAAAGAGGCGGGTGAACAAACAAAAACCCACTAATTCTGACAAACTCCAAGAAGTGATTATGAAAGAATGGGTTGCTATCAGTCAGGAATTGGCCCAGAAGTTTATTGAGAGCATGCCCAGTCGAATTGCAGAGGTCTTGAAAAAGAAGGCCCAACACTGCAAATACTGGATCTTTGCATAAATGTCATGTAATTGTCGATAAAAGCCTTTTAAACGTAAGAAGTGCGTGTAATTATATTTCACTACATCACAGAAACAACTGAAACAAAGATCTAAAAGCAGTTTAGCAGCAAACTTTAAAACAAATATTAGTTTTCACATTCTCAAAACTTTTGGCCACGACTATATATGTGTTTAAGGCCTATTTATTAGACTGGATTTGTGGGAGGGGCGCCCCGGTGCCTATAACTACCCACTGGCTACCTCACAGGCCACAGGCTTTTCTTCCAGCGCTGAGGAATCAGTCACTTCCGGTCACGTGTCATTCGGCAGCAGCACCGTCGCTACCCACACAGCCCGGGTTGCTGGTAAATATAGCTGCTTCTCTGAGCAGCCTCGTGAGTCAGTCCGGTCGGCGAGTTCGGCTCCTTGAGGTAAGAAGAGAGCATCCCTGCACCGGAGCGGCAGTCAGGCAGCTCGCTCAAGCTCCCACGTGACAGGCACCTAGGTCGCAGGGGTCAGCGTGGCCCCGCTTCTTTTCCCTGCTTCAGTTCTGCGGGCTAAGGGAAAGGGAGAGAGAAAAGTGGGCGGGGGTGGGGGGGGGGCCGTCATGTGCATGGTTTTCAGTCTAGCCTTAGATCACCTGCCTCTGTTTTTCTAAAAGTCTGGCACGGGCCGCCGTGCTCCTAGTCAGGTAGGAATAAAGAAGGGGAGCCGGTGTTTCTTGTTTGGTCTGTATTCCCCGACTCAGCCTGCAAAGAAAGAAAGGAAAAAAAAAACCTTTGATTAGGGTTTTTATGTCTGTTTAATTTCTATGGGCAGGTGTGTTGTCACTTTTAGGGCCGCAGAAGGTTTTTGCTCCCGAGATCATTTTCATTCCTGTTGTTGGTAAGATTTTGTTTAGTGAGGCACCTTTTTGCTGGCACGGGGGCACTCATGTCTGACACTGTTACGG
Organism: Bufotes viridis; assembly: GCA_033119425.1. Classification (NCBI taxonomy): domain Eukaryota; kingdom Metazoa; phylum Chordata; class Amphibia; order Anura; family Bufonidae; genus Bufotes; species Bufotes viridis. The sequence goes on along the minus strand of CM065594.1, from coordinate 134,191,789 downwards.
TCAGCAGTTTCTCTTTTCATTAGGGGTTTTTCTGACTTACATGCATATTTCACGCTCTCCGCTCAATCACGCTAATTGGGTGTTAGGTGATCAGTTGTCAGTCTGCTCCAGGTCTTATCGCACCTTCTGCTTGTTCCTACAGTATTACCATGTCGCATGTGTCAGACATTGTGGACGCTTCTGGTGGGGAGTTCGGGTCCAGGATGTCAGAGTCCGGCAGTATCCATTCATTGCGGAGTTGGACTGTACCAAAGTTGATCTCTGAGTTAACAAAGAGAGGCATTCCCTTTTCAGCCACCGCCCGGAAAGCAGAGCTTTATCGGCTGCTAGTTTCTGACTCCGCTGAAACCAGCCAACAGGAAGTTTCCATGGATACCGTCCAAACTTCGTTGTCGCAGCTTCATGTCATGCTGAATAATTTAACATCCTCTATTACTGACCCGATTAGAATCAGTAGAATCTAGGGTCACGGTCATGTCCTCACAGCCTCCACAGTTATCGGTCGCGGCCGCACCAGTAGCTGGTACTTCAGGTAACATCGTTGCCATGCCCAATGTCACGCCAGCTCATTTTATTCCAGCCAACATTAAAAAGGACTCTGCTAATTTCCACGCGGGACATTTCAGACAACCACGTTATCGCTTGTGGGGACGTCTCTGTTGTTCTAAAGAGTAGGGATCTCAGGTTCAATAGGAAACTGTCCATTACAGAATTCATGCTGGCGTTTAGTTTATATAGAGATATAATTTGTTCTGTTCGTCCTGACAGGAGAGAAGAGTTGGACCTCTATATGTTTACAGTTCCGGAATTGGGCTATAAATATGGAGGCCAGGCCTTCTATGATTATCACTGCTTTTTCTCAGCCAACGCAGCAGCTGTGCTCAGCCAATTCCAATTTACCACCAACTGGAATCTCAACACTGAAATATTTTGTAGGCATTTCGCGGGTCTTAGGGCCCCAGCATGTTCATCATGCCATTCAATTTACCATACAGCAGAATGGTGTCATAATGCCGCTAACGCTTCAGGGTCCATCGCTTCATCTCTTTCTGCAGGTCCATCAGAGAGTAACAAGTCCAACATGCCAGTTGACAAACTTGGTCGGCCAATCAAGTATCTAGGCAGATCACAAATCTGTAATAATTATAACTTCTCCGCTTGTAACTATAGCCAATGCCGCCTGTTACATATTTGCGTTAATTGTTATAGAGCACATCCTAAGGTAGCGTGTTCATTAAAAACTTATAAAGCGTACATGAGTGTGGTAGATGTGGATATATTGCGGATTTATTTGCAGGGACATCAAGATGATCATTTCTGTGAGTTTCTGGTGTCTGGTTTCACAGCAGGGTACCACACGGGACTTGTGGCGTTACCAGGAACCTTGTATGAATGTAAAAATTTACAGTCTGCCCTACAGCATCACGGTTCCATAGATAGATTGTTGCAGATCGAACTAGAGAAAGGGTACGTCATCGGTCCTTTTCGTTACATCCCATTTTGAGCGTTGGAGAGTTAGTCCCATAGGGGTAGTTATGGGTAAATTCAATAACAAAGAAAGGCTGATTTATGATCTTTCAGCTCCCCATGGTGCTCACGTGCCAGTTTAAAATCTCTCATTCCAGCCGAAGAAGTCAGCATGGAGTACGCTTCCATTGATCAGGCGATTGCTCTTATCCTAATAACAGGCCCTGGCACAGCTCTGTCTAAGGCAGACATATCGGATGCTTTTAAATTAATTCCTATCAGGCCAGACTTGTGGCAATGGCACGGGATTATGTGGAGAGGCTTATATTATTTTGCTTCCAAACTTACTTTCGGTTCCAGAAGCAGCCCTTGGATTTTCGATCAGTTGGCAAAAGCATTGCTCTGGATCCTAGAGAACAAGTTCGGTTGAGAGCATGTCATACATTACCTAGAAGATTTCCTACTGATCGAATCTCCTCGAGGCTCCCAAGAGGGGTTACAGAAACTCTTAACTTGTTTTGCACAGTTGGGTGTTCCAGTCTCTACTAAAAAGGTGGATGGTCCTTCCACTACCATTACTTTTTTAGGCATCGTGCTAGATACCCTCAGTATGACAGCCAGACTACCGGAAGAGAAATTAGTAAGGATAAAGGAAAACATTCATAAATTCACGGTTGAAGGGGCCACCACTAAGGTTCAGTTACAATCACTCTTAGGCATGCTAAATTTTGCCATGCGGGTCATCCCTCAGGGTAGGTCTTTTGTTGCCCATTTTTTACCACTCCTCTCTGAAGCCCCCTCTCAAGACAGTCCGGTGTTCCTGGATAACCAGGCGCAAGCATATTTAGCAATGTGGGAACAATTTCTGAATCACTGGAACAGCGTATCCATGTTTGTTCCAGCAGTTTCCCGTAGCTCGCCTATCATTTTTTCCAAAGCTTCGGCCGATACCGGTTTCGCTGGCATTTTTGGCCCTCACTGGTTTAAAGGGTCATGGCCAGTAGAGATGGTTAGGTCTTCAGGTTGTCTCCAGTCAGCAGAAGCAGGGGAGTTATATCCCATAGTGGCGGCCACTTATGTATGGGGCAGTTCTTGGGCTCAAAACACAGTGGTTTTTGTCCTAGATAACTCCGCCACTGTCAACTTGTTGCACAGTGGCAAATCCAAATCTCAACTAGTAATGTCACTCATGAGGCACCCTATCCAGTTTTCGTTGTCGCATAAGTTCATTTTTCTTGGTACTCTAGTGCATGAGTCTCAGATCGTTGCCGTTGACGCCTTATGCAAGGCTGATTACTCTCTGCTGTTTCAGGTCCTACCGGAAGCCGACACATCAGGAACACCGATTCCACCGCATGCCTCTCTGATGTTGGAATAAATAGATATCTACACAGTGCCCAGATACTACTTAGCAAGTCCCTCTCAGCCAATACTTCTAGGGCTAATAATACTGGTTGGCCTTTCAACAGAAACACCCATGAGGCAAGTTGAGTCTCATAGATCATATACTAGCTTTCATCGGGTATTGTCACATGGAATTGCACCTGACACAAAGCACTGTCAAATCCTAGTTAGCGGGTATCCAACACCATTTATCCCTCCGACACACGGAGAGGCGATCAATATTCTCTTTTCATGTCATTAAAGCGACACTGAAAGGTCGGTCTGAGGAATAGCAGTTCAGGTCATAGCTCCCGTAGACAACCTATCTCCGACGAAACTTTTAGAGCCACGTCCGACTGATTAGATAGGAACCCATTCGGGTTGCTACAGAGCATAGTAATCAAGGCTGCTATATATTTAGCATTTTACGGGTTCATGAGACCCAGGGAATTTAGTTGCCCTTCGGCTAAGAGCAAATTCCTGGCCCTTAGGCAATTATTTCCTAGCTCAGAGGGTTGCATTCTGTCCTTAACCAAGACTAAGACTAGTCAGTCAGGCCCTCCGACCCAAATCAAAATTTTCCGTACTTCTCAACGATGGTGTCCAGTCCAAGTTTTGCAAGAATTACGTATTGCTTTGGCCAGAAACAGTGCTGATAGCCCTTTGTTATCCTTTGGCTCGTCGCCTCTTACTTCTTCCCAATTTGTTTCACACGTATGTATCTTGGCCACCCAACTAGGTATCAGCCCGGACACTATTTCTGGACATTCCTTCAGAATTGGTGCCGCCTCTGCCGCTTCTAAAAACAAAAGTACCTGAACACATTATTCGTAGGCTGGGCCAATGGCGGTCATCACATTTTAATAGGTATATTCCTAACCCTGTATTGGAGATATCATGTGCTTTTCAGGATTTGGCTTTGTAATATTGTAATAAACACGTTTTAATAATTCATGCTGGATTTTTGCCCCCTTTCAGGTGTACTTTCGTCGAAAACGGTTATGGCACAACTCAAACCGTTAGTAGTGTTGGTTAGGTATCAGGTAAGAGAGCATGGGAAAAGGGGGAGGGGATGGGAAAAGGGGGGAGGGGATGGGAAAAGGGGGGGGGGGGGATTTCTCTAATGGAAGCCCTGACCACACATATATATATATATATATATATATATTTATACTAGCAGAAGAATCTGGCTTCACACGGCTAGATTTCATCTATTATATATGATGTTTGTGTGTATCATTAAAAGATAGACAGTATTCCCCCTTAACACTAACTCCCCACAGTGCCCCGCCACCTTAAAATGGAACCTCCTCAGCAGCCTATCCCCTTAACTTTCACCTTCACAGCAGCCCACCCCTTTAACAGTGAGTTTCACAGCACCCCACTCCCTTGACAGTGACCTCCACAGTACCCCGCTCCGTTAACAGTGATCTTACAGTACCCTGCTGTCTTATAAGTAACCTCCAAAGTAGTTGCCCCTTTAATAGTGGCCCCTGCCCCCCTAACAGTGACCTCCACAGCACCCTGCCCCTTTAATGCTCGGGCTACACGACAACATGTCGCGCAACATTTTGTTTCCATAATTTTGATAGGCATAATGATAGGCTTTGGTGTCGCACTGCGACATGCTGCGACTGCAACATAACAGTTGCAAAAAATCCATCCAACCAACTGTTGCAGTCGCAGCATGTCACATGTCGCAGTGCAACACCATAGACTAATCGTGGCCCCTGCCCCCTTAACAGTGACCTCCACAGTGTCCGCCCCTTTAACAGTCACCTCCACAGAGCCCTGCCCCTTTAATGCTAGGGCTACACGACAATACGTCGAGCGACATTTTGTCAAAATCTTTATAATGATAGGCTATGGTGTCGCACTGCGACATGCTGCAACTGCAACACGATAGTCGCAGTCACAGCAGGTCACATTTCGCAGTGCAACACCATAGACTATCATTATAAAAATTGTCACGCGACACATGTAGCAGTGTAGTTGTGTCGTGTGACTTATTGTCGAGCAACATGTCGTTGAGCAGCCCTAGCCTAAAGATATACATATTATATATAAAAATATAGTGGGATAGTGTTTTACACCAGGTTTCTATAACAACCCAGCTATTTTTCTTCACTGCTGTAAGTCACCATTAAAGGGGCAGAGCACTGTGGATGACTGTTAAGAGAGCGGAGTGCTTTGGAGGTCACAGTTGGGTAAAGGGGGCGGGCACCATGGAGGTCACTGTTAAAGGGGCGGGTACTGTAGAGGTCACTGTAATGGGGCATACTGTATATGTCTTTTTACAACACACGGAAACATGAAACGAAATAGATGAAAAATAACCGGGCGAAGCCGGGTCATTCTGCTATTCTCTGATATATATAAAAATGAGTTTTTGTCTGTCTGGACTTTCTTTATGCGCGACCAAACGACTGGACCGATCTTCACCAAATTTGGCACACAGGCCGTTCCTGAGATATTCCCAAAAAATGACCTGCATTAGCCAATACAAGCCAGTAAGACACTCACCAAGTTATATCCTAACTGTCATACACACTGTCAAGTGCATCATGATTTATTCCAGGTAGGTTTCCATGACAACCCAGCCATTTCTATTTACTGGTATAGGACAGCTTTGGGCTAGGGCTACACGACGACAATAAGTTGCACGACAAATAGGCCACAACTACACTGCTACATGCATCTATCTTGGATGGATTTTTGTCGTGTCGCAGTCGAAGCATGTTGCATGTCACAGTGTAACATCATAGCCTATCATTATAAAAATTGTTGCACGACACCGGTACGATAAAATGTTGTGCGACATATGTCGTCATGTAGCCCTAGCCTTAAAGGGGCGGGCGCCGTGGAGGTCTGTGTTAAAGGGGTTGGCACTGTGGTGGTCACTTTTAACCACTTCAGCCCCCCTAGCTTAAACACCCTTAATGACCAGGCCACTTTTTACAATTCCGCACTACACTACTTTCACCGTTTATTGCTCCGTCATACAACTTACCACCCAAATGAATTTTACCTCCTTTTCTTCTCACTAATAGAGCTTTCATTTGGTGGTATTTCATTGCTGCTGACATTTTTACTTTTTTTGCTATTAATCAAAAATGACCGAAATTTTTGCAAAAAAAATGACATTTTTCACTTTCTGTTGTAAAATTTTTAAAAAAAAACTACATTTCTATATAAATTTTTCTCTAAATTTATTGTTCTACATGTCTTTGATAAAAAAAAGTCCAATAAGTGTATATTTATTGGTTTGGGCAAAAGTTATAGCGTTTACAAACTATGGTGCAAAAAAGTGAATTTCGGCATTTTGAAGCAGCTCTGACTTTCTGAGCGCCTGTCATGTTTCTTCAGGTGCTAGAATGCCAGGAAAGTATAAATACCCCCAAATGACACCATTTAGAAGAAGACACCCCAAAGTATTCGCGGAGGGGCATGGTGAGTTCATGTATCATTTCATTTTTTTCACAAGTTAGCGGAAAATGACACTTTCTGAGAAAAAAAAAAAAAAGAAAAAGTTTCAATTTCTGCTAACTTCTGGCAAAAAAAGAAATCTCAGACGGACTCACTATGCCCCTCAGTGAATACCTCGAGTGTCTACTTTCCGAAATGGGGTCATTTGTGGGTGTGTTTACTGTTCTGGCATTTTGGGCTGGGCTAAATTGTGAGCCGCCATGTAAAACCTAAAGGTACTCGTTGAATTTGGGCTCTTTGCGACTCAGGCTGCAAAAAGTGTCACTTATGTGGTATCGCCGTACTCAGGAGAAGTAGGGCAATGTGTTTTGGGGTGTATTTTTACATATACCCATGTTGGGTGAGAGAAATATCTCTGTAAATTATCAACTTTGTATAAAAAATTTTAAAAGTAGTCGTTTACAGAGATATTTTTCACACAAAGTATGGGTATATATAAAAATACACCCCAAAACACATTGCCCTACTTCTCCTGAGTACGGCGATACCACATGTGTGCTACTTTTTTGCAGCCTGGGTGCTAAAGGCCCTAAAACCAATGAGTACCTTTAGGATTTCACAGGGCAATTTTACGCATTTGGATTCCAGACTTCTTCTCACGCTTTAGGGGCCCCTAAAATGCCAGGACAGTATAAATACCCCACATGTGACCCCATTTTGGAAAGAAGACACTCCAAGGTATTCCGTGAGGGGTATGGTGAGTTCATGTAAAATTTTATTTTTTGTCACAAGTTAGTGGAATATGAGACTTTGTAAAAAACAAAATAAAAAAAAAAAATATATATCAATTTCCGCTAACTTGTGCCAAAAAATAAAAATTCTGTGAACTCGCCATGCCCCTCACGGAATACCTTGGGGTGTCTTCTTTCCAAAATGGGGTCACATGTGGGGTATTTATACTGACCTGGCATTTTAGGGGCCCCTAAAGCGTGAGAATCCAAATGCGTAAAAATGGCCTGTGAAATCCTAAAGGTACTCATTGGTTTTAGGGCCCTTTGCGGAAATTGATTTTTTATTGTTTTTTCTCATAAAGTCTCCCTTTCTGCTAACTTTTGACAAAAAGTTAAATTTTTCATGGACTCATGCCCCTCAGCGAATACCTTGGGGTGTCTTCTTTCCAAAATGGGGTCATTTGTGGGGCGTTTGTACTGCTCTGGCATTTTGGGCGGGGCTAAATTGTGAGCAGCCATGTAAAAGCTAAAGGTACTCGTTGGAATTTGGGCCCCTTTGCGCACCCAGGCTGCAAAAAAGTGTCACTCATGTGGTATCGCCATACTCAGGAGAAGTAGGGCAATGTGTTTTGGGGTGTATTTTTACATATACCCATACTTTGTGTGAGAAATATCTCTGTAAATTGACAACTTTGAATAAAAATTTTTAAAAAGTTGTCGTTTACAGTGATATTTCTCACACACAGTATGGGTATATGTAAAAATACACCCCAAAACACTTTGCCCTACTTCTCCTGAGTACGGCGATACATGAGTGACACTTTTTTGCAGCCAAGATGCGCAAAGGGGCCCTAAAACCAATGAGTACCTTTAGGATTTCACAGGCCATTTTTACGCATTTGGATGCTCACGCTTTAGGACCCCTAAAATGCCAGTGCAGTATAAAAACCCCACAAGTGACCCCATTGTGGAAAGAAGACACCCCAAGGTATTCTGTGAGGGGTATGGCGAGTTCCTTGGGGTGTCTTCTTTCTAAAATGGGGTCACATGTGGGGTGTTTGTACTGCTCTGGCATTTGAGGGTCTCCGCAATCATTACACGTATGGCCAGCATTAGGAGTTTCTGCGATTCTCCGTATATTGAGCATACGGGTAATGAGATTTTTTTTCCCGTTCAGCCTCTGGGCTGAAAAAAGAAAAAAAAAAAACGGCACAGATTTCCTCATTCACATCGATCAATGTGGATGAATTAATCTCTGCCAAAAAATGTGCATGATTGGTGCACTTATAAAAGTTTCCTTTGGTGGTCCCAAGCTTGGGACCACCAAAGGAACGATCAGCAAGCATATCAGACGCTGTTAACAAAACAGCGTCTGATATGCCATTTTTTTTTAACTTCTACAGCCTGCCAGCGCACGATCAGCGCTGGCAGGCTATAGTTTACCTTCTCCCCGGCGTGTTCACAGGAAATTTCGCCTCTCGCGAGATGACGCGCCCGCGCGTCAGAGAGGAATAGTCCGACCGCCTGCAGGACGCAATCCTGCGTTAGGCGGTCGGTAAGAAGTTAAAGGGTCAGGCACTGTGGAGGTCACTGTTTTTAAAGGGGCGGGCACTGTGAAGGTCACGGTTATTAAAGGGGCGGGAATTGTGGAGTTCACTGTTATTAAAGGGGCAGCCACTGTGGAGGTCACTGTTTAAGGGACAGGATATAAAAATATGTGTGGAGATGCAACAACACGGATTTATGCCTAGTATGTCACGTTATCACTCACAGATATTATTGTACGCTACCCCCTATATTGTGAGCAACATATGCTGTTTTCCCAAACTTCAACCCCCCCAAAACAATTTAAGTTACATTAGAACTTGTCATTCAGGGGGCCAGCGGTCCGATACAGCCGGGACTCACCATGTACAATTTTATTCATTGGTTTTGAGGTGGCCACAGGCCCCTGCCCTTCTTATTATTATATTCATTGGTGGCCAGCGGCAGCTTCACACCCTCCTCCTCTTAAATATTTTCATTGGTGGCAGTGGCGGCCGTGTCAAAGTGTGTGTGTGGGGGGGGGGGTAGAAGGAAAGGAGCATGGGCCACTAACTTTCACCCCCTCTTGGCTGCCCACTAGACTAATGTTGCATTGTTGTAGGTAGTTCTCCATATAATCAATTTTCTTCTGATGGGAAGTAGATGCATCATCCAAGGCACTTGAGCTCTAAGTGGCATCACTGCATCTTCCAGGTCAGATATGCAAAATTCCACACCAGTGGTACAGTCACTCAAGGCTTGATCATCAACCTGACCGAGGCTGAAATCAGACTGAAGGGCATCACTTTAACAAAGTGGAAAAAGCGTCTCTCAGCAATAGCCTTAATTACATCTGAAAGAGTAGGACCATCCTCTCGCTAGACCTAGTGAAATTACTAAGTGAAAGTATTGAACCCTATAGAAAATAAAGAAAATAAATGGATTACACACTGTAATTCCCTTTATCATAAATCCTCCACAATGGCATTACCACAAGACACATAGAGATGACCCTCCTCCAACCAGGTAGGGGCAGGAAAAACAAATTAGACCCTCCTCTGGCTCCCCCTTAGTGTCTTTCCAGACTGACAGCGTAAAGAGTCATAAAGAGGACCTGTCACCAAAAAATGCAATGCAAACTGACAGCACCATAATGTACAGCAGGAAAAGCCAAGTAGATTGATATATATTTTTGTGGGAAAAGATTCAGCAAATCCTGTAATTTATACATTTATATCTCTGATTTTTCCTACCTTTTGTGAGAGACATCCATACAAGAGGAAGGTGTCATCAGTGCTTGATAGCATTGTGTACATAAATGTACATAGAAAGAGTCACTGGCCGTTTCCCCTCCCTGTACCAATTGCACTCAATAGGGCTGCAGATGTAAATGTAAAATTACAGGTTTTACTGAATCTTTTCCCACAAAAATATATATCAATCTATCAATCAGCTTCCCCTGCTCTAACACTCAGTTCACACTTTCGCGTAAAACGCCGCTTTTGAACGCACATAAAAACGCACAACAGTAAAGGAACCATGCATTCCAATGAGGGTGGTTCACACTTGCGCGTTTTTATGCGCGTTCGTAGGCGCCTATAAACGTCCGACGCATAAGCAAGTATGTTCGCGTTAATTCGGGCTTTTTTCGAGCGTTTGGTGCCAATATACTTCAATGGGAAACGCGATAGGCGTGTTGTTCGGGCGTTTGTGCAGCGTAAAACGCGCCTATGGATGCGCGTTTTACAAAGTTTGCAACATGCTGAATCAGCCACCATGAAATGTCACACCTCTAAAGCACTCAGATTGGCCAAACTATATCATAGGTCATTGGCCAACTATGCAGTCAATCACATAAACGCGCGTCAAACGCGCCTACACTATTTACCAAAACGCTTGAAAAAACGCGCCTATATGCAAGTCTTGAACGCACCAAAAATGCTAGGCTTCAAAACGCTCAGGTCTGAACCCAGTGTAAAACATGCTGCTTTCGATTGCACTGCATTTTTTGCTTACAGGTTCTCTTTAACATTCATACCCATTCAAACCAAACGTAACTGACAACTAGCACTACAGCTGTGGTAAAACTATAATTCACCGCGTGCTCCTTTCATTTATATAGAGTTCTGAGAACAGCCAAGCAAGGGGGCATCTTGGTAGTCATACCACAGTTGGAGTGCCAGAGGTTAGCCATCACAGTCCTATATCGTCATGAAGGATCCATGAAAAGAAAATTACTGGTAAGTGTAATCCAGTTTTTCAATTTCATCCTCTACTACAGCGTTACTATGAGATGTACCAGATTAAAATGATTAGGGTGGGACTACAGCATACAGTACTTTCTTGTCGAACACTAAGTCCTGTCTGGACCCTTCAGGGCCCTGACATTTTTCACCTTAAGGACGAGGCCATTTTTTTTTACAAATCTGATGTGTCACTTTATGTGGTGATAATTTTAAAACACTTTTATTTATCCAAGCCATTCTGAGAATGTTTTCTCATCACATATTATACTTCATGACAGTGGTAAAACTGAGTCAAAATATTTCATTTTTATTTTCAAAACTTCAATTTCTCTGCTTTTAAAACAGATAGCGATACCTCCTAAAATAGTTATTACTTTACATTTCCCATATGTCTATGTCATGTTTGGATCATTTGGTAAATTACGTTTTCATTTTTGGGACGTTTAAGAAAAATTCCAAAACACTCATTTTAAGGACCAGTTCTACACTCCTCAAGGTATTCAAAACTGATTTTACAAAGTTTGTTAACCCTTTAGGAAAATGGAGATGAAATTTCTGAATTCCACTTTTTTGGCAGATTTTTCATTTTAATCAATTTTTTCCCCCGCTAATAACAGCCAAAAAAAACTCAGTATTTATTACCCTGATTCAGTAGTTTACAGAAAAACCTCATTTGTGATCGTAAACTGCTGTACAGGCAAACATCAGGGCGCAGAAGTAAAAGAGCGCCATGTGGTTTTTGGAGGGCAGATTTTACTGGAATAATTTTAAGTTGCCATGTCACATCTGAAGACCCCCTTATGCAACCCTAGAGTAGAAACTCCAAAAAAAAGTGACCCTATTTTGGAAACTTACGGAATAAGGTGGCAATTATGTTGGTACTATTTTAGGGTACACATGATTTTTGGTTGCTCTACATCACACTTTTTGTGAGGTAAGGTAACAAAAAATAGCTGTTTTGGCACAGTTTTTATTTTTTGTTTTTTACAATGTTCATCTGACAGCTTAGATCATGTGCTATTTCTATAAAGCAATACCAAATATGACTACTTTTTTTGGCTGTTTGTTTCAGTTTTACATAATAAAGCAATTTTGAAAAGCCATAGTTTTATTTTTGTTTTTTGGGCGACTGTCCTATGTAGGGGCTTATTTTTTTCGGTATGAGATGATGGTGTGATTGGTACTATTTTGGGGTGCAAATGATTTTTTGATCGTTTGGTATTACATCTTTTGCGAAGCAAGGTGACAAAAAAATGGCTTTTTTGACACAGTAATTATTTTTATTTTTTTTTACGGTGTTCACCTGAGGAGTTAGATCATGTGATATTTTTATACAGCAGGTTGTTATGGACGCAATATACAATATGTATACCATATTGTTGTCCGTTCCATAGGTCGTCTAAAAAACACTTTTATTCCATATGCAAATCAGTGTGTGAAGATGCCCAGGGGCGGCGTTTAAACGGCTGGTGCCCAGGCCCCGTTCTGATTTTCCTAAGCAACCATTCCCCTTTCACCCATTCAGCCCGCCCTTTGTCTGGATCTTCAACTCCTTCGTCCGTAGCAAAATCCCGCGCCTGCGTCGTCGAACGGGAGGTCCACGCCTGCAGGCGCCGGTCCGTATGTCACATTACAGCAAGCGCCGCATCAAAGGGCTGTCCTGGACTTCAAGAAGAGGTGTGTCGGAGCTGCATAGAGTCATAATATATTGTCATAGTTCTAAAGTACGTGTCCCCTAATTTTATATATATATGAAAAAAAAGAGCCCCACAGTTCTGTACTTCTGCCAGTAATGGGTAAACCAGTGTGCAGGGGCGGACTTCCCGTTCGTGGGCGCAGGCGCGGGATTTAGCGACGGACGAAGGAGGTGAAGATCCAAAGGGCGGGCCGAATGGGTGAAAGGAGAGTGGTTGCTTATGAAAATCAGCGCGGGACCTGGGCACCGGCCGTTTGGATGCCGCCCCTGGGCACCTTCCCACACTGATTTGCATATGGAATAAGTGTTTTTTAGACGACCTATGGAACGGACAATATGGTAAGATGCATTTTAATGCAGGTGCTGTATTGGACACAATGGTGTAAGTGTTAGATATTGCAATTTGCGGGTGAAAGACTCCCTTTAAAAACTTTTTTATGACCGTGGCATACAAGGGGCTAATACCGGCATATGCGTGGCCGGCATCGGCATCGGTTTCATCACTGATACCGGCATATGCAGCAGGGGCCCGGCTGTCAGTGAATGCTGGATCCGTGCTGCTGATCGGGCGGGCACAGCTCCTGCACCTGCCCGATCAGGTCGCCGTACATGTATGGTGCTGGTCCTTAAGTCACGTCCACCAGTGCTGTACATGTACGGCAGAGGTCCTTAAGGGGTTAAAAGCCACGTATACCTTTGGAGGCAATATTTGTTTATGACTGCATTTTACTTATTTTTGGCTAAAAATCATATTTTCAATTGGCCTTTATTAAAAATATTGAGCCATTCTGTCACAAAGGGTTAACTGTTTTTCTAGCTGTGTGTCTGGTCCTTTCACTTTGTGCTGGTCATCTAATAAACCTTATCTCTAAACTACTAAGAGGTCATAAACACTTATTTAAGCCACATTCTTATCATTAAGATAGGAACTGAGCTATAATGAGCGTTTATAACGTCAGATCAGGATCCGGTCAGCTCACCAAATTATGGAAAAGACAGAAAATCCACAGGCTGCTACTACAGTATCTCAGGTATGTACACAAAAAAGGATTCCATACTTTTAATATAGATCAACTGAAAAAAAAAAACAATTTTTAGCTCAAAATAAGTACAATGCAATAATTTAAAAAAATAAATCTATAATGACTTATGAACACGTGAGGACTAATGCACGTGTCTGCTTTATAGATTTGTTAGATGGACGCATCTGCCGTTTGAGCCCAGGAAGTCGAGACTGACCCACTAGAGTCAGCTTTAAGCAAATTGGGAGGTTCTTTCCCCAACACTGTGTAAGCTTCAGAAATTGCTATATTTATCCATTTTGCAAGCAAATTTTTAGTTGCCTTTAGACCCTTATTTGCCCCCTGAAACTGTACAAACAGTCTGAAGTTCCAAAACAGCTAGTAGCGTCTAGATATTAAAGGATAGAGCGCCTCATATCTAGCTTGTGGATTTTTTCTTCGCCTTCAGATTTTGGGATCTCTTCCTCTATGTGAAAGTCTGAGATCACTTTTGGCAAAAAGGTTTTATTGAACCTAACCTATTGCACCTTAATTCTGTCTGCAAAAAACTCTAAAGAAAGGCTCAACCATTTTCAGGGTCTGGATCTCATTCACCCTGCGTGCAGAGGTTAAAGCATCCGAAAATAACTGTTCTGACTGAAAAATTTAAGCAAAATTTCAGAAAGATGTTCAAATTGGGCCCCCATGAGGCCTCACAATACAGTTCGGATCCCAAGGGGACACAAGTGGTCTAAAGGTACGTCGTAACCTATCTGCCCCTTTAAGAAACCCGATTACCCAAGGTTGATTACATAGTAACATAACATAGTACATAAGGCCGAAAAAAGACATCTGTCCATTCAGTTCGGCCTGCCATCCTGCTAGTTGATCCAGAGGAAGGCAAAAAAAAAAAACCTGTGAGGTAGAAGCCAATTTTCCCCACTTAAGGGGAATAAAAAATTCCTTCCCGACTCCAATCAGGCAATCAGAATAACCCCCTGGATCAACGACCCATCTCTAGTAGCTATAATCTGTAATATTATTATACTCCAGAAATACATCCAGTCCTCTCTTGAATTCCTTTATTGCACTCACCATCACCACCTCCTCAGGCATAGAGTTCCATAGTATCACTGCTCTTACCGTAAAGAATCCTCTTCTATGTTTGTGTACAAACCTTCTTTCCTCCAGATGCAGAGGATGTCCCCTCGTCACAGTCCTGGGGATAAATAGATGATGGGATAGATCTCTGTACTGATCCCTGATATATTTATACTAAGTAAGGGGATCTCCCCTCAGTCGTCTTTTTTCTAAAGTGAATAACCCTAATTTTGATAATCTTTCAGGGTATTGTAGTTGCCCCATTCCAGTTAATACTTTAGTTGCCCTCCTCTGAACCCTCTCCAGCTCTGCTATGTCTGCCTTATTCGCAGGAGTCCAGAACTGTACACAGTACTCCATGTGTGGTCTGACTAGCGACTTGTAAAGTGGTAGGGCTATGTTCTCATCACAGGCAGCTATGCCCCTTTTGATGCAATCCATTATCTTATTGGCCTTGGCGGCAGCTGCCTGACAATGTTTTTTGCAGCTTAGTTTGCTGTTTATTAAAATTCCTAGAACCTTTTCCATGTTAGTGTTACCGAGTCTTTTACCATTTAGTATGTACGGGTGACTTTGAATTATTCCTTCCCATGTGCATAACTTTAAATTTGCTAGTGTTGAACCTCATCTGCCACTTATCTGCCCAAGCCTCCAATCTATCCAGATCCCTCTGTAGCAGTATATTGTCCTCTTCAGTGTAAATTACATTGGAGAGAAAAAATATGTAACAGCTTTTCTTTCTCCTCATCACTCTCTGCAACTCCCCCTTTATTACTCTCTAATGGGCCGACACCTTCAGATTTATACTTTTTACCTTGATGTAGTTGAAGAACATTTTAGGGTTAGTTTTACTCTCTTTGGCAATTAATCTCTCGGTCTCTAGTTTGGCAGTTTTTATTAGTTTTTTACATGTTTTATTTTTTTCCTTATAGTTTTTCAGTGCTTCCTGGCTCCCCTCCTGTTTTAGTGATTTATATGCTTTCTTTTTGTCATTTATTGCTTTCTTTACAGTTCTATTTATCAACATTGGTTTCTTTTTGTTCCTTAACCTTTAATTCCCATACGATATGTACCTCTCACAATGAGATTTTAGGATGTTTTTAAAGATATCCCATTTTGTGGTTGTATTTTTATTTTTGAGGACTTTGTCCCAGTTCATTAGGCCTATGGCCTCGCTTAGTGTGCTAAATTTAGCTTTTTTGAAGTTTGGTATTTTTGTTCCTCCCTGTAGAAATGCTCTTTTGAATGATAATTGGAAGGTTATTACTTTATAGTCACTATTTTCCAGGTGACCCCCAACCTGCACATCTGTTGTTCTGTCAGGTCTATTGGTTAATACGAAGTCCAGTATGGCCGTCCCTCTAGTCGGGTCCTCAACCAGTTGGGAAAGGTAATTGTCTTTGGTTATTGCCATGAACCTTTATGTGATGTACAGCTTTCAGTTTCCCAGTCTATATCTGGGTAGTTGAAGTCCTCCATAAGAACCACATTATTATGATTTGCGGCCTCGTCTATCTTGTTTAGTAGTAGAATTTCTGTGGACTCTGGTATATTAGGTGGTTTATAGTAAATTCCTATTAGTAATTTATCATTGTTTTTGGCTTCATGTATCTCTACCCACAGTGACTCCACATGTTCATGTCCCTCACTTATCTTATCTTCTTGGACTGTGGGCTTTAGACAGCACTTTACATAAAGGCAGACCCCTCCCCCTCTCCAGTTTTGACGATCCTTTCTAAACAGACTGTAACCTTGTACATTAACTGCCCAGTCATAGCTATCATCCAGCTATGTATCAGTTATTCCCACTATGTCATAGTCAATTTAAGGTCAAACACTGAACTTAGAGCAGAAATATGACCCCTTAATGTATTTCGGTGCAGACTTTTCTCAAACCCTGACTGAAAGCAACTCAATACCATCTAAATGGGAAAACTCTGCAGAGAGTTGAGATTCTACACGCCACAAACAAAATCTCTTCCATATCTTAGAATCAATTTTTGAACTTATTTCCTTCCTACTTGCCAACATAATGTCAAATCACAGAATCTAAACGATCTTTAGTTTTTAATGTCAACTTTTTATCTGTAGATAAAACACTGGGCCGTGACTCAGGAGATCTACTTCCCAGGGAAGGATCCAAGGGTCTGTAGTAAGAGAAGCTTTAGGAGAGGAAACCATGACGTCTTTGGCCATAGAGGGGCTAGTAATGTTACATGTGCCCTTTCTTCCCAAATATTTGTTAACACCCTGGGTATTAGTGGCAAGGGTGGAAATGCATATGCAAGATGAAAATCCCAAATTCCCATAGGGGAATGACTGGCCATAGACCCTACAGGGAACCGTTTCCCAGAGGGCCGCTCAGCACTCATCAGGTCGGGTACATAACGATCTGAGTTCTCAGCATTAATTAATGCTAGGAGCACCTGGTACTTAGGCACCTGGCTGGCATCAGAGGGTGCCCTCATGCATTCAACTGTATTGCTGTCCTCAGGGGGCAGCAGTATTTTGTGCTGAACTGTGTATTTGGTTCTTATAGGGCAGTATTTTGTGCTGCACTACAGTATTGTTGGCCCTGCCTACTTATATTGGCCCTGATTACTGTCAATTTGGACCTGCCTATAGTATGGGACCAAATTTTTTATATATTTTTTTCAGGGCCACTTTAAGTTCACAGTCCACCACTACGTCATTGGGGATTTTTGAGAGTTCTGCAGAGGCAAAGAGATCTATCTGAGGGACACCCACTTTTTCTGATATCTGAAAAACACTCAGTTCAGAAATACACTGTTCTCCGGGGATGGCGCTGAACTTTCTACTACTAACAGGTCATCTAAGTAGGGGATCACAATTATGTTCAGCCTCCTCAAATGAGCCACCACTTCAATCATGACCTTTGTAAAGGCTCATGGTGCTGAAGTGATTCCGGAAGCGAAGACCTTAAACTGGAAATTATGCAGGGTCCCTTTTAGATATACCGCTATTCACAGGTATCTCTGATTCGTAGCACAAATTGGAATATGGTAATAGGCATCCCCAAGATGTAATGAGGCCATAAAATTTCCTTCATTCAACAGATTTTTGGTGGATTTTATAGTCTCCATTTTGAACTTCTCGCCTTTGAAGTATTTGTTGAGTATCTTTAGGTTCTGACCTGGCTTCTGACATTGTTTTGAGGATTCACCAAAAATCACTCTACCCGTTGTTTTTGGCCATTGCCCATATATGCTTTTTTGGATTGGAAAACATTTCCCTTTCTGTATTTACAAAAGGGTAATGTTCTTTTCCCTACTCTGGCTGGAAAGCACTTTTTGGAGTCAGATGCCTTTTCAGTCTTGCCCAAACAACATTTCGCCATGGAAGGCAAGACTATATCATTTCATCTTGGAAACATCTCCAGTTCAAGATTTTAACCACAGAACACACCTAGCCTTAACTGCCAGGGCTGTAGTTCTGGCTGTCATTCTTACACAGGTTCAGATATTGGATTTTAAGTTAGGGGCAAATGCATGTCCAGTTTAGTAATGTCTCTTAGTTCCTCTTTTAAAGTGGGTAACAACGTCTCTAGCAATATTACCAAAACATTTCTGGCATAGTTTGTTCACACGAGTTAAGTAATTTTGACAAACAAATTGCACACTTCCTAACTCTAGGGAGTGCTTTTGTCTTATGAGAGCTGCCCTTGTCACTCTTACACACATACAGAGAGAAAAACATAACATAGGAGTTAGCCAAACCAACACCAAAAGAGCTAACATCCCCACAGAAAGCTTAACCCCTTAAGGACTTATGACGTACCGGTACGGCATAACTTACTAGATTGCGGCGCAGCGGAGGTTAATAGGAACAGGGTGTCCGCTGAAATCATTCAGCGGGCATCCTGTCACAATGCCGGGAGAGGGGGGGGGTCATGTGAGCCCCCCATATCGGCGATTGCAGCAAAGCGCAGGTCAATTCAGACCTGCGGTTTGCTGCGCTTTTTGCGATAGACCGAGGGGATCAGAGACTTAAAATGTGCCCCAAATGTATCATTTTTAACCCCCCCTGCACCCAGCAATATTACTGTCCCAGCAGGCGGTGCGGCTCCTTTCTTATTCCCTGGTGTCTAGTGGTTATAGCAGAGGGTCAGCACTATGCCGTACGGACCGTTGTATGGAAGGAGTTAACAGGGAGGGAGCTCCCTCCCTCTCCCATCGGGGGCTGCTGTGCCTTTGCAGCCCCCGATTCTTCATGGGAACGCAGAGGGAGAGGGCTTCCCTCCCCATCACCCCCTGCTTTGTTCTGGCAGCGGGTGATGGTTACCATGGCAGCAGGACGCTTTCAGAGGCGTCCTGCTTGCCATGGTGATGCAAGTCTAATCAGACTTCTGCTAAAGGCAGAAGTCTGATTAGACTAAGTGAAAAGTAAAAAATACAGTACAGTACACTATATAGTGTACTGTACTGTATTATATAGACATCAGACACACTGGTTCTTCAAGAACCAAGTGGATCTGGGTAAAAATAAATGTAAAAAAAGTAAAAGAAAAACAAATAAAAACTGAATAAAAAAAATAATAATTAAATACACTACACATATTAGGTATCGCCGTGTCCGTAAAAATCTTTTTTATAAAAAATATCACATGACCTAACCTCTCACGCAAATACCGTAAAAAACAGAACAAAAAATGGTGTAAAAAAAGCCATTTTTTGTCACCTTACATCACAAAAAGTGTAATACCAAGTGATCAAAAAGGCGTATGCCTCCTAAAATAGTACCAATAATACTGCCATCTCATCCCGCAAAAAATGAGCACCTACATAGGACAAATGCCCCAAAAAAATAAAAAAATATGGCTCTCAGACTATGGAGACATTAACCTCTTAAGGACATAGGACGTATGGGTACGCCCTAACGTCCGAGTCCTTAAGGACACAGGGTGTACCCATACGTCCTGAATAAAATCGCATGTAAAAAGAAAAAATTGCGATAGAAACATGATTCCTGCTGCGATCATGCAGCAGGAACCATGTTCACATGCCGAGTGGGGTCCTGTGACCTCCCCGTATCGGCGATCGCTGAAAACCGCAGGTCAATTCAGACCTGAGGTTTGCAGCGCTTTGCGATGTATCTGATCCCTGCGGTCTATGACTGCGGGGATCAGAAACCTTAAAATGCTGGCAATTTTTTTTTTATTCCTGTAAAGGCTTGCTGGTGGTGTGTGGGCGGTGCAGCAGTGAAATAAAAGTGTTTAACAATAATTTTTTTTGCTTCTAAAATTTGTCTTATAGGATCCTAAAAAATAAAATTACATTTTCAAAATGATGCAAACATGAAAGTGGACATATGGGAAATGTAAAGTAAACTCTTATGATGTATCACTTAATTGATAAAAAAATAAGCAGCAAATCCACTGGAACATACAATGTGGCTCACTCTGCCACATAGTGAGAAGTCCCGATAGGAGTAAAGTCACTCAAAGGAGGTAATATATCTCCATTTTTAGGTAGATGTGTATACTGGACTTGAAATAGCGTTATAATTAGATCTAGTTATAGAACATGCATATAAGAGCCACTTGGTTGTACAACTCGATTCACAAAATGCATGTAAGGATTCAAGATTGAGTACAGCTTGCTCTGTCCTCTTTTGTTATGGCAGAGAATATCCTTTTGTCATCAATAGGTAGATACAAGATGTTACTTACAGTTCTGTATTTTCAGTTTGGGGAGCAGAGTATTGTGCCTCGGCGTGGAGTCCCATGTGGTCTCCGACACTGATATGACTTACCTCCGCGACTTCTCCTCATTCGGAGCGCCAATGTTCAACCTGCACAAAATGTTGTAGGTGTTGATATAAAAACACAGTGTACCTCGTGGTTAAGGATCAATATGAATGGTGCCGATCATGTCTTGCAGACGATGTTTCAAGCGCTATCGCATACGATTTCCCAGAAAAGGGGGTATATGTCCTTATGCAGTGTTCCAGTATATTAAAGCTCATCCACACAAATGCTGCATTCTGGAGGTCACCAGCTTTACCAAACGCGTTTCAGAACCTTCAATTGTTCCTTCTTCAGTGTTATGGAACTCCACTTTGTGTGCTCCCTTAAATAGTATATGTGGAATTCAACCAAATTCCGAACTGGATCACCAATTGGAATTGGGATGATGTGGTTATCATGTGTACTAAAATGGATTCTTCTCCTGCGGTTATCTATCAGTTAAAATATATTATTCCGAACAGAAGCTACCACTGCCACCAATGAAGAGGAGGGGAGAGGCGACCCTGTGGCCACTGCCACCAATGATTTGAATACTGAGGGGGGGGGGGGGTCGCACTGCTCCACTAATGTTTTTAATACTGGGGGGCCCTGCGCCACCAATGAAGATAACTCGCCCATTAATTCAAATACAGCCGCACCTGACCTTTATGAGAGGTAGCTGCGATCCACGGAAGTTAACCCCTCAGGTGCTAGGGCTGCACAAGTACTCCATTAAATCGAGTAACTTGACACAGAAAAATCCTTGATGCAAATTTTTTTCCATGGAGGATTCGTTTGTGTCATGTGACCACACAGCGTAAGTGAAGCACTTGCTCCGTGGTCTCCCGACAAACTGCACCATGCTACACTGATACTGACATACACACATGGTCAGGATGTAGTGCACATAGATGCACACTATGACTTGACTCTGTGTGACATCAGGAGGACAGTGCGTCGCACGAAAAAGAAGATGGAAGATCTATGGAGTCTGAACGGCAACCCTACAGAAAAAGTATGCATTTCACTGGGACTGATGGCTAGGAGTGGAGATGGTGGCACTGGAGGAGCGAAGGGCACAGAGTACTGATGGCACTGGAGGGAGCTGATGACACAATGGAGTGATGGCATGGAGGGAGTTGATGGCATAGAAGACTGATGGCATTGGTTCTGAGTGAGGGCTTGTTTTTGCAAGATGAGGTGATGTTTTCATTTATACCATTTTAGGGTGCATATAACTTTTTGATCTCTTGATATGACTTTTGGGAGGTGAGGTGACCCCAAAAAAATGGCTGTTCTGGCACCGTTTTTTATTTTTTAAAATTTCTTATGGCATTCACCTAATGGATTTTTCTTTTTCCCAGTTTTACACAATGGTTCGGGTTATCTAAGAATTATATTATGGATTCCGATATCATGGACCATATAAGTTATGGTCCGTGGTAGCGGAATCCATAACGGAATTCTTAAAAAGCCCGAACCTTCTATGCCCAACTTGAAACACAAAGTTTGCTCAACACTAGTAAAAGGCTTGAGAGGGGAAAGGAGGTTTTTCTTTTTAGTTGAAACGTTTTAATCTTTGCAAAACCCTTTTTATTTTTGTCCCACTGCGAGACTTCAACTTCTTGGGGTCTAAGCCCTTTTCCAATGAAGCACAATACATGCTGTCAGAGTTGCAATAATTCAAATAAATAATACGTAGGCGAATATAACATTAAGTGCTTGTTCACATCTGCGTTGGAGGCTCCATTCGGGGCCTCTGTTACAGATGGTGTCAAAAAGACCAGACAAAAAATCCTTGCATGCAGAAATTTTGTGTGTGGTGTAGGGCTGCAGTAAACGATTAATCGAGTACTCCAACAAGAAAAAATGAAATACTGTAATAGACTGTTTTCCTTTATAGAAACTCATCAGACCCCCTGCCATCATTCCCCAACACCCTTCGTTCCTCCCTGTGTGATCAGCTCAAGTTCATCAGTTCCCCCCAGTGTCATCAGCTCCCCTATTCCCCAGTGCCATCAGCTCCATTCCCCCAGTGCCTTAAGCTCTCCCCCCACCCCAGTGCCTTCAGCTACCCCCCATGCCATCAGCTTGCCCCCCTTAGTGCCATCAGCATGCCCCCCTAAGTACCATCAGCTTGCCCCCCAGTGCCAGTACTTACCTTTCCTGTAGGGGCGCCGCTTCACAGCACCTCCGTCTCCTCCACAGCACCTGCTGTCCCGACATCACACAGCATCGGGTCAAGGTGCACGCATACGTGCACTATGTCCTGATGAAGTGTCAGGGTTGAAAGTGCAGCGCGGAACGGGCGACCACGGAGTAATAGCAAGTGCTTCACTCCCGCTCTGTGATCACATGACACAAACGAATCCTTAATGCAAAAAATTTGCTTCAAGTATTTTTTTGTGTCTAATTACTCGATTCAATCGAGTAATCGTTTCAGCCGTAGTCTGGTGAAGACAGGATACCAAACGGAAACTGAACGAATCCTATTATAGTAAATTTAGTTAAGCTCCATTTGGGTCAGTTATGTGTACTATCCAGCACTTCCATAATTTTCATTATTGTGCTCATCTAAAGGAGCAGAACAACAGAAATAAATAGCAAGTACTCAGCACCCGAGCACTTTGGTGCTCGATCAACAATAACATTTAGACTTAAAGGGGTTGTCTCACTTGCAAATAGATGCGCCGTACAGTATTAGAATGTATTGGCTCCGATGAGCCGAAGTTATTGCTTCGTGAAGTCTTGCGAGCCTTCGCGGAATAACATCATAAATTAATTTTTACTGTAAAAAACCATTTCCCGAACTCGGGTTTGGTTCCGAGGTTCGATTCGCCCATCCCTAGTTACGACCATCCTGCAATCCATCAGCGGTGGTCGTGCTTGCACACTATAGGAAAAAGCACTAGCCTACGTTAAGTGCCATGGTCCTGGCCACCAGTGCAAGTGCTGCCAAAAATTACAAGGAAGTGACACTTATATCACATAAAGGATGGCCTCATTAACATTGTGCTACAATTGTTCAGATAGTGGGACTCCTACATTCATAAAGCCTATGCACTAGGTGAAAGGGCTGCCATAAATTACAAGGAACCGGCACTACAATACACCCTTTATTACACATAAAGGAGGGTATCATACACACCCTCGAAATTATGATTGATGTCCTTCTGGTGACCCTCTAAAACCTTAGGGGTGAGGGCCTGCTGCCGAAATGACCATTTAAAACATTATGGGCGAGTGTCTACTGCTCATCTGACCATCTAAAACATTATGGGCAAGTGTCTGCTGCTGAGCTGACCATCTAAAACATTATAGGCGAGGGCCTGCTTCCAAGCTGACCATCTAAAACATTAGGGGTGAGGGCCTGCTGGTGACCCTCAAAAACATTATGGGTGAGGGCCGCTTCTGAACTGACCCTCTAAAACATTAGGAGCAAGGGCGAGAAAAGGGAGATTGAACCATATACCCTTTTTAGTGGTGGAAGGAGTGTATTGAATACAGTGTATTCAATACATCATAAAAGCCACATTTAGAGTGCCTTTATGTTAAGCCGCTTTCCTCTGGTTGAGTAGAGAAGACAGGGGCAATCCAGGCCTTGTTAATTTTTATAAGAAAAATTTTGTCCCTTTTTTTTTTTTTTCCCTTTTTATTTCACTCCCCCTTTTGTTTTCACTTTTGTTTTCTTCCCCCCCCCCTCCCCCTTGTTCCCCCCTTTTTTTCTTTTTCTTGCACGTCACTGTGTATCACTTTCTTCATATATATATTTTTATACGATGCTTGATTTGGTGTGTTTTATAAATATATAATTCTATACACTGATAATATCAAATCACATGTTATATTTTATATTTTATAACATAATTATATTTTATGCACTTATTGTTTATTTAATTGCAATTTGCACAATGAAATATACCTTTGAATACTCTATGTATATACAAAGACCTTTACACATGGAATCCATAAGGTTGGGATTTGTTCCCTTTGCCCTTACTGGACATGGCTACAGCGGAGCGCACGGCTTACTGCGCATGCACCGGGAGTGGGCTGCGCTCCCTTGCTCCGTGACGTTGCTTGTCATGTGATTGTCACATGACCGGCCTCGTTTGGACCGACGGAGACGCGGCCCACATCCTTGGCGTTCATGCCGGTGTGTTGTGCGCCATATAGTGAGCTGTACTTTAAAGAGAACAACAGGTGAGGATTATTGGATACTAGTACACAAGGTGCAATCAGGAATGTCGAAATGGGGGCGTGGTGATGTAAGTGCGCTCCACCTATCACAGTAATGTGGGCTCCATAAATATTTCTGTGTGTCTCAGACTGGCATCACCCCTTTGAAAAAGCTTACGCGAAACGCGCGTCAGGGGTCCATGCTGGCGGTGCATTGACAGGCGTCCTCTTTTGCTATTTATTACTGGTTGGTATAATATTTGGCATACACCTCTTTTTTTATAGGATTGTGAACAGTAACTGTTTGGTACATTACTTGTACTTACACATTATACTTACATGTATTGATACATATCTTGTTATACTATGGTGCAATTGCCATTAAATACTGATTAAGACGGACTTGTGCGCTCTCTCTGCACCGCCAGCATAGGATGTAATTTTAATTGATTTTAATTTTGTGTCCTGAGTTATGTCAATCATGTCTTTCTACATATTTGTTAATAAACTATGATACTTTTTGCATACATTGTGGATTGATGTCTATTTTTATAGTATGACTCATGCAATTATATTGGTTTTTGTTAATTTTTATAAGAGTCAGACGGTCAGCATTTTCAGTTGACAGGCAGATGCGTTTATCAGTTATTATGCCCCCAGTAACATGCTCTGACAAAACACTGGAGGCGGGGCAGGCCAGCACCGCCAAGGCGTAGAGCACCAGTATGTGCCACATGTCCAGCTTGGATACACAATAGATGTAAGGCACAGAGGGATCACGGAGGACGCTGACACGGTCTGCTACGTATTCCTTCACAAACTTCCAAAACGTTTCCCTCCTTGTGACACTAGCCTGTGCATCAGGTTGAGGGTGCTGGCGGGGTGCTGCAAAACTGTCCCAGGTCTTGGAGAGTGTTGCCCTGCCTCTGTTGGAACTTGTGTGTGTTCCCCTCGTCTCCCCTCCTTGGTTGGCCAAGGTACTACGTATTACCTTCTGGTACTGCCCTATTTTGCTCGTCCTCTCCACCACAGGAATGAGAGATGAGAAGTTCTCTTTGTAACAGGGGTCGAGAAGGGTGAACAACCAGTAATCAGTGTTGGCCAAAATGCGTACAACGCAAGGGTCACGGGAAAGGCAGCCTAACAAAGTCAGCCATGTGTGCCAGAGTCCCAACAGACAAGAATTCGCTGTCCTCATCAGGAGGATGACTCTAAAACTCCTCATCCTCTTCCTCCTCTTCTACCCATCCACACTGAACAGATGGCACAAAACATCCATGGGTACTACCCTCTGTAGTGGAGGCAACTGTCTCCTGCTCCTCTTCCTCATCATCCAATTTGCGCTGAGAAGACAAACTGAGGGTGCTCTGGCTATTACCCTGTGTTCCCCCATTTCCACCTCTTACCCATGCAAAGCGTCCGCCTAAATTGTGAGCAGCGAGTGTTTGAGTAGACACAGAAGTGGGATGATTATGCTGATAATAGCGTTATCGCTGTTCACCATCTGTGTTGATTCCTCATTCCGACTCGTCGCTTGTGAAGAGCGGAAGCTGACTGGAAAGGCGATGACGATGTTGCAGCTGGTATTACACTACTGCACTCTGCTGCTCACACAGCCTGGCCAAAATGTGGAACGTCGAGTTCCAGTGTGTGATCATGTCGCACAACAGTCGGTGAGCTGGAAATTGCTGTAGAGTTGCCTGACCGGCGGAAACTGTGGATGACTTGCGGAAATGGGCAAACATGCGGCACACCTTCACCAGTAGCTCAGGCAAATTGGGGTAGGTTTTGAAAAACCACTGAACCACTAGGTTGAACATGTGGGCTAGGCATGGTATGTGTGTGAGCTTGCCGAGCTACAAAGTCACCACCAAGTTACGGCCATTATCAGATACAACCATGCCTGGTTGTAGGTTAAGTGATGAGAGCCACAGCTCAGTCTGGTCCCTTATACCCTGCCACAGCTCTACGGCGGTGTGCTGTTTGTTACCTAAGCAGATCAGTTTAAGCACGGCCTTTTGCCGCTTCCCCACTGCAGTGCTACACTGCTTCCAGCTACTGACTGATGGCTGACTGGTGCTGCAAGATGAGAATTCAGAGGTGGAAATGGAGGAGGATGCAGCCACTAACGTAGGTGGCAGCGGAAACCATGATGGAAGTAGGGCCCGCAATCTTTAGCGTCAGTAGTACCTGTGCCATCCCAGGGTACGACTCGCTCCCACCCTCCACAACGTTCACTCAATGTGCCGTCAGGGAAATGTAGCGTCCCTGGCCAAAAGCAATTGTCCATGTGTCAGTCGTTAAGTGGACTTTCCCAATAACTGCGTTGGTTAGCGCACGGGTGATGTTACAGGACACTTGCTGGTGTAAGGCTGGGACTGCACACCGTGAAGAATATTGGTGGCTGGGGACAGAGTAACGCAGGATGGCCGCCGTCATCAGGCTGCGGAAAGCCTCAGTGTCCACAAGCCTAAATGGCAACATTTCCAGGGCCAGAAATTTTGAAAGGTGTGCATTTAGTGCTATGGCCTGTGTGTGGGTGGCTGGGAATTTGCGCTTTCATTCTAAGGCATGGGGTATAGATATCTGTACGCTGTGCTGGGATACAGAAGTTGATGTGCTAGCTGATGTTGCTCGCGAAGGTTCAGCTGCATGGCGGGAGGCATCCGGGCCTGCGTCTTGTACAGGGGATTGGCCAGCACGTAACACAGGGGAAGAGGAGGCAATGGTGTGACCCGTAAAAAAACGATTGTGGACCCAGGCATTTGGCCCACCTATTAGGGTGCTTTGATGCCATGTGGCGGATCATGCTGGTGGTGAGGTTACTAGTGTTCACGCTCCTGCTCATTTTGGTATGGTACAGGTTGCAAATGACAATTCTTTTATCTTCCTCACTTTCCTCAATAAAGCGCCAGACTGCGGAACACATACCCCTTGGCAAGGGAGATTTCCACTAGGGGATGCTCCGGGGAACAGTTGCGGGCCCGCATTCTCCCTTTTGCCACCCCACTGCCTCTTCCAGACTGTTGCGGTGCTGCGGATCTCTCCCCATCTGTAATGCTCTCCTTGATTGGCTTGCCACCTTCCCAGATTGGGTCAGTGACTTCATCGTCCACCACCTCCTCTTCCTCACTCTGGTCATCCTCCTGACTTGTTTACCTAACAACTTGCTCAGTTATTGACAACTGCATCTCATCCTCATCATGAACCTCTTGAGACACTAATTGCGGTTGACTTATTGGCAACTGTGTCTCATCATCATCATCCACCTTGTGAAACACTAATTGCTGTTCCCCAATGTCATCTTCTTCTGACTGGATGCTCAAGAGTTTGGGAATCAGGGCACAAGATCTCCTCATGTCCCTTAGGGTGTTTCATTTTGTAATGGACTTTTCTGTGATGCTCGACTACCCTCAACAAGAATTGTTTTTGTTGTTCGTCCCTGACCGATTAGTTAAACTTTTTTATCAGAGCAATGTCACTACCTGCCCTGTGAGAGGCTTGAGAAGATCTGATAGATCTGTCAGGTAGACTTATGTGCCGCAAGTCTATCTCTTTTTTTCTTGTTGTTTGTCGTTTTGGGCAGGATCCCACCTCTCCACAGGTTCTGCTCATTAGCTGTTTAGTGGCTCTATTTATACCCACCTCTCACTGCAGTCTTTGCAGTTTATATTTCCTCCTGGAGTGTTTAGCTAGTGTTTGGCGGATCTCCTGCTCCCCGTCCTTCTAAAGCTTAGTCCTCCCTCCTTCCCTTTGTTGTGTGCTCTGACTAGGCCTCAGGAAGACGCTGGTTCCTTCACGGTGGAAGGAATCGGTTGTCTTATCTCCTGCTACCTAGCTGAGGGTTGGTTTCAGTATCAGCAGTTCTTATGTTCCAGCACATGAGTATTTCCACCTTTAAGATTTGCTCATGTCATCAGCAGTCAGGGAAACTGTCAGGGATTGTCAGGTCGTGACCTTTCCCTCTTCCCTAGTGTTGGGGTCTAGTCTGGTGTTTTTGTTGTATTTGGTTTTCTTCCCTTCCCTCACCTACCGTGACATTATAAACCGCCAATACCGTTATTTTTTTCCTTTGCTCTGTGTGGAAATGGAAGCTATTGATGCACTGGTGCATTGATGCACTGGTGGATCGCATGCAGGGATTGTCTGTGGAGTTAGCTGACCTCCGTAATTCGGTTGCACTATGTCAGGTGCATCCGATCTCTTCTGGGGACAAGAATCAAAGAGTGAGGATCATAATTACTCTGCTAAAAAGTGATGCTCAGTCTTGGACCTTTTCTTTACGGATCGGTTCCCAGTCCCTCCGATCGGTGGATGAATTTATGATGATCCAGACCGGGTATCTCTGGCCGAATCTAAGCTGCGTAGCTTGAGTCAGGAAGAACATTCTGTGGAGTCATATTGTTCTGAATTTAGAAGATGGGTGACTGACTCGGAGTAGAATGACGCAGCACTCTGTAGTTAGTTCTGTCAGGGGCTGTCTAAGAGACTAAAAGACGCCCTTGCATTTCATGAAAACCCTGATTCTTTGGAGGCGGCTATGTCCCTATCCGTACGGATTGACGCCTGAGAGAGAGGTGCAAGGTTCCCATCAACCAGGATGCACTATCGTGTGGGGAGACTATATCTTCTGTCCCTCGGGGCACAGAGACACTTGAGCCAGTGTCTGGTGATGAGCCTGTCCTGGCGCAGGGGTTAACCTTGTTGATTATCAATTTGTTCAGAGTCATGGTTTTAAAACTAGCCCATTAAGCAAAGGGATATCGGTGATTGCTCTCAATTTTATTCCTCTCTCGCAAAAACGTCTAACTCATATTGTGCAGGATATTTATTTGAGGGTGGGCGATTCTCTTTACCATGGTTGATCAAACATAATCCTACCATTGATTGGCAAACTAGACAGTAATTGGAGTGATTTTTGTATGGACAACTGTCTCGGCGCATCAATTTCTGTGGTATCCACTAAGGTGTTACCTCCGTTTCTTTCTGATTTTTTGGACACATTATCTGAGGGTGGAGATTAGGAGCTACCCCCTCACCGAGAGTATGATTGTCCGATCAATCTTATTCCCAGAGCTAAATTGCCAAAATCTCGGTTATATAATCTTTCCCAACCCGAAAGAGTAGCTATGCGCGAGTATATTACCGAGAGTTTGGCAAAAGGACATATTAGACCATCTAAGTAATCTGTGGTGATCCTTATCCCCTTCCCTTGATCCCGGATTTATTTGACCAGATTGTCGGAGCCAAGGTGTTTTCTAAGTTGGATTTAAGGGGGGCTATAAGAATCAGGGAGGGGGATGAATGGAAGATTGCCTTTAATACCCCTGAGGGCCACTTTGAGAACTTGGTCCTGCTTTTGGTTTGACTATAGCACCCGATGACACGTTCAGGCCAGCCAATCACTGTAATGCCAGCAGCCAACATGGCTAGGGCATTATAGTGAATTGCAGTAGTTACCTGCATGTTTATTGGCTGCGTAACTTAACACTACTAAATGTGACATTGTTCTAACACAAGATACTCATTTACTAACTTCTGATCTGTACAGATGCTCCCATCGCCTGTTTCATCACATCTTCCTGTCACCTGTTATTCATAAGAGGAAAGCTAAAGTTCTTGTGAGTATTTGCTCCTTGGTTGCATTCACTTTGCAAAAATGTATTAATGATACAGCAGGGAGATATGTTAATTTGCTCTGTATGATTGACAATGTACAATATATAATTGTTTCAGATTTTTTAAACAAGTACAGAAAGAGGCTAAAGTTGTGATGGCTATAGGTAGCGATTTTAACATTCCAGCACTGAATGCTGAAATGGATTACAGTAGTGTGATAGACTGTCACCGTGCTGATGTTAGGGATGTGCTTAGAGAAACACCCTTCCATGATATTTGGATATATCAGCACACCGGTGGAAAAGATTTCACCTCTATTTCTCCAGTGCACCTACTTCAATCACATGTATATTTTTTTTTATTTCTAGAGTTTTGTATGCAAGGTTACCTAGTTGGAAATTGGGTACGCTTCTTGGTCTGATCATGCTCCTGAAAACCTTCTGATTGACAATGGAATCCTAGCCTGCCTCAGTGCAAGCTTATTCCTTACTTGTAGTGTAGATGACTATTATATCAAATAATGTGCTCCAGGCATACATCAACCTCAATAAGAGTAATCAATTATTTATTAATAAAAATTAATCATAAAGGCAAAACACGATTATATATATACCGTACTTTTCGCCCCATAAGATGCACCTAGGTTTTTGGGGAGGAAAACAAGAAAAAAATATATTTTTAACCAAAAGGTGTGCTTTTGGTGGGTTTTGAACTAATGGTGGTCTGTGGATGGCACTATTATGGGGGATTAACACAAGAAAGGTAGTAGAGAGGAATCGGGCAACTATAGGCCAGTAAGCCTGACATCAATAGTGGGGAAATTAATGGAAACCATACTCAAGGAGAGGATTGTGGAACATTTAAAAACCCATGGGTTGATTGATAAAAAACAGCATGGGTTTACTTCAGGGAGATCATGTCAAACTAATCTTATTGACTTTTTTGATTGGGTGACTAAAATAATAGATGGCGAAGGTGCAGTAGACATCGCTTATCTGGACTTTAGTAAGGCTTTTGATACTGTCCCACATAGAAGGCTTATCAATAAACTGTAGTCTTTGAGCTTGGGCTCACATATTGTTGAATGGATTAGGCAGTGGCTGAAGGACAGAAAACAGAGGGTTGTAGTCAATGGAGTATATTCAGACCATGGTATTGTTACCAGTGGGGTACCTCAGGGATCTGTTCTGGGACCCATATTGTTTAATATCTTTATCAGCGAAATTGCAGAAGGCCTCAATGGTAAGGTGTGTCTTTTTGCTGATGACACAAAGATTTGTAACAGGGTTGATGTTCCTGGAGGGATACACCAAATGGAAAAGGATTTGGGAAAACTAGAGGAATGGTCAAAAATCTGGCAACTAAAATTTAATGTTGATAAGTGCAAGATAATGCACCTGGGGCGTAAAAACCCAAGAGCAGAATATAAAATCAGTGATACAGTCCTAACCTCAGTATCTGAGGAAAGGGATTTAGGGGTCATTATATCAGACGACCTAAAGGTGGGCAGACAATGTCATAGAGCAGCAGGTAATGCCAGCAGAATGCTTGGGTGTATAGGGAGATGCATTAACAGTAGAAAGAGGGAGGTGCTCGTGCCGCTCTACAGAGCACTAGTGAGACCTCATTTGGAGTATTGTGTGCAGTACTGGAGACCATATCTGCAGAAGGATATTGAAACTTTAGAGAGAGTTCAGAGAAGAGCTACTAAACTAGTACATGGATTGCAGGACAAAAGTTACCAGGAAAGGTTAAAGGACCTTAACATGTATTGCTTGGAAGTAAGAAGAGACAGAGGGGATATGATAGAAACTTTTAAATACATAAAAGGGAATCATCACGGTAAAAGAGGAGAGAATATTTAAAAGAAGAAGAAAAACTGCTACAAGAGGACATAGTTTTAAATTAGAGGGGCAAAGGTTTAAAAGTAATATCAGGAAGTATTACTTTACTGAGAGAGTAGTGGACGCATGGAATAGCCTTCCTGCAGAAGTGGTAGCTGCAAATACAGTGAAGGAGTTTAAGCATGCATGGGATAGGCATAAGGCCATCCTTCATATAAGATAGGGCCTGGGGCTATTCATAGTATTCAGTACATTGGGCAGACTAGATGGGCCAAATGGTTCTCATCTGCCGACACATTCTATGTTTCTATGATCTGTGGATGACACACTGTTATGGGGGATCTGCGCATGGCACTGTTATGGGCGATCTGGGGATCTGTGACGGACACTTATGGGGGATCTGCGGATGGCACTGTTATGGGCGATCTGGGGATCTGTGACGGACACTTATGGGGGATCTGCGGATGGCACTGTTATGGGGGATCTGCGGATGGCACTGTTATGGGCGATCTGGGGATCTGTGACGGACACATATGGGGGATCTGCGGATGGCACTGTTATGGGTGATCTGGGGATCTGTGACGGACACTTATGGGAGATCTGCGGATGGCACTGTTATGGGCAATCTTGGGATCTGTGGATGAGGCACTGTTATGGGGGGGATCTGTGGATGAGGCACTGTTATGGGGGGGGGATCTGTGAATGAGGCACTGTTATGGGGGATCTGTGGATGAGGCACTGTTATGGGGGATCTGTGGATGACACACTGTTATGGGGGATCTGTGGATGACACACTGTAATGGGGGATCTGTGGCTGACACACTGTTATGGGGGATCTGTGGATGACACACTGTTATGGGGGATCTGTGGATGACACACTGTTATGGGGGATCTGTGGATGACGCACTGTTATGGGGCATCTGTGGATGACGCACTGTTATGGGGGATCTATGGATGACACACTGTTATGGGGGATCTGTGGATGACACACTGTTATGGGGGGGATCTGTGGATGACATACTGTTATGGGGGGGATCTGTGGATGACACACTGTGATGGGGGGGGGGGGTCTGTGAAGGACACTGTTATGGGGAATCTGGGGATCCGTGGATGACGCACTGTTATGGGGGGATCTGTGCAGGACAATGTTATGGGGGATCTGTGGATGGCACTGTTATGGGGGTGGGGGTCTGTGACGGACACTGTTATGGGGGTGGGGGTCTGTGAAGGTCACTGTTATGGGGGATCTATGGATGGCACACTATTATGGGGGATCTGAGGATGACACTGTTATGGAGGATCTGTGGATGACACTTGTGGGGGATCTGTGGATGACATCCACAGACCCTCCCACCCCTTAACAGTGCCACCCACAGACCCCCCCAACCCCTTAACAGTGCCATCCACAGACCCCCCACCCCTTTATAGTGCATCCACAGACCCCCCCTCCACACCCCAATAAAAATGTCATCCACAGATGCCCCCCCCCACCACCACTCCAGTGCTGCACTATAGAAATATAAAATGTCTCATTCAAAACAAGTTCATTAAAGCTGCCCCCTCACCTGTATATCACTTGTATATCTACTCACAACAGCTTTTTGTAGAACGCAGGCAGGGCGGGCGGCAGCAAAACTCACTGATGTCACGTGCCTGCTCCGCCTGCTTCATTCATAAAGTATGCGTTCTACAAAAAGCTGTTGTGAGTAGATATACAAGTGATATACAAGTGAGGGGGCAGCTTTAATTAACTTGATTTGAATGAGACATTTTATATTTCTATAGTGCAGCACTGGAGCGGCGGGGAGCTGGCCCCGCCGCAATTGCCGGCCCCCAGCTCCTCCTCCCAGTCCCTCCCCACTCATACATCGCAGCCCAGACTTGATAGATATAAACTCTCCTATCTCTGAACAGAAGATTTTACACTCACTTAAAGGGGTTATCCAATTCTAAAAATACCCCCACAATGCCCGGGTTCCTCCTAGAGATCATACTCACCCCGCTCCCCGCGTCACTCTAGATCCCTGCACAACCGTCACGCTGATCAAAACATCCAGCTACGTGCAGCCAATAGCAGTCCGCGACAGTAACCAGTCTTCCTAGCATCACGGGTTATATCATCCGTGATGTTAGCGAGGCTGGTCACTGTCGACACCTGCTATTGGCTGCACCTGCAAGTTGCCATATGTTTTGATCCACGTGATGGGGACATGCAGCGGTGGCCGTGCAGGTATCCAGAGTGACACGGGTGTCAAGGAGCGGGGTAAGTATGATCTATAGTAGGGGCCCGGGCATTGTGGGGGCCATTTTTAGAACTGGATAACCCCTCTATAGGCATTCCGTCGAGCATTCCGTCGAGCATTCCGTCCATGATTCGCGTTGTGGTCTGTGGTAACAGAATCAATAACGCAATTAATCATATACCCGAACTTCAAAACTTGAAGTTCGCTCATCTCTACCAGTGACCTTTCTCTTGGGAATCAACCACTGAGCTATTAGGGAATGTGAGAACAGGTTGTAATTTGCAGTATACAAGAAGAAAAAGATTGTTCCACCACCAGAAGTAAAACAGTAACAATGCAGTTCCGTGACAAACATCCGCATAACTAATCATATGCTAAATAGTTGCAAGTCCAATTTAGGGTACTTTCACACTTGCTTGGTGCGGATCCGTCTGTTTATTTGCACAGACGGACCCGCACCTATAATGCAAACGTTTGTATCCGTTCAGAACGGATCCGTTTGCATTAGTTTTAAAGAAAAATGACAAAGTCCAAAACGGATCCATTTTGAATTACATTGAAAGTCCATGGGGAACAGATCAGTTTTCAAATGCACCACATTGTGTCATTGTAAACGGATCCGTCCCCATTGACTTACATTGTAATTAAAAACGGATCCGTTAGTCTCCGCATCTTCAGACGGACACCAAAATGCTGCATGCTGCCTTTTGGTGTTCGCCTCTAAAACAGAATAGAAGCGGAACAGAGCCTAACTGATGCATTATGAACGGATCCTTATCCATTCAGAATGCATTGGGGCTTAACTGATCCATTTTGGACCGTTTGTGAGAGCCCTGAAACGGATCTCACAAACGGAATCCAAAACGCTAGTGTTAAAGTACCCTTATGTATGAGATAGCCAAGATGATTTTCTATAAAATGATGGTAGTGTCACATTCCAAGCTGTAGTGGATGGTGAGATATGGAGCCTGAAAGTCAAAAGTTCAAAACATTGTTACCTTTTTGCTCATCAGAGTACTCTTGCTGGATGGACGACAAAAGGTATACTTATAGTGGGCAGTCAGTACAAAGATTCAGTTTTCTCTGACTTTGAATATCAACATAACAAATTTTCCCTTCCGCACAATTAATTCTATCAATATGTATCTTCAAATACGTCACTACTTGTCTACATTGCCTGATCTACCGTCTGG
This sequence comes from Bufotes viridis, assembly GCA_033119425.1. NCBI lineage: Eukaryota > Metazoa > Chordata > Amphibia > Anura > Bufonidae > Bufotes > Bufotes viridis. Next base: position 134,156,390 of record CM065594.1, on the reverse strand, counting down.
AATGGATGTAAACCTCTAAACGGATTATTTGGGAGCCATGCCCTGAATTCTTCCAAATTGTCGACTGTCTATTCATCTTTATCACCTGCTGAAGGGCACAAACAACCTTTCATGATTAAATGGGAACAGAAGCTGGCGAAGACATTCTCTTTAGCATCCTGGCAATCAGCCTTATACTGTTCAAGTGCTCCCGCTGCATAAACTATGCAGGGCAGAACAGAAAAATCCAATTGAGGTGGTATCTCACCCCAAATAGATTGGCTCCTATTCTCCCAAATTACTCTTCCACCTGCTGGGACTCCTGCACATATGTGGTGGTTACACCATTCCTAGGCCTATATTTCTGCCATTATTTTGGACGTCACAAACCGGCTCATCGCACTGTCCCCTGAACAAGTGATCCTATGTATCTATGACATCCCCTCACCTGCCTGATGGTTTGTAGCACATATTCTTAATTAGTCCTGCAAAGTTATAGTGTGTCTGTAAGAGACAGCTCAATGACGTCCCAAGTTTCATTTGTCTGTGTAAACTGTGTTGAAGTTGAATGTATATGTGTTCCCGTGGTTTTCTGGTCCTTTAAGACAGCAACCATTGTAATTGTAATATGATGCTATCTGAGCTCCCAAAAGTGCTGCTTAGGGAGAGTTTTGGGAATATTGTTCGTTCAATGTCGGTACTGGGGCGGCGGACATAGCAAAAGTGAAAACTATTGTAGAATCCAATTTGAATTGTTCTTACTATCCTGTGTATTTTACTTGTCCTTCTTCCAGTTCTTTTCCCTTTAACTTGCCTTTATTAACATGTAGTAAATGCATTTATATTGAACTTGACCACCAAGTGTGCGTTCTTTCTTGTTGCGGCGCCCAAACCACCTGCCTTGCTCTTGGTTCACACGTCACTGGAAATTAGTCCTCATACTGCTGAATTTGTGCAATTGGTCAATTATCAAATGCAATGTGAACTTGTATTTGCACCTTCCCTGCAATCTAGGATAGTTTCACACAATCATTGGTTGCCTTGGCTGTCTAGCCATTTTGCCACACGCCTATATGATTATGAATTATAACTGTATGTTATCCTGTGGAATATACTTTTTGCCTTTTCTGCAGGAAATTATATTATTCTGATTATTGTAATATTACACGGATCTGTATGTTATTTTTCTTGTCCTGCCTTTTAATAGGTTGGCTACTTTGTGGCTACTTGTGACCAATGTGTATGTAAAATTACTATATTGCAATTGCTAAAATAGCCATTGCTGGTATTCTGTGCCGTTTGAAATGCTTCATAAACCATGCCCTCGTTAGATACATCTTCTGTGCTGTCCACATAGTCATCCTGTCCATAAGATGGCCACAGATAGAAGGTCATATAATCAGGCAGATCACCTCCATGTGGTGTTTTCTCTATTCAAACACACAGCACCTGCGCTAAAACCCACCATTTCAACAGCAGAGGGCAGGTGCAGTGTATTTGAACAGAGGAGACATCACATGAAGACAATATGCCTGGTGTCATAACCCTCCCATCAGCAGCCATTTTATGGACAAGACATCCATGTGGACAGCACAAAAGACTCGGTAAACAAGGGAACATATGTTATGAAATATAGAAAACGGAACAGAATATCAACAACGGCTATATTAGGCCTCTTTCACAATAGCGTTTTAGCTTTCCGTCCTAGAGATCCGTCCTCGGGTCTCTAGGACGGAAAGCTACTGATCAGGATTATCCCCATGCATCCTGAATGGAGAGAAATCCGTTCAGGATGCATCAGGATGTCTTCCGTTCAGTATGTCAACGTTTTTTGGACGTTGACAAAAGTGCAGCATGCTGCGGATTTGTCTCCGTCCAAAAATCCAGAAGACATGCCGCAACGCCGGATCCGGAATTAATGCCCATTGAAGGGCATTAGTCCGGATCCGGCCTTTAGCTAAACGTCGTTTCCGCGCATCGCCGGATCCGACGCTTAGCTTTTGTCAATGGTTACTATGGCAGCCAGGACGCTAAAGTCCTGGTTGCCATAGTAAGAGTAGGGGAGCGGCATACTTACATTCCGTGCGGCTCCAGGATGACGCCAGGGCGCCCAGTGCATAGATCACGTGATCGCATGGATCACGTGATCCATGCGCGCGGGCGCTCTGACGTCATTCAGAGCGCCCGGAGCCGAAAGGAATGTAAGTAAGTATGCCGCTCCCCGCCTCCTCACTGCTACTATGGCAACCAGGACGCTAGTAGCGTCCTGGCTGCCATAGTAACACTGAAAGCATTTTGAAGACTGAACAGTCTTCAAATGCTTTCAGTTCACTTGCGTTGTGCCGGATCCGGCGTGCATTCCGGCGACGGAAGTGCACGCCGGATCTTCACAACGCAAGTGTGAAAGAGGCCTTAGTAGTATTAATATTAGTAGTAACATATTATCACCTTACAAACACATTGGTCAACAGTAAAAACAAAGTGGCCAACCCCATTAACCACTTCAGCCTCCCTAGCTTAAACACCCTTAATGACCAGGCCACTTTTTACAATTCTGCACTACACTACTTTCACCGTTTATTGCTCCGTCATACAACTTACCACCAAAATGAATTTTACCTCCTTTTCTTCTCACTAATAGAGCTTTCATTTGGTGGTATTTCATTGCTGCTGACATTTTTACTTTTTTTGCTATTAAATAAAAAATGACTACAAAAAAAAAATTACATTTCTATATAAATTTTTCACAAAATTTATTGTTCTACATGTCTTTGATAAAAAAAAATCCAATAAGTGTATATTTATTGGTTTGGGTAAAAGTTATAGCGTTTACAAAACTATGGCGCAAAAAAGTGACCCCATTTTAGAAAGTAGACACCCCAAGGTGTTCCGTGAGGGGTATGAGGAGTTCATGTAAAATTTTATTTTTTGTCACAAGTTAGTGAAATATGAGTCTGTGAACCCGCCATGCCCCTCACGGAATACCTTGGGGTGTCTTCTTTCCAAAATGGGGTCACATGTGGGGTATTTATACTGCCCTGGCATTTTAGGGGCCCTAAAGCGTGAGAATCCAAAATCTGTAAAAATGTCCTGTGAAATCCTAAAGGTACTCATTGGAATTGGGTCCCCCTTGCGCATCTTGGCTGCAAAAAAGTGTCACACACGTGGTATCGCCGTACTCAGGAGAAGTAGGGCAATGTGTTTTGGAGTGTATTTTTACATATACCCATGCTGGGTGTGAGAAATATCTCTGTAAATGACAACTTTTTTTATTTTTTTATACAAAGTTGTCAGTTTACAGAGATATTTCTCTCACCCAACATGGGTATATGTAAAAATACACCCCAAAACACATTGCTCTACTTCTCCTGAGTACGGCGATACCACATGAGTGACCCTTTTTTGCAGCCTGGGTGCGCAAAGGGGCCCAAATTCCAAAGAGTACCTTTAGCTTTTACATGGCTGCTCACAATTTAGCCCCGCCCAAAATGCCAGAACAGTAAACACACCCCACAAATGACCCCATTTCGGAAAGTAGACACCCCAAGGTATTCACTGAGGGGCATATTGAGTCCGTGGGAGATTTTTTTTTTTTTTGCCAGAAGTTAGCAGAAATGGAAACTTTATTATTTTTATTTTTTTCCCTCAAAAAGTGTCATTTTCCGCTAACTTGTGAAAAAAAATGAAATGATACATGAACTCACCATGCCCCTCCGCAAATACTTTAGGGTGTCATCTTTCTAAAATGGTGTCATTTGGGGGGTATTTATACTTTCCTGGCATTCTAGCACCTGAAGAAACATGACAGGTGCTCAGAAAGTCAGAGCTGCTTCAAAATGCCGAAATTCACTTTTTTGCACCATAGTTTGTAAACGCTATAACTTTTACCCAAACCAATAAATAGACACTTATTGGATTTTTTTTTTATCAAAGACATGTAGAACAATAAATTTTGCGAAAAATTTATATAGAAATGTAGTTTTTAAAAAAAATAATTTACAACAGAAAGTGAAAAATGTCATTTTTTTTGCAAAAATTTCGGTCATTTTTGATTAATAGCAAAAAAAAGTAAAAATGTCAGCAGCAATGAAATACCACCAAATGAAAGCTCTATCCCTGCGCTTCTGCCGCAAAGTGGCTGTTTTATGGAAGCGCGCGTCATATGCGCGCTCCCATAATAGAATATGGGTTGGATCGCGCGTGCTGCCGTGCGATAGTCACGGCAGCCGACGCGATCGCGTAGGGCGTTTTACAGCACGGTCGTCTGTGCTGTAAAACGCCGACATGTGAACCATGCACATAGCGATGCATAGCTTTTCACATGTTGAGCGTTTTTCAGTGCGTATGAACGCGCTGAAAAACGCTCAGGTGTGTTCCCAGGGTATTAGTGAGAAGAAAAGGAGGTAAAATTAATTTGGGTGGTAAGTTGTATGACGGAGCAATAAACGGTGAAAGTAGTGTAGTGCAGAATTGTAAAAAGTGGCCTGGTCATTAAGGGTGTTTAAGCTGAAGTGGTTAAAGTGGTTGTCTCACTTCAGCAAGTGACATTTATCATGTAGAGAAAAAGTTAATACAAGGCACTTACTAATGTATTGTTAATATCCATATTGCTTCCTTTGCTAGCTTAATTCATTTTTCACTACATTATACACTGCTTGTTTCCATGTTTACATCCACCCTGCAATCCAACAGTGGTGGCCGTACTCACACACTATTACAACAAATCTCCTTGCTGTACGAAGCTTTGACATTGGATATATCAGGCACCTTCAGTATCACTGCACTGCCCGTGCTGTTCAGGGTACATTCACATGACCATATAATTTTATCCGCGTCCGATCCGCATCCGTTCTGCATTTTGCGGAATAGATGCGTATTTATTCATTCCTATGGGTGAATAAAATGTGTGGACAAAATTCAGTATGATGTCCGCATCAGTGTTTCCGCATTTCTCGTCCGCAAAAATATGAAGCTTGTACTACTATTGTCCGCACAGATCAGTCCGCAGCCCCATTCAAGTCAATGGATCCGCAAATTTAGGAAGACATACGGAAACCATTCCATGTGTCATTTTTTTTTTTTGCAGATCCGTTTCCGTGTAATTGAAGTCCCTGCTCCCTGAGCTTGGTGCAAAATATTCTAATATTATTATTGCAAAATGCAGACACACAGAACAGATGCGGAAACACAACGGAAACAAATTACGGACACATGGTTCAGTTATTTGCGGACCGCAAAACGGAAAGGATTACACGCGGTCGTGTGAATGTACCCTTATAGTGAGCACTGCGCTCATTAATGGCAGGGAAAAGTCTAACGTGTATTGATATACCATTTTTACGGAGTAAAATGGCCTGAACTGTGACACTTGTACAGGCGATCTCTCCATGTTCTAATGTAAAGCACTGGAACTGTCAGCCCCCAAGCTTTGTCTCATAGGCTTTGCAAGTCCTTAGGCTGCCATAGCACCTATTGGCACCGCACAATCGGATGGAAGAAGTACACAACAGCAGAGGCTGGAGTAGAGCTGGATTGGTGAATATGTTCCGTCACATTTTTTTATAAAAAATTCTCCCCAGAAAACACTTTCAAAGGGCACAGCAAATGTTACTAAATCAATTTATAATATACAACCTAATAACTGTCTAATATACAATACTGTTTTCATCCTAAAGCAGCACTTTTGGGAGCTCAGATAGCACTCATTCATGGCTGGAAGTACAGTTTCTATTGAGCATTCTCTCTGCTCTGTGAGCTCACAAAAGTGCTGCTTTACAAAGAAGTATAATCAAAAGTTATTAGCTTTTGTACGGTACGTTAAACAAATTTATGAACAAGTTTCTGCACCAGGAAAACCCATTTAACTTTCATACTGAGCTGGGGCGTGGTCTAGCGCGTCATGTGAGAAGACGCGGCAGCTAGTTCTCCTGGACAAAAATCCTGAGAATCCATCGGCATCCAAACACCTACTTTCCTATAACAGCTATTCAAGTTGTGCTGAGGGACACCGGAGCCCGGGCACATCATTCACCGGCAGCATGAAGCGGAGCAGTAAGAAGGAGAGGGAGGAGAAGGGGAGCGGGCCAGCGATGCGCTCCAGGCAAGATGGCACCGGAGGGGGAGAGAAGGCTGCAGAGATCGCAGCGCGGCTAGGGAAGTTTGCCAGACCGACTCCCCTGAACACATCCGCAGCCCTGGTGGACCAGCAGAGTGATGGCTCTGAAGACTGGGTGTACTCACCTCTGGAGGCTGGCAGCATGGAGACACGTGGAGCAGGAGGAGGCGGTGAGCGTGGCTGCTGGAGGGGCTGAGAGTGCTGGGACAGCTGCAGAGTTTCCCACTGAACCAACAATGACTGATGTGTTTAAGGCAATCACAAACTGCAATACAGCGCTTATCACCCTCAACACGCAAATGGGGAGCCTACAGGAAAATATGTCTTTCATTAGACACGACCTCAGGAAGGTCACTGAGAGAATTAAAGAAGTGGAGGAGCGGGTCGGCCGCTTGGAAGATGTAGTGTCCCCTTTGAGAAAGGACCTGGGCAAAATCACCCATGATGTCTCCTATCTGCTGAATAAGGTGGATGACATGGAAAACAGACTCCGCAGGAATAATTTGCGGCTTGTGGGTGTTCCAGAAAAGGCAGAAGGCACGAATGCTGTTTTCTTTGAGCAGTGGCTGACTGAGAAATTTGGAAAAGACTCCTTATTGAATATGTTTGCTATAGAACGGGCTCATAGAGTGCCTTTCCGTTCGCCAGCACCAGGGGCCCCTCCGAGACCCATCCTGATGAAGCTGTTGCATTTTAAAGACAGGGACACCATCTTGAGAAAAGCCAGAGATCGTGAGGACTTAAGGATCAACGACAGAAAAGTGCTCATCTTTCCGGATTATTCTGCGGAGGTGCAGAAGAAACGGGCAAAGTATATGGAAGTGAAACGTCGCTTGAGGGAGCACCAAGTACCGTATTCCATGTTGTATCCATCCAGGCTACGAGTGGTAGCTGAAGGAAAAGTCCATGTATTTGAAACTGCTGATGCGGCGGCGAAATGGCTGGAGGCTACTAGTTTGCCAGGACATCCTGAAACATCCTCTGGCTGATACGTGGAAGATGGAGGATAGAGAAGAAGCAGTTTTGATGCCAGCTGCATAGATGCCCTGGACGATGAGTATTGATTTGGAGGGTACCGGGACTCCATGAGACTCTAAGTTTGTTATAATAGTTGAAGAGTCTTTGTGGGGTACGTAAAGGTAGTTAACGAACCTGCACACTGACATACCTGATTGCACTACACCACACATAATAGGATGCATATATGTTTATTGTGTAAAATGTGTCCAGGAGACGGGCGAATTGAGTGCAAGAGTGGTTATACACACTCACGTTGCCCGTAGTCGCTGGGTATATTTTATTTGAGTGTTTCTACCCCCGCGTTACAGAGGGGAATGTTGGTTTATAAGTTGTATCTGTCTGTTAGTTCTGGGGAACCGCACCATGACCACAATGCCATGTTTTTCTGTACTGCTAAACATTTTACTGACAGTAAGGTAGCCATGTTGAAAGATTGAGGGACAAGGAGAGTCGCCCGTGACGTGATATCTGTGAGATTTGGTGATGGGGGTTAATGTGTTGGCATTGAACGTGAGGGGTCTCGGTGACGCAGCCAAGAGATACGCAGTGCTGAACTCTTTTAGACAATATCAACCAGCTATTATATGTCTCTCAGAAACGCATCTGACAGCGGAATCTGTAGCCACGGTTAACCTTGCATTTATTGGCCATGCGTACCACTCAACATACTCCAGTCATGCTAGAGGGGTCAGTGTACTGGTACACAAACAGATTCCGTTTCAATGCGTCAAATCGAATTTAGATCCCAATGGTAGGTTTGTGTGCCTGCAGTGCACGATCTATCAATTCCCATGCATAGTAGTGGCCATATATGTCCCACCTCCGTATACCGGAGAGGTGTTGACACATGTGCTGGCGTTCATGGCTGCGTCCCCTGATATCCTCCACGCTTATTGTCAGAGATTTTAACATGGTATTGGACTATCGTATGGACAGACATCATGAGATAGCTACCACCGTTGAACCGCGTCTATCCAATATGGCAAAAGTATTGGCAGAGGCAACACTTAGTGACATTTGGAGAATCAGTAATCCTCTCACTAGACAATACTCATGTCACTCTAGCTCTCATAATACGCTATCGCGAATCGATTTAGCAATAGGCAACCAACAGCTACTAAGACTTGTGCGGACGGTGGAATACCTGCCCAGAAGTCTTTCAGAACACTCCCCCATCAGAGTAGAATTGAACCTGTATTCAGCGTCGGGGAGAAATGGCAGCCTGTGGAAGCTAAACCCTTTCTGGCTGTCCATATCACAGGACGAGGTGGGAATACTGGCGGAGATGCAGGAATTCATGTCCATTAACATAGGGTCAGCGCCGCTTGGGGTCGTATGGGACTTCTTTAAAGCGTCTGTCAGAGGAATGTTCATTAAACGCATCCAAAGGCATAAAGCTAAAAAGAGGCAACCGACACAAGAACTACAGGCCAGAGTCACTGATACGGAGTGTAAATATGTTGATAATCCCACGACGGCAAATAGATCTAATTGGGTAGAAGCACAGAAATTGTATAAGGACCACCAAATAGAGATGGCAAACAACAAAAGGCTGTTCTGGAAACAGAAGTATTGTGAGGAGGGAGAAAGTGTGGGCCATATGTTGGCCTCTGTCATTAAGGCCCAACAGGGACCCTCTTTTATAGGATGTATGCGGGATGCAACAGGTAGTTTAATAACGGAAAACACGGAAATAATGGCGGTATTTGCGGATTACTATAAGCAGTTATACACCACCAGATTAAAATGTGGCGACAACGAGATCCAGGACTTTCTTGCCTCTATTAGGTTACCAGTGTTAACTACGGAACAAATTGAGAGCCTTTAGGGACCCCTTAGTCTGGAGGAATTGGAAGTGGCAGTGCGAGGGCTCCCTAATGAGAAAGCGCCGGGGGCGGACGGAATACCTGGGGAACTGCTGAAAAAATATAAAGACTTTATGTTACCGCAACTCCTAGAGGTCTTTGATCAGGCGAGCATACTGGGTGAATTGCCTGGGTCTATGGAAGAGGCCATAATTATAGTTTTGCCGAAGCCGGGTAAGGACCCCACGTGCCCGGGGTCATACAGACCTATTTCATTGTTGTGCACAGATGTCAAGCTGCTGGCCAAAGTTCTGGCCAACAGATTGGCGAAAGTAATCCTTAGCTTAATACACGGGGACCAGACTGGTTTTATGCCAGGCAAATCGACTGCCATTAATATTCGGCGATTATTCCTCAATCTGCAGATGTCGAGGGGGCAGGCAGGGAGCCGTGCAATCCTTTCACTCGACGCTGCGAAGGCTTTCGACAGCGTCGAGTGGAAGTTCTTATGGAAAGTGATTGGGAGAATGGAGTTCGGACCCAAATTTGTATCCTGGGTAAAACTACTATACAGAAAACCGAGGGCTAGAATACGTACAAATGGGATGCTATCTGAGGAGTTTACTTTAGAAAGGGGTACTCGCCAGGGGTGTCCTCTGTTGCCGATGCTATTTGCCTTGGCTATAGAACCTCTGGCGCAGTTAATATGTGCAGATCCGGATGTGACTGGGTTGACATATGGAGGTGTAGAGGAAAAAATTGCGCTCTACGCCGACGATATGTTGCTCTTTCTAGACAAAATTGACCAATCAATACCCCATGTCATGCAGCTTATTGAGGAATATGGAGCCTATTCGGGCCTAACCATTAACTGGGACAAATCGGTGATGCTCCCTTTGGATTCGGTGCCAAGATCACTTCAGGCCATGCTGGCCCCCTTACAATCGGCCAGACAGTTTAAATACCTAGGGATACAGGTAACATATAGGCCACAAGACTATGTAGACTTGAATCTGATCCCATTACTGACGAACAGTGCCCAAAAAGTTAACAGCTGGTGTAAGTTGCCGTTATCTGTTATTGGAAGAGCTAACTTAGTTAAAATGGTACTAATGCCACAATTTCTGTACATTTTGCACAACAGCCCAGTCTGGATACCAATGAGACACTTCTACAAAATACAGGGATTATTCAGGGCCCTAATATGGAATAAACAATCCCCAAGAATCCGCTTAGAGACATTGCAGAGGGAGAAAGTTAGTGGTGGATTGGCGATTCGCAACCCGTGGCTGTACTTTTTGGCGGCACAAGCTCAACAGTGCAAATCCTGGAGTGGTTTGGGCAACTCGGCATCTATCAGTGCGCTACTGTCTTACTTGCTGGGAGGGAGACCACCGGGATATATACTGGAGCTTGGCTCTGTTATTCGTCTCCTAGAACCCATACCGTGTGTCGCCTTGATATGCAAAGTATGGAAAAAACTTAAAGGTATCACCAAACTCACGGGGTGCACTGCCCTTACCCCCTTATGGAACAACCCAAGCCTCCCAGAACTGAGTAAGTTGGAAGGATTTGATAGTTGGGAGAAAAGAGGAATATACTGGGTGTCACAAATGTATACGAATACAATCCTTAAAAGCTTTGAACAACTGAAGGAAGAGTTTCAGGTTACGAACGCAAACTTTTATCAATACCTACAATTACGCCACGCCTTGACAGCACAGGGAAAGGCAACAGATCTGACAATACAGGCATCTTTGATAGCAGAACAGATCAGTAAGGGAGGCGACACCAAAGGAGTGATCTCCAGATTTTATAAGTTGCTGCTATCATTCTATCAGGACCACTTTCCTTTGACTGTCAGGGAAAAATGGTCCCGGGAAGTTGGCCCCCTGTCTGACGCGCAGTGGTCAGAAATACTGTCTAAGAGCCCCGTGTTATCACTATGTGAGACACATAGACTGTCGCAACTATACTTAATACACAGGGTATACAGGACACCTAAATTCTTACATACGATAGGGGTAAGGGACACATCTAACTGCTCAAAATGTGATATGTCAGAGGCGCATATACTAAATATGTTTTGGGAGTGCACTGCCATAGGGCCCTTTTGGAATCTAGTATTAGAAATTATTCAAAAGGTATTTGATATCAGACTTCCGGCTGAACCTTTGATGTGTGTGTTAGGCCCCTTTCACATATGCATTTTTCCTTTCCGTCCTAGAGTTCCGTCTTCGGGGCTCTAGGATGGAAAGATACTGATCGGGATTTCCCTAATGCATTACTGAATAGAGAGCATTCCGTTCAGGATGCATTAGGATGTCTTCCATTCAGTACGTGAACGTTTTTTGGACGTTGACAAAACCGCAGCATGCTGCGGATTTGTCTCCGTCCAAAAATCCGGAAGACATGCTGTAACGCCAGATCCGGAATTAATGCCCATTGAAGAGCATTAATCCGGATCCGGCATTAAGCTAAACGTCATTTCGGCGCATCGCCAGATCCGACATTTGGCTTTTTCTCAATGGTTACCATGGCAGCCAGGACGCTAAAGTCCCGGCTGCCATGGTAAAGTGTAGTGGGGAGCAGGGGAGCAGTATACTTACCATCCGTGCGGCTCCCGGTGCGCTCCAGCGTGACGTCAGGGCGCCCCATGCGCATGGATCACGTGATCGCATGCAGTGTCGACTGGGGTACCTAGGGCCCACCAGTAAAATTTATTTGGGGGCCCACCGTACGGATACATTGAAATATAATAAATAATCTAACAAGTTTTTTATATGAACATCAGCTGGTGGAGGTACTGTACATTGAATATATGCATGTAGTGCAGTAAGTCTAATGTGTTATGTGACATTTTTGCAGGGGGTGGAAGACTAGGGGCCCACTTTGCCCAGGGGCCCACCGGGGGATTCCCCTGTACCCCTGTGGGCCAGTCCGAGCCTGATCGCATGGATCACGTGATCCATGCGCATGGGGCGTTCTGACGTCATTCAGGAGCGTCCTGGGAGCCGCACGGACTGTAAGTATACCGCTCCCCCGCTCCCCACTACTACTATGGCAACCAGGACTTTATTAGCGTCCTGGCTGCCATAGTAACCTCAAAGCATTTCGAAGACTGATCAGGATCCTGATCAGTCTTCTAATGCTTTCAGGCGACTTGCGTTCTGACGGATCCGGCGGGACGGAAGTGCCTGCCGGATCCTCAGAACGCAAGTGTGAAAGAGGCCTTAGGCTTGTTACAAGACGAATACGCGACTGATCTTAATGTTGGCATAAGTAGAACATTGTACCAAGCTAGGGAATTAATAGCCAAATACTGGATAAGCACTACAGTACCGACTAAGGAGGAATATATTGCACGTATGAATGTGATAATTGAGCTTGAAAGAGGGGTATACTTTAAAAGAGGCACAATTAAGAAGTTTGAGTCTATTTGGGGGCCGTGGCTGCGAACGCCGGTATTACCTTCTAGACGTCTGCTGTCCCTACAATTGGGGCTGGCGCCTAGATAATGGGGAAGTGTAACATGAAAATGTAATGCTATAAATGTACAAGATATGGTGGAAACAGGGGTTACTGTCTCTCAAGATGTGTGGAAGTAAAACAAGAATTGATAAAGTGGTGTGGTGCGGGTTAGGGAGGGGGGGGGGGGGGTGTTCTACTATTATATGTTTGACATTTGTGTATTAACGTACCCATGTTGGGTATATATCTGTTTACATTGCTGAACATGTGATGTGTATCCAATTGTAAAACCAGGGGAAAAAAATTCAATAAAAAAGACCTGATTTCAAAAAACTTTCATACTGAGCTGCCAGCTGAACAGAATCACCGTAGCAAATTCTAAAAGTAACAGCTCTTCTCAGAAACTTGTCATGTCACAGTAAGGCCCCTTTCACACGAGCGATACAGATTGGCTCAGGGTTCGTTCAGGGAAACTCGCACCATTTTGCAAGCAAGTTCAGTCAATTTGTCTCTGATTGCGTTCAGTTTTTTCAGTGGGGGTGCAATTCGTTTTGATGTGTTTTTCACACGCGTGATAAAAAAGTGAAGGTTTACAAACAACATCTCTGAGCAACGTGCAGTTTTTCACTGAAGCCCCATTCACTTCTATGGGGCCAGAGCTGCGTGAAAAACATAGAATTCATGTGCGAAACATAGCGTTCATGTCACACGTCACACCCGCGCAAATAACTCCCTCGTGTGTAAGGGGCCTAAAAGTCCCAGCCCAATTGGGACATCTGCTTAATGGATTTGTCATTAGTTATATATATATACACAGTATGTCACAAAAGTGAGTACACCCCTCACATTTTTGTAAATATTTTATTATATCTTTTCATGGGACAATACTGAAGATATGACACTTTGATACAATATAAAGTAGTCACTGTACTGCTTGTATAACAGAATACATTTTGTGTACCCTCAAAATAACCACACACAGCCATTAATGTCTAAAGGGTTGGCAACAAAAGGGAGAACACCCCTAAGTGAAAATGGCGAAATTGTGTCCAATTATCTATTCTCCCTCCCTGGTGTCATGTGACTTGTTAGTGTTACAAGGTCTCAGGTGTGAAAGAGAAACAAGTGTGTTAAATTTGGTGTTCTCACACACTCTCATTCTGGCGACTGGAAGTTCAACATAGCACATCAGGATCTGAAAAAATTGTTGCTCTACATAAAGATGGCATAGGCTATAAGAAGATTGCCAACACCCTGAAACTGAGCTGCAGCATGGTGACCAAGACCATACAGCGGTTTAACAATATGGGTTCCACTCAGAACAGGCCTCGCCACGGTCGACCAATGAAGTTGAGTGCACGTAATCAGCGTCATATCCAGAGGTTGTCTTTTCAAAATAGACGTATGAGTGCTGCCAGCATTGCTGCAGAGGTTAAAGGGGTGGTGATTAGCCTGTCAGTGCTTAGACAATATGCCGCACACTGCATCAAATTAGTCTGCATAGCTATCGTCCCAGGAGGAAGCCTCTTCTAAATATGATGCACAAGAAAGCCTGCAGTTTGCTGAAGACAAGCACACTAAGGACATGGATTACTGGAACCATGTCCTGTGGTCTGATGAGGCCAAGATAAACTTATTTGGTTCAGGTGGAGTCAAGCGTGCGTTGCGGCAACCACGTGAGGAGTACAAAGAAAAGTGTGTCTCACCACCATGCTTGACTGTAGGCAAGTGTCATGGTTTGGGGCTGCCAGCAGTGGGGAGCTACAGTTCATTGAGGGAACCATGAATGCCAACATGTACTGTGACATACTGAAGCAGAGCATGATCCCCTCCCTTTGGAAACTGGGCCACAGGGCAGTATTCCACCATGATAACCCCAAACACACCTCCAAGACGACCACTGCCTTGCTAAAGAAACTGAAGGTAAAGGTGCTGGACTGGCCAAGCATGTCTCCAGACCCAAACCTTATTGAGCATCTGTGGGGCATCCTCAAATGGAAGGTGGAAGAGCGCAAGGTCTCTAACATCCACCAGCTCCGTCATCATGGAAAAGTGGAAGAAGATTCCAGTGGCAAACTGTAAAGCAATAGTGAACTCCATATCCAAGAGAGTTAAAGGGGTATTCCCATCTTGCCTTTTCAATCTTCCCAGCAGTAGATGTCCTGTTAACTTCCTGGTTTGGCTCAGGCAGTTGAGTGAAGGCTGGCCATGTCTCCTCATGACTCACCCTGAGAGCCCAGTCCTTGCGTGCTCCTTCATGTGGATGAGTCATCAGTCTGGCAGCCTGCAGTGTATGTAAAGCCCATCCCCCTGCTGGGGAATCACTCAGTGACCAATGCTAGTGAACTAATGGAGTAACTTGTGGCTGCCCTGCATTCTAATACACTTTTACACATAAAACCTGTGTTACAAACTCATTCTGTGCAGCAAAAACGATAAATCACTACAGCCCAAATGCATGTTAGCTAGTAGCCATCTGATCTGTGCTAGATATAGATATATTCACTGATTTATTACCCAGCTTTCCCGATGTCCGATAAATTCACAGACGTATTACCCAGCTTTCCCAGTATCAGACATTATCACTGACTTATTACCCACCTTTCCAAGTATCAGATATTATCACAGACTTATTACCCAGCTTTCCTGGTGTACGATATTATCACTGACTTATTACCCAGCTTTCCTGGTCTCAGATAATATCACAGACTTCTTACCCAGCTTTCCCAGTATCAGATATTATCACTGACCTATTACCCAGCTTCTATGGGAGGCATCTGTGGATGGCGCTAATGGGGGCATCTATGGATGGCACTTATGGGGAGGGGGCATCTGTGGATGGTGCCAATGGGGGCCCATCTGTGGATGGCGCCAATGGGGGGGCCCATCTGTGGATGGCGCCAATGGGGGGCATCTGTGGATGGCACTTATTGGGGGCATCTGTGGATGGCACTTATTGGGGGCATCTGTGGATGGCACTTATTGGGGGCATCTGTGGATGGCACTTATTGGGGGCATCTGTGGATGGCACTTATTGGGGGGCATCTGTGGATGGCACTTATTGGGGGGCATCTGTGGATGGCACTTATGGGGGGGCATCTGTGGATGGCACTTATGGGGGCATCTGTGGATGGCACTTATGGGGAGCATCTGTGGATGGCACTTATGGGGGCATCTGTGGATGGCACTTATGGGGAGGCATCTGTGGATGGCACTTATGGGGAGCATCTGTGGATGGCACTTATGAGGGGCATCTGTGGATGGCACTTATGGGGGCATCTGTGGATGGCACTTATGGGGGGGCATCTGTGGATGGCACTTATGGGGGGGCATCTGTGGATGGCACTTATGGGGGGGCATCTGTGGATGGCACTTATGGGGGGGCATCTGTGGATGGCACTAATGGGGAGGCATCTGTGGATGCACTAATGGGGAGGCATCTGTGGATGGCACTAATAAGGGGGCATCTGTGGATGGCACTAATGGGGGGGCATCTGTGGATGGCACTAATGGGGGGCATCTGTGGATGGCACTAATGGGGGGGCATCTGTGGATGGCACTAATGGGGAGGCATCTGTGGATAGCACTAATGGGGAGGCATCTGTGGATGGCACTAATGGGGGTGGCATCTGTGGATGGCACTAATGGGGGTGGCATCTGTGGATGGCAATTGGGGGGCGTCTGTGGATGGAACTCTCCGTAAGTGCCATTCACAGACTCTTATAGATATATATATATTATAAAGCTGAGTGTATGTATGTGTGCATGTCCACTAAAGGAATCCGCACCATCGCATTTACAATTACGAAATTTGGCACACAGGTACATCAAGTGTCCGGGAAGGTTTTAGACCAGGTCTCGGCTCTCTTGGATGTACCGTTCCTGAGATATTCCCAAAAAATGCATTAGCCAATAGAAGCCTGGTCACATGACCCTTATCAGCCAATAGAAGCTCGCTGGCAGTTCGTCTCCACACACACAGTTTTACTCCAGGTAATCATAACAACCCAGCCATCACTGCTGTAGATGAGTTTTAAAGAAATATGTCACCAAATCGCTATTGAATTAAAGCCATGGCCTAATAGCAGTTAGTACCTTATTTCCTGAGGTTTCCATAACAACTCTGTGGATGATACTGTTAAGGGAGCAGAGTGCTGTGGAGGTCACAGTTCAGGGGGCCGGAAGGGTGGCCATTCAAGTCACCCTTAAAACCCCGCCCCCATGTCCCACTAAGCCACGCCTTTGATCCAGTTAGGCCACGTCCCCTCCCACTCCCTCAGCCGACAGGGATTGAAGAAAATGAAGGTAAAAATCTACTTCTGTCAGCTGCAGGGGTGGGAGGGACGGTGACTTTCTCCCTGCAGCTCACTCTCAGACAGGACAGTGCTGCTGTCTTAGGGTGAGCTGTTCAAAAGGACATGCCGCAGATCCAGTTAGACCACTCCCCCTCCCCAGCCAACAGGGATTGAAAAAATGAAGTTAAAAAATCAACTTCTAGGTCCTGCTAAGCCATGCCCCTGACCTGGTTATGCCACGCCCCACCCCCTCCCTCCGCAGCCAACAGGGGTTGCCAAAATGAAGTTAAAAATCAACTTCTGTCAGCTGCAGAGGTGGGAGGGACTGTGACTTTTTCTCTGCAGCTCACTCTCAGACAGGACAGTGCTGCTGTCTTAGGGTGAGCTGTTAATAAGGCCACGCCCCCTACTCAGTTAGAATACACCCACTCCCACTCTTAAGCCGACAGGGATTGAAAAAATGAAGTTAAAAATCAACTTCTAGGTCACGCTAAGCCACAACCCTTACCTGATTAGGCCAAGCCCCCCTCCCCCTATGCAGCCAACGGAAGATAAAAATCAACTTCTGTCAGCTGTAGGGGTGGGAGTGAGGGTGACTTTCTTCTTGCAGATCACGCTTAGACAGCACAGTGGTGCTGTATGAGAGTGAGCTATTCAAAAGGACATCCCTGTGTCCGTCCAGGCCCTGCGCCAGACAGAGGACATGGAGTCTGAAAGCCGGACTGTCCCGCCTAAAACTGGACCTCTGGCCCCCCTACGGGTAGGCTGCTGTGGAGGTCACAATTAGGGGAATGGTCCGCTATGGTCAGTGTTAAGGGGCAAATTGCTGTAAAGGCCACTCTTAAGGGGGAGGGCACCTGTGGAGGTCATTGTCAAGGGGATGGTGTGCTGTAAAAGCTCACTGTTAAAGGGAAAGGCTGCTGTAAAGGTTAAAGTTAAGGGGGTGGGCTTCTGTAGATGTCACTATTATACTGGATAGCATCAATATCTTAACGACACACACAAACATTAAATGAAATAGATTAAATATACAAAGCCGGGTCCTTCAGCTAGAATAAATACTAGAAAGAGAGAGAGACACACAGAGTAAAATTTTTCTTTTTTTTTTTTTTTTTTTAGGGCACACATACATAGGATTCAGAAGAAATCGGTATGTGATAACTTACTGCATAGCCATTAACAGCTGCAATAACAGGCTTCTTCATAGTAGAGACACGATTCCATTGAGACAGGAAGCTCCCCCCATAGCACTCTTGGAAGGTCCGGTTTTGCATCTCTTTTATATCTGCACCAGCTACCAGGAATAAGGAAACAAAAACTGAATGATTATTCACTTTTTTTTTTTTCTTGCTGGAATTTAGTTAAACTATTTTTTTTTGCAGCAAAGTTCACAGCAAATCCTGATGCATTATTGCAAAAACTGCATAAAAGTTAAAACTTTCCTGAATACAGTGTTGAAGAGGTTCACCTGGGACCAGGGATTTTTCTCTACTAAGACTAGTAGCCCCACATATCAGCCTGAGGCCTTCCTTCTTTAGAGCCAGATAACTATCTGCTCTGTGTGCCCCTGGCTGCTATTCCCTCCCTCACTCCATGTCCGTCACCTCAACACTGTAAAGTCCCACACAGTGCATATTCGAATCCGATCAAGGACATCTGCATGGAGTTTGTATGTTGTTCCGGGTACTCGGTTTCCTCCCACACTCCAAAGACATACAATCTAAGGGGCCTTACATTGTGAGCCCTATTGGGGACAGCTTAATGCTAATGTCTGTCTGGAAAATAGTAGCACTATATAAGTAAATAAAAATATAAATAATAATTATATGTAAATATAAAATAAATTTAATGTGAGGAAGCATTATTCCTCTACCCTAATACAGCCCGTACATCTGCAATTGGACAAGAGGGAGCGGAAAGGAATTTTTGTGTCACATGGAGAAGCAGAGGAAGCATACATTTTGTCCCTATAAGAAACTTGAGACACTGCAGCAACAGAGGAGAATTTCTTACTGTCTGAACTTGTTGTATGGTATGTATATATGTGTTACAGTCAGTGGCGGATTACAATAGGGGCGTTCGAGGTCGGCAGCCCCGGGCCCAGAACCGTTGGGGGGCCCAACATTGACCTGAATGCCCACATACTGCAGCGGGGCATGGGAGCGCATAGTTCCCTGCCCGGCCGTCGATCACCGACATAGGCTTCAGGCCTAGTCGGCCTGAGGCCTATGCAGTTGTGAAATCCAGGCGCAGGCGGGCGTGATGACGTCATCGTTCGCCTGTGCCGAGACGCAGCACTGTGACGTGTGCGCACCTGCCTCATTCCATCGTTCTATGCAAGCAAGCAACTGGCCCTGGAAATAGGCAAGTATTTATCTTTCACAAAAAAAAAATTCATTTTTTATTTCATGTGCCTACTTTGGGGGACGTGGGGTGAGGACTCACAGAAGAACATATTAGTGAAGAGACATGGAGGGCAAATTACTATATTGGTGCTTCTGTATGCAAATTACTAAGTGGGGGGAAATTATAATGGAAGGATTACTGTGTGGGGCCAAATTATTATGTGAGGGACTACTATGTGGGGGCAAATTTTTATGGGAGGGATTACTATGTGGGGGCAAAATACTATATGGGGCAGTGTGGGAGAAACTAATGTGTTGGGGCAGTGTGGGGGAAATTACCATGTGGGGGAAATTACTATATGGGGGTAATGTGGGGGCAAATTACTATGCAGGGGCAAATTATTATGCAGGAGCAGTCTGGGGGCAGAATTACTATGCAGGGCAAATTATTATGCAGGAGCAGTCTGGGGGCAAATTAGTATGCGGGAGCAAATCACTATGTTGGGGCAGTGTGTGGGAAATTGCTATGTGGAGTCAAATTACTATATGGGGGCAGTGTGGGAAATTACTATGTGGGGGCAGTTTGGGGAAATTACTATGTGGGGGCAGTGTGGGAAATTACTATGTGGGGGCAGTGTGGGAAATTACTATGTGGGGAAAGTACTGTGTGTGGGCAAAATACTATGGGGGATTACTACAGGTCCTTCTCAAAAAATTAGCATATTGTGATAAAGTTCATTATTTTCTGTAATGTACTGATAAACATTAGACTTTCATATATTTTAGATTCATTACACACAACTGAAGTAGTTCAAGCCTTTTATTGTTTTAATATTGATGATTTTGGCATACAGCTCATGAAAACCCAAAATTCCTATCTCAAAAAATTAGCATATCATGAAAAGGTTCTCTAAACGAGCTATTAACCTAATCATCTGAATCAACTAATTAACTCTAAACACCTGCAAAAGATTCCTGAGGCTTTTAAAAACTCCCAGCCTGGTTCATTACTCAAAACCGCAATCATGGGTAAGACTGCCGACCTGACTGCTGTCCAGAAGGCCATCATTGACACCCTCAAGCAAGAGGGTAAGACACAGAAAGAAATTTCTGAACGAATAGGCTGTTCCCAGAGTGCTGTATCAAGGCACCTCAGTGGGAAGTCTGTGGGAAGGAAAAGTGTGGCAGAAAACGCTGCACAACGAGAAGAGGTGACCAGACCCTGAGGAAGATTGTGGAGAAGGACCGATTCCAGACCTTGGGGACCTGCGGAAGCAGTGGACTGAGTCTGGAGTAGAAACATCCAGAGCCACCGTGTACAGGCGTGTGCAGGAAATAGGCTACAGGTGCCGCATTCCCCAGGTCAAGCCACTTTTGAACCAGAAACAGCGGCAGAAGCGCCTGACCTGGGCTACAGAGAAGCAGCACTGGACTGTTGCTCAGTGGTCCAAAGTACTTTTTTCGGATGAAAGCAAATTTTGCATGTCATTCGGAAATCAAGGTGCCAGAGTCTGGAGGAAGACTGGGGAGAGGGAAATGCCAAAATGCCTGAAGTCCAGTGTCAAGTACCCACAGTCAGTGATGGTCTGGGGTGCCATGTCAGCTGCTGGTGTTGGTCCACTGTGTTTTATCAAGGGCAGGGTCAATGCAGCTAGCTATCAGGAGATTTTGGAACACTTCATGCTTCCATCTGCTGAAAAGCTTTATGGAGATGAAGATTTCATTTTTCAGCACGACCTGGCACCTGCTCACAGTGCCAAAACCACTGGTAAATGGTTTACTGACCATGGTATTACTATGCTCAATTGGCCTGCCAACTCTCCGGACCTGAACCCCATAGAGAATCTGTGGGATATTGGGAAGAGAAAGTTGAGAGACACAAGACCCAACACTCTGGATGAGCTTAAGGCCGCTATCGAAGCATCCTGGGCCTCCATAACACCTCAGCAGTGCCACAGGCTGATTGCCTCCATGCCACGCCGCATTGAAGCAGTCATTTCTGCAAAAGGATTCCCGACAAAGTATTGAGTGCATAACTGAACATAATTATTTGAAGGTTAACTTTTTTTGTATTAAAAACACTTCTTTTATTGGTCGGATGAAATATGCTAATTTTTTGAGATAGGAATTTTGGGTTTTCATGAGCTGTATGCCAAAATCATCAATATTAAAACAATAAAAGGCTTGAACTACTTCAGTTGTGTGTAATGAATCTAAAATATATGAAAGTCTAATGTTTATCAGTACATTACAGAAAATAATGAACTTTATCACAATATGCTAATTTTTTGAGAAAGACCTGTATGTGGGGAAAAATTACTACATGCAGGCAGTGAGGGGGAAATTACTATATGGGGACAGTATGGGGGAAATTACTATGTGAGTGCATTGTGGGGGAAATTACTATGTGGGGAAGTGTGGGGGAAATTACTATGTGGGGGCATTGCTATTGGGGAGGCACTGTGAGGGCAATTCTATTATTTTTGGGGACATTATGCAGGGATTATTACCTGGAGCACAACATCGGGTGTAAATATTACTGGGGACACTCTAAGGCAGGGCTCCAGATTACGACCAAAACGATCACCAATGCGCCTTAAAACTTGTAGATGGTGAAGAGACTTTTTAGTCTTGTCGCCATTTGCGAATGGACCGCCGCGCTGCTGCAGCCTTAAATGGCACGTTCTCTCTCAGTGCCCGCCGTGTTCTCTTCACTAGCACAGTGGAGAAGGAGGAGCCCCTCCCCACTGTGACGTGTCGCCAGTGCCACCAATGGGGAGATAGCAGGGAGGAGGAGGGAGGAGCTGTGGCCACCAATGAATATAAAACATATTAATACAAGTGTCCATGGCTTTGAGCTGCAATTGGACAGCACTGCTGTCAGGGAGAAGGAGACATTGGCGCCTCCTCCTCCTTGCTCTGAATGTTGAAAATACCGGAGGCCACATTGGGCGAAGGGAGCTACTAGTTCTTATTTTTGGACCCATGAAAGGCCACAGCCCCCCTCCATTGTTATATGGTGGCCACAGGGTCCCCTCCCTTCATTGGTGGCAGTGGCAGATTACACTGCTAGGTCCCTGATCAGTTACCATGGTAGCCAGGACGCTACTGAAGCCCTGGCTGCCATGGTCAGCTCCCTGCTGCTGTGTCTACTATGCACAGGGCAGCAAGGAGAGTGTAAATCCTATTCACCCTAATAGAGCTATATCAGGGTGAATAGGACAAGAGATCAAAAGATCCCAGGTTCTGGCCCTAAGGGGAAAATAGTTATTAAACCGTAAAAAAAAAAAAAAAAAAGAAACAAAATACTAAAAGTTTAAATCGTTCCCTTTCCCAATTTTACATATAAAATTTACAAACAATAAAAAATAAACATATCGCATAGCATCACATCCGATAAAGTGTGAGCTATTAGAATATTAAAAAATATTTAAAAATATTTCCGCTCTGGTGAGGGCCTTAACACAAAGAAAAATGAAAACCACGCAATTCGCCATTTTTGTCACCTTGTCCCCCAGAAGATGTCACGGCATGTGAGAGGTATGTGGTTCTGTATTCTCTCATATGTAGTGCTGGGCTCACTACTGTGACCTGCGTCTCATCTTCTCCGCCAAATCCTTTTTAATTATATGCATTTTAAATTTGGCGAATTTTTTTAAAATTTGGCTCCTAATTTTTTTAGTTTAGGAGCCAATAGCTCCTGGTTATTTTTTTAGTCTGGAGCACTGTAAGGGACATTATAACTGCTATAGACACTATAGGGACATTTGGGGTAATTTATCAAACTGGTGTAAAGTAGAACTGGCTTAGTAGCCCATAGCAACCAATCAGATTCCACCTTTTATTTTTGACAGCTCCTTTGGAAATCCAGTTCTACTTTACACCAGTTTGATAAATGACCCCAATTATGTCTATTAACCACTACAGGACCGCCTAACACACGGATGCGTCCGGCGGGCGGTCCTGTAGTTCTGAGATGACGCGTCGGCGCGTCATCTCGCGAGACGCGAGACTTCACAGTGCCGCGCGCCTCACAAGTTGTAGTACAGCCTGCCAGCGATGCTCAATCGCTGGCAGGATGTAGATGTGAAATAAATCGCATCAAACAGGTATATCAGACACCGTTTTGCTAACAGCGTCTGATATACCTGCTACCTGGTCCTCTGGTGGTCACATTTGCTGGGATCGACCACCAGAGGACCAGGTAGCTATGTAAAGTTGCACCAAACACTACACTAGCCCCCCTCACTAATTAACCCCTTGTTAACCCCTTGATCACCCCATCTAGATTCCCTGATCACCCCCTGTCACTGATCACACCCTTGTAAGGCTCCATTCAGACGTCCATATGTGTTTTGCGGATCCGTGGATCCACGGATCTGCAGATCCTCAAAACACGGACACCGGCAATGTGCTTTCTGCATTTTGAAGATCCGCACATTGCCAGAACTATACAGAAAATGCTTTTTCTTGTCCGCAATTGCGGACAAGAATAGGACATGTTCTATATTTTTGCGGAGCGGAAGTGCAGACCCGGAGCGCGGATCCGCAATTCCGGATCCGAGCGAGACAAAGTCTGTCCCCATAGAAATGAATGGGTCCGCAATTCCGTTCCACAAACAGAATTGCGGATGTGTGAATGGGGCATAAGGGTCCCTTATCACCGCCAGTTAGTTAGCTACTTGTTAGGTAGTTAGCGCCCAGGCCACCGCACCGCAGTCACTGGCATTTTGGCAGAGATTTTTTCATCCACATTGATCGATGCGAATGAAAAATCTGTGCCAAGATATGCAAAGGGGCCCTAAAACCAATGAGTACCTTTAGGATTTCACAGGGCATTTTTACGCATTTGGATTCTCACGCTTTAGGGCCGCTAAAATGCCAGGGCAGTATAAATACCCCACATGTGACCCCATTTTGGAAAGAAGACACCCCAAGGTATTCCGTGAGGGGCATGGCGAGTTCACTGAATTTTTTTTTTTTGCACAAGTCAGCGGAAATTGTAAAAAAAAAAAAAAGTCTCATTTTCCACTAACCGGTGACAGAAAATAACATTTTACATGAACTCACCATACCCCTCACTGAATACCTTGGGGTGTCTTCTTTCTAAAATGGGGTCACATGTGAGGTATTCATACTGTTCTGGCATTTTAGGGACCTAAAGCGTGAGAAGAAGTCTGGAATCCAAATACGTAAAAATGCCCTGTAATCCTAAAGGTACTCATGGAATCGAGCCTTTGTGCACCCAGGCTGCAAAAAGTGTCACACATGTGGTATCGCCGTACTCAGGAGAAGTAGGGCAATGTGTTTCTACGGTGTATTTTTACATATACCCATGCTGGGTGAGAGAAATATTTCTGTAAATGACAACTTTTTAAATTTTTTATACAAAGTTGACAATTTACAGAGATATTTCTCTCACCCAGCATGGGTATATGTAAAATACACCCCAAAACACATTGCCCTACTTCTCTGAGTACGGCGATACCACATGAGTGACATTTTTGCAGCCTGAGACCAAATTCCAACGAGTACCTTTAGCTTTTACATGGCTGCTTACAATTTAGCCCGCCCAAAATGCCAGAACAATAAACACACCCCACAAACGACCCCATTTCGGAAAGTAGACACCCCAAGGTATTCACTGAGGGCATAGTGAGTCCGTGGGAGATTTTTTTTTTTTTTGCCAGAAGTTAGCAGAAATGGAAACTTTATTATTATTATTTTTCCTCAGAAAGTGTCATTTTCCGCTAACTTGTGAAAAAAATGAAATGATACATGAACTCACCATGCCCCTCCGTGAATACTTTGGGGTGTCTTCTTTCTAAAATTGTGTGATTTGGGGGTTATTTATACTATCCTGACATTCTAGCACCTGAAGAAACATGACAGGCGCTCAGAAAGTCAGAGCTGCTTCAAAATGCCGAAATTCACTTTTTGCACCATAGTTTGTAAACGCTATAACTTTTACCCAAACCAATAAATATACACTTATTGGATTTTTTAATCAGACATAAAAAACAATAAATTTATGGAAAAATGTAGATAGAAATGTAGGTTTTTTTAAAAAAATTTCAACAGAAAGTTAAAAATGTCATTTTTTGCAAAAATTTCGGTCATTTTTGATTAATAGCAAAAAAGTAAAAATGTCAGCAGCAATGAAATACCACCAAATGAAAGCTCTATTAGTGAGAAGAAAAGGAGGCAAAATTAATTTGGGTGGTAAGTTGCATGACGGAGCAATAAACGGTGAAAGTAGTGTAGTGCAGAATTGTAAAAAGTGGCCTGGTCATTAAGGGTGTTTAAGCTAGGGGGCTGAAGTGGTTAATTATACTTCTGCTGAATAGGAATATCTAATACCAAACTACTATGAGGTTTTTCTAGCAAAGGACACTATGGGGAAATCTACTGGGGGCATTGCTGGCACATTATGGGGACATAATTGTGTTGGAAGGGATAAGAATACTATGGGGGTATATTATATAGGCACATTATGGGGGCACTAAGAAGGGGCATTTAATACTGGCACATTCTGGGGTACACTATGGGGGAATCTTATACTGACACATTATGGGAACACTATGTGGGCATTTACTAGGGGCACTATATAGTGGTATTTTATACTTGCACACATTATGGGGACATTAGCTCAACTGGCGGCACTGAGGGAGTTTTTGCACTGTCACACAGAGCGGGAGCACTTTTGAATTAGTGCACATTATTATTATTACTGAAGGTGGCAGGTGGGTTGTTAAGAAGGTGGGAGGATGATGGAAAAGTAGGAACCTAAGGCGTCTTTTGTCAAACTACAGAGATGAGAGATTGGTGAAAAATCATCATGGCGGTTTGGTCTGAAAGGAGAAGATGAGGAAAGAGAAGGTCTGCATTAGAGAAGTTACTGGATGTAAGGTATGTGGTGCTGTATTCTGGATAGCACAGAATATAATATGTATGCAAATATGTATGCAACTATGTGGGGGGTGCTAAGCAGACAGATCGACGGGGTTGGGGTGCTATAATTTGATGGGGGTTTGGATAGTAAACAGACAGTGGGGGGCTAAGCAGAAAGATCGCCGTTGGGGTGGGGGTTGGGTGACACCATTTTCTACCACATCGGGTGACACCAGCCCTAGCAACGCCCCAGAAGAGGACCTTTCACTGGTCCAACAATTGTTAGATAATGATATGTATGTGTAGAGCGGCGCCCAGGGATCTCCCTGCACTTACTATAATCCCTGGGCGCTGGTCTACACATACCGGTACATATCATTATCTAACAATCATTGGACCAGTGAAAGGTCCTCTTAAGTTTCAGCACGCCGAATACCTGCTTATAAGACAACAACCGGTGTATAAGACGACCCCTGACTTTTGAGAAGATTTTCATGTGTTAAAAAGTAGTCTTATATGCCAGAAAATATAGTATGCAAATATATATATATATATATATATATATATATATATATATATATATATATTTTTTTTTTTTTATATCTACGGTGGAGATATGAGTATTACACTCACCGGTAATCCGATTTCCTGGAAGTCTTCATGACACCACATCCTTCCTCTGATAGGACAGGAAAAACACTTCATGTCTGGATAATTTTTGGGACGTTAGAAGGCTTAGGGTGCTTTCACACTAGCGGCATAGCTATCCGGCGGATGAACAGCCTGCCTGATCCGCCATGCCGCAAGTACCCGTGCAATGCCGTGCTGCCGCTCCGTCCCCATTGACTATAATGGGGTGGGGCGGAGCTACGGCGCAGCACGTCTGTGCATGGCAAAGATCGCCGGACTAAAAAGTCGAACCTGCAGTATTTTTAGTCCGGCGATCTCCGGCCGTGCACTGCCATGCTGCACGTAGCTGCACCCCGCCCCATTATAGTCAGTGGAGATGGAGCGGCAGCACAGCAGTGCACAGGTACTTACGGAATGGCGGATCCGGCAGGCTGTTTACCCGCCGGAACAGTCTGCCGGATAGCTATACCGCTAGTGTGAAAGTACCCTTAGAAGTTTAGAAGCAAATCTTGAAATTTTTCAGAAAATTTCCAAAACCCACTTTTAAGGACCTGTTCAAGTCTGAAGTCACTTTGTGAGGCTTACATAATAGAAACCACTCATAAATGGCCCCATTTTAGAAACTACACCCCTCAAAGTATTCAAAACTGATTTTACAAACTTTGTTAGCCCTTTAGGTATTCAGCAAGAATTAAAAGAAAATGTAGATGAAATTTCAGAATTTCCCTTTTTGCAGATTTTCCATTTTAATCCTTCCCCCAATAACAAAGCAAGGGTTAACAGCCAAACAAAACTCAACATTTATTACCCGATTCTATAGTTTACATAAACACCCCATAATGTGGTCGTAAGCTGCTGTACGGGGATATGGCAGGGCGCAGAAGGAAAGGAACGCCATATGGTTTTGGAGGGCAGATTTCACAGGGATAATTTTAAGTTGCTATGTCACATTTGAAGACCCCCTGATGCACAAGGTACATAGGGTACATATGATTTTTGGTTGCTCTATACTACACTTTTTGTGAGGCAAGGTAACAAAAAATAGCTATTTTGGAACAGTTTTTATTTTTGTTATTTACAATGTTCATCTGACAGGTTAGCTCATGTGGTTTCTTTATAGAGCAGGTTGTTACAGACGAGACAATACTAAATATGACTACTTTTTTGGTTGTTTGTTTCAGTTTTACATAAAAATGATTTTTTGCGTCTCCATATTCTGAAAGCCATATTTTTATAAAATTTTTTGGCGACTGTCTTATGTAGGGCTCATTTTTTTGGGTATGAGATGACGGTTTGATTGGTACTATTTTAGAGTGCATATGACTTTTTGATCGCTTAGTATTACACTTTTTCAGATGTAAGGTGAAACACATTCTATTTTTTTTTTACGGTGTTCATCTGAGGGGTTAGGTCATGTGATGTTTCATACAGCAGGTTCTTACAGAGACAGCGATACCTAATATTTATCCTTTCTTCTATTTTTTTCTTCCTTTCTTCTATTTTTATACAATAACAGCATTTTTAAAACAAAAACAAAAAAATCATGTTTTAGTGTCTTCCTATTCTGAAAGCCATAGTCTATTTTTATGCGATTGTCTCATGGAAACAAAAAAAAATAATGTAAAGGTGACAAAAAATGGCTTTTTGACTGTGTTCACCTGAGGGGTTAGGTCATGTGATATTTTTATAGAGCTGGTCGATACGGACACTGCAATACCTAATATGTATGCACATATTTTTTTACTTGAAACTTTCATTTTTGCAAAACTTTTTTACTTCTTTTTCACTTTATTTTTGTCCCACTCTGGAACTTCAACTTGTGTATTACACACTGCAATACACTTACAGCCTTCCTGCCTGTGAGATCCAGGGGCTGGATCTCACAGGCTGTCACAGAAGGCAGCCACGATGCCTAAGGAAGGTATCAGGCTGCCTTACCTGCCATCGGGTCCCTGTCACAGCAGCGCAGGGACCCGATGGCAGCTCCCTCCATACATCGCATGTGCCATGGTCAGTGCTGACCACGTCAGTGCGAGGTTAATGCGCCCGGCAGTGGTGTTTTCACCAATGCCGGCGCATGCGAGGTCCAGCTATCAGTGACTGCCAGACACCTGGCGCTGATCGGAGCAGGCGCAGTTCTTGCACCCGCCCAATCACCATGCAGTGTATGTATGTCACTGGTCTTTAAGTCATGGCCAGATATGACGTATATGTACATCATCGGGCCTTATGGGGTTAAGAAAACAAAAGATAATCAATCTATGAAAAAGATAATCAATCTACGTACTAAAATAAATGGGTGGGACGTATGTGGTGTCATGGAGACTTCCAGGAAATCGGATTACCGGTGAGTGGAATACTCACTTCCTAGTATCCATAACACCACATCCTAAGAAATAAAGAATATATTAGTATTGGGACAATAGCACAAAGGACTTACGTTCAAAGGCCATGTCTTCGATAGAAAAAATGTCTAGCTTGTAATGTTTAGTAAAGGTATGTACACTTTTCCAGGTTGCCACCCTACAAATCTGTTGTAGAGAGGCTGACTATCTTTCTGCCCAAGAAGCAGCAATGCCTCTTGTAGAGTGTGCTGTAAGTGAAGAAGGGCTTCCTTCCCTTCCAGTTTATAGGCTTTTGAAATAGCTGTTCTTATCCAGCGGGAAATAGAACTTTTCACCACTCTTTTACCTTTATGTGGCCCGCAAAATTAGACAAAAAGATTCTTGTGAATTCTCCAACCCTATGTCGCTTCTAGACACCTTAGTACTGCTCGTCAGACATCTTAAGTATGACAAATAGCCACTTGATCATTTTTGGGGTTGGCACAAAACGAGGGTACTACTATATCTTACGATCTATGGAAAGTAGAAACAACTTTTGGCAAAAAAATGGTATCTAAATTAAATACCAACTTGTCCTGAAAAATACTAAGGAAAGGATCCTGAATAGACAAGGCCTGGAGTTCACAGACTCATCTTGCTGATGTTATACCTACCAGAAAAATTGTTTTTAAGGTGAGCCATTTTACGGAAATAGATTCTAATGGTTCAAAAGGTGCCAGAAGTTAACTCTGACAAAACTGTGTTAAGGTTCCAAGGGGCTACCATATTCCTGATTGTTGGTCTGTGCCTGTCCGCTGCTTTCAGGAACCTGGCTATCCAGGGAACTCTGCCAGACTAGTATTGTAGAATCCCCCAATGCTAAAACCTCAACCCCAAGGGTATTAGGAGAAAGCCCCAGGTCTAATCAGTCCGTCCTGAAGAAAACCTAGGATCGCCGATATATTGGATCTAAACTGTTCGAACGAATCTCCACTCCAGGAGGTGAATTTCCTCCAGACTTTAAAACAGGGCTCGACAAATCCTAGGCGCCAGGTCGCCATGGCGACCAGGAATTTGGTCCTGGCGCCTGGGTATTTGTCAGCCCGTTTTCTAAGGTGCCAGGGCGCCGGCCCCTTATGCTGCAGCCGCCCGAGTGCTCTATATAGAGCCTCAGGCGGCTGCAGCACTGCTCAGGCTGGCGCGTCCATGAGGGAGCACCACCCGGGCGCAGCATAAGAGAGGGACTGACAGGAGGGAAGCTCTCAGCGCTCCATCCTGTCACTCCCTCATTAGCAGCGTGGCCGAGCCCTGTATGGTCCATGGGTACAGGGAGCATCTGTCTCCTGTACCCGGCCGGACTGACAGGAAGCGCGCACTTCCTGTCGGTCCGCCCGAGTACAGGAAACTAAAGCTCCTACACCCATGGACCATACAGAGCTCGGCCAAGCTACACAAGAGGTAGCGGAGGGAGGGGGAGAATGACAAGGGAGAAAGTGAATGACAAGAGGGAAGGGAATGACAAGAGGGGGGAGAGTCACAACAGGGGAAAGAGAATGACAAGGGTGAGAGAATGACAAGAGAGGGAAAGAGAATGCCATGGGGGAATGACAAGAGGGGAAAGAGAATGACAAGAGAGGGAAAGAGCTGGGGGTTGTAGTGATTCGGGAACTGCAGAGGCTGAGCCCCAGCTGGGGTTGTAGTGATACAGAGACTGCAGAGGCTGAGCCCCAGGTGGGAGTTGTAGTGATGTGGGGACTGCAGAGGCTGAGCGCCAGCTGAGGGTTGTAGTGCTCAGTAAAGTGTCATGGTGCCCGCTGTGTTTATGCCCTCCGGACCCCTCTGCCCTCTCCTCCGGACCCTCTGCCCTCCCCTCCGGACCCCTCTGCCCTCCCCTCCGGACCCTCTGCCCTCCCCTCCGGACACCTCTGCCCTCCCCTCCGGACACCTCTGCCCTCCACTCCGGACACCTCTGCCCTCCACTCCGGACACCTCTGCCCTCCACTCCGGACACCTCTGCCCTCCACTCCGGACACCTCTGCCCTCCCCTCCGGACACCTCTGCCCTCCCCTCCGGACCCCTCTGCCCTCCCCTCCGGACACCTCTGCCCTCCCCTCCGGACACCTCTGCCCTCCCCTCCGGACACCTCTGCCCTCCCCTCCGGACACCTCTGCCCTCCCCTCCGGACACCTCTGCCCTCCCCTCCGGACACCTCTGCCCTCCCCTCCGGACACCTCTGCCCTCCACTCCGGACACCTCTGCCCTCCACTCCGGACACCTCTGCCCTCCACTCCGGACACCTCTGCCCTCCACTCCGGACACCTCTGCCCTCCCCTCCGGACCCTCTGCCCTCCCCTCCGGACCCCTCTGCCCTCCCCTCCGGACCCCTCTGCCCTCCCTCCGGACCCCTCTGCCCTCCCCTCCGGACACCTCTGCCCTCCCCTCCGGACACCTCTGCCCTCCCCTCCGGACACCTCTGCCCTCCCCTCCGGACACCTCTGCCCTCCCCTCCGGACACCTCTGCCCTCCACTCCGGACACCTCTGCCCTCCACTCCGGACACCTCTGCCCTCCACTCGGACACCTCTGCCCTCCACTCCGGACACCTCTGCCCTCCACTCCGGACACCTCTGCCCTCCACTCCGGACACCTCTGCCCTCCACTCCGGACACCTCTGCCCTCCACTCCGGACACCTCTGCCCTCCACTCCGGACACCTCTGCCCTCCCCTCCGAACCCTGTAATCCTTGTAAGGGTTTCCACATGTCATGGCAGCCGCCAGGAGCGATCACTTGGATGCCGGCAGTGTCTGACGTGTCATATAACCAATTGAAGAGGGAAGCACTATGGGGGCCCTATATACTGGCACATTATGGGGGCCCTATATACTCGCACATTATGGGGGCACTATGAAGAAGAGGGAAGGACCACTATGGGGGCCCTATGTACTGGCATGCATCATTGGTTGGCTCTAGGGAGAAGTGGGGGCGGGAGCACTATGGGGGAATCTACTGGGGGCTTTATGATGCGGCTCCATCTGGCTCCTAACTTTTTTAGCTGGCTCCTAGATTCCAAGGAAATTTGTCAAGCCCTGCTTTAAAATACGCCTTATTTGTATTCGGTTTCCTGCTAAAGAGTAAAGTGGAAACCACCTTATTAGATAATCCCAATTTTAAGAGGATTGATTCTTCAGAATCCAGGCCGACATCTTTAGAATTTTAAAATTTGGCTGGAGAATGGGACCTTGATATAACAGATCCGATCTCAGAGGTAGTAGAAGGGAGGCTTCTATGCTGAGCGACTTTAGTAGTGCAAACCAGCTCCTCTTGGGCCAGAAGGGAGCTACCAAAATCAAGGTACATCTTTCTTTCTGAAACTTCTGAAGGACCTTTGGAATTAGGGGAATGGCGGGAATGCGTAAACTAGGCGAAATTTCCAGCCCTGATTGAAGGCCTCCTCCGCAGTTGGATTGAGGGAGAAAACTGATTTGATGATTTTTCCGGGAGGCAAAAAGATCTATTGATGGCTTGCCCCACTTTTCTATTATTAGCCGAAATGCTTCTGGGCATAATGTCCATTCCCCCAGGTCCAGAACATGACGGCTCAGGTAATCTGCTTTTATATTTAAAGATCCCTTTAGATGAACTGCCGCAATCGAGATTATATTTTGTTCCGCCCCGGAAAATATTTTGTTTGCCAAACTTTGAAGCAGATGGCATCTCATCCCTCCCTTATGCTGAATAAAGGATACTGCTGTTGAATTGTCCGAATAAATTAGAACATGACGGTCTTTCGATAAATGTGATGTTTTCTTCAGAGCTTCCCAAATTGCTTGTAGTTCTCTGAAGTTTGAGGATTGTTGCCTTACGAGGTGTGGCCATTTGCCCTGGTAGGTTTCCTGTTGAACCACAGCCCCCCAACCCTGAAGACTGGCGTCAGTCGTGATGAAAAAGGGTCGTTCCTGGTTCCAGTATACTGCCTTCTTTAGGTTGCTGTCTATGAGCCACCACTTGAGAGTTTTTCACATTTACGTCTAGAAAAATCTGTTACACCTGGAGAGAATG
The DNA here is from genome assembly GCA_033119425.1 of Bufotes viridis. Lineage (NCBI taxonomy): Eukaryota > Metazoa > Chordata > Amphibia > Anura > Bufonidae > Bufotes > Bufotes viridis. The sequence continues at coordinate 134,123,456 of CM065594.1, read as the reverse complement.
GGTTTCTGAAGGGGTCTTATGTGAAAATGAGCCCAAGCTACCGCAGCAATACATGATAAGAGACCTCCTAGAATCTTTATTGCTGTCCCGATAGAGCAGAATCTCTTCTTTTTGAATTCTCTTATCTGGTTTTGAAATTTTTCATATTTTTAGAGATGTAAGGAATGATCTCTGAGAAAGGAAATCCAAAGATATCCCTAGAGGAGAGGTTTGATTTCTCCCAATTGATGATCCACCCTAACGATCGGAAGTGGTTTAGAACTATCTGTAAATGGTTTTCTAATAGACCTATGTGCTATCACTAAAAGATCGTCCAGATACGGGATAACAGATTGCTTCCTGTCTTAGTGCTGCTACCACCTCCGCCATGATCTTGGTAAAGATTCTTGGCGCTCAGGAAATTCCAAAAGGGAGACATACAAATTGATGTGGATGTTCAATGTGGATTGCAAACCTTAGGAATTTCCTCGATTTTTTGTGTATTGGGATATGGTAATAAGCATCCCTCAAATCGATTGAGGCCATTACGTCTCCCATTTGTATTAATTTTACTGCTGTTCCTAAAGTTTCCATTTTGAACTTCTGATGTGCAGCATGCTTGTTCAAGGGTTTTAGATTTATTAGAATTCTGGACTTTCCGCTTGTTTTTTTTTTTTTTTTAAATAAGAATAGGCGAGAGTAGTGGCCCTCTCCTAGCGTTTTTTTCGGGATAGGTTCTATTACTCCTAATTTTAGTAAATCTTCTATGCCGACTTTTAAGGTACCTTGCTGAAAGGGATAAAGAGTTGTAATAACAAACTTTTCTGGAGGGAAAGATTCTAACTATACAGTAACACTCTCTTATGATGTTTTGGATCCGCAAATTTAATGTTATTTGCTCCCAAGTGCTTAAAAAGGAGCTGAGTCTTCCCCCTACTTGTATGGCATCATTGTTTCAGATTAGAGTAGGAGGTTTCCCCTCTGTTAGGTTTGAAAAGGATATTTCTTTCCCTACCCCCATAACTCCACCTCCCCATTTTTCCCTCATCTTTCCTTTGTTCCTAATGGTACTGATGGGCACGAAAATTCTGTCTTTTAGATTTATAGCTCTCTTCTGGAAATCCTTTCTTCCTATCGGTGGCATTTTCTAAGATCTTGTCTAGATGTGGTCCAAAACGCATTGGCCATGAAAGGGAAGTGAAATGAGCTTGTTTTTGGATGTAATATCCCTGCCCATGCCTTGAGCCATAGAACCCATCTGGCTGTGTTAGATAAAACTGCTGTGCGTGCTGAAAGTTTTACGGATTCAACAGCAGTATCCGCTAATAAACTAGTTGCTATTTTTAGTAACGGAATGCTCTCCAGAAACTGATCTCTCAGGGTTTTTTTATTATATGAATCTCCAATTGCTCTAGCCACACAAGTAGAAGCCACCCCTAGCTTAACCCTTAGGACGAAGGGCGTACATGTACGCCCTGTGAATTTCCGATCACCGCTGCGCACGTGGCGGTGATCGAACAAGGTGTCTGCTAAAATCATTTAGCAGGCACCTTAGCACAATGCCCAGGGGGTCCTGTGACCCCCATATCGGCGATCGCAGAAAACCGCAGGTCAATTCAGACCTGCGGTTTTCTGCGGTTTCGGGTCATTCGGGTCTCCGGTGACCCAAAGACCCGGAACAGGATGGTGATCCGTGGTGTTATAATACACCACCAATCACCTTCCTTACCGTTAGTTAGAAATGTCCCTGATTGGCTGGGCAGGGGGGGGCGGTGGTAGACGCTAACCGCCAGAGCTTCTCCTCCCTGCCCACAGCCTGCAGAGATGCCTTTGGATCCGGACGCCCCAGGACCCCATCGCACCCCAGCAGGACACCATTGCAGCCCAGCACACCAAGCAGACCCCCGATCAGCCCCAGCAGCTCCCCCAGCATCCCCACCAACAGCCCCAGCCAGCCGGTTTTAGCAGCCCCAGCCCCAGCAGCAGCAGCAGCAGCCAGTAAGTGCACCTGGGTGTCTGGGGTCCACAGCACTCAGTTGTGTGACCCTAGACCCCCCCCCCCCCAGGGGTACAACACCCCCCCCCCATTTTTTTTTTGGGGCGTGCGCTGACTGTGGTCGGCGCTCTTTAGTGTCCGGCCACTGTTAGTGCACTTCTGATCACCGTTATCAGCTAGTCAGGCAGTTTTTTTTTTTTTTTTTTACACTTTTCCTTTTATTTTATTGCGCGAACACCCGGCCCTACACACACGCACACTTCAAATAAAGTTTATTTTACACGCACGCACACACACTCGCACAACACACACACCCATGGCCCGCCGTTTGTTCTCGGTGGAGGAGGCATATGCCCAGATGCTCTCCGACACTGAGAGTGCAAGTGAGGATGAGGATGACCCCACATTCCTCCTGTCATCCACATCCTCCTCATCATCATCTGATGATGTTGAGCCCCCAAGGCGGCGGAGACGCCGCCAGGCGAAGCCAGGTTCCCCACATGCTAGGGACCCCGTGGCCAGCACTAGTACGAGCAGCCCTGGGACGCGTACTAGTTTTCCGGCCCACCAGCTAAGTGCACCTGAGCCCCCTGCAGGTGAACGAGTCTGGTGCATCCCAGTGGACTATGAGCCTGCAATTCCTGAATTTGTTGGCAATCCAGGAATCCAGATTCCCACAGTGGGGTTCACTGAAATAGACTATTTTAGTTTTTTTTTCAGTGACCCACTGGTGAATCTGATGGTGGAGCAGACGAATCTGTACACCCAACAGTTCGTCGCTCAGCACCCAGGCTCTTTTTTGGCCAGGCCCGGTGGCTGGACCCCGGTCAGTGCAGCCGAGATGAGGACATTTTGGGGCCTCGTGCTGCACATGGGCCTGGTCAAAAAACCAAGTGCCAGGCATTACTGGAGTGGGGACGTCCTCTACCAGACCCCACTGTACAGTATGGCTATGGCACGTACCCGGTTTGAGGCCATACGGAAATGCCTGCATTATGCAGATAATGCAGCATGTCCCCCCCCGAGGTGATCCTGCCTATGAACGGCTGTATAAGATACGGCCAGTCATAGATCACTTTGGGGCCGCATTTGTTCAGGCCTACGTACCTGGAAGGGAGGTCGCGGTTGATGAGTCTCTCGTTGCTTTCAAGGGGAGACTCATTTTCCGCCAGCACATTCCCTCTAAGCGAGCGAGGTATGGCGTGAAGCTATACAAAATTTGTGAGAGTACCTCAGGGTACACTTACAAATTTCGTGTGTACGAGGGACGAGATTCCCGTATTCAACCCCCAGAATGTCCCCCCACTCTGGGTGTTAGCGGGAAACTCGTGTGGGACCTTGTGCACCCACTACTGGATAAGGGTTACCACCTGTATGTGGATAACTTTTATACCAGTATTCCCTTGTTCCAGGCCCTCTCCGCCAGATCCACGTTCGCTTGTGGGACCGTGCGGAAAAATCAACGTGGCCTCCCTGCCCACCCCCTCAAGGTACCTATCCCCAGGGGTGAGACCCGTGCCCTTACCAGCGACAACCTGTTGCTGGTCAGATATAAGGACAAGAGGGATGTCCTTGTACTGACCACAATCCATGGTAACGGCACCACCCCAGTCTCTGTGCGAGGTACCACGGCAACGGTCCTCAAGCCCGATTGTATCGTCGACTACAATCGATATATGGGAGGAGTTGATCTATCTGATCAAGTCCTCACGCAATATAATGCCATGTGCAAAACCCGGGCATGGTAAAAAAAGGTTGTGGTCTACTTGGTACAGGTTGCCATGTACAACGCTTTTGTACTATGCCGATGCGCTGGCAGCACAGAGACATTCCTCCAGTTCTATGAGGCAGTCCTCAAGGACCTGATCTTTTCAGACCGGGAAAGAGCAGGTCGGAGGACCTCGGGAATTGGAGGCACCTGGATCCCAAAAAAAGTGCAGAGTGTGTCACAAGAGGGGGATACGGAAGGACACCACCACTCAATGTGACACGTGCCCCGATCATCCGGGCCTCTGCATTGACGGTTGCTTCAGGGAGTACCACACTTCCATGGAGTACTAAATTATTATAATTCCCGACAATCCCCTAGAAAATACATAAGATTATGGCTTTCAGACTTTGGAGACACGGAAAGAACTTTTTTTTTCCAAAAATGATTTTATTGTATTTAAGTTTTTAAAAAATGTTGTTTTAGTGTCTCCAAAGTCTGAGAGCCATACATATTGGGAATCGTCGCGTCCATAACAATCTTATGTATAATAATAAAATATTACCAAACCCCTCAGATAAACGCCCTTTTAAAAATAAATTAAAAACGATGTAAAAAAAAAGAAATTTTTGTCACCTTAGATCCCAAAAATTATAATAGCACGTCATCAAAAAAAATCAAATGCCCCCCAAAATAGAGCCAATCAAACCGCCATCTCATCCCGCAAAAAATGAACCCCTAGATAAGACAGTCGCCGCAAAAAAAATAAAAAAAACTATGGCTTCCAATATGTGGAAGTACAAAACCTTTTTTTTTTTCAAAGTTGGTTAATGATGTCATGCTGAAGCCAACTTTTAATAAAAGTAGTCATATTAGGTATTGCCACGTCCGTAACAATCTGCTCTATAAAAATAACTTTTGACCTAACCACTCAAACGCTGTAAAAAATAAAGAATAAAAAAAGTAAAAAAAGCCATTTTTTGTCACCTTACATCATAAAAAGTGTAATAGCGAGCAATCAAAAAGTCATAAGCCCCCAAAAAATAGTGCCAATCAAACCGCCACCTCATCACACAAACAATGAGCCCCTACATTAGATAGTTCCCCAACAAAAAAATAATAATTAGATTCCAGGCTATAGAGATAGTAAAATTATTTATTTTTTGTTCCTAAAATGATAAAATAGTGTAAAATCTAAATAAATCAAAAAAAGTAGACATATTAGATATCGATGCGTCCGTAATAATCTGCCCTATAAAATTAACATTAGACCCAACTTCTCAGATGAACGGCGTTAAAAAAATAAAATAAAAACGGTGCCAAAACACCAATTTTTTGGCAAAATTTCCATTTTAATCCATATTTTCCGGTAGTAAAGCAAGGGTTAACAGTCAAACAAAACTAAATATTTATTGCCCTGATTCTGTAGTTTGCAGAAACACCCCTTATGTGGTCGTAAACTGCTGTATAGCCACAAGGCAGGGCATAGAACGAAGGGAACGCCACATGGTTTCTGGAAGGCAGATTTTTATTTTTATACCATGTCCCATTAGAAGCCCCCCCTGATGTAGCCTAGACTAGAAACTCCAAAAAAGTGACCCCATCTAAAAAAACTACACCCCTCAAGGTATTCAAAATTTACTTTGCAAACTTTGTTAACCCTTTAGGTGTTCCACAAAACTTAATGGCGAATGTAGAAACGATTTTAGAATTTCCATTTTTTGTTTTCTTGCCTCAAAAAAGTGTAATATAGAGCAACCAAAAATCATATTTACCCTAAAATAGTCCCAAAACAACAACCACCGTATCCTGTAGTTTCCTAGATGGGGTCACTTTTATAGCGTTTCTACTCAAGGGGTGCATCAGGGGGCTTGAAAGGGTACATGGTGTAAATAAACCAGTCCTGCAAAATCTGCCTTCCAAAAACCATATGGCGTTCCCCTTCTTCAATGTCCTGCCGTTTAGCCAAATAGTAGTTTATGACCACATATGGGGTGTTTATGCAAACTACAGAATCGGGGCAACCCATATTGAGTTTTGTTTGGCTGTTAACCAGTAATAAAATGGAAAAATTTTAGGGTTAAAATGGAAAATTTTCCAAAAATTCTAAATTCCAAAATTGTTTCTCTATCTTCCATGAACTGTTGTGGAACACCTAAAGGGTTAACAACGTTTGTAAACCCAGTTTTGAATACCTTGAGGGGTGTACTTTCTTAGATGGAGTCACTTTTTTGGAATTTCTATGCTAGGGTGCATCAGGGGGGCTTGCAATAGGACATGGTGTTAAAAAAACCAGTCCCGCAAAATCTGCCATTCAAAACCCATATGGCGTTCCCCTCCTTCTGCGCCCTGCCGTTTGGCCAAACAGTAGTGTAGGACCACATATGGGGTGTTTCTGTAAACTAGAGAATCAGGGCAACCCACATTGAGTTTTGTTTGGCAGTTAACCCTTACTTTATTACTGGAAAAAATTGATTATAATGGAAAATTTTCAAAAAAATTGAAATTCTAAAATTTATCTCCATATTCCATGAACTGTTGTGGAACACCTAAAGGGTTAACAAAGTTTGTACAATCAGTTTTGAATACCTTGAGGGGTGTAGTTTCTAAAATGGGGTCATTTTTGGGTGGTTTCTATTATGTAAGCCTCACAAAGTGACTTCAGACCTGGACTGGTCCATAAAAAGTGGGATTTGGAAAATTTCTGAAAAATTTCAAAATTTGCTTCTAAACTTCTAAGCTATGTAACAACCCCAAAAAATAAAATGGCTTTCCCCAAATGCTCCAAACATGAAGTAGACATATGGGGAATGTAAAGTCATCACTTTTTTGGGGGGTATTACTATGTATTATAGAAGTAGAGAAACTGAAGCTTTAAAATTTGCTATATTTTGCAAATTTTTTTGTAAAATTTGTATTTTTATGCAAAAAATAAATAAAATTGACCCAATTTTAGTAGTGTCATGAAGTACAATATGTGACGAAAAACAATCTCAGAACGGCCTGGGTAAGCAAAAGCGTTTTAAAGTTATTCACACTTAAAGTGACAGTGGTCAGATTTTGAAAAAATGGCCTGGTCCTAAGGTGAAAATGAGCCCGGTCCTTAAGGGGTTAAGAAGAGCTGCCCTAGCCTCCCAGGTTTTTCTTAGTAGGTTCTCTGCTTTCCTATCCATGAGGTATTTAAGTTGCGCTGAATCTTCAAATGGCAGGGCGGTATGTTTTGATACCTTTGCCACAGGTGCGTCCACTCTGGGAATGGATTCCCAAGCGGTGCAATCCTCATCGTTAGGCTCCATTCACACGACCGTATGCTGTCCGCAAAAACGGATCCGTTTTTGCGGATTAGATGCTGTCCCATTCACTTTTCTTCCATTGCACAGCTTTGCAAAAAAAAATTAAACATGTCCTATACTTGTCAGTGAAAATCAGGACATGGCCCTATTGAAGTCTATGGATCAGCAAAAAACGGAATGCAATCCGTTTTTTGCGGACACTGGATCCGTTTTTGCGGACAACATACGGTCGTGTGAATAGAGCCTTAAAAGGATAGCGCCTCTTGATACCCCTAGGAATGAAAGATCCTTTATCTGGCTTCTCCCATTCTGACCTGATTAACTTTTGATTATCATCTGGAACTGGGAATACCGACTTTCTTTTTCCCCCAGCTCTTCCTGCATGACTTAGGCTTTTAGGCACCTCCATCTGTATTGTGACACTAATCGCTTTTATAAGCTCATCAATGTCATCCGGATTAAATAAGAAACGTTTATATTTATTATCTTTATCAGAAGATACATATGTCTTTTATACGTTCAAAGTCTGAGCCTTCAAAACCTCAGAATCCGAGTCAGACATCAGATTGCGACTATCACGGATGATTTAAGGAGGGTTTTTAGGGCAGGCTGAATCCCGGGAAGCTAGTGTGGACTGATATCTTCCAGGAAACTAGAGGATTCAGCTTTTACTACATTAGAAGTACACTCTTTACATAAGGGTTTAGGTCCTGTACTGGGTAAACGTTATAACATATTCCACATTTTCTTGTCTTTTTAGGAGCTGCAGCAGAATCCTTTTCTCCCTGAAAGTATAAGGGAGAGAAGGATCAGCTAACAAGGGTATAGGGGTGATACACCATGTGCCTAAATACCAGGCTATTCAAAACTCATGGATTTGCTGCAGGCTCGTCTCCAGAGCCCAGAATGATGGGAGCACTCATCTGTAACTACTCCCGTCCGCCAGCACACACTACACTGCTTTTCCTCTGCAGAAAAGATCGCATTGTCCGGACGACATTGAGCAGGTCCTGCGGCCTTTACCTCTTCTGTGACCTGCGGCACCCAGAGATGACATCATGACGTCCAGATCCGGCCCAAGCGCTTGACGTCACACGCCGGAGGCAGCGCATCACAGTGTCACTCAAGCCGCCATCTTCCTTCCCTCTGCATGTAATCCATTTGGACTGCTGCAGGGAATCTTCGCATGAGACAGCAACCATCTGCACTTGCGCAAAGGGAGGGGGGCTTATGGGCCGGATCACTTGTGACGGGACTGCTGTTTTGAAAGGACTGCCGCGCACTGGTGAGAGATCGTGCATGTGCAATTCCTCATAGGAGCCGTCTGGCAGCAAGATGCTGAGAGAGGAGGGCATACAGGCTCTGACGTTTCATGTACAGAGCCGGGCCAGTCTCTAAGGCAGGGATAAGCCTGTACTCGAAATGTCACCACAGGAGCCTGGTGGATGACGTCGGGAGTCACGTGAACCGCAGCGCTGCGAGTGAAACAGGACCACAAGAAAATATAAAGTAATTTACAAAAGGACTGTTTAGGATGATATCAGGCACAATAGAATAAATATATATACCTCGGACAACCCCTGATAAACAATGCCAGCATGGTTCATTAACCTGTTAAGTACCAGATCTCAACCTCCCTGCTTTCCTAGAGCCCTAACTTTTTTTTTCCTTGCTTATAGTCGCATGAGTGGTATTATTTTTTGCGGGACAAGTTGTGCTTTCTAATTACACCATTAAAATACTGCATACAATATAGAGAGAAGCTGGAAAAAAATTCCATAATAGGGTGTAATTGGAAATAAATGCAATTTTGCCATGGTTTTATGGGTTTCATTTAAACGGCATTCCCTATGTGGTAGATTTTCTATAAAAATAAATACTTAAAAGGTAAAACAAATTTTTCGTTGCATCGCCATATTTTGACTCCCATAACTTTTTATATTTATGTCTATGGTGTTGCACTGCGACATGACTTCTTGGATGGATTTTTACAACTGTTGTGTCGCAGTGAGACACCATAGCCTATCATTATAAAAATTGTTAAGACAAAATGTCGTGCGACACGTCATTGTGTAACCCTAGCATTAAAGGGGCGGGCACTGTGGAGGTCACTGTTAGTGGCGTTCACTGTGGATGTTAATGGGGCAGGCCACTGTGGAGGTCACTGTTAAGGGGCAGAGGCCACTATTAAAGGGGCAACTGGTGTGGAGGTCACTTAAGGCAGCAGGGTACTGTGGAGGTCACTGTTAAGGGGCGGGCTGCTGCGAAGGTCAAAGATAAGGGGATGGGCTGCTGTGGAGGTCCCATTTTAAAGTGGTGGGGCACTGTGGGGGGTCACTGTTATGGGGGATACTGTCGATATCTTTTAACGACACACACAAATATTAAATGAAATAGATTAAATATACCCGTGCGAAGTCGGGTCCTTCTGCTAGTATATATATTAACTGCGAAACGCCCATTTTATTAGAATATAAAAATATTTATACCATACGGCAAGTGGTGAGAAAAAAAAAAAGCCCTCATACGGCTAGGTAAATGTAAAAATGTAAAAAATAAAAAAAAGAAGTTATGGCACTGGAAAGGTAGGGAGTGAAAAATGTAAATGCGAAAACCCTCCAGGGTTCTGGAGTGAAAGGAAACGAGCCGTCATGGTGGACTCAAGGAAACAGAATTACCGGTAAGTCTAATTACATATTTTCCATTTCGTCCACCATGACGGCTTAACCATGAGAACTCTCAGATTACTTGGTAGGGAGGGTAACTGCTTGCAGGACCCTCTGTCCAAAAGATCAAATCAGCAGAAGCAGACACATCAATACGATAATGTTTTATAAACGTATTTATACTTGACCAGGTGGCGGCTCTACAGATTTTATCCAGGGAAACGCCCGCTTTCAGCCCATGAAGATGCCATTGCCCTTGTGGAATGGGCTCTAACATTTGTGGGGCTAGTAAGGCCTGACATTTGGTAACAGCAGGATATAGTGTATTTAAAGGGCTTCTGTCACCCCCACTGATGTAATTTTCACTAGCTGACAATAGCTACTTGCTAATGTCAGCTGAGTTCAAACATATGTTTCCTAACTTTTTCCTGTTTTCTATCTTCTAAAAACTTACTTTTGTGATATGCAAATTATCTTCGCTACAAGCAAGTTGGGCGGGTACTTGCTGGTAGCCGCCGCATCTTCATGCCCTTGGAACGCCCCTCTTCTTTTGATAGACAGGGCCAGCGCGCTCCCTCCTCTCGCTGGCCCTGTCTGCAGCTGCAATCCCGCGCCTGCGCCGTATCGGTCTTTAGTCGGCGCAGGCGCTCTGAGTGAAGGACGCTCGCTTAGGCGCTCCGTCCTCAGTGCGCCTGCGCCGATGACATCAGAGCTACACCCGGAAGAGAAGACGCCGGCATCCCTGGTAAGGAGCAGGATTTCAGAGTATTACTCTTTAAGATCTCGCGTTCAGGATCCATGCTGATAATTTGAACAGGCTGGGGTCCTGGTGAAGGATGGGACACTGTAATAGAATGTCCTTCTGAAGAGGTATTTTCCATGGTTCTTCCAGAGCCAACTCTTTTAGGATGGGGAACCAGCATCTCTTCGGCCACCAGTATCACTGTTACAGGGCCGGTTATTATCTTCTGCAGTACTCAAGGAATAAGCGAGGTTCCAGGTCCACTTGACTGAGAAGGCGTCGACAGCCCATGACTCTTCTCTGGGGTTTAGAGAACAAAAACGCCCCACTTTCGCATTGATCTTTGACGTGAACAGGTCTATTTGAGGAACTCCTATCTTTTGGAAATTTCCTGAAAAATCTCCTGGTTTAGAGAGCACTCCCTGGGTCTAAAGTTTTCCTGCTGAGGTAGTCGGCTTCTATGTTTTTTGAACGTTTGAGATGGATCGCTGTGATTGAAAGGACATTTCTTTCTGCCCAGGAGAATATTCTTTCCGCCAGACTCCTTAAAGGGGTATTCCCATCACAATGATCACTATTTAATCTGTTAATGATTTAACAGTGATCATTTTTGTAAATATAATGTATTAGCCAATTCCCACCCTTTTTGATAAAATTCTTCTTCTCCTACCTCATTGTTGTCAACCTGTCTCCCCTAGTTACGGCCACCTCTCCCTGCCGAATGCAGGGCCGCGCATGCGCAGAGGAACAGATCAATCCAGTGTCTGGCCTCTTATTTCTTTCATGAACGCGCACGGCCGTTTTGTATTCTCTTGTGCTGTGTCTGAAACAGAGCCGCACATGCTCTGTGTCCAGGGCAGACTTGGGGAGAGAAGTGGAGAGCCAGGATGTGCTGGAGCAGTGTCGGATGACACTCTGCTCTGCTGTATAGTGAAAGCATGTGCTCAGTGTGACGGGTCCTCCCACTCTCACACTGAGCAGACATCGCTATTGTGCCTGCTCCCTTGAATCTGAAGGTCAGATGACAGCTGATAAGGTGCCTCCTGCTTTGTGCTTCTTGCCTAGAGGATTATTAGTCTGCTATCAGAGTATCAGCTGCTTCTACTTGATGCCTAGTACTGTCTGCCATGACTTCCATCTGGAGTTCTCCAGGTAAAAGACTCCTTGACATCCTGAAGAAAGGGCTACTGCCCTACACAAGCTGCAAGTTGTATGAAAAAGTAATGTGGCCCCAACAAGAGAAGTCAAAGGGGCCACACTGCACCTCCACATGGCTCGGCTTTCACTGTGACATGTTCTAGGGAGAATACTGCTGGATAGAAGTGTCCTACATTTGCACTATATGGCGGCACTTAGAGTAGGCAACTGAAATATGACTTTCATAGAAGTGCTCTACCTATGCATGCCTCTAATTTTATGAGCCATGCTTTGGGTGGGGTGGGGTGGGGGGTGTTCTGTATCATAGTGCCATATAATGGCACCATATGGCAGCACAGAGAGTACAGACCTGTAATATGGCTCCATTAAACGTCTAAGGGGCTATACACTACCTCTGCATGCCTCTAATTGCATTATGGACTGTTCTAGGAGAGAATACTTATGAATTAGGCCTCATGCACACGACCGTATGTGTTTTGCGTTCCGCAAACTGCGGATCTGCAAAACATGGAAGCTGCTCTGCGTTCCGTTCCACAATTTGCAGAACGGACCGCGGGCCATTGTAGAAATCCCTTTTCTTGTCCGCAAAGCGGACAAGAATAGGACATGCTCTTTTTTTGCGGGGCCACGAAACAGAGCAACGGATGCGGACAGCACACGGAGTGCTGTCCGCATCTTTGCGGCCCCATTGAAGTGAATGGGTCCGCGCCCGAGCCGCAAGATATGCAGCTCGGACGCGGAACAAAACAACGGCCGTGTGCATGAGGCCTTATGGTGCTATATGACGCCATATGGCGGCATAGAGTGTACTTGAGACCTTACAAAGCAGGAATTTCCCCCCTCTGCTTTTTATACACAAGTGGATAACTGCCCCACCATCTCTCTGTTAGGGCTCATGCACACAAATTTGTGCTGGCCGTTCTGTGCATTGGGGACCGCAATTTGATGTAACCAATGCACGGGCAACATCTGCGGCTGCTGCAGACGGATCCAGGCCCATTCACTTGAAGGGGTCCATGATCCGTCTGTTCCACCAAAAAAGTAGTGCATGCACTACTTTTTTGTGGTGTGGCGGTATGGACAGAAACATCACGGAAGCACTCTGAGGCACTTCTGTGGGGTTTCGCTCACTGCTTCCGCACCGCATCCCCCGGATCGCGGACCCATTCAAGTAAATGGGTCCATGATGCAGGATGCACAGACGACCGATGTATCAGAGCTGTATATAAAGTGATTCAGGGAAGACCAGTGTAGCAGAGCTGTATATGAGGTAGTTCTGCCACAGTGCTGGGGGGGAAGAGATAAATAGACAGATGTAGCAGAGCCTGTATATGAAGTGATACCAACACACTGCTGGTCGTGGAGAGCAAGACAGATGTAGCAGAGCTGTAAGAGAATAGATTCAGGAAAGACAGATGTAGCAGAGCTGTATATGCGTCTATACAGATAAAAGGTCTAAGGTTTATACACAACTGTAGTAGGGCTGTATTGGAAAAAATCTGTATCAGTGCTGGTCGGTGGAGGATGGTCATGTTTTATGGGAGTCAAAAGCACAGATCATATGGCTACTGGCTAACATGCTTGTGGGCTAAAGTATAGAGGTGAATTATTGTTTGCTGCACAGAATGGGTTTATAAAAGATAAGACAGGTTCTGTGCGCAAGACTGTATTAGAATGCAGGACAGCAATAAGTTGCTGACTTCCCATGGCTCTCTCAGTGATGATTGCCCAGCAGGGGGAGGGGCCTCACAGACTCTGCAGGCTGATGACTCATACTATCCACATGAACGAGCACAGCAAGGAGTGTGATGTCATAAGGAGGCGTGGCCAGCCTTCACTCTAACTGCCTAAGCCCGCCCAGCCGAAGCAGCAGAAAACCAGGAAGTGAACAGCAGAGCTGGCTGAGGTGAGGACGAAATGGCAAGATGGGAATACCCCTTTAAGCTTGGAGATCTTGTGCCACCCTGATGTTTTAGATAAGCCACAATTGTTACATTGTCGGAGAATATTTTCAGATATTTTCCAGACAATAGTTTTTGGGATACTTTTAGTTTCCCAGACTGCTCTCAGCTCTCGGTAGTTTGATGACCTTTGTTTTACTTCGTCTGACCACTTGCCTTGGTAGATTAAGGAGGCTAACTTTGCCCCCCAGCCACTTGCATCCGTCATGATCTGGATTTCCGGATTTTTCAACCAGGTTACGATATTTGACAGATTTTTCCTTTCCTTCCACCAGTTTAACCACCTCAGCCCCCCTAGCTTAAAACACCCGTAATGACGAGACCACTTTTTACAATTCTGCACTACACTACTTTCACCGTTTATTGCTCCATCATACAACTTACCACCCAAATGAATTTTACCTCCTTTTCGTCTCACTAATAGAGCTTTCATTTGGTGGTATTTCATTGCTGCTGACATTTTAACTTTTTTTGCTATAAATAAAAATTTAACGACATTTTTGCAAAAAAATGACATTTTTTGCTTTCTGTTGTAAAATTTTTTTAAAAAAAACTACATTTCTATAAATTTATTGTTCTACATGTCTTTGATAAAAAAAAATGCAATAAGTGTATATTTATTGGTTTGGGTAAAAGTTATAGCGTTTACAAACTATGGTGCAAAAAAGTGAATTTAGGCATTTTGAAGCAGCTCTGACTTTCTGAGCACCTGTCATGTTTCTTCAGGTGCTAGAATGTCAGGATAGTATAAATACCCCCCAAATGACACCATTTTAGAAAGAAGACACCCCAAAGTATTCGCGGAGGGGCATGGTGAGTTCATGTATCATTTCATTTTTTTTCACAAGTTAGCGGAAAATGACACCTTCTGAGGAAAATAAATAAATAATAAAGATTCCATTTCTGCTAACTTCTGGCAAAAAAATAAAAAATCTCCCACGGACTCACTATGCCCCTCAGTGAATACCTTGGGGTGTCTACTTTCCGAAATGGGGTCATTTGTGGGGTGTGTTTACTGTTCTGGCATTTTGGGCGGGGCTAAATTGTGAGCAGCCCTGTAAAGCCTAAAGGTACTCGTTGGACTTTACGCCCCTTTATGCACCTAGGCTGCAAAAAGTGTCACTCATGTGGCATCGCCATACTCAGAAGAAGTAGGGAAATGTGTTTTGGGGTGTATTTTTACATATACCCATACTGTGTGTGAGAAATATCTCTGTAAATTACAACTTTTAAAAAAAATGTATACAAAGTTGTCAATTTACAGAGATATTTCTCTCACCCACCATGGGTATATGTAAAAATACACCCGAAAACACATTGCCCTACTTCTCCTGAGTACGGCGATACCACATGTGTGACACTTTTTTGCAGCCAAGATGCGCAAAGGGGTCCTAATTCCAATGAGTACCTTTAGGATTTCACAGGGCATTTTTACGCATTTGGATTCTCACGCTTTAGGGCCCCTAAAATGCCAGGGCAGTATAAATACCCCACATGTGACCTCATTTTGGAAAGAAGAT
The DNA here is from genome assembly GCA_033119425.1 of Bufotes viridis. Taxonomy (NCBI): domain Eukaryota; kingdom Metazoa; phylum Chordata; class Amphibia; order Anura; family Bufonidae; genus Bufotes; species Bufotes viridis. The sequence goes on along the minus strand of CM065594.1, from coordinate 134,108,433 downwards.
ACCCCAAGGTATTCCGTGAGGGGTATGGCGAGTTCATAGAAGATTTTTTTTTTGCATAAGTTAGCGGAAATTGACTTTTTTTTTTCTCACAAAGTCTCCCTTTCCGCTAACTTGTGACAAAAAGTTAAATTTTTCATGGACTGAATATGCCCCTCAGCGAATACCTTGGGGTGTCTACTTTCCGAAATGGGGTCATTTGTGGGGTGTGTTTACTGTTCTGGCATTTTGGGCGGGGCTAAATTGTGAGCAACCCTGTAAAACCTAAAGGTACTCATTGGACTTTACACCCGTTTGCGCACCTAGGCTGCAAAAAAGTGTCACACATGTGGGTACATATACCCATGCTGGGTGTTAGAAATATCTCTGTAAATGACAACTTTTTAAAAAAAATTTATACAAAGTTGACAATTTACAGAGATATTTCTCTCACCCAGCATGGGTATATGTAAAAATACACCCCAAGACACATTGCCCTACTTCTTCTGAGTACGGCCATACCACATGAGTGCCCCATTTTTCTGCAGCTTGGGTACGCAAAGGGGCCCAAATTCCAACAAGTACCTTTAGGTTTTACAGGGCTGCTCACAATTTAGCCCCACCCAAAATGCCAGAACAGTAAACGCACCCCACAAACGACCCCATTTCGGAAAGTAGACACCCCAAGGTATTTACTGAGGGGCATAGTGAGTCCGTGGGAGATTTTTTATTTTTTTTGCCAGAAGTTAGCAGAAATGGAAACTTTATTATTATTTTTTTTCCTCAGAAAGTGTCATTTTCCGCTAACTTGTTAAAAAAAAAAATGAAATGATACATGAACTCACCATGCCCCTCCGCAAATACTTTGGGATGTCCTCTTTCTAAACTGGTGTTATTTGGAGGGTATTTATACTATCCTGACATTCTAGCACCTGAAGAAACATGACAGGTGCTCAGAAAGTCAGAGCTGCTTCAAAATGCGGAAATTCACTTTTTTGCACTATAGTTTGTAAACGCTATAACTTTTACCCAAACCAATAAATATACACTTATTGGATTTTTTTTGATCAAAGACATGTATGAAAAATTTATATAGAAATGTAGTTTTTAAAAAAAAAAATTTACAACAGAAAGTGAAAAATTTCATTTTTTTGCAAAAAGTTTGGTCATTTTTTATTCATAGCCAAAAAAGTTAAAATGTCAGCAGCAATGAAATACCACCAAATGAAAGCTCTATTAGTGAGAAGAAAAGGAGGTAAAATTCATTTGGGTGGTAAGTTGCATGACGGAGCAATAAACTGTGAAAGTAGTGTAGTGCAGAATTGTAAAAAGTGGCCTGGTCATTAAGGGTGTTTAACCCCTTAAGGACCGGGGGTTTTGGGATTTTTGCGTTTTTGTTTTGCGCTCCCTGCCTTCCAAAAGCCATAACATTTTTATATTTCCGCTCACATAGCCATATGACGGCTTATTTTTTGCGGGACAAGTTGTACTTTTTAACGCTACCATTTATTTTTGCATGTGATGTAGTGGGAAACGGGAAAAAAATTCCAAATGTTTTACGGGTTTTTAAATTACAACGTTCGATTTGCGATAAAACTGACTGGTTAATTTTATTCTTCAGGTCAGTACGAATCCGGCAATACCCAATATGTATAGTTTTTCTTGCGTTTTGATAGTGAAAAAAAAATTAAAAGTGGGAATTTTTTTATTTTATTTTTTTGTCGCCATGTTTTGACCCCTATAACTTTTTTGTAATTATGCGTACGGAGCAGTGTAGGGGCTCATTTTTTGCGGGGCAATCTGAACTTTTAATAGATACCATTATGGGGTGTGTATGATGTTTTGATCACTTTTTATTCATTTTTTTTTAGGAAATGAAGCGTCCAAAAATGGCGAATTAGCCATTTGGACGCTTTCTTTCCGTTTTTATGTTTACCGTATGGTGAATATTTTTTAATATTATTATAGTATGGGCGTTTTCGCACATTGCGACACCCATTATGTGTAATTTTTTAATTTTTTTATTTATTTTATTTTCATTTTGGGGAAAGGGGGGTGATTTGAATTTTTATATTTTTTTATTTAATTTTTATTTTTTAAACTTTTTTTTTTTTTACTACTTTCTTATAGTTCCCATAGGGAACTATAAGATGCAATCATCAGATTGTTATTCTCATATATTCCAATGCAATAGCATTGGAATATATGAGAAAATCGCATATTTCCTATGGAGCCTATTACAGTCATAGGCTCCATAGGAATACTTAGTAGTAACCTAGGTTTCATTCACAGAAACCTAGGGTACTACATGCATGCCCGGCTCCCCTTGTGGCCATCAGGGAGCCGAGCAAAACCGAAAGTGAAACTTTCGGTTTTTGCGCGATCAGATGCCGTGGTCAGGATTGACCACGGCATCTGAGGGGTTAAATGTCCGCGATCAGCATCTCTGCCGGTCGCGGACATGAGCTGCGGGTGTCAGCTTGATGAATCAAGCTTTTACCCGCAGCTCGGGCGCCCGCTCCGTGCGGGAGCGGGCGCCATCTTTAAAGTGCGGACGAAGGGCGTACATGTACGCCCTTCGTCCTTAAGAGGTTAAGCTAGGGGGGCTGAGGTGGTTAATGAGTATGCTGGAGAAACTGCTGCCATACATGGTAAATGTGTCCATATGGTTGCATTAGCCAGAAAGAGGCCAAAAGAATGTCCTTCTGGTCAGCATTACATACAACTCTATCCCAAAAAAATGATGTGGTTAACAACACTGTATGGTATCAGTGAGACATCTGTTTAACATATTTGTCTCGGCATATGCGTTAAATGAAGCCTATATATGAACAGAGCCTTAGTACGTGCCTGTATTTTTACATGGTATTATATGTGCAATATTATTGGTATTAAATTTGTGAAAGCTGGGCCCAACGAACCTTAGTCTAAAGTCTCATGCACACGACCGCATGTATTTCGTGGTCCACAAAAAAACGATCCACAATAAATACGTGTGATGTCTGTGTTCATTCTGTATTTTGCAGAACGGAACAGCTGGCCCCTAATAGAACAGTACTATCCTTGTCCGTATTACGGACAAGGTGTTCCTGCACTAAAACCTAGCCTGGCTAGTAGATGCTTGAATTTGTTAGTGTCCTAAATTCTAGGAATGGACAACAAATATTTTCATGCAATTTACAGTATCCATCAGGAGATACTAACCAGCAAATGCTTTTTCACTCCCTGTGATAACAATTGCCCCAATCTGAGGATTCTCTTCAAAAGAATCAAGAGCTTGGTTGATCTCTGTCATCAGTCCATCACATAAGGCATTCAGTGCTTTTGGTCGATTTAGTTGAATAAAGCCAATACTTTGACTCTGCCCTCTGTGTTCCACCAGAATGTACTGATATGATGGCCCTGCAAAAGAAAAAAGAAGGAAAAGTTGAACATGAAGTAACTGTCATACATCTTGCTATTACGGCATTTTTAGACACCTTTCACTAGCCGCAGGATCACAGATGAGCCACTGAAAGAAAGAATATTGTAAGATTATGAGCATTTTGGTCACCCGGATAATGAGTTTTGCTGATTTTTTTCTGCATACCCATTGCCTTTATGACACATATTGGTAGCTGAGGACTTTCATAAAGAAAACACTTGTCCATATAGCCTATTAGGTCAGATGAACATTAAAGAGTGAGGTTCCCCGACTATAAGCTGTATCAGAAAGCTGACGTGTACGTGCAGCTCTCTTTTTGATGGGTGCAGCCTGTCTAAGCATTATATGTAGGGAAATAATTTGGCAGAAGCACCTTCCACATCAGTAACAAATTGTGTTATCATTATGTTATCATTTTAATACACAAGGTATGATTAGTCTTGGAGGTACTTAGGAGGTGCTTGGCTTAGGGTAACTTTCACACTTGCGGCATGGCTATCCGGCAGGCTGTTTCGGCGGGTGAACAGCCCGCCGGATCCGCCATGCCGCAAGTACCCGTGTGCTGCCACTCCATCCCCATTGACTAAAATGGGGCGGGGGGCGGAGCTACGGCAGTGCACGGCCGGAGATCGCCGGACTAAAAGTACTGCAGGTCCGACTTTTTAGTCCGGCGATCACTGGCGTGCTGCGCCCTCATTATAGCGGCAGAACGGCAGCACACGGGTACTTGCAGCATGGCGGATTCAACCGCCGGAACAGCCTGCCAGATAGCCATGCTGCAAGTGTGAAAGTACCCTTAGAAACACTGAAAAAAGTGGTCAGGTTTTCTTTTCTACTTAATGTAACTATTATCACTTCTGTTACCGAATATACAGGAGTGAATAAGGCTACTTTCACATTAATGTTTTTTGCGGATCCGTCAAGGATCTGCAATAACGCTTCTGTCACCATAATACAACCACATGCAACCATCATGAATGGATCCGGTTGTATTATGTCATGAACACCATTGAAAGTCAATGGGGGACGGATCCGTTTTCTATTGTGTCAAAGAAAATGGATCCGTCCTGGCACACAATGTAAGTCAATGGGGACGGATCCATTTTCTCTGACACGATAGAAAACTGATCCGTCTTGCTCCGCACCACATCGCAGACAGAAAAACGCTGCAGGCAGCGGAATGGTGTCCGCCTCCAGAGTGGAATGGTGACTGAACTGAGGCAAACTGATGCATTCTGGATCCTTTTCCATTAAGACTGCATTAGGGCAAAACTAATCCGCTTTGGACCGCTTTTGAGAGCCCATGACAGAAATCTTAGAAACGAAAAGCCAAAACGCTAGTGTGAAAGTAGCCTAAGACTGCTGATGTAAGTTGTGTATTGATAAATATTTGAACAGGAATTTAACCCCTCCCACTTTTTATTTTTATTTTTAATAAATAAAGCTGAAAACATAACTTAAAATTAATATTGCCACAAAGAACACTAGGGGAGATTTATCAAAACTGGTGTAAAGGAAAACTGGCTTAGTTGCCTATAGCAACCAATATGATTCCGCCTTTCATTTTCCAAAGCTCCTTTTGAAAATGAATGGTGAAATCTGATTGGTTGCTATTGGCACCTAAACCAGTCTTCCTTTAAACCACTTTTGATAAATCCCCCCATTGTGTCATGCAAAAATCTCAGAATCGCTTGGAAAAGTAAAAGTGTTTCAGAGTTAAAAAATAGGCCTGGGCAAGGAGGCGAAAACTGGCCTGGACTAGGAGGGGTTAAATGTTAGATTTTTTTTTTATTCGTCAATTCTTGAAATAGTTCAGTTTTCACACTTCTCACAACTGCACATACAATAGGTTGACACTACATGTTTTCTACGTCTCTCGTTTCACCGCTATACACTAACTATAGAATCAGTCTGAGCCACTAGCTGCAGTGGCTTTCAGTGATCTTCGACTATTATCTGCAGTAATAAATGAGAAGTACAGTAGATTGCTAGATTTAATTTTTTTATTGCCCTCCATCCCCCAGCTGTCAGCATTTAACCACTACAGGACCGCCTAACGCACGGATGCGTCCGGTCCTGTAGTTCTGAGTGGACGAATCGGCGCGTCATCTCGCGAGACGCGAGATTTCCTGCGCGCGCGCGTTTACAGTGCCGCACGTCTCACTAGTTACACTGCAGCCTGCCAGCGATGATCAATCGCTGGCAGGCTGTAGATGCGAAATAAATCGCATCAAACTGGTATATCAGACGCTGTTTTGTTAACAGCGTCTGATTTACCTGCTAACTGGTCCTCTGGTGGTCCCATTTGCTGGGATCGACCACCAGAGGACCAGGTAGCTCTGTAAAGTAGCACCAAGCACCACACTACCCCCGCCCTGTCACTTATTAACCCCTTGTTAACCCCTTAATCACCCCATCTAGATTCCCTGATCACCCCCCTGCTGTCACTGATCACCCCCCGTCATTGATCACACCCCTTGTAAGGCTCCATTCAGACGTCCATATGTGTTTTGCGGATCCGTGGATCCACGGATCCGCAGATCCTCAAAACACGGACACCGGCAATGTGCTTTCCGCATTTTGCAGATCCGCACATTGCCAGAACTATATAGAAAATGCCTTTTCTTGTCCGCAATTGCGGACAAGAATAGGACATGTTCTATATTTTTGCGGAACGGAAGTGCAGACCCGGAAGCGCGGATCCGTAATTCCGGATCTGAGCGGGACAAAGTCTGTCCCCATAGAAATGAATGGGTCCGCAATTCCGTTCCGCAAACAGAATTGCGGACGTGTGAATGGGGCATAAGGGTCCCTTATCACCGCCAGTTAGTTAGCTACTTGTTAGGTAGTTAGCGCCGAGCCCACCGCACCGCAGTCACTGATTTTGGCAGAGATTTTTTCATCCACATTGATCGATGCGAATGAAAAAATCTGTGCCGTTCATTTATTTTCATTTTTCAGCGCAGAGGCTGAACGGAAAAAAAAAATCCCATTACCCGTATGCTCAATATAAGGAGAATCGCAGAAACTCCTAATGCTGGCCATACGTGTAATGATTGCAGAGACCCTCAAATGCCAGGGCAGTACAAACACCTCACATGTGACCCCATTTTAGAAAGAAGACACCCCAAGGTATTCCATGAGGGGTATGGTGAGTTCATGCAAAATTTTATTTTTTGTCACAAGTTAGTGGAATATGAGACTTTGTAAAAAAAAAATTAAAAAAATGTATCAATTTCCGCTAACTTGTGCCAAAATCTTTTTTTTTCTGTGAACTCGCCATGCCCCTCACAGAATACCTTGGGGTGTCTTCTTTCCACAATGGGGTCACTTGTGGGGTATTTATACTGCCCTGGCATTTTAGGGGTCCTAAAGCGTGAGAATCCAAATGCGTAAAAATGCCCTGTGAAATCCTAAAGGTACTCATTGGAATTAGGGCCCCTTTGAGCATCTTAGCTGCAAAAAAGTGTCACTCATGTGGTATCGCCGTACTCAGGAGAAGTAGGGCAATGTGTTTTGGGGTGTATTTTTATATATACCCATACTTTGTGTGAGAAATATCGCTGTAAACGACAACTTTTTAAAAAAAAATTTATACAAAGTTGACAATTGGCTCCTAAACTGAAAAATTTAGGAGCCAAATAAAATTTTTAGTCGCCAAATTTAAATAGATATATATTCATGATAGAAAAAATTGCCTCATTAACACGTCAGTGTTTGGTCAGTGATTTCCATCAGTGATTGTGAGCCAAAACCAGGATTGGAGCCTCCACAGACATAAGGTATACAGCCGCAACTGGTTTTGGCTCAAAAATCACTGATGGAAATCACTGACCGAACACTGATGCCTCATTCACACACGGGTTCACATTATGTTTCGGTCATATGTTATATTATACTATGACCGAAACATAACGGACGCCTCAGACAGATATCATACTGTGGCATCCCTCACCATAGCGTTCCATTGTACAAAAAAATGTATATTTTTTTTTCTGGACTTTAAAGGATGGGAAGACGTGGTACACTACGATCTCCCATTCTGCAAAAAAAACTTATAAATCAGCATATATGGTTTTTTTGTACAATGGAACTCTATTGGATGGATGCCACAGTATGGCATCTGTCTGAGGCGTCCGTCAACATACGTTTTTTTTTGCATATGTTAAACGTATGACAAAAATCCAACACTGCCATTATTTTCATTGTTCTGCTCATCAAACGGAGCAGAACAACAGAAATAAATAGTGGTGGTGTGAACGGGGCCTAAGAGGTGGGTGTGCAGGAAACCATTACTGGTCCAAATAACATGAAGCAATTATAGCGAAGTGATAAAGTCCAGTCCAATATGGCGGAACTTCCCTGTACGTTATCACTTGGCTATAATAGCCTGGTGTGTATTTACTACACACTGCAACACATACATCACTGCACTACATACATCAGTGTGAGATGTGTGTAGTGCAGTGTGTGATGTATACATGTGTATGATGTATGTAGTGCACTGTGTGATGCATGTAGTGCAGTATGTGATGTGTGTAGTGCAGTGTGTGATGTGTGTATGTGTACTGTATGATGTATGTAGTGCAGTGTGTGATGTATACATGTGTGTGATGTCTGTAGTGCAGTGCGTGATGTCTGTAGTGCAGTGCGTGATGTATACATGTGTATGATGTATGTAGTGCAGTGTGTGATGTGTGTAGTGCAGTGTGTGATGTGTGTATGTGTACTGTATGATGTATGTAGTGCAGTGTGTGATGTATACATGTGTATGATGTCTGTAGTGTATTGTGTCACAAGGGGAAGTCAGTCAGCACGTCCCTGTATGCAGGTGCACGTAGCTATGGCATTTTTTTTTTTTGTATGTATAATTGCCATAGCTACGTGCACCTGCATACAGGGACGTGCTGACTGACTTCCCCTTGTGTTTCTGTTTAGTATGTGTAGTGCAGTGTGTGATGTCTGTAGTGCAGTGTGTGATGTATGTATGTGTACTGTATGATGTATACATGTGTATGATGTATGTAGTGCAGTGTGTGATGTATGTGTACTGTATGATGTATGTAGTGCAGTGTGTGATGTATACATGTGTATGATGTATGTAGTGCAGTGTGTGATGTGTGTAGTGCAGTGTGTGATGTATGTATGTGTACTGTATGATGTATGCAGTGCATTGTGTGATGTATACATGTGTATGATGTATGTAATGTGTGTAGTGATGTATACATGTGTCCTGTATCATGTATGTAGTGCAGTATGTGATGATCACACACTCCACTACATACATAACACCCTGCGCTGTCCGCTTCTTCTGCGGCTCCATCTTGATGCTTGGGCTGTAGGCTTCAGCTCCTCAGCGCGCCCGGCACTCCTTGCTTTAGCCACCCCCAGAGCCCCTCCTCCTTTCATCTCCTGCCGGCTTTCTCTGGTGCAGGGCGCTGTATGGCTCCGATGCACGCCCAAACTAACCAATAGCAAAGCTCCTTACTGTATGGAGCTTTGCTATTGGTTATTTCAGGCTGCGCTGCCTGTGCTGTGCCGCTCGCTGCGTGGTGCGTCTGCTGAAGTTTTTTTTTTTCTTAAAGCTGCAGCGCGACGGTGGGACAAGTCGCAAATGGCGATAAGACTTAAATTTCTTAGCGCCATTTGCAAATTCCTAGTCGCATTGGCGATCATTTTGGTCGCCATCTGGAGCCCTGCAATTTACAGAGATATTTCTCTTATCCAACATGGGTATATGTAAAAAATACACCCCAAAAGACATTGCCCTACTTCTCCTGAGTACGGCGATACCACATGAGTGACACTTTTTTGCAGCCTGGGTGCGCAAAGGGCCCCAAATTCCAACGAGTACCTTTAGGTTTTACATGGCTGCTCACAATTTAGACCCGCCCAAAATGCCAGAACAGTAAACACACCCCACAAATGACCCCATTTCAGAAAGTAGACACCCCAAGGTATTCACTGAGGGGCATAGTGAGTCCGTCTGAGATTTTTTTTTTTTTTTTGCCAGAAGTTAGCAGAAATGGAAACTTTATTATTATTATTTTTTTCCTCAGAAAGTGTCATTTTCCGCTAACTTGTGAAAAAAAATGAAATGATACATGAACTCACCATGCCCCTCCGCGAATACTTTGGGGTGTCTTCTTTCTAAAATGGTGTCATTTGGGGGGTATTTATACTTTCCTGGCATTCTAGCACCTGAAGAAACATGACTGGTGCTCAGAAAGGCAGAGCTGCTTCAAAATGCCGAAATTCACTTTTTTGCACCATAGTTTGTAAACGCTATAACTTTCACCCAAACCAATAAATATACACTTATTGGATTTTTTTTATTAAAGACATGTAGAACAATAAATTTAGAGTAAAATTTATATAGAAATGTAGTTTTAAAAAAAAAAAATTTACAACAGAAAGTGAAAAATGCCATTTTTTTGCAAAAATGTTGGTCATTTTTGATTAATAACAAAAAAAGTAAAAATGTCAGCAGCAATGAAATACCACCAAATGAAATCTCTGTTAGTGAGAAGAAAAGGAGGTAAAATTCATTTGGGTGGTAAGTTGTATGACGGAGCAATAAACGGTGAAAGTAGTGTAGTGCAGAATTGTAAAAAGTGGTCTCGTCATTAAGGGAGTTTAAGCTAGGGGGGCTGAAGTGGTTAAACTTGTGCTGAAATACACTGCCGCACTGTTTTGCATGTGCACAGGAGTCCTCTCCAGTTTATTAGCATGGAACAGAAATCCCGCAACACTGCTGATTTCTATGGGATCACCGCTACACTATGTAATAACACAGCAAGGGTTTTTCCTGGACCATGGGTCTGTGTTTACACCATGGTAGCAGGCCCTACTTTTGTCCGTGATTATAGACCCCTCACGTCATAGTCTATGGGTCCATGAAAACCATGGGCCAACAAGGGTGCCATCTGTGTGTGGTCCGTGGTTTTCATTGAATGTTGCTACAATATGCTATGGAAATTCATTTTCAGTCTAGCAGCGTACATGGAAATACTTTTGACATAAAATGGACCAAACACAGATCATTCATTGACATGTGAAAGAGGCCTTAAATTAGCAATAGAGTAGTCCAATTATATAGTTACCCCTATCCACAGAACTGAGGATAACTATCATATTGGTGGGGGACCCACATAAACACAGCACCCCCCAATCCTCCAAATGAACAGAGCATGCACTCGGCTTCTCCGTTTATCTCTACAGATACCCTGTGCATAGGGGATAACTTTATATAACCGGAATACCCCTTTAAGGCTACATTCAGACGACCGTGAATGTGTCCGCGTCCGTTCCGCAATTCTGCGGGACGGGTGCGGACCCATTCACTGTCTATGGGGCCGGACGAGGTGCGGAGAGCACTCTAGGTGCTCTCCGCTTCCGCATTTGCGGAGCGCGGCCCCGAACTTCCGGTCCGCGGCTCCGCAAAAGATAGAACATGTCCTATTCTTGTCCGCAGCCTGCGGACAAGAATAGGCATTTCTATGGGGGGTGCGGCTGGGTGTATTGCGGATCCGCAATTTGCGGATCCGTAATACACTACGGTCGTGTGAATGTAGCCTTACTCCCATATATGGGGTTAATGAAGTTTGATACATATTCAATGGTAAAATCTGTTTGATAAATGTCTGTGTCTTCCAAATAAATCATGATATGACCATAACCACTGGCGGCTGCTCAGACAACATGGGGTATGAGAGCTACTTAACTACACCGTTTTGCAAACTTTGCAGCTAGGAGTCACGACCATTGTGCAAAGAGTTGCGTGTCACTGCATAACATCTCATAACATGCAGCAATATTGTGTGTTGTGAAACAAGGATTCCCACAAAGTGCATCACGGCTGCCGAGCCACAAGTTGCCGGGGACACTACTTTCAATACCTTACACACTACAGTCACACCGCCATATTCAATAACACATTTGACCTCCAGCCTCGTTTCCGTTGCCCTTGAGAGCTTTTTCCACAATGTTACACAAAGTATAATATGCCCTTAAACATTAACCTTTCCCGCCTACACATACCAGCGCTATAGTCCCTAAAAAGCGCAGGATGATATTGATATAGGGGTACTGCCAACCGAAAGATCCCTCTACACAGTGCCGCCATCTTCCGTTTCAGCGCATGAGCAGTTCACAGTGCTCTTGCTTTCCATTGCGGCTCATCTCCGTGCGCATGTGCAGTGGATTGGCAGCAGATTGCGAGGCGAATAGTGAATTTGTTTTCAAATCTATTGATGTTGGGTGTAAAACTGTGTAGAAAGTACTGTACACGTCCTTTCATGTGTCTGCTCCCTGCACTAACATTGTTGATGTTCATTCTTACTGCTAGTGTTAGCTCACTTGTGCTCACACCAACATTTGATTATATCCAGTCAGAAAGTATTCGCTGTAACCATATTATCCTTGTTAAATAGGTAAAAAGTAAAATTTTAACATTTACATTTTTGAAAGGTATCATTATTTTATTTTGCTTCAATGGGAAATATTTTCATGAAAGTATACTCTGTCACCTAGTTGATAGATAAGAACAAGATGGTAGATGCCCTGCATGTGCTGCTATTTAGAAGCAGGATCTGCAGTGTAATATACTTATTCCACATTTTACTATGCATTCTGTATTGAGAATGCTATTATTTTCCCTTATAACCATGTTATAGGGGAAAATAAAGATCGGGTCCCGTCTTTTAGCAACCATGAGGAAAAATCGCACCGCATCCGCACTTGCCTGCGGATGCTTGCGATTTTCCCGCAGCCCCTTTCATTTTTATGGGGCCTGCGTTGCGTGAAAAGCGGAAAATATAGAGCATGCTGCGATTTTCACGCAATGCATAAGTGTTGCGTGAAAATCACCGCTCATGTGCACAGCCCCATAGAAATGAATGGGTCCGGATTTAGTGCGGGTGCAATGCGTCCACCTTACGCATTGCATCCGCACGTAAATTACGCCCGTGTGAAAGGGGCCTAAGGGCTCTTGCAGATGAGCGGATGTCCTACGTGTTATCCGCAGCGAGAATGAGAGCCAAGCTGCGTGGTGGACATCAGAGACACGAAGCAGTAACATGATAGATACTGCTCCGTGCCTCTCTGTGACCCTTTCACTACAAAATCACTGTGAGATAAAGTTGTCAGAGTGATTTTGTAGTGAAAGGGTCACAGGGAGGCATGGAGCAGTATCTATCATGTTACTGCTAGGTGCCTCTGATGTTCACCGCGCAGCTTGGCTCTCATTCTCACTGCGGATAACACGCAGGAGATCCGCTCATCTGCAAGAGCCCTAAGAGTCATCTTTTTTTAAAGTTTTTAGCCGATTGTATTAGGTAGGGGCTCATTTTCTGCAGGATGAGGGAACAATTGTAATGGCACTATTTTGGGGGCATGTGACTTTTGCTTGCTTGCTATTACGCGTTTTGTTATGTAAGGTGACAAAAAATTCCTTTTTTGCACCTATTTTTTTTCCTGTGTTAATCTAAGGGGTTAGGTCACGGGGTATTTTTAAAGGCAGATTATTACGGACGCGGCGATACCTAATTTGTCTACTTTTTTAATTATTTTTTTTAATTATTTTAGATTTATAAACTATCATTGTTGAAAAAAAAATTTGGGGTGTCTCAAGTCTAACCATAGTTTTTATCCAATTGTCAGTGGCTAAATGGAAAAAGGGGTAATACATTTAGTACTCCATGGAAGTTTGGTACTCCCTGAAGCCACTGTCAATGCAGAGGCCCGGATGATCGGGGCACGTGTTACACTGAGTGGTGGTGTCCTTCCGTATCCCCCTCCTGTGACACACTCCGCATTTTTTGGGGGTTTGTCCCTTCTTTCCAGTATGGGGGACCAGACCTGGAAAGTGTTGGCCAGGGTCGACCTGGGGCGCCTCCAGTTCCCGAGGTACTCCGGCCTGCTCTTTCCCGCTCAGAAAAGATCAGGGCCTTGAGAAATGCCTCATAGAACGGGAGGAATTTCCCTGTGTTGCCAGCACTCCGGCACAGTACTAAAGAGTTGTACATGGCAACCTGCACCAAGTAGACCGCAACTTTTTTGTACCATGTCCGGGTTTTGTCCATGGCATTATATGGCTTGAGGACTTATTCAGAAAGATCAACTCCTCCATCCCTCTTGTCCTTATATCTGACCAGCAACAGGTTTTCACTGGTAAGGGCACGGGTCTCACCCCTGGGGATAGGTACCTGGAGGGGGTAGGTAGGGAGGCAGAGTTTTCCCACACGGTCCCACAAGCGGACGTGGATCTGGCAGCAAGGGACTGAAACAAGGGGATACTAGAATAAAAGTTATCCAAGTACAGGTGGTAGCTCTTATCTAGTAGTGGTTGCATAAGGTCCCACACAAGTTTCCCACTAACACCCAGAGTGGGGGGACATTCTGGGGGTTGAATACGGGAATCTCGTCCCTCGTATACACGAAAATTGTAAGTGTACCCTGAGGTACTCTCACAAAGTTTGTACAGCTTCACGCCATACCTCGCCCGCTTTGAGGGAAAATACTGGCAGAATTGGAGTCTCCCCTTGAAAGCAATGAGAGACTCATCAACCTCGGCCTCCCTTCCAGGTACATAGGCCTCCAAAAATTTGGCCCCAAAGTGATCGATGACCGGCCTGATTTTGTACAGGCGATCATAGGCAGAATGACCTTGGGAGGAATCACCTTGGGAGGGACATGCTGCATTATCTGCATAATGCAGGCATTTCCAGATGGCCTCAAACTGTGAGCGTGTCATGGCCGTACTGTAAAGTGGGGTCTGGTAGAGGACGTCCCCACTCCAGTACAGCCTGGCACTAGGTTTCTTGACTAGGCCCACGTGCAGCACGAGTCCCCAAAACGTCCTCATCTCGGCTGCACTGACCGGCGTCCAGCCACCGGGCCTAGCCAAAAAGAGCCCAGGTGTTGAACAACGAACTGTTGGGCGTACAGATTCGTTTGCTCCACCATTAGATTCACAAAGGGTCACTGAAAAAAGACTGCAATAGTCATATTCAGTGAATCCCACTGTGGGAATCTGGATTCCTGGCTGACCAACAAAATCAGGAATCGCGGGCTCTAAATTCTCTGCGGTACACCATCCAAGTTCACTGGTTGGGGGCTCGGGTGAACTTAGCTGGTGGGCCGGAAAACTAGTACGAGCCCCAGAGCTCTCGTACTAGGGTGGGCCACAGGGTCCCTAGCATGGCGGCCCCCTTGCTCCGCCTGGCGGTGTCTCCACCGCCTTTGGGGCTGCTAGAAGATGAGGAGGACGCAGATGACAAAAGGAATGTGGGGTCATCCTCGTCCTCACTGGGACTCTCGGATTTGGAGGCAAGCTGGGCGTATGCCTCCTCAGCCGAGAATATCTGGCGGGCCATAGGGGAGTGTGTGTGGGTGCGTGTGTATGTGCGTGTGTAAATCTTTATTCAGTTTGCGTGTGTGGGGGCACAGGTGTTCCCAAACTGTTCCCTAAAACCTAACAGGAAAAAAAAAAAGAGAAAGAAAAAAAATGTACAAAGGGTTAAAAAAAAATTCAAACTCGCTGATCAGCTGTCCGGCGCTAATCAGCGGTGGGGTGGGCGATGCACTAACAGTGGCCGGATGCTAAAGAATGCCGGCCACTGGCAGCGGACGCAAAAAAGAAAAAACTTGCGCCCCCAAAAAAGGTGGAGGGGGTGGGGGCAAGCTGCAGCACCCCTGGGGGGGGGGGTCTAGGGTCACACAGCTGTGCTGTGGACCCCAAACACCCTAAGAGGGTCATGCAACAGGGGACAAAAAACTTTAAGCCTTTAACTCTCCCTATCTCTTCCTGTCTGACCTAAGCCCTTCCCTATGCTCTCCCTGACCTACCTGATAGTGCCAGATTGCACTCTGAAAGGGCACAGGAGGGTGCTGGGGGAAGTCTGGGCTGCTGGCTGCTGGGATCAAGATGGCTGCTTCTCTCCTCGCCCCCGGGCAAAGAATGCAGGAGGAGAGCAGGGGGAGTTAACCCCCGCCTACCCGATCAGCCTATCAGGATCGATCATGTGAGGTGATGTCACCATCACCTCACAGGATCTAAGGATGGTGATTGGTGGGGTGTTATCACCCCACCGATCACCATCCTGTATGGGTTATCGGGTCACCAGAGAACCGAATAACCCATAAACGCAGCAAACCGCAGGTCTGAATTGACCTGCGGTTTGCTGCGATCGCCAAAATAGGGGGGTCACAGGACCCTCCCTCGGCATTGTCCCAGAGTGCCTGCCGAATGATTTCGGCAGGCACTCTGTTCGATCACCCCACGGTGGTGATCGGAACTACACAGGACGTACATGTACCTGTACGCCCTGTGTCCTTAAGAGGTTAAGGACCAGGCTGTTTTTTGGAAATTTGACATGTGTCACTTTATGTGGTAGTAACTTTGAAACGCTTTTACTTATCCAAGCCATTCTGAGATTGTTTTCGTGACACATTGTACTTCATGATAGGTGTAAATTTCAGTCAATATTTTTATTTAAAAAATTGAAAAAATTCACAACTTTCCAAATTTCAATTTGTCTGCTTTTAAAACAGATAGTGACACATCATATAATAGTTATTACTTTACATTTCCCATATGTCTACTTTATGTTTGCATCATTTTGTAAATGCCATTTTATTTTTTGGGGACGTTAGAAGGCTTAGAAGTTTAGAAGCAAATCTTGAAATTTTTCTGAGAATTTACAAAACCCACTTTTTAAGGACCAGTTCAGGTCTGAAGTCACTTTGTGGGGTTTACATAATAGAAGTCACCCATAATGACCCCATTTTAGAAACTACACCCCTCAAGGTATTCAAAATAGATTTTACAAACTTTGTTAAGCCTTTAGGTGTTTAACAAGAATTAAAGGAAAATGTAGATAACATTTCAGAATTACACTTTTTTGGCAGATTTTCCATTTTAATCCATTTTTCCCACTAACAAAGCAAGGGTTAACAGCCAAACAAAACTCAATATTTATTACCCTGATTCAGTAGTTTACAGAATCACCCTATTTGTTATCATAAACTGCTGTACGGGCGCACAACAGAGGCGCAAAAGGAAAGGAGCGCCATGTGGTTTTTGGAGGGCAGATTTCACTGGGATAATTTTAAGTTGCCATGTCACATTTGAAGCCCCCTGATGAACCCCTAGAGTAGAAACTCCAAAGAAGTGACCCCATTTTGGAATCTACGGGTTAAGGTGGCAATTTTTGTTGGTACTATTTTAGGGTACATATGATTTTTGGTTGCTCTATATTGCACCTTTTGTGAGGCAAGGTACCAAAAATAGCTGTTTTGGCAATGTTTTTATTTTTTGTTATTTACAATGTTCATAAGACAGGTTAGATCATGTGCTATTTTGATAGAGCAAGTTGTTACGGACGTGATAATACCAAACATGATAACTTTTTTGATTGTTTGTTTCAGTTTCACATAACAAAGCATTTTTGAAAAAAAAAGATTTTTAGTGTCTCCATATTCTGAAAGTCAGTTGTCTTAGGCAGGTTCTAATTTTTTGCGGGATGAGATGACGGTTTGATTGGTACTATTTTGGGGTGTGTGTGACTTGATCGCTTGGTATTACACTTTTTGTGATTTAAAGAGGACCTTTTATCTGGAAAATAATTCTGAACTAAATATCATGATATGTAGAGCGCGCCCAGGGATCTCACTGCACTTACTATTATCCCTGGGCCCCGCTCCGTTCTCCTGCTATGTCCCCCGGTATGTTCCGGGACTTGGTTATACTAGGCGGAGACTGCCCTTGCTTTTCTGGGCGTCTCCTTCTCCCAGGCTATGAGCTCTGCGCTGCGATTGGCACAGAGCTACAGCCTGGGAGAAGGAGACGCCCAGGAGAGCAAGGGCAGTCTCCTCCTAGTATAACCAAGTCAGGCAGTCTCCGCCCAGTATACCCAAGTCCCCAAACATACAGGAGGACATAGCAGGAGAACAGAGCGGCGCCCAGGGATAATAGTAAGTGCAGGGAGATCCCTAGGCGCCGCTCTACATATCATGATACTTAGTTCAGAATTTTTTCCAGGTGAAAGGTCCTCTTTAAGGTGACCGATTGTTACGGACACAGCGATACCTAATATATTTTATTTTTTTCAATTTTAACGGAATAAAAGCATTTTTGAAACAAAAAATCATGTTTTAGTCTCTCCATATTCTGAGAGGCTTTTTTTTTGCCCTATTGTTTTATGTAGGGGCTCATTTTTTTGCGGAATGATGTGACGGTTTTATCGGTACTATTTTGGGGGCATACGCCTTTTTGATCACTTGGTGTTGCACTTTTTGTGATGTGAGGTGACTGTCACAGAGTGATGTGGGAGGTAACACCCACACCGACCACAGGAGGGAAGGGAAAAAGGAACTATGCCTCAAAAACTAGAAAAAGTGGAAACGGTCACCACCCTAATCCTAGCCCTGACTCCTATGTGTATGAGCGGACCTTGATGGTAGGGCGGCTCATACACCGTAACCTCGGACCCTGGAAACCCTGAATAGCCCTAGGGATAGTGAAAGGGCTTGGGATGACCTGTTCTTTCCAGATTCCCAGATGAGTGAACAGGCATCTCCCTGAGGCCTAGTAACCAAAGACAAAGCAGAAACAACAAAATACAAAAGGAAAGAAACACTTATCTACAATAGTAAATGGACGAGCAGGAATTCAGAAGAGGACCTCACACCAACTCTTCCAGTACCAGACAGAAGCTATCAACCGCATAGCACAATGGGTGAAGCCAGACTTAATAGAGGTGTAGTAATGACCACTAAGCTACAATTGAGAAAAGAGGTGTGATCATTACCAGCAACAACATTGGAAAAATAAAAAGGGGCTGTCAGGTCACATCATGTGCAGCCAGTCTCTTAGATATTCTGACACCTGACACATTAGAGACAGTGATAGTACTCCCCTTCTACAGATGGCCTCAGGGACCGACTTTATCTGGATGAGCTCTGTGAAAGGCTTTCACCAGCCGACGTGAGCATTAACGTCAGCCGCTGGAATCCACATCCTCTCCTCTGGTCCGTAACCTTTCCAGTGAACGAGGTACTGAAGGGATCTATAGAGAATTTGAGAGTCCACTATCCTGGCGATCTGAATTTCTAAATTACCATCCACCATGACAGGAGCGGGAGGAAAGGAGGGACGGTTCAATAGGTTCGACATATCCCTTCAACAACGACTTATGGAACACATTATGAATCTTCAAAACCTGAGGAAGTTCAAGACGAAAGACTACCGGTTTAATAATGGCAGTGATCTTATATGGACCAAGAAACCTTGGGCCCAATTTCCAAGAAGGTACTTTCAACTTAATGTTTCTTGTGGACAGCCACACAGAATCACCCACTTTCAGGTCCGGACCATTTATATGTCTCTTGTCAGCCATACATATATTTTCCGCCAAATAGATGACAAAGAAGAGGAAAATTGTTTCTCTTCAGGTATACCACAGGTCTAAGTACCAACAAATGTGCCAAATTGCGGATGGAACAGATATGCCCCAAAAACGGTGACTTATCAGTGGACTCCTGTCTATGGTTATTTATGGCAAACTCAGCTAACAACAAAAATGAAGACCACTCCTCTGATTCTCTGAGACAAAGCATCTCAAGTAAGTCTCCAGATTCTGATTAGTGCGTTCAGTCTGTCCGTTCGACTGAGGGTGAAAGGCCGAAGAGAAGGACAATTGTACCCCAGATGAGTACAGAATGCCTTCCAGAATTTTGAAACAAACTGAGTCCCCTATCAGACACCACATCAGAAGGAATACCATGTAATTCCACGATGTAATCGACAAACATTTGTGCGAGAGTTTTTGCATTAGGTAGACTGGGCAATGCTATAAAGTGCGCCATTTTACTAAATTGATCAAAGAC
The DNA here is from genome assembly GCA_033119425.1 of Bufotes viridis. Classification (NCBI taxonomy): domain Eukaryota; kingdom Metazoa; phylum Chordata; class Amphibia; order Anura; family Bufonidae; genus Bufotes; species Bufotes viridis. Next base: position 134,089,145 of record CM065594.1, on the reverse strand, counting down.
CACCAGAATCACAGTTTTTCCTAAAGAATTTGGTAAATCTGTGATAAAATCCATGGATAAATGAGTCCATGGTCGGGACTGGATGGGCAACAAAAGCAAAGACCCGGAAGGCCGAGTATGTGTCACCTTAGCACATGCACAAGTACTACAAGCTGACACATAAATCCTCAACACACTTGTGCAACCCCAGCCACCAGAATCTACGAGAGATGAGATGCACAGTGGATTTGCTTCTAGGGTGTCCTGTGAGAACTGTACAATGATGTCCCTCGAACACCTTGTGACGTAATTCAGAAGGAACAAATAACTCCCCTGGAAGACAAGAATCCGGGCATCTACCTGGGCCTCCAACACCTCTGCCTCAAGGTTGGAATATAGGGCGGATATGACTACCCCTTCAGACAAAATCGGACCAGGCTCTTCCAAATCACTCCCTCCCCCAGGAAAGCTACGCGACAAAACATCAGCCTTGACGTTCTTAACCCCAGGGCGATAGGTGACAATGAAATTAAATCTGGTAGATAACAACGACCATCTGGCCTGCCTTGGGTTCAGTCGCTTAGCCGACTCGAGGTAAGCCAGATTTTTGTGATCAGTAAGCACAGTAATAGGATGAATTGCTCCTTCCAACCAAGGACACCATTACTCAAAAGCCAACTTAATGGCCATCAATTCTCTATTAATGTCCATTAAAGGTTTTACCACAGTCGAGTAGTTCAAAATGAATTTATAGTAGTTGGTGAACCACAAAAACCGCATAAGCGATTTCAGATTTTCGGTCGATCCCAATCCAACACAGCACGGATCTTCTCTGGATCCATACGAAAACCTGAAGATGAGAGTAGGTAACACAGGAATTGCACTTCCTGAACAGCAAATACACACTTCTCCAACTTAGCATACAATTTATTCTCTCTTAGGGTCTGTAACACCTGTCGCACGTGATCCTGATGAGTCTCCATATCTGGACTATAAATTAGTATGTCACCCAGATACAACAAACCTTCCCACCAGATGATGAAAAATATAAATTAACAAAATGCTGGAAAACCGCAGGAGCATTAACCCAAACGGCATGACCAGATTCTCAAAATGATCCTATGGGGTATTAAACCCCATCTTCCATTCATCCCCTTCCTTGATCCTGACCAGATTATATGCTCCCCATAAATCCAACTTGGAGAACACCTTGGCACCAACAATCTGGTTAAACAGATCACTGACCGTAATCCGATTGAGCTCATGGAACTCCAGACATGGCCTAAGAGTTCCGTCTTTCTTCTTTACAAAGGAAAACCCTGCTGCCAGTGGGGATTTGGAAGGTCTAGTATGTCCCTTAGCCAAAATCTCAGCAATATACTCTCACATGGCTGCTCTTTCGGGTTCAGAAAGGTTATACAATCTAGATTTTGGCAACTTCAGCTCGGGAATAAGATTGATAGGACACTAAACTGTGTAAAGTAATTCACACTGAAGAGGACAGTTTTCTGCTACAGAGGGATCTGGATAGATTGGAGGCTTGGGCAGAAAAATGGCAGATGGGGTTTAACACTGACAAATGTAAAGTTATGCATATAGGAAGGAATAATGCAAGTCACCCGTACCTATTAAATGGTAAAACACTCGGTAACACTGACATGGAAAAGGATCTAGGAATTTTAATAAACAGCAAATTAAGCTGCAAAAAACAGTGTCAGGCAGCTATTGCCAAGGCCAATAAGATAATGGGTTGCATCAAAAGGGGCATAGATGCCCGTGATGAGAACATAGTCCTACCACTTTACAAATCACTAGTCAGACCACACATGGAGTACAGTGTACAGTTCTGGGCTCCTGTGAACAAGGCAGACATAGCAGAGCTGGAGAGGGTTCAGAGGAGGGCAACTAAAGTAATAACTGGAATGAGGGATCTACAGTACCCTGAAAGGTTATCAAAATTAGGGGTATTCACTATCAGGGGTCAGTACAGAGATCTGTCCCATCATCTATTTATCCCCAGGACTGTGACTGTGACGAGGGGACATCCTCTGCGTCTGGAGGAAAGAAGATTTGTACACAAACATAAAAAAGGATTCTTCACTGTAAGAGCAGTGAGACTATGGAACTCTCTTCCTGAGGAGGTGGTGATGGTGAGTAAAATAAAGGAATTCAAGAGGGGACTGGATTTATTTCTGGAGTGTAATAATATTACAAGCTACAGCTACTAGAGAGGGGTCGTTGATCCAGGGAGTTAATCTGATTGCCTGATTGGAGTCGGGAAGGAATTTTTTTCCTCTTAAGTAGGGAAAATTGGCTTCTGCCTCACAGGTTTTTTTTGCCTTCCTCTGGATCAACTTGTAGGAAACAGGCCGAACTGGATGGACAAATGTCTTTTTTCGGTCTGATATACTATGTTACTATGTTACTATGACAATCATATTCCCGATGTGGGGGTAAATCCTGGCAACCACTCTCAGAAAATACATCAGAAATAAGAGGGTACAGCTTTAGTGGTTAAGACAGAAAGAGATGTATTAAGGCTACTGTTAGGAGGATTACTATACTGTAGCCCCTTGCTGGCGAGTAGTAGTGTATAGCACAGAGAGAGGAAGGAGTCCAATGGCAGTGACAGTGCTAGAAACGAGGTGCGGGATGAATGCAGTATATAACAGTGGATCCGGCGTTCAGAGGAAAATGGAATGCAGAGAGGGATCCGAGTCCTGGACTGTGAACAGGAGGGAGACCAGCAGGTCCCAGAGTAGGATTTGAAGGCAGAAGCGTGGTCAAGAGGAGGCAGCGGTGGGTACACAGGATCGTAGTTCAAGCAATGAAGGATGAGACAAAACGTGGTCGGTAAGCATGCAGCGGTCAATTCACAGGATCGTAGTTCAGGCAGTTGGGAGGAGGCAGAGCTTGACTATGGCTGAGAGCACAATAATCAGGCAAGGAGGAAGTGATGTCGTTGGCTTTAAATAGGGAGTGCATGGCTGAGGCTAGTTGAGCTGATTGCACTGGGAACTAGAGTCTGAGAGAGAACACCAAGGTCTACAATAATGGAGCTGTCAGAATGATGGGTAGCTCAGTCAACAGAGCTGCCGCCTGGAACGCCGGAGGTTCCCGGTTCGAGTCCTGACAGTACTCCCCTTCTTCCAGGATGACCTCTGTGCATCCCCAGGATTGGTCTGTCAGGATGCTGCCGATAGAATTCTCTAATGAGTCTCGGAGCATGGACATTTTCCTCTGGTGCCAAGAATTCTCGTCTGAGCCATAACCCTTCCATTTAATCAAATACTGTGATTTGTTCCGGTGTACTCTGGAATCCAAGATTCTCTCAACTATAAATTCCTCTTCACCAGACACTCTCACAGGTGGTGGAGGAGGCAAGTGATGGCCCGGAAAAGAATTTTCAACCAATGGCTTCAAGAGAGAACAGTGGAAGACAGGATGTACCTTAATAGAGTCAGGAAGCTCCAGTTGAAAGGTGACTTCGTTAATTTGGGTAGAGATTTTAAATGGTCCAATATCTTTCTGACCCAACTTTGAAAAAGGAATTCTCAGTTTTAGATTTCTAGTAGACAGCCATACTTTGTCCCGAATACGAAAGGCAAGAGTTGGTTTTTGGTGTTTATCTGTGGCTAGCTTAGAACTAGTGCTGATTGAACAGTTCGAGCATACTTCGGGTTCGTACAGAATTTTGGGGTGTTCGGGACCCGGACCCGAACATTTTCAAAAAAGTTTGGGTCCGTTGTTCGGCGATTTCTTCCCGCTTTCTGAAGGGCTGCACAGCAGCCAATCAGCTAGCGTTTACTTCTTGCCCTAAGAAGCCATCACAACCATGCCTACTAATGGCATGGCTGTGACTGGCCAAGTGCAGCATGTGAACTAGCCTCTATTTAACCTGGAGTCACGTAGCGCCGCACGTCACATTGCTCTGATTAGTGTAGGGAGAGGGCGCAGCTTCTGTGAGGGCGAGATTAGGCAGGGAAAAGTCAGCAAAAACACCTAATGAAGTGATCGATCTACAGCTGTGAATCATTCAACTTCTGCTAGTTAATTGCTCACTGGTTTTTAGGCTGCACATAGCGTTTTTCTGTCACTTTTTCTGGGGTGATCGCGGCCATTTTGTAACTTGTGGTGCACCAGCACAAGCTGCCACCAAGTCCATCAATCCATCAATACTAGGATTTTTTTGCTATATCCTACATCAGGGGCTTGGCTGTGCTTATTGTCACCCCTAGAAACTCAGGATAGAAATTTCTATATTTTATTAAGGGGTTAAATTCAATTGCAAAAATAGCAATCCCCAAAATCTGGTGTCCCAGCTGTGGCTAGCCAAGTGTAATACTGTCTGCTGTCTGGCAAAGGATAGATAATTTTCTGTGGTGAAATTCAATTGCCAAAATAGCAATCCCCTAAATCTGGTGTCCCAGCAGTGGCTGGCAAAGTATAATAGTGTCCGGCAAAAGACATATTTTGTTCTGGGGTGAAATTCAATAGCCAAAATAGCAATATCGTAAATCAGTGGTTTCAGCTCTGGCTGGCAAACTATAATAGTGTCCGGCAAAGGAAAGATTTTGTGCTAGGGTGAAATTGCAAAATTGCAATACCATAAATCAGTGGTTTCAGCTGTGGCTGGCCAAGTTTAAAGGGATTCTTTCACCCCCAAACCCCAATTTTCACTACTTACATCATTATTTGGTAAACAGTCCCCCATTATATAGCCACTTACCCCATCATTTTTAAACTTACAGATGATGAGAAAACGATCTTTATAAGACCTGTCAATCAATAGTGAAGGAGCCCAGGGCGCGTCATACCGGCCGGAGCCCAGGCGCGCGCTCATCAGACTTTTCTACTACGCCCCTTTCACCCAGGCGGCCCGCCCATTGTAATGCGCTCGGCCTCGTCCAGAACTGGCCAAATCCGCGCCTGCGCCGGTACACTATCGCAGTACGGGCCCGCGCCTGCGCACTGGATTCCCGATTACTGGCGCAAGCATCGGGCTACCCTGTTACCCTTTAATAGTGTACGGCAAAGGATATATTTTTCTGGGGTGAAATTCAAATGCCAAAATAGCAATACCATAAATCAGTGGTTTTAGCTGTGACTGTCCAAGTTTAATAGTGTCCGGCACAGGATATATTTTGTTCTGGGGTGAAATTCAATTGCCAAAATAACAATACCCTGAATCTGGTGTCCCAGCAGTGGCTGGCAAAGTATAATAGTGTCTGGCAAAGGATATATTTTGTTCTGGGGTGAAATTCAATAGCCAAAATAGCAATACCGTAAATCAGTGGTTTCAGCTGTGGCTGGCCAAGTTTAATAGTGTCCTGCAAATGATATATTTTGTTCTGGGGTGAAATTCAATTGCCAAAATAGCAATACCCTGAATCTGGTGTTCCAGCAGTTGCAGGCCTAGTTTAAATCTGTCCAAAACAGGGTATATTTTGTTCTCGGGTGAAATTCAATTGCCAAAATAGCAATACCCTGAATCTGATGTTCCAGTAGTGGCTGGCAAAGTATAATAGTGTCCGCCAAAACATATATTTTGTTCTGGGGTGAAATTCAATTGCCAAAATAGCAATACCATAAATCTGGTGTCACAGCTGTGGCTGGCAAAGTATAATAGTGTCGGCCAAAACATATATTTTGTTCTGGGGTGAAATTCAATTGCCAAAATAGCATTACCCTGAATCTAGGTGTCCCAGCTGTTGCAGGCCAAGTGTTAATCTGTCCGTAAAAGGATATATTTTGTTCTGGGGTGAAATTCAATAGCCAAAATAGCAATACCGTAAATCAGTGGTTTCAGCTGTGGCTGGCCAAGTTTAATAGTGTCCTGCAAATGATATATTTTGTTCTGGGGTGAAATTCAATTGCCAAAATAGCAATACCATAAATCTGTGGTTTCAGCGGTGGCTGGCCAAGTTTAATAGTGTCCTGCAAAGAATATTTTTTTCTGGGGTGAAATTTAATTGTCAAAATAGCAATACCCTGAATCTGGTGTTCCAGCTGTTACTGGACAAGTTTAATAGTGTCCTGCAAGGATATATTTTGTTCTGGGGTGAAATTCAATTGCCAAAATAGCAATCCCATAAATCAGTGGTTTCAGCTGTTGCTGGCCAAGTTTAATAGTGTACGGCAAAGGATACATTTTGTTCTGGGGTGAAATTCAATTGCCAAAATAGCAATACCATAAATCAGTGGTTTCAGCTGTGGCTAGCCAAGTTTAATAGTGTCCGGCAAAGATAGATTTTGTTCTGGGGTGAAATTCACTTGCCAAAATAGCAATACCCTGAATCTGGTGGTTCCAGCTGTTGACTGGCCAAGTGTTAATCGTGTCCGGCAAAGGGTATATTTTGTTCTGGGGTGAAATTCAATTGCCAAAATAGCAATACCCTGAATCTGGTGTCCCAGCAGTTGCAGGCATAGTATAATATCTGTCCAAAACAGGATATATTTTGTTCTGGGGTGAAATTCAATTGCCAAAATAGCAATACCCTGAATCTAGTGGTTTCAGCTAGTGGCTGGCCAATGTTTAATAGTGTCCTGCAAAACATATATTTTGTTCTGGGGTGAAATTCAATTGCCAAAATAGCAATACCCTGAATCTGGTGTTCACAGCAGTTGCAGGCCTAGTTTAATATCTGTCCGACAAAACAGGGTATATTTTGTTCTCGGGTGAAATTCAATTGCCAAAATAGCAATACCCTGAATCTGATGTTCACAGCTAGTGGCTGGCAAAGTATAATAGTGTCCGCTAAAACATATATTTTGTTCTGGGGTGAAATTCAATTGCCAAAATAGCAATACCATAAATCTGGTGTCACAGCTGTGGCTGGCAAAGTATAATAGTGTCGGCCAAAACATATATTTTGTTCTGGGGTGAAATTCAATTGCCAAAATAGCATTACCCTGAATCTGGTGTCCCAGCTGTTGCAGGCCAAGTGTTAATCTGTCCGTAAAAGGATATATTTTGTTCTGGGGTGAAATTCAATAGCCAAAATAGCAATACCGTGAATCAGTGGTTTCAGCTGTGGCTGGCCAAGTTTAATAGTGTCCTGCAAATGATATATTTTGTTCTGGGGTGAAATTCAATTGCCAAAATAGCAATACCATAAATCTGTGGTTTCAGCGGTGGCTGGCCAAGTTTAATAGTGTCCTGCAAAGAATATATTTTGTTCTGGGGTGAAATTTAATTGTCAAAATAGCAATACCCTGAATCTGGTGTTCCAGCTGTTACTGGACAAGTTTAATAGTGTCCTGCAAAGGATATATTTTGTTCTGGGGTGAAATTCAATTGCCAAAATAGCAATCCCATAAATCAGTGGTTTCAGCTGTTGCTGGCCAAGTGTTAATAGTGTACGGCAAAGGATACATTTTGTTCTGGGGTGAAATTCAATTGCCAAAATAGCAATACCATAAATCAGTGGTTTCAGCTGTGGCTAGCCAAGTTTAATAGTGTCCGGCAAAGATAGATTTTGTTCTGGGGTGAAATTCACTTGCCAATATAGCAATACCCTGAATCTGGTGTTCCAGCTGTTGCAGGCCAAGTGTTAATCTGTCCGTAAAGGGTATATTTTGTTCTGGGGTGAAATTCAATTGCCAAAATAGCAATACCCTGAATCTGGTGTTCCAGCAGTTGCAGGCCTAGTTTAAATCTGTCCAAAACAGGGTATATTTTGTTCTGGGGTGAAATTCAATTGCCAAAATAGCAATACCCTGAATCTGGTGTTCCAGTAGTGGCTGGCAATGTATAATAGTGTCCGCCAAAACATATATTTTGTTCTGGGGTGAAATTCAATTGCCAAAATAGCAATACCATAAATCTGGTGTCACAGCTGTGGCTGGCAAAGTATAATATTGTCCGACAAAACATATATTTTGTTCTGGGGTGAAATTCAATTGCCAAAATAGCAATACCATAAATCTGGTGTCACAGCTGTGGCTGGCAAAGTATAATAGTGTCCGCTAAAACATATATTTTGTTATGGGGTAAAATTCAATTGCCAAAACAGCAATACCATAAATCTGGTGTCACAGCTGTGGCTGGCAAAGTATAATAGTGTCGGCCAAAACATATATTTTGTTCTGGGGTGAAATTCAATTGCCAATATAGCAAAACCCTGAATCTGGTGCCCCAGCTGTTGCAAGCCAAGTGTTAATCTGTACGTAAAAGGGTATATTTTGTTCTGGGGTGAAATTCAATTGCCAAAATAGCAGTACCCTGAATCTGGTGTTCCAGTAGTGGCTGGCAAAGTATAATAGTGTCCGCCAAAACATATATTTTGTTCTGGGGTGAAATTTAATTGCCAAAATTGCAATACTCTGAATCTGGTGTCCCAGCTGTTGCAGGCCAAGTGTTAATCTGTACGTAAAAGGGTATATTTTGTTCTGGGGTGAAATTCAATTGCCAAAATAGCAATACCCTGAATCTGGTGTTCAAGTAGAGGCTGGCAAAGTATAATAGTGTCCGCCAAAACATGTATTTTGTTCTGGGGTGAAATTCAATTGACAACATAGCAATACCCTGAATCTGGTGTCCCAGCTGTTGCAGGCCAAGTGTTAATCTGTCTGTAAAAGGGTATATTTTGTTCTGGGGTGAAATTCAATTGCCAAAATAGCAATACCCTTAATCTGGTGTTCAAGTAGAGGCTGGCAAAGTATAATAGTGTCCGCCAAACATTTATTTTGTTCTGGGGTGAAATTTAATTGCCAAAATTGCAATACTCTGAATCTAGTGTCCCAGCTGTTGCAGGCCAAGTGTTAATCTGTCCGTAATAGGGTATATTACACTCAAGGTGTATATACAAGTGCTGGGAGGGTCATCCTCATTAACTTCACACGCTACCGTGCATCTCCCATTGTATTTCTGTCCGTTAATGGGTATATTACACAAAGTGTTAAAATACAATTGCTGAAGGCATAATCCTTCATATTTTTCTCACGCTACTGTGCATCTCCAAGTGTAAATCTGTCCATAAAAGGATACCTTTCATCCAGGGCCTAAATACTAGCCCTAAAAGAGATATTCCCTAAATCAGTGTTTACTGCTGTGCCTGGATTAGTGTAATACGCTATATAAATAAATAGGCAGATAGTGTTAGGTGCCTGTAAAAAAGGCTTGAATTTGAAATCAATACATTGTGCCAAATTGTGCTGCTTGGTGAATGGTAAATATGAGGAAAACATCTAGTAAGGGACGCGGACGCGGTCGTGGTGGTGTTAGTGTACCCTCTGGTGCTGGGAGAGGACGTGGCCATTCTGCCACAGCCACACGTCCTAGTGAACCAACTACCTCAGGTTCCAGTACCTGCCAGAATTTACAGCGATATTTGGTGGGGCCCAATGCCGTTCTAAGGATGGTAAGGCCTGAGCGGGTACACGCGCTAGTCAATTGGGTGGCCGACAGTGGATCCAGCACGTTTACAACATTATCTCCCACCCAGTCTTCTGCAGAAAGCGCACAGGTGGCACCTGAAAACCAAGCCCATCAGTCTGTCACATCACCCCCATGCATATCAGGGAAACTGTCTGAGCCTCAAGTTATGCAGCAGTCTCTTATGCTGTTTGAAGACTCTGCTGGCAGGGTTTCCCAAGGAAACCACCTAGCCCTTCCCCAGTAGTGGAAGACATAGAATGCACCGATGCACAACCACTGATGCTTCCTGATGATGAGGACATGGGAATACCACCTCATCGGAGTCCGCACTTCTCTGATGATGACGAAACACAGGTGCCAACTGCTGCGTCTTTCTGCAGTGTGCAGAACGAACAGGAGGTCAGGGAGGAAGACTGTGTGGAAAATATTGCAGGGGACGATGAGGTCCAAGACAGCCGTGCCTTCCCTGCACAACCAAGTATCCGAAAAAATCAAGTGTGCACTGCGGAGCGCCATCTGTGGCAAGGTCCACCTAACCACAGATACGTGGACCAGTAAGCACGGCCAGGGACGCTATATGTCCCTAACTGCACACTGGGTAAATGTAGTGGCGGCTGGGCCCCAGGCGGAGAGTTTCCTTGGTGCACGTCCTTCCGCCGCCAAGGATCGCAGGGCATCATTCTTTGCCTCCTGTAGCCTCCTCCTCCTACTCGGCTTCCTCCTCCTCTGCTTCTATCAGCTCATCCAGTCAGCCACACACCTTCACCACCAACTTCAGCACAGCCCGGGGTAAATGTCAGCAGGCCATTCGAAAAATCATATGTTTGGGGGACAGGCCCCACACCGTGCAGGAGTTATGGCGGGGTATTGAACAACAGACCGACGAGTGGTTTCTGCCGGTGGGCCTCAAGCCCGGCCTGGTGGTGTGCGATAATGGGCGAAATCTCGTCGCAGCTCTGGGACTAGCGGTTCGACGTACATACCTTGTCTGGCACATGTGCTGAATTTGGTGGTGCAGAAGTTCATTCACAACTACCCGACATGTCAGAGCTGCTGCATAAAGTGCGGCCCGTCTGTGCGCGCTTCCGGCGTTCACATCCTGCCGCTGCTCGCCTGTCTGCGCTACAGCGAAACTTCGGCCTTCCCGTTTACCGCATCATATGCAACGTGCCCACCAGGTGGAACTCCACCTTGCACATGCTGGAGAGACTGTGCGAGCAGCAGCAGGCCATAGTGGAGTTTCAGCTGCAGCACGCACGCATCAGTCGCACTGCGGAACAGCACCACTTCACCACCAATGATTGGGCCTCCATGCGAGACCTGTGTGTCCTGTTGCGCTGTTTCAAGTACTCCACCAACATGGCCAGTGGCGATGACAATGCCATTTCTATGTCTCCTTGAGAAAACTCTTAGGGCGATGATGGAAGAGGAGGTGGCCAAGGAGGAGAAGGAGAATGAGGGGTCATTTTTAGCACTTTCAGGCCAGTCTGTTAGAAGTGGCTCAGAGGGAGGTTTTTTGCAACAGCAGATGCCAGGTACAAATGTGGCCAGCCAGGGCCCACTACTGGAGGAGGAGGAGGATGAGGATGAAGCAGGTTCACAGCGGGTGGCACCCGACACAGCTCAGGCCCATCACTGGTGCGTGGCTGGGGGGATACGGAGGACGATGACGATACGCCTCCCACAGAGGACAGCTTGTCCTTACCTCTGGGGAGTCTGGCACACTACATGCTGCAGTGCCTGCGCAACGACAGCAGAGTTGCCCACATTTTAACGTGTGCGGACTACTGGGTTGCCACCCTGCTGGATCCTCGGTACAAAGACAATGTGCCCACCTTACTTCCTGCACCGGAGCGTGATAGGAAGATGCGCCAGTACAAGCGCACGCTGGTAGATGCACTCCTGAGAGCATTTCCAAATGTCACAGGGGAACAGGTGGGAGCCAAAGGCGAAGGCAGAGGAGGAGCAAGAGGTCGCCAACGCAGCAGTGTCACGGCCAGCTCCTCTGAGGTTAGCATGGCAGAAATGTGGAAAAGTTTTGTCTCCATGCCACAGCTAACTGCACCACCACCTGATACGGAACGTGTTAGCAGGAGGCAGCATTTCACTAACATGGTTGAACGGTACGTCTGCACACCCCTCCGCTTACTTACTGATGGTTCAGCCGCATTCAACTTCTGGGTCTCCAAATTGTCCACGCGGCCAGAGTTAGCATTTTATGTAAGAAAACTTGTAATGTCCAGCTCACCTTGACAGCTTGATTTCCCCGTGTGCCTTTGAGCCCCTGGGTGGAGACCCTCAAGTGAAAATCCAAAACAAAGGAAAAAATGGCTCTGGCACCAAGCATGGGATAAAATCAGGTTCCTTCTTTATTGGTGCATATTCACATACAGACAGATTCCATGGCAATTGCGACAAACGTTGACGCGTTTCGGACTAAACGTCCTTAATCGTAACGTTGTGTCAGTCTCTGTGTAAACCTTATATAAGACAAAGTAATACCTTCCCACTTGTTATGTGGTGCAGTTGTTCAAATGCTATTGGTCACAGAGACAGACACTGGCTGTTACAGATTACAACAATCAAAGGTGCAAACACACGTGCTGGTGCTGACCAAATTTCACTTTTTTTCTCTTTTTTAACCCTGTATGGTCCAGGGAGAAAAATAGCTTTATCAATGTGTGAACTCTGGCCAAAAAAACGCATCGTGTGAACTGCATACAAATATAAAACAATGTGTAACAAAAAACCATCAAAGAACATGTTCAGCATGATACAAATAATATATAAATTGAGCTATTGGTATATATACATTAACTCTTTCTTTAGGTTTAATCCTAGGGGAACACGGGTATTTAAACGAAAGATCCAAAATGCCTCCCTCAAGTGTAATTTTTTACCAAAATCGCCACCCCTGAGAGGATTGGTTACTTTTTCTATAGCAAACGCTTGGAAGGTATTAGTACTGCGTGAATGTTGGTGAATAAAGTGTTTCGCTGCATTTGAGACATTAAGTGCTTTTGGATTTTCAATATAATTAAGGTGTTCCAGGATTCTATTTTTGAATTTTCTAGTGGTACTCCCCACATATAAAAGATCACAACTCGTACATTTCACTATATATACCACTCCAACTGTGTCACAATTGATATAATTTTTTATATGGAAAGTGGTAGAATGATTTGAATCCTGGAAATCCTTAGTATTAGGCCTCATGCACACGACCGTTTTTTTATGCTGTCCGCAAAAAGGGGTTCCGTTGTTCAGTGATCCGTGTCCGTTTTTGCCTTCCGTTGTGTTTCCGTGTGTCTTCCGTTTTTTTAGCGGACATGACCCAAAAGATTTTACCAAAAGACAGGCTGACAATGTTTCCCAAGTGCCTGCCAAGGGATCCGCAAAAAAAACGGACACGGAACACGGATGACACACGGATGGCCATCCGCATTTTTCACGGACCCATTGACTTGAATGGGTCCGTGAACCGTTTTTCACGGACAAGAATAGGACAGGTTATATTTTTTTGACGGACTGGAATCACGGACCACGGATGCGGAGGACAAACGGTGCATTTGCCGAGGTTTCCACGGACCCATTGAAAACCAATGGGTCCGCAGAAAATCACGAAAAACGGAGCAACGGACACGGACTCAAACAACGGTCGTGTGCATGAGGCCTTAACCACATATCTGCATGTCTTGCAAGGATTGCTCCCACACCTGGTGAAACCTGTGTGTTTCAACCAAGAGTGTGTAGTACAGGTTTTCTGAGATGTATAAAGTGTAGGAGAAAGTGAATGAGCTATAATTGGAGACTTTCTAGATACAATGCGGCATCCTCGTTTCAACGAATCATACAAAATTTTGTCATCGTACAAAATTGGGATGCAGCTTAGTATTGTCTTTCGAATCATTTCAAACTGTCTGCTATATGTTAATACTAAAGTCAGTATACCTTCTTTGTTAATACTATAATTCGTCCTCAGGGATTTTTTTTGATTTATATTATTATTCATATTTTTTTTGTTGTTTTTTCTGGATCCTTTGTTTGCATTGCAATAATACCCATGCTGAACTGACCCATTCACACTGCTGTCGGTGGAAACCGCAGTGGTAGGATGATTCACAGATCCCCCAAACAACAAATGGATTCTGGACTTGCGTGACACTATGGGCCAGATTTATCATTAGCTAAAGTCACTTTAACCCCTTAAGGACCGGGGGTTTTGGGATTTTTGCGTTTTTGTTTTGCGCTCCCTGCCTTCCAAAAGCCATAACATTTTTATATTTCCGCTCACATAGCCATATGACGGCTTATTTTTTGCGGGACAAGTTGTACTTTTTAACGCTACCATTTATTTTTGCATGTGATGTAGTGGGAAACGGGAAAAAAATTCCAAATGGGGTGAAATTGCAAAAAAAGCAATTTCACCACAGTTTTACGGGTTTTTAAATTACAACGTTCGATTTGCGATAAAACTGACTGGTTAATTTTATTCTTCAGGTCAGTACGAATCCGGCAATACCTAATATGTATAGTTTTTCTTGCGTTTTGATAGTGAAAAAAATTAAAAGTGGGAATTTTTTAATTTTATTTTTTGTCGCCATGTTTTGACCCCTATAACTTTTTTGTAATTATGCGTACGGAGCAGTGTATGGGGCTCATTTTTGCGGGGCAATCTGAACTTTTAATTGATACCATTATGGGGTGCGTATGATGTTTTGATCACTTTTTATTCATTTTTTTAGGAAATGAAGCGTCCAAAAATGGCGAATTAGCCATTTGGACGCTTTCTTTCCGTTTTATGTTTACCGTATGGTGAATATTTTTAATATTATTATAGTATGAGCGTTTCGCACATTGCGACACCATTATGTGTAATTTTTTTATTTTTTATTTATTTTATTTTCATTTTGGGGAAAGGGGGTGATTTGAATTTTTATATTTTTTTATTTAATTTTTATTTTTTAAACTTTTCTTTTTTTTTTTTACCACTTTCTTATAGTTCCCATAGGGAACTATAAGATGCAATCATCAGATTGCTATTCTCATATATTCCAATGCAATAGCATTGGAATATATGAGAAAATCGCATATTTCCTATGGAGCCTATTACAGTCATAGGCTCCATAGGAATACTGTGTAGTAACCTAGGTTTCATTCACAGAAACCTAGGGTACTACATGCATGCTCCGGCTCCCCCTTGTGGCCATCAGGGGAGCCGAGCAAAAACCGAAAGTGAAACTTTCGGTTTTTGCTAGGGCTGCACGATATGGGAATTTTGAGCGATTGCGATTAGGGCCCTAAAAATTGCGATAACGATATGCGATGCGATATTTTAAGGGAATTGTGCTAGAGGTCTATCTGCTTGGATTTTCAAGGTAAAAGCACACACAGATGACTGATAATGTGAAATGTAGTTCTGCTGAACTCAAGAACTGAAATGCAGTGTTTTTCAAAATAAAATACATATTTGCATTACTGCAAAAGTACAAAATACTAAACTTGCCATTTTCTTAATAGCGCAGCACAGAACAGATAAATAGAATAGATATAAGAACATGTGTTCATTAAAGGGAATCTGTCACCTGGCTATCCACAATTTTTTTTTCTCCTTTAGCCTAGGGCAATAAAGTACCTTATATCCGGATCTGTAGTTCTTTTTTCCGTGTGTCTTGTATTTTCTCTTAAAAACGGCTTTATCCATTATGTAAATTAGTCTGTATGGAGCCCAGAGGGCGTTTTCTCTTCAAGGAGCCCAGGAACGCCCCTGATGTGCCCAGACCGCCTAAATTTGAATCTAAGAACGCCTCCAGCAGCTGAAATCTCGTCCCAGAGGCAAGGCTACGGCTCCGCCCCGGCTACATTCGCTCTCTGCCCAGAATACATCTCGCGCAGGCGCAGTGCTGGCGGTTACCTGCGCCTGCGCGATCCAATTGCAACTGAGGGCAACAGCGCTCCAAAACGTCACTGGGCTCGATGCAAGCCCAGTGACACTATTGAGGCTGTTGCCCTCAGTTGCCGTCAGATCGCGCAGGCAATCGCCGGCACTGCGCCTGCGCGAGATGTATTCCGGGCAGAGAGCGAATGTAGCCGGAGCGGAGCCGTAGCCTGCCTCTGGGACAGATTTCAGCTGCTGGAGGCGTTCTTAGATTCAAATTTAGGCGGTCTGGGCACATCAGGGTACATAAGGTACTTTATTGCCCTAGGCTAAAGGAAAAAAAAAATTTGTGGATAGCCAGGTGACAGATTCCCTTAAAAATAACGACTTTCCCCAGCCCCTCCTCCCTCCTCGCACTGTAACTGATGTATCGCCGGTCGCGCTGTGCAGCATAGCGGCCGGCGATACATCAGTGTCAGCCACGTAAAAAGTCAACCATCGCTTTATAAGACGCACT
This sequence comes from Bufotes viridis, assembly GCA_033119425.1. Classification (NCBI taxonomy): domain Eukaryota; kingdom Metazoa; phylum Chordata; class Amphibia; order Anura; family Bufonidae; genus Bufotes; species Bufotes viridis. Next base: position 134,073,392 of record CM065594.1, on the reverse strand, counting down.
GCCATTCCCCCACCACTTTTTGGGGGAAAAAGTGTGTCTTATAAAGCGAAAAATACAGTAATATAATTGCAGCATTTTTGGGTCAGCAAATTGCGATTGCGATACGGCGATTAATTGCGATAACGATTGCTTTTGCGATATATTGTGCAGGCCTAGTTTTTGCACGATCAGATGCCGTGGTCAGGATTGACCACGGCATCTGAGGTTAAATGTCCGCGATCGGCATCGCTGCCGGTCGCGGACATGAGCTGCGGGTGTCAGCTTGATGAATCAAGCGTTTACCTGCAGCTTATGCGCCCGCTCCGTGCGGGAGCGGGCGCCATCTTTAAAGTGCGGACGAAGGGCGTACATGTACGCCCTTTGTCCTTAAGGGGTTAATGGAGTGAAAAAGTCGCAAAATTGCGCAATCTGTAAAATTGCACATTTTTTTGCGACTTTTTCAAGCTCTGCACTAAGCTCTCCAGTTTTATGAAAGTGGGCGTGTTGTCTTATGTAAATGAATCTCTAGACAGATTTACTATTGCAACCATTTAAAAAGTCGCAAAAAAGTCGCAAAAAAATGCGCAATTTCACTCCAGGGGGGACCATGCTTATCTTATGCGACTTTTTAATAGAACATGCGACTTTTTTGTAAAGACGTGCGACTTTTGTAAAGCCGCTTACTGAAGGATAAACTGCTACCGTCAATCCACATTTATCACAGTATTAAAAGACCATTAATAAATCTGACTAACTAAAAGTGACTTTGGGCAGATGTAAAAGTGGAGTAAGATGTAAGTGTAATGATAAATCTGGCCCTATGTTTTTTGCCCTATGGAGCATCCATTCTGGGTACTGTCTGGCTCTCAGTCTATCATTTATCACCAGACATTCTTTATCAAAATTTTCTCTGGTGATGCAATTTCTTAATGCTCTATTATATTCACCCACCGGGATGGCCTTGATGACATGCAGAGGATGTTGGCTCCGTGCATGAAGTATCGAATTTCCCGACACCTCCTTTCTATACGTAGTGGTATCTACAACCTGTGTCGCATGCCCAGTCAGAGTAAGATCTAAAAAATTTATACTGGATTTTTGTGTAGTGCATGTGAAAGACAGGTTGTAGTCATTGTTATTTAGGTAATTGGCAAAGTCTGGCACGGTACAATCACTCGCTCGCCACACTAGGAGCAGATCGTCTATAAATCTGCCATACCAGACTATTGCATCCTTGAATGGATTATTGGCATTATAAATAAATTTTTCTTCCCAATAAGCCATAACCAAATTAGCCAATGAGGGCGAAAATTTCGCCCCCATTGACACGCCACGGGTTTGAAGGTAGAATGTCTGGTCAAACATGAAATAATTATGGAGGAGTAGGAAATTCGTGACCTCACACACGAAGTCAACATATACATCTGAATAACTGGTATACCTATAAAGGTGATATTCAAGTGCTAAAAGAGCCACCCGGTGGGGAAAGAAGGGTAGAGCGATACTACATCTGCCGTGATCCAGCGATATTCTGAATCCCACACAAAATTATACATAGCACAAAGTACATCTCCAGAGTCCTTCAGGTATCCGGGAATGCGTACTACAAGGGGCTGGAGAATGTTATCCAGCCAATTACCTAATCTTTCGGTCAGAGACCCAATCCCTGACACTATTGGGCGCAAAGGGGAGGGTGGATGCGCTGTGGATTTTAGGTAATGCATGAAGGATTGGTGTAATCGGATTATCCACACCCAGGAATTTATATTCTTTATCATTCAAAATACCCAATACTGAACCCTTTTGGGTTAGATGTAAATAATCTTTGGTATAAGAGTCCAAAGGGTTTTTATCTAATTTCCTGTAAATGGATTGATCCGATAACATATCCAATATTTGTGACCTATATACATCCTTATCTAGCATAACCACCGCTCCCCCTTATCAGCCATTTTTATAATGACATTATCCAAGCTTTGTAGCTCTGCAAGTGCCCGTATCTGGGATTTGCTGAGATTATATCCAGGAGACATAAGCTTGAGGTCTGTATGTAACCTGCTCAGCTCTTTCTCCAATATCTCCTGAAAGAGATCCATACTGGAAGTACGTGACATAACCGGATAAAAATCTGGGTTGCGGGTTTTCAGACTTGTAGGCAATGTGCTATCAATGCTAGTACCCTGTTCACACTGCAAATCGGTGAGACAGCACAGAGATAATTGCTCATTAAACATAAGATTACAAAATAAACTATCATTCTTTGGTATATCTGGTGCTGTCTCACCTGTTGCACTGGGATCAGGGACATCAGAGAAATGTCTGGTGACTGTTAGATTTCTAATAAATTTATTAACATCAATAATTGTGCTAAAAACATTGAAATCAGATGTGGGTGCAAAATTCAACCCCAAAGACAATACCTGGGTTTGTTGGTGAGTAAGTATAACTTTAGAACAATTGACAACACTTAAATCCAGAGATTGAGGATTTTTCACGTCATTTTCTTGTACCGGGTGGATCGTAGTTGGGGTCCTCCTGTGCTTGTATCCTCCTCTTCTTCTCCGTTTTTTGTTCTACTCTGTGGGTTGATCTTAGTGTCCACAGCAACGGTCATTTTAGGTTTTCTGAAATAAGACAGTTTATCAGAAACATCAGACGGATCATTTATAGGCTGTGTAGAATCCCCCGAAAGATCTTGTGATGTAACAGGAATTTCTGAAGGATCAATATCAGAAGAAAAACTGACTTTAGGAATCCTGTGTTGGTGACTATGTTTTCTGTTAGTTTTTTTCTTTTTGAGTATAGACTTGGGGGTGGAGACTAGGTTTTCCCGTCTTCCCCACTCATACACCTGATCTTGTGCATAGTCGTGTAAATCACGCTGAAACTTATGCTGTTTTATTTTCATGATGTCATTCTCTAGTTTTTCAATGTTCGACATCATTTTGTTCTCCAGGTCTGCAAACTCAGGTAGTTTCACATATGCACCTAAAGTCTCTTTGTTATTATTAATTTCAGTTTGTAATTCAGACAGTCTCTCATTTTCGGACGTAGGATGCAATAGTCTGGTATGGCAGATTTATAGACCTGCTCCTAGTGTGGCGAGCGAGTGATTGTACCGTGCCAGACTTTGCCAATTACCTAAATAACAATGACTACAACCTGTCTTTCACATGCACTACACAAAAATCCAGTATAAATTTTTTAGATCTTACTCTGGGCATGCGACACGGGTTGTAGATACCACTACGTATAGAAAGGAGGTGTCGGGAAATTCGATACTTCATGCACGGAGCCAACATCCTCTGCATGTCATCAAGGCCATCCCGGTGGGTGAATATAATAGAGCATTAAGAAATTGCAGCACCAGAGAAAATTTTGATAAAGAATGTCTGGTGATAAATGACTGAGAGCCAGACAGTACCCAGAATGGATGCTCCATAGGGCAAAAAACATAGTGTCACGCAAGTCCAGATTCCATTTGTTTGGGGGATCTGTGAATCATCCTACCACTGCGGTTTCCACCGACAGCAGTGTGAATGGGTCAGTTCAGCATGGGTATTATTGCAATGCAAACAAAGGATCCAAAAAAAACAGCAGAAAAAATATAAATAATAATATAAATCAAAAAAAATCCCTGAGGACGAATTATAGTATTAACAAAGAAGGTATACTGACTTTAGTATTAACATATAGCAGACAGTTTGAAATGATTCGAAAGACAATACTAAGCTGCATCCCAATTTTGTACAATGACAAAATGTCTGATTCGTTGAAACGAGGATGCCGCATTGTATCTAGAAAGTCTCCAATTATAGCCCATTCACTTTCTCCTTCACTTTATACATCTCAGAAAACCTGTACTACACACTCTTGGTTGAAATACACAGGTTTCACCAGGTGTGGGAGCAATCCTTGCAAGACATGCAGATATGTGGTTTAAGGATTTCCAGGATTCAAATCATTCTACCACTTTCCATATAAAAAATTATATCAATTGTGACACAGTTGGAGTGGTATATATAGTGAAATGTACGAGTTGTGATCTTTTATATGTGGGGAGTACCACTAGAAAATTCAAAAATAGAATCCTGGAACACCTTAATTGTATTGAAAATCCAAAAGCACTTAATGTCTCAAATGCAGCGAAACACTTTATTCACCAACATTCACGCAGTACTAATACCTTCCAAGCGTTTGCTATAGAAAAAGTAACCAATCCTCTCAGGGGTGGCGATTTTGGTAAAAATTACACTTGAGGGAGGCATTTTGGATGTTTCGTTTAAATACCTGTGTTCCCCTAGGATTAAACCTAAAGAAAGAGTTAATGTATATATACCAATAGCTCTATTTATATATTATTTGTATCATGTTCTTTGATGGTTTTTTGTTACACATTGTTTTATATTTGTATGTGTACTGCAGTTCACACGATGCGTTTTTTGGCCAGAGTTCACACAGTGATAAAGCTATTTTTCTCCCTGGACCATACAGGGTTAAAAAGAGAAAAAAGTGAAATTTGGTCAGCACCAGCACGTGTGTTTGCACCTTTGATTGTTGTAATCTGTAACAGCCAGTGTCTGTCTCTGTGACCAATAGCATTTGAACAACTGCACCACATAACAAGTGGGAAGGTATTACTTTGTCTTATATAAGGTTTACACAGAGACTGACACAACGTTACGATTAAGGACGTTTAGTCCGAAACGCGACAACGTTTGTCGCAATTGCCATGGAATCTGTCTGTATGTGAATATGCACCAATAAAGAAGGAACCTGATTTTATCCCATGCTTGGTGCCAGAGCCACTTTTTCCTTTGTTTTGGATTAGCATTTTATGCCTTGGAGGTGCTGGCCTGCCCGGCGGTCAGCGTTTTGTCTGAACATTCAGCACGGCAGGGGCGTCATTACTGACAAACGCAGCCGCATGTCCACAGCCAACGTGGACAAGCTGGCGTTCATAAAAATGAACTAGGCATGGATCCGACAGGACCTGTCTCTCCCTTGTGCAGAATAGACATTTATAACTGCCTCTCCCTCAACCATATATTCTTGTACTCCGGGGCACTTCTTTATTGAATCCTCATTTTTTTAACTTTACCATGATCTTGCTGTGCAACCCGCAGTTCAATGAACCTCTCCTCAATCTGGGCGCCGGGGCCTAAATAACTGAAAGTGGCCTTTTCCAGTGGTGGGTGATATGACGCCTGATTCTCTGCTGTGGGACCTCTCTCCTCTGTCTGGGTGCTGGGGCCTAAATAACTGAAAGTGGCCTTCTCCAGTGGTGGGTGATATGACGCCTTATTCCTTGCTGTGGGACCTCTCTCCTCTGTCTGGGTGCTGGGGCCTAAATAACTCAAAGTGGCCTTCTCCAGTTGTGGGTGCTATAACGCCTTATTCCTTGCTGTGGGACCTCTCTCCTCTGTCTGGGTGCTGGGGCCTAAATAACTGAAAGTGGCCTTCTCCAGTGGTGGGTGATATGACGGCTGATTCTCTGCTGTGGGACCTCTCTCCTCTGTCTGGGTGCTGGGGCCTAAATAACTGAAAGTGGCCTTATCCAGTGGTGGGTGATATGATGCCTGATTTTCTGCTGTGGGACCTCTATCCTCTGTCTGGGTGCTGGGGCCTAAATAACTGAAAGTGGCCTTCTCCAGTGGTGGGTAATATGACGCCTTATTTCTTGCTGGGGACCTCTCTCCTCTGTCTGAGTGCCGGGGTCTAAATAACTCAAAGTGGCCTTCCCCAGTGGTGGGTGATATGAAGCCTTATTCCTTGCTGTGGACCTATCTCCTCTGTCTGGGTGCTGGGGCCTAAATAACTCAAAGTGGCCTTCTCCAGTGGTGGGTGATATAACGCCTTATTCCTTGATGTGGGACCTCTCTCCTCTGTCTGGGTGCTGGGGCCTAAATAATTCAAAGTGGCCATCTCCAGTGGTGGGTGATATGACGCCTTATTCCTTGCTGTGGGACCTCTCTCCTCTGTCTGGGTGCTGGGGCCTAAATAGCTGAAAGTGGCCTTCTCCAGTGGTGGGTGATATGACGCCTTATTCCTTGCTGTGGGACCTCTCTCCTCTGTCTGGGTGCTGGGGCCTAAATAACTGAAAGTGGCCTTCTCCAGTGGTGGGTGCTATAACGCCTTATTCCTTGCTGTGGGACCTCTCTCCTCTGTCTGGGTGCTGGGGCCTAAATAACTGAAAGTGGCCTTCTCCAGTGGTGGGTGATATGACGCCTGATTCTGTGCTGTGGGACCTCTCTCCTCTGTCTGGGTGCTGGGGCCTAAATAACTGAAAGTGGCCTTCTCCAGTGGTGGGTGATATGATGCCTGATTCTCTTCTGTGGGACGTCTCTCCTCTGTCTGGGTGCTGGGACCTAAATAACCGAAAGTGGCCTTCTCCAGTGGTGGGTAATATGACGCCTTATTCCTTGCTGTGGGACCTCTCTCCTCTGTCTGGGTGCTGGGGCCTAAATAACTCAAAGTGGCCTTCCCCAGTGGTGGGTGATATGAAGCCTTATTCCTTGCTCTTGACCTCTCTCCTCTGTCTGGGTTCTGGGGCCAAAATAACTCAAAGTGGCCTTCTCCAGTGTTGGGTGATATGACGCCTTATTCCTTGCTGTGGGACCTCTCTCCTCTGTCTGGGTGCTGGGGCCTAAATAGCTGAAAGTGGCCTTCTCCAGTGGTGGGTGATATGATGCCTTATTCCTTGCTGTGGGACCTCTCTCCTCTGTCTGGGTGCTGGGGCCTAAATAACTTAAAGTGGCCTTCTCCAGTGGTGGGTGCTATAACGCCTTATTCCTTGCTGTGGGACCTCTCTCCTCTGTCTGGGTGCTGGGGCCTAAATAACTGAAAGTGGCCTTCTCCAGTGGTGGGTGATATGACGCCTGATTCTCTGCTGTGGGACCTCTCTCCTCTGTCTGGGTGCTGGGGCCTAAATAACTGAAAGTGGCCTTCTCCAGTGGTGGGTGATATGATGCCTGATTCTCTGCTGTGGGACCTCTCTCCTCTGTCTGGGTGCTGGGGCCTAAATAACCGAAAGTGGCCTTCTCCAGTGGTGGGTAATATGACGCCTTATTCCTTGCTGTGGGACCTCTCTCCTCTGTCTGGGTGCTGGGGCCTAAATAACTCAAAGTGGCCTTCCCCAGTGGTGGGTGATATGAAGCCTTATTCCTTGCTGTTGACCTCTCTCCTCTGTCTGGGTTCTGGGGCCTAAATAACTCAAAGTGGCCTTCTCCAGTGTTTGGTGATATGACGCCTTATTCCTTGCTGTGGGACCTCTCTCCTTTGTCAGGGTGCTGGGGCCTAAATAACTGAAAGTGGCCTTCTCCAGTGGTGGATGATATGACTCCTTATTCCTTGCTGTGGGACCTCTCTCCTCTGTCTCGGTGCTGGGGCCTAAATAACTCAAAGTGGCCTTCTCCAGTGGTGGGTGATATGATGCCTGATACTCTGCTGTGGGACCTCTCTCCTCTGTCTGAGTGCTGGGGCCTAAATAACTGAAAGTGGCCTTCTCCAGTGGTGGGTGATATGATGCCTGATTCTCTGCTGTGGGACCTCTCTCCTCTGTCTGGGTGCTGGGGCCTAAATAACTGAAAGTGGCCTTCTCCAGTGGTGGGTGATATGACGCCTGATTCTCTGCTGTGGGACCTCTCTCCTCTGTCTGGGTGCTGGGGCCTAAATAACTGAAAGTGGCCTTCTCCAGTGGTGGGTGATATGACGCCTTATTCCTTGCTGTGGGACCTCTCCCTCTGTCTGGGTGCTGTAGCCTAATTAACTGAAAGTGGCCTTTTCAAGTGGTGGGTTATATGACGCCTTATTCCTTGCTGAGGGACCTGTCTCCTCTGTCTGGGTGCTGGGGCCTAAATAACTCAAAGTGGCCTTCTCCAGTGGTGGGTGCTATAACGCCTTATTCCTTGCTGTGGGACCTCTCTCCTCTGTCTGGGTGCGGGGGCCTAAATAACTCAAAGTGGCCTTCTCCAGTGTTTGGTGATATGACGCCTTCTTTCTTGCTGTGGGACCTCTCTCCTCTGTCAGGGTGCTGGGTCCAAAATAACTGAAAGTGTCCTTCTCCTGTGGTGGGTGATATGACGCCTTATTCCTTGCTGTGGGACCTCTCTCCTCTGTCTGGGTGCTGGGGCCTAAATAGCTGAAAGTGGCCTTCTCCAGTGGTGGGTGATATGATGCCTTATTCCTTGCTGTGGGACCTCTCTCCTCTGTCTGGGTGCTGGGGCCTAAATAACTGAAAGTGGCCTTCTCCAGTGGTGGGTGATATGACGCCTGATTCTCTGCTGTGGGACCTCTCTCCTCTGTCTGGGTGCTGGGGCCTAAATAACTGAAAGTGGCTTTCTCCAGTGGTGGGTGATATGATGCCTGATTCTCTGCTGTGGGACCTCTCTCCTCTGTCTGGGTGCTGGGGCCTAAATAACCGAAAGTGGCCTTCTCCAGTGGTGGGTAATATGACGCCTTATTCCTTGCTGTGGGACCTCTCTTCTCTGTCTGGGTGCTGGGGCCTAAATAACTCAAAGTGGCCTTCTCCAGTGGTGGGTGCTATAACGCCTTATTCCTTGCTGTGGGACCTCTCTCCTCTGTCTGGGTGCTGGGGCCGAAATAACTGAAAGTGGCCTTCCCCAGTGGTGGGTGATATGAAGCCTTATTCCTTGCTGTTGACCTCTCTCCTCTGTCTGGGTTCTGGGGCCTAAATAACTCAAAGTGGCCTTCTCCAGTGTTTGGTGATATGATGCCTTATTCCTTGCTGTGGGACCTCTCTCCTTTGTCAGGGTGCTGGGGCCTAAATAACTCAAAGTGGCCTTCTCCAGTGGTGGATGATATGACTCCTTATTCCTTGCTGTGGGACCTCTCTCCTCTGTCTCGGTGCTGGGGCCTAAATAACTCAAAGTGGCCTTCTCCAGTGGTGGGTGATATGATGCCTTTATCTCTGCTGTTGGACCTCTCTCCTCTGTCTGGGTGCTGGGGCCTAAATAACTGAAAGTGGCCTTCTCCAGTGGTGGGTGATATGACGCCTGATTCTCTGCTGTGGGACCTCTCTCCTCTGTCTGGGTGCTGGGGCCTAAATAACTGAAAGTGGCCTTCTCCAGTGATGGGTGATATGACGCCTTATTCCTTGCTGTGGGACCTCTCTCCTCTGTCTGGGTGCTGTAGCCTAATTAACTGAAAGTGGCCTTTTCAAGTGGTGGGTTATATGACGCCTTATTCCTTGCTGAGGGACCTGTCTCCTCTGTCTGGGTGCTGGGGCCTAAATAACTCAAAGTGGCCTTCTCCAGTGGTGGGTGCTATAACGCCTTATTCCTTGCTGTGGGACCTCTCTCCTCTGTCTGGGTGCTGGGGCCGAAATAACTGAAAGTGGCCTTCTCCAGTGGTGGGTGATATGATGCCTGATTCTCTGCTGTGGGACCTCTCTCCTCTGTCTGGGTGCTGGGGCCTAAATAACTGAAAGTGGCCTTCTCCAGTGGTGGGTGATATGAAGCCTTATTCCTTGCTGTGGGACCTCTCTCTCTGTCTGGGTGCTGTAGCCTAATCAACTGAAAGTGGCCTTCTCCAGTGGTGGGTCCTATAACGCCTTATTCCTTGCTGTGGACCTCTCTCCTCTGTCTGGGTTCTGGGGCCTAAATATCTCAAAGTGGCCTTCTCCAGTGTTGGGTGATATGACGCCTTATTCCTTGCTGTGGGACCTCTCTCCTCTGTCAGGGTGCTGGGGCCAAAGTAACTGAAAGTGGCCTTCTCCAGTGGTTGGTGATATGACGCCTTATTCCTTGCTGTGGGACCTCTCTCCTCTGTCTGGGTGCTGGGGCCTAAATAACCGAAAGTGGCCTTCTCCAGTGGTGGGTAATATGATGCCTTATTCCTTGCTGTGGGACCTCTCTCCTCTGTCTGGGTGCTGGGGCCTAAATAACTCAAAGTGGCCTTCCCCAGTGGTCGGTGATATGAAGCCTTATTCCTTGCTGTTGACCTCTCTCCTCTGTCTCGGTGCTGGGGCCTAAATAACTCAAAGTGGCCTTCTCCAGTGGTGGGTGATATGATGCCTGATACTCTGCTGTGGGACCTCTCTCCTCTGTCTGAGTGCTGGGGCCTAAATAACTAAAAGTGGCCTTCTCCAGTGGTGGGTGATATGATGCCTTATTCCTTGCTGTGGGACCTCTCTCCTCTGTCTGGGTGCTGGGGCCTAAATAACTAAAAGTGGCCTTCTCCAGTGGTGGGTGATATGATGCCTTATTCCTTGCTGTGGGACCTCTCTCCTCTGTCTGGGTGCTGGGGCCTAAATACCTCAAAGTGGCCTTCTCCAGTGGTGGGTGATTTGACGCCTGATTCTCTTCTGTGGGACCTCTCTCCTCTGTCTGGGTGCTGGGGATTAAATAACTGAAAATGGCCTTTTCCAGTGGTGAGTGATATGACGCCTGATTCTCTGCTGTGGGACCTCTCTCCTCTGTCTGGGTGCTGGGGCCTAAATAACTCAAAGTGGCCTTCTCCAGTGGTGGGTGATATGACGCCTGATTCTCTGCTGTGGGACCTCTCTCCAATTGATATTGGTTCATTTTTTGTATTTTATTTTAGTTGAATTCATTTTCCTATCCACATTTGTTTGCAGGGATTTTCCCTTTATTTTGCTGCCTTTTACAGCCTGTTTAGTGCCCAAAGGTTTGGGCCCCATTGACTTCAATGGGGTTCGGGTTCGGGATGAAGTTCAGGTCGAGTTCGGATCCCGAACCCGAACATTTTCGGGAAGTTCGGCCGAACTTCTCGAACCCGAACATCCAGGTGTTCGCTCAACTCTAATAGCGAGCAATCTCCATCGGGATCCATCTCTGACTCTGTGGAATCACAATCATCATCTCCACAATCCTGTAAGTCTACCAAAGACTACCTTCCCTGTCCCACACCTTTATTGCAGAGGAAGAAATATCAGTTAGACACCATAATTGAAAAAACAGTCCCTGCTGACATACACAGAGCTAGGGCAAGATGGCGCAGATTCGCACACCCTTGAACAAAATGGAAAGGAACAAATCTCTCCCCTTCCACTGAGCCTACTGAGAACAAGCCTCTGTCCTCTACAATTGATTCAGCTGACAGCTTTTCCCTTACAAGCAGCCCAGCCAAACAAAAGACAGATGCAGACAGTGAGGGAACTGACATATATACTTTGAATAATGCTTTTAGTGACTCTCCTGCTGCGGTCTTTGCAAACTTTCAAACAGGCAATAAGAAAATGTCAGTTAGCATCTTGGATGAAATGTTAGTAATCTTTAGGTATTCTCTCCAAAAGGATTTAAAGGCAGCTGCAACCCCGCTGCAAGCTCCTATCACAGCTGTAGAAGAGCGTGTCACCCATATTGAACATAAAATGGCTTCTTTCTCTAGCTCTCACAATGCACTGGTAAATGCCCACCATCACCTTAATGAAAATGTGGAGTCTCTGCAAACCAAGTTACATGCCTTCAGCAATCTTATTTGTTAATTTATGTATAGTTCCATGCACATTCAATATATGTCCTGTATAATTCTTTGTTAGTTATGTAACAGCACAATCGAGTGACCATGTTCATACATTGCTTCTATTCACATTAGAGGTTTTTGGTCTTTATCAGCTTCCATACTTTAGGGACATCATCATTCCCTGCATATAGCAGCCATTTTCTTCATCCCTGCCACAGGTAGCACATGTGTGGTAGCCTGTGGAGTCATCTTCCGCGTCTAAGCCTCACGGTAGCATCGCTGGTAAGCCACATTACAGCCTGTTTGCATCTGTTACATGTGTATCTGCATGTCTTCTCCTGCCCCTCTATAGTAGCTTCAGTTAGCAGCTGGGGCCTATCTTTGTTATGCAGGTAGGATAGCATGCTCCTGGTTATATCTGTATACTTCATGGATGTGTATCATTGCTATGCACAGAAATGTATCATGTGCATTGCTATGTCAGACCCTTTAATAAGTACATTGTTTTCTGTTCCCCAGTTTCACCATATGTTTATCCTTGCAATAAAGACGAAGTTGGAGGTTACTTAATTGTCAATTCATTGCTGGGAAAGTTTTAGCTGTCTGTCGAGCTACGTACCTTTACACATAAGGAGGACAGAACAGTGAAACAGCGGCTTCTTACAAGCATAGATACGAGGAACTGCGATTCCTCAAACCCTGCGAGTCAACAACCTTTAACAGGCTGGACCACATGTACCAAACCCTGCAAGGTGCAGCATTGCCCCACGACAGTTGCAAGTGTGCAAACCTGTTCACAGTGTCACTATGTTGTCAAGAGAACCCCAACTGTACGAGACAAGATCTCGCATCTCAGCTAGCTCCAGAAGTTCAAAGAGATCAGTGAGCAGCTCCACGCTCGCCGTTGTCCGCGCCAAAAGCTGAAGCCGCTAAAACCCTTGCGACATTTGCCGAACAAGAAAGACAATTAAAAGTAGAGAAAGCTCGTATGGAAGCAGCACTGGAAAAGCTAACAGTGGGAAGGGAAGCTGCAGCTGCTGTAGCAGAAGCAGAGGCGTTAGAAGAAGCAGCAAACTCTGCAAGTGATAGGTGCAGCAGCATAGTTGGGCCTGAACCTGATCATCACGATAACTCGTAACGCACTTCAGATTATGTCATGCAGCATGCGGAGTCAGATGACAGCCTAAATTCAAGTCCAAAAGCAATGTCAACCCCTGCTGAAGAACCCCAGCTGACTCCTTTCACACAAGTGACCTCAGTTAACCAGAAACCCGGTTTTGCACAAGACAACAGTTTCATAGAACACCAGCCCTCAATGCCCTCAATGCAGCCTGTATTCAAATCCTTCAAGAAGGAACAAGTAGATGGTGACTGCTACCACAACGTTTCACCAAACAAAGATCCAGGTATGTCAGAGTTTTTAAAATTCTTTGCCCGACATTAGGGCTCTCCAAGTTTGATGACAGACCAGAAAGCTATAGGTCATGGCGATCATCATTCAGAAATACAATCAGAGATATAGATCTGTCTACATGTGAGGAAATTGATCTTCTTGTCAAGTGGCTTGGAAATAATTCTGCAGAGCATGCAAGGCGGATTAGAGCCATTAATATTAACTACCCAAGCACAGGGTTAAACATGATATGGCAAAGAATTGAGGACTGTTACTGCTCACCAGAAGTGATAGAGAACGCACTCTTCAAAAAAATTGAGGATTTCCCAAGATCCAAAACAAAGGGTTCCAGAAGCTGAGAGAACTGAGTGATTTGCTGACAGAGCTCCAAGTTGCCAAAGCTGAAGGAGATTTACAAGGTCTGGCAGTCTTAGATGCTGCGCGTGGTGTAAACCCGATAGTACAAAAACTACCTTACAGTCTGCAAGAGAAGTGGATTACTCAAGGCTCCAGGTACCAACAACACAATGTCCCATTTCCTCCATTCTCATTCTTTGTGGACTTCGTGCACCAGCAAGCAAAGACTAGGAATGATCCCAGCTTTGACTTTTCGATGTTTAACACCACTTACCCCAAATCAAGTAGGCCTGGCTTACTCCATAACATGAAAAGTACGCCTGTTGCAGTACATAAGACCAGTGAATCTTCCAAAAACCCCTCAAACAAAACCTACAGTACCTCAGAGTCAGAAAGGATCTCAACCAAAGACCCATGCAGAGAATGTCCCCTACATAAGAAACCACATTCATTACTGAAGTCCAGAGAATTTAGAGAAAAACTTACTCAGGGACCGCAAAACTTTCCTCAAGGAAAACCACATTTGTTACAGGTGTTGTGCATCAACTGCTCATCTTGCAAAAGACTGTACTATAAACATCAAATGCTTTGAATGCAACAGTGAAGAGCACAACACAGCCTTACACCCTGGGCCAGCTCCATGGACTCTCACACCCTCAGAACAGGCTATAGAGCACGGCGGGGAGGAGAGAGACACAGTACCTCCTGAAGTGACACCCCAGTGCACCGAAGTCTGCGGAGAAGGTCATAGTAACAAATCTTGTTCCAAGATCTGTCTTGTAACAGTTTACCCCATTGGTCATAAAGAAAAAACTGTTAGGTTGTATGCCATCCTTGATGATCAGAGTAATAGATCTCTTGCTAACTCGACTTTCTTTGATATCTTCAATAATAAAGGACTCTGCTCTCCATATTTACTTAAAACTTGCACAGGTGTGAGTGAAGAAAAAGGCTTCCAAATAGAATCCATAAATGGTGAAGCATCCCTACCTTTACCTACCTTGATCGAATGCAATTGGATGCCAAACAATAGAGAAGAAATTTCTACTCCTGAGGCAGCATTACATCATGCACATCTAAAATCTATAGTACATCTCATACCTGCACTCGACCCAGAGGCCCAAATAATACTTCTGCTTGGAAGAGATATCAGGAGTCCACAAGGTGAGAAAACAAATAAACGGTCCTCGCAATTCTTCATATGCCCAGAAGCTTGACTTGGGGTGGGTCATTATAGGTGATGTCTGCCTAGGAAATGTTTACAAGCCAAACGCAGTGAATTCTCTTTACACAAATACCTTATAGAACGGTCATCCATCCCTCTTTAAGCCTTGTCCTAACAGGTTCCTGGTAAGAGAGAAGCCAGCAAGTATACTATATCCTGACCATGCAGAAATAAAGAACCATCCTTGTGGTGAAGACCAAGACCACTTGGGGTGCACGGTGTTCCAGAGGACAAAGGAAGACCACAAGATAGCTCCCTCTATTGAAGATGAGGCCTTCTTAAACATAATAGATCAAGGATTCTTCAAGGATAAACGATCACCTGGGTTTGCACCACTGCCTTTCAAGACACAGAGACGTCCTCTTCCCAACAACATAGATCAAGCCTTTAAACGTTTCTGTTCACTCCAATGCAACTTTCAGAAAAGACCAGAGCTGATGGAAAATTTATTCTCGTTCATGAGCGAGAATATTTATTCTCGAAAATTTATTCTCGTTCATATTAGAGAACAGTCATGCAGAAGTAGCTCCACCCCTAAAAGAAAAAGAAGAATGCTGGTACATACCAATCTTTGGCGTTTACCACCCTAAGTAGTATTTGAGATTCTTTTGGTTCAAAGACAATGACCCTACCCAAGACATCATAGAATATCGCATGAAAGTGCATGTTTTTGGCAACAGCCCATCTCCTGCAGTCGCTATTTATGGACTCAGACTTTCTGCCCAAGAAGGTGAAAAGACTATGGAAAAAACGTTAAGAAGTTTGTTGAAAGAGACTTCTACGTAGATGATGGCTTAAAGTCGCTTTCCTCGGCAGAGGCCGCAATCAGTCTACTCAAAAGACTCAAAATATGCTTTCCTGTTCAAACCTCAGACTGCATCAGATAGCTTCAAACAGCAAAATTGTTATGGAGGCCTTTCCTACTCAAGATTGTGCCAGTGATTTGAAAGATCTAGACTTGGCAACAGACCCATTACCCATGCAGCGCAGCCTAGGGCTCAGCTGGGACCTCAAGTCTGACACCTTTACCTTTCAGGTCGACCAAGAACAGAAACCCTTCACACGACATGGAGTCCTGTCCACTATTAACAGTCTATACGATCCACTATGATTTGCAGCACCTGTGATCATCCAAAGTAAGACTCTGCTCAGAGAGTTAACCACAGATACATGTGATTGGGATTCACCACTTCTCTCAGAGAAAGAGGCACTATGGGTAACATGGAGAGAATCTTTAAAGGCATTTTCTAACGTGTGTATACATAGGCCATTGCTCACTTCTCTCCTGCTGAGGTTCAGTCTAGGCAGCTGTGTGTATTTTGTGATGTCTCAGTAAAATCAATCGCTGCAGAGACATTAAAGGCCAGGTCCAAATTGGCTTTACAATGGGCAAGGCAAAGCTGGCACCAAGTCCTTCGCTACCATACCAAGACTGGAACTTTGTGCTGCGGTTCTGGCAGTAGAGCTAGCAGACCTTATCACGTCATAAATAGATTTAAAACTTGATATCACAGTGTTTTATACAGACAGCAAAGTAGTGTTGGGCTACATTTACAATGAGACTAGGAGATTCTATGTCTATGTTCATAACAGAGTTCAAAGCATCAGGAGGTCTACAAAGCCTACCCAGAGCTGTCCAAACGATTTAACAAGTTTTCTATGTGAAAATCACTCAACAGAGCTATAGTTTGCTTGATCCATATGGCCAAATCTTTTGGAACCACACCTGCAGGATCGGAGAGCTGCAAAGGTTGGCATTACTGTCACAAGGCCCATACAGTGGACGGGCTCACACAGGCAAGAGACGTTGTCATACGTTGTATCCAACAAGAGGTTTATGCTCAAGAACCTGAACTGATTTTGTTGCTCTCACCAGAAGGGACTTAATGTGGTATCCTTATGGATACCAGGCGGGAGTGTCATGACTTCAGCAAGCTTATTTGTTAATTTATGTATAGTTTCATGCACATTCAATATATAGCAACATAGTATATAAGACGGAAAAAGACATTTGTCCATGCAGTTCGGCCTGTTTCCTACAAGTTGATCCAGAGGAAGGCAAAAACCCCTGTGATGCAGAAGCCAATTTTCACCACTTAAGGGAAAAAATTCCTTCCCGACTCCAATCAGCCAATCAGAATAACTCCCTGGATCAACGACCCCTCTCTAGTAGCTATAGCCTGTAATATTATTGCACTCCAGAAATACATCCAGTCCCCTCTTGAATTCCTTTTTGTACTCACCATCACCACCTCCTCAGGCAGAGAGTTCCATAGTATCACTGCTCTTACCATGAAGAATCCTTTTCTATGTTTGTGTACAAACCTTCTTTCCTCCAGACGCAGTGGATGTCCCCTCGTCACAGTCACAGTCCTGGGGATAAATAGATGATGTGAGAGATCTCTGTACTGACCCCTGATATATTTATACATAGTTATTAGATCTCCCCTCAGTCGTCTTTTTTCTAAAGTGAATAACCCTAATTTTGATAACTGGAATGGGGAAACTACAGTACCCTGAAAGGTTATTACTTCAGTTGCCCTCCTCTGAACCCTCTCCAGCTCTGCTATGTCTGCCTTGTTCACAGGAGCCCAGAACTGTACACAGTACTCCGTGTGGTCTGACTAGAGGACTATGTTCTCATCACGGGCATCTATGCTTCTTTGATGCAACCCATTATCTTATTGGCCTTGGCAGTAGCTGCCTGACACTTGTTTTTGCAGCTTAATTTGCTGTTTAATAAAATTCCTAGATCCTTTTCCATGTCAGTGTTACCGAGTGTTTTACCATTTAACCCCTTAAGGACACGGCCATATTTCACCTTTAAGACCAGGCTATTTTTGGCAAATCGAAACAAGTATCAGTTTATGTGGTGACAACTTTAAAACGCTTTATCCAGGCCATTCTGAGATTGTTTTTTCATCACATATTGTACTTCATAACACTGGTAAAATGGAGTAAAAAAATTCATTTTTATTTATAAAAAAAAAAATATTTACCGAAATTTAGGAAAAATTTGCAAATTTCCAAGTTTCAATTTCTCTACTTCTATAATACATAGTAATACCTCAAAAAGTTATTAATTCACATTCCCCATATGTCAACTTCATGTTTGGATCATTTTGGGAATGCCATTTCATTTTTGGGGACGTTACAAGGCTTAGAAATTTAGAAGCAAATCTTGAAAATTTTCAGAAATGTACAAAAACCCACTTTTTAGGGACCAGTTCACGTCTGAAGTCACTTTGTGAGGCTTACATAATAGAAACCACCCAAAAATGACCCCATTCTAGAAACTACACCCTCAAGGTATTCAAAACTGATTTTAAAAACATCATTAACCCTTTAGGTGTTCCACAAGAGTTGATGGCAAATGGAGATGACATTTCAGAATTTAAATTTTTGACAAATTTTCCATTCTAATAAATTTTTCCACTAACAATGCAAGGGTTAACAGCCAAACTCTATATTTATTGCCCTGACTCTGCGGTTTACAGAAACACCCGATATGTGGTCGTACACCCTGTACGGCCACACGGCGGGCATAGAGGGAAAGGAGCGCCGTGTGGTTTTTGAAAGGCAGCTTTTACTGGACTGGTTTTTGACACCATGTCCCATTTAAAGACGCCCTGATGCAACCCTACAGTAGAAACTCCCAAAAAGTGACCCCATCTAAGAAACTACACCCCTCAGGGTATTCAAAACTGATTTTACCAGCTTTATTTACCCTTTAGGCGTTCCATACGATTTAATGGAAAATGGAGATAAAATTTCAGAATTTCACTTTTTGGAAGATTTTCCATTTTAATAATTTTTTCCAGTAACAAAGCAAGGGTTAACAGCCAAACAAAACTCAATATTTATTGCCCTGATTCTGTAGTTTACGGCAGGGACCAGAAGGAAGGGAACGCCAAATGGGTTTTGGAAGGCGGATTTTGCTGGACTGTTTTTTGACACTATGTCCCATTTGAAGCTCCCTGATGCACCCCTAGAGTAGAAATTCCAAAAGTGACCCCATTTTGGAAACTATGGGATAAGGTGGCAGTTTTTTGGTACTATTTTAGGGTACGTATGATTTTTGGTTGCTCTATATTACACTTTTTGTGAAGCAAAGTAACAAAAAATAGAAATTCTGAAATTTCATCTCCATTTGTCATTAACTCTTGTGGAACACTTAAAGGGTTAACAAAGTTTATAAAATCACTTTTGAATACCTTGAGGGTTGTAGTTTCCTAAATGGGGTCACTTTTTGAAATTTTTACTCTATGGGTGCATCAGGGGGGCTTCAAATGGGACATGGTGTCAAAAAACCAGTCCAGCAAAAACCGCCTTCCAAAATATGATATGGTCCACGATATGGTGTTCCATTCTTTCTGTGCCCTGCCGTGTGACCATACAGTAGTTGACGTCCACATATGGGGTGATTCTGTAAACTAAAGAATCAGGGCAATAATTATAGAGTTTTGTTTGGCTGTTTACCTTTGCTTTGTTACGGAAAAAAAATGGATTAAAATGGCAAATTTGCTCAAAAATACCTGTTTTGGCACCGCTTTTATTTTTTATTATTTACAACGTTCATCTGACAGATTAGATCATGTGCTATTTTTATAGAGCAGGTTGTTACGGACGCAGGGATCCCTAATATGTATACTTTTTTTAGTTATTTAGGTTTTACACAATAATATAATTTTTGAAACAAAAAATATCATGTTTTAGTGTCTCTATAATCTGAGAGCCACAGTTTTTTCAGCTTTTGAGCAATTGTCTCAGGTTCGGTATCATTTTTGCGGGATGAGATGACTATTAGATTGGCACTATTTTGGAGGGCCTTTTTGATCTCTTGCTATTACACTTTTTGTGATGTAAGGTGACAAAAAATAGCTTTTTTTAAACCGTTTTTATTTTATTATTTTATTTTTATGACAGTGTTCAACTGAGAGGTTAGGTCATATGACATTTTTATAGAGCCGGTCATTACAGACGTGGTGATACCTAATATGTATACTTTCTTTAGTTTTTTTAAGTTTTACACAATAATATTATTTTTGAAACAAAAAAAAAACATTTTTTAGTGTCTCCATAGTCTGAGAGCCATAGTTTTTTCAGTTTTTAGGCAATTGTCTCAGGTTGGGTACCATTTTTGTGGGATGAGATGGCGGTTAGATTGGCACTATTTTGGGATACGACTTTTGGATCGCTTGCTATTACAGTTTTTGTGATATAAGGTGACAAAAAATTGCTTTTTTGACAAAGTTTTCATTAAAAATTTTTTACGGTGTTCACCTAAGGGTTTAGGCAATGTGGTATTTTTATAGAGCAGGGTCTTCCGGATGCGACGATACCTAATATGTTTACTTTTTTTACTTTTTTTACATTTAACATAAAAAAAGCATTTTTGAAACAAAAAAATCATGTTTTAGTCTGAGAGCCATAGTTTTTTTTTATTTTTTAGGCCATTGTCTCATGTAGGGGCTCATGTTTTGCGGGATGAGGCGCCGGTTTGAATGGTACTATTTTGGCGTAGATACAACTTTTTTGATCCCTTTTATTACCTTTTTTGGGAAGTAAGGTGGGCAAAATTTCAATTTCATCATAGTTTTTATTTTTTTATTTTTATGGTATTCACCATGCGGGGAATATAACATGACCTTGACTGTTTTATAGATCAGGTCGTTACGGACACGGTGATATATAACATGTGTCGGGAATTTTTTTACTTTTTTTACTTTTTTTCACCCAGACCCACTTGGTTCTTGAAGATCCAGTGGGTCTGATGTCTGATAATAAAGTACAGTACACTATATAGTGTACTGTACTTCACTTACACTTCTGTCTGAACAGATCTTTGCCTTTAGCACCATGGACAGCAGGATGCCTAAGAAGGCTTCCTGTTGCCCTGGGAACCTTCCCGTCTGCCACAACTGAGGGCTCCCTCCTCTGTGCTCCCTTTCAAGAATCGGGGCTGCAAAGGCACAGCAGCCCCCGATGGGAGAGGGAGGGAGCTCCTCCCTGCTAACCACTACCATACAGCGGTCCCGACGGACCGCGGTATGGAAGGGGTTAAAATGGCTGACATCATCAGAGATGACACTCTGATTCAACTGCTCGGCTATCCTGAGAATGAACGGGGATGGGCGGATGATCCCGCGCCCGCCCCACACTGCCGCACGCCTCCGGCACGCCTCCCACACTGCCCGCAAGCCTCCCCCTACTGCGCCCGCAGGCACAATGGACACAGGGCTACGGGGGGGTATAACTATATTATAAAGACCAATTTGACGTTTCTGATCCCTGCGGTCACGGACTGCACAGGTCTGAATTGACCTGCGGTTTGCAGTGATCAGCAATGCGGGGGTCACAGGACCCCCACGGATTGTCACAGGGTGACTGCTGAATGATTTTAGCAGGCACTCAGTTCCGATCACTGCCAGCCGTGCGGCAGTGATCGAACTACACATGAAGTACCGGTACGTCATGTGTCCTTAAGGACTCGGGAAACATGCCGTACCGGTACGTCATATGTCCTAAAGGGGTTAATACGAACGGGTGACTTGCATTATTCCTTCCCATGTGCATAACTTTACATTTGTCAGTGTTAAACCTCATCTGCCATTTCTCTGCCCAAGCCTCCAATCTATACAGATCCCTTTGTAGCAGAAAACTGTCCTCTTCTAAATTATTTTACACAGTTTAGTGTCATCTGCAAAAATTGATATTTTACTTTGCAAGTCTTCTACAAGATCATCAATAAATATATTGAAGAGAATAGGGCCAAATACTGACCCCTGATGTACCCCACTAGTGACAGTGACCCAATCTGAGTATCTACCGTTAATAACCACCCTCTGTTTTCTGTCACTCAGCCAGTTACTTACCCACATACAGACATTTTCTCCCAGTCCGAGCATCCTCATTTTATATACTAACCTTTTATAATGCCTTGGAGAAGTCCGGATACACGACATCTATTGATTCGCCGCTGTCATGTCTAGAACTTACCTCCTCATAGAATCTGATTAAATTCGCTTGGCATGACCGATCCCTCATGAAGCCATGCTGATATGGCGTTATTTGCTTATTTTCATTGAGACACTCCAAAATAGCGGTCCTGGTGATTTGTCTATTTTAATCTTTTTAAGTCGCTGTTGTACTTCTTCCTGGGTCAGACAGGGCACTTTTAATGGGGAATTTACTTTTACATTCTGCATTTCATCTGACAGTTTATTTTTCTCAGTGAATATAGTGGAGTAAAAATATTTTATAGTTTTACTTTATCCTCGTTGCTCTCTGCAACACCCCCTCATTGCTATGTAGAGGGCCGATTCCTTCAGATTTATATTTTTTACTATTTATATAATTGAAGAACATTTTAGGGTTAGTTTTACTCTCTTTGCAATTAATCTCTCGGTCTCTAGTTTGGCAATTTTTTATTAGTTTTTACATATTCTATTTGCTTCTTTTTTCTGAACATCTTTTGTTCCCCAGTTTCACCATATGTTTATCCTTGCAATAATGACGAGTTGGACGTTACTCTATTATCAATTCATTGCTAGGAAAGGTTTAGCTGTCTGTCGAGCTATGTACCTTTACACATAAGGAGGACAGAACACCACGGTTATTCACTTGGAAGATCGCTGCTGAAGGAATAATGCCAAATTCAGGGGGATTCCATTGTCCATTCCTTGTGCCACTCTGGTGCCATAGGTCACAGATTTAACCAGAGCCCTTATACCTGACCCCAGGGACCTTGAGCTTGCAATTGACAGGGACACATAGGATTGCTAAATCAAAAACCTACCCAGCTAGCTCAGTCCCGAGAGATGTCTTAGCAGGATATACATTCTTCTCTACAAAGAACAAACTGTTGAATGAATCCAGTAAAATAGAAGGATTTACCAGCTCCCTTTAAAGATATCAAGATATTTACAGACCTTTCTGAAGCAACCTTTCAAATGAGAAGATGATACCAACCAAGAAGCAGACTGGCACTACTGGGACTGATCTGCATATGCTGCTGTCAGTCCTTGGATCTCTAGTCCCACATACTCCCCAGTGGTGCTCTGTGTCTTTAAAGAATCCATATACAATGTGTAGTAGTGCATAACACAGCACTCACCCAGGAGTAAAAATCTTCTCGCTTTATTGCTTTCTGCAGGTTAATAAACATGGACACCAACATCTAGGCGATGGCCGTTTCGTGCATACCTGCACTTCGTCTGGCCTTCCTACACAGACTATAGCATGCCCCATAAAGGCACCTAATTAACCACATTATACAGCAGATGATATAAATCATAGCACTAAACGTAAGGATAAAAATGTGTACCTGAGAGACAGGGAATTTCACCCTAACCTTACAGTATTGTGCTTCGTTAGGAGATAAGGTCATTCCTGTCGTTTAACCCTAGAGGGCCCAACGCCCTGGTTTTTATGATAATTTCTGCCTCCTTTTGCAATACATTTTTTTCTCTATCTCCTCCTTTTGTTACCGTTTGTAAACGGAACAAACCACAGATTCGCATTTGGCCAATATCGCCTCCATGTTGCTCCGCACATGTGGTCGATCAATCTCTGTGCTCCCACTTTAGTTCTGAGTGTGCATGCTCACCAAAGCGAACCTGCATCGCCCTAATTGTTTTCCTATATAGTATAAACCACATGTGCATATAAAAGTATACACTACAGTTAGTTAGAGGTAAAAAAACTCCTTTTAAAAAGAATTCACTATTGCCCAATCTTACATATGATCCCTTTAATAAATTGCTAGAAAATGCTGTTAATCCTTCTGAGTCGTAAGAATTTATCATATGGTAGGGATTGTTTAATGTATGCAGGGTGGTAACTATCATATCTCAATAAGGGGTTAGTAGCTGTGCTCTTCCTAAATTTTCTAGTATTAATCACTCCTTTTATCTCTATTTCAACATCTAGGAACTATAGGATATTGCCTCCAAACTGTGATGTAAAAACATATTACAATTATTATCATTTAAGTATGTCATAGACTTGGTGAATTCCTCTTCCGACCCTGACCAAACCACAAACAAGTCATCAATGTATCTCAAATATAACTTGATATATTGTGCATTGTCATCTTCAAATTCCGCCAGGAACAGGTTAGCGAAAGTGTGCACCACTGGCGTCCCCATTGCAGTCCCTGCCGTCTGGTGGAACCATGACCCCCAACTGAAAAGCATTATGTTCCAACACAAATAGCAACAATACTTCAGAAGATAGAGCAGCATGTATTCAAGCAATAATCTGGGTGCCAGCATTTGATCCTTGATTCTGGGTATATAAATGTTGATTACCCATTATCCTCTCCACATCTGTGTTATTATAAGAGAAGACATGTGTAGCATTGTCCATAGTTTGAAGATTAAAAATGGTATAAATATATGCACTAGCACTTTTGTAATTCACCTGGCTTGAGAAAGGTTCCGTGAGGGGACCGAAACGTCGCTGTTGTAACGTGTAATTAAAGACACTTTTTGTTCACCATATACAGAGGTGTACAGCTATACAGTCATGTGAAAAAATTAGGACACCCTTTGAAAGCATGTGGTTTTTTGTAACATTTTTAATAAATGGTTATTTCATCTCCGTTTCAACAATACAGAGATTAAAGTAATCCGACTAAACAAAGAAAACTGAAGAAAAGTCTTTTCAAGATCTTCTGTAAATGTCATTCTACAAAAATGCCTATTCTAACTGAGGAAAAAGATAGGACACCCTTGCCCCTAATAGCGAGTGTTACCTCCTTTGGCTGAAATAACTGCAGTGAGACGGTTCTTGTAGCCATCTACCAGTCTTCGACATCGGTCTGAGGAAATTTTACCCCACTCCTCAATGCAGAACTTTTTCAGCTGTGAGATGTTTGAGGGGTTTCTTGCACGTACAGCCCTTTTCAAGTCACCCCACAGCATCTCAATGGGATTCAAATCTGGACTTTGACTTGGCCATTCCAGGACTCTCCATTTCTTCTTTTTCAGCCAATCTTTGGTTGATTTACTAGTATGTTTTGGGTCATTGTCATGTTGCATGGTCCAGTTCCGCTTCAGCTTTAATTTTCTAACTGATGGTCTCACATGTTCTTCAAGCACCTTCTGATACACAGTAGAATTCATCGTGGATTCTATGATGGTGAGCTGACCAGGTCCTGCTGCAGCAAAGCAGCCCCAAACCATGACACTTCCACCTCCATGCTTCACAGTTGGTATGAGGTTCTTTTCTTGGAATGCTGTGTTTGGTTTACGCCAAACATGTCCTCTGCTGTTGTGTCCAAATAATTCAATTTTGGACTCATCTGTCCAAAGAACATTATTCCAGAAGTCCTGGTCTTTGTCAACTTTATCTCTGGCAAATGTCAGTCTGGCCTCGATGTTTCTCTTGAAAGCAAAGGTTTCCTCCTTGCACACCTCCCATGCAAGTTAAACTTGTACAGTCTCTTTCTGATTGTAGAGGCATGTACTTCTACATCAACAGTAGCCAGAGCCTGCTGTAGTTCTCGAGATGACACTTTAGGGTTTTTGGAGACCTCTTTTAGCATCTTGCGGTCTGCTCTTGGGGTGAACTTGCTGGGGCGACCAGTCCTGGGCATGTTGGCAGTTGTTTTGAAAGCCCTCCACTTGTAGACTATCTTCCGGACAGTGGAATGGCTGATTTCAAAATCTTTTGAGATCTTTTAAATCCCTTCCCAGACTCATAGGCTGCTACAATCTTTTTCTGAAGTCCTCTGACAGCTCTTTTGCTCTCACCATGGTGCTCACTCTCACTTCAACAGTCAGGAGCACACCAAACTAAATGTCTGAGGTTTAAATAGGGCAAGCCTCATTCAACATGCAGAGTAACGATCTACTAATTATGTGCACCTGGTGTGATATACCTGTGTGAGATCTGAGCCAATTTAAGAGGGAATACATGTGAGGGTGTCCTATCTTTTTCCTCAGTTAGAATAGGCATTTTTGTAGAATGACATTTACAGAAGATCTTGAAAAGACTTTTCTTCAGTTTTCTTTGTTTAGTTGGATTACTTTAATCTCTCTGTATTGTTGAAACGGAGATGAAATAACCATTTATTAAAAATGTTACAAAAACCACATGCTTTCAAAGGGTGTCCTAATTTTTTCACATGACTGTATATATATATATATATATATATATATATATATATATACACTGAACAAAAATATAAACTCAACACTTTCGGTTTTGCTCATATTTTGCATGAGCTGAACTCATTAGACATCATGAATATTGCACAGGTGTGCCTTAGACTGCCCACAATAAAAGGCCACTCTGAAATGTAGAGTTTGATCACACAGCACAATGCCACAGATGTCGCAACGCTTGAGAGAGCATGCAATTGGCATGCTGACTGCAGGAATGTCTACCAGAGCTGTTGCCCATGCAATGAATGTTCATTTCTCTATCATAAGCCATCTCCAAAGGCGTTTCAGAGAATTTGGCAGTACATCCAACTGGCCTCACAACTGCAGACCATGTGTAACCACACCAGGCCAGGACCTCCACATCCAGTATGTTTACCTCCATGATCGTCTGAGACCAGCCACTCGGACAGCTGCAGCAACAATCAGTTTGCATAACCAAAGAATTTCTGCACAAACTGTCAGAAACCTTCTCAGGAAGCTCATCTGCATGCTTGTCATCCTCATCGGGTCTGGACCTGACTGCAGTTCGTCGGGCGTAACCAAGTTGAGTGAGCAAATGCTCACATTCGATGGTGTCTGGCATGTTGGAGAGGCGTTCTGTTCACGGATGAGTCCAGGTTTTCACTGTTCAGGGCAGATGGCAGACCACATGTGTGGTAATGTATGGTGGCGGTGGGGTTATGGTATGGGCAGGCATATGGACAACGAACACAGGTGCATTTTATTGATGGCATTTTGAATGCAAAGAGATACTGTGGCGAGATCCTGAGGCCCATTGTTGTGCTATTCATCCACGACCATCACCTCATGTTGCAGCATAATAATGCACGGCCCCATATTGCAAGGATCTGTACACAATTTCTGGAAGCTGAAAACCTCCCAGTTCTTGCATGGCCAGCATACTCACCGGGCATGTCACCCATTGAGCATGTTTGGGATGCTCTGGATCGGCGTATATGACGATTGGTTAGTTCCTGCCAATATTCAGCAACTTCACACAGCTATTGAAGAGAAGTGGACCAACATTTCACAGGCGACAATCAACAACCTGATCAACTCTATGCGACGGAGATGTGTTGCACTGCATGGGGCAAATGGTGCCCACACCAGATACTGACTAGTTTTCTGACCCCCTCCCCCAGTAAGGCAAAACTGTGCACATTTCAGAGTGGTCTTTTATTGTGGGCAGTCTAAGGCACACCTGTGCAATATTCATGCTGTCTAATCAGCACCTTGATATGCCACACCTGTGAGGTGGGATGGATTATCTCAGCAAAGGAGAAGTGCTCACCAACACAGATTTAGTCAGATTTGTGAACAATATTTGAGAGTAATGTGTCTTTTGTGTATGTAGTAAACGTTTTAGATCTTTAAGTTCAGCTCATGCAAAATGGGAGCAAAACCGAAAGTGTTGTGTTTATATTTTTGTTCAGTGTATATACTGTATATACATAAATACATATACTGTGTGTATGTATATATATATATATATATATATATATATACACATAACCACAATGTATATCATACATAGTATGCACACAGTTGTACATTAACACATCGATACAAAAGATATACATACAGGTACTCATATAGACTGAAGCAGATATATAATCCTCTTTTTTGCACACTTACACTTAGGTGCAGGGACTAATGACTAAAATGTGATGGAGGGAGCAGATATCTTCAGACATGATGTGGGGACAGGATCCTCATGCAGATTCACAGGGAGCAGGCATCTGTAGTCACTCTGCTTTATTCACTGTCACAATCTGTTCTCTCCCAGAGAAAGGATGTCTGCAGCTCTGCCCAGCACACTGCTGGATCTGTTTGGATATGTATGCATAGTGTAGGGGAAGAAAGTGAATGTAACTGATGATGTTACTTTCACACTACATTGTACAGTAAAGCTCAGAGCAGGATCGCTGGGTGGCTCTGAACTTCAGTGTACAATTCAGTGTGGGGAAGGTATGACATCACAGCTATTGCATGTCAGGGACTTCCTGTGAAGCTGCCTGGAGGCGACTCTTCCAGAGGAGTCGGTAATTTACATAAAAAGCATGTGCCACACACGCATTAATTAGTATGGGAAACTTTCATTTTAAAAATAATTGTATTTAGACATTTAATTATTTAATTAAAACATTTTTTTTTCAAATAAAGTCAAATAAAAATTTGGTGACAGGGTCCCTTTAACCTTCTTGGGGACACAGGATGTACCGGTACTCCCTGATGTCCTAGTACTTAAGGACAAAAGATGTACCTGTACATCCTGTGTATTTCCAATCACCGCTGCTCGGCGGGCGGTGATCGGAACAAGGTACCTGCTGAAATCATTCAGCAGGTAGCTTGTTACAATGCCGAGGTGGGTTCTGTGACCCCCCTGTATCGGCGATCACTGCAAACTGTAGGTCAATTCAGACCTGCGGTTTGCAGCGCTTTGCAAAGTTTCCGATCCCCCGCGGTCCGTGACTGCAGGGATCAGAAATGTAAAAATGCCCAAACTTTTAATTTTTAACCCCCCCCCCTGCAGCCCTTAATCATATTTTGGTGCAGGGGGGGGTTGCGGGCGGTGTGGGCAGTGCGGGCAGTGCAGGAGGTGGGCGGTGCGGCAGGCGGTATTGCGATCCCCCGCCTGCCTCCTCTCGAATATAATCATTGGTGGCCAGTGGGTATACACTGACACTCTGGTATAAACGGCTGACATCTGTGCTGTGATGTCAGCCATTTAACCCCTTCCATGCTGCGGTCCCCCCTCCCTCCCCATCACCCGCTGCTCTGTTCTGGAAGCAGGTGATGGTTACCATGGCAAAAGGACGCCTTCACAGGCGTCTTGCTTGCTATGGTAATGGTAACTCTGATCAGACTTCTGCTAAAAGCAGAAGTTTGATCAGACTTTCTAAAGTAAAAAATACAGTACACTATATAGTGTACTGTATTATACAGACATCAGACCCACTGGATCTTCAAGAACCAAGTGGGTCTGGGTCAAAAAAATAAAAATAAAAGTGAAAAAAAGTAAAAATAAAAAACACACATTTATCAATAAATAAAAATTTAAAAAATAAAATACACTACACATATTCTGTATCGCCGCGTCCGTAAAAACCTGCTCTATAAAAATATCACATGACCTAACCCCTCAGTTAACCCGCCCCCCAAAAAATAAAAAAATATGGCATTCAGAATGTGGAGACACTAAAAAAATCATTTTTTTTCAAAAATGCTTTATTATGTAGAAGTGAAACAAAAAAACACAAACAGTTGTCATATTTAGTATTGTCGTGTCTGTAACAAACTGCTCTACAGAAATAGCACATGATCTAACCTGTCAGATCAACGATGTAAATAACAAAAAATAAAAATGGTGCCAAAACAGCTATTTTTCTGCAAATTTTCCATTTTAATCCATTTTTCCAGTAACAAAGCAAGGGTTAAGAGCCAAACAAAACTCAATATTTATTGCGCTGATTCTGTAGTTTGCAGAAACACCCCATATGTGGTCGTAAAGTGCTGTATGGCCAAACAACAGGGCGCAGAAGGAAAGGAACGCCATATGGTTTTTGGGAGGCAGATTTTGCTGGACTGGTTTTGTGACACCATGTCCTATTTGAAGCCCCCCCTGATGCATGCCTACAGTAGAAACTCCAAAAAAGTGACTCCATCTAAAAAACTACACCCCTCAAGATATTCAAAACTGATTTTATAAACTTTGTTAACCCTTTAGGTGTTCCACAAGAGTTAATGTCAAATGGAGATGAAATTTCAGAATTTCTATTTTTTTGTTACCTTGCCTCAAAAAAAGTGTAATATAGAGCAACCAAAAATTATATTTACCCTAAAATAGTACCAGCAAAACTGCCACCTTCTCCCGTAGTTTCAAGAATGGGGTGACTTTTTTGGAGTTTCCACTCTAGGGGTGCACCAGGGGGGCTTCAAATGGGACATGGTGTCTAAAAACCAGTCCAGCAAAATCTGCCTTCCAAAAACCACATGGCGCTCTTTTCCTTCTATGCCCAGCCGTTTGACCATACAGCAGTTTACGACCACATATTGGGTGCTTCTGCAAACTGCAGAATCAGAGCAATAAATATTGGGTTTTGTTTGGCTGTTAACCCTTGCTAAGTTACTGGAAAAAATCTAAATTCAGACATTTTAGCTCCATTTGCCAATAACTCTTGTGAAACACCTAAGGGGGGGTTAAAGACATTTGTAAAATCAGTTTTGAATACCTTAAGGGGTATAGTTTCTTAGATGGGGTCACTTTTATGGAGTTTCTACACCAGGGGGCATCAGGGGGCTTCAAATGCGACATGGTGTAAATAAACCAGTCTAGCAAAATCTGCCTTCCAAAACCACAAGGCGCTCCTTTTCCTCTACGCCCCTGCCGCATGGCCATACAGTAGTTTACGACCACATATGGGGTGTTTCTGCAAACTACAGAATCAGGGCAATAAATATTGGGTTTTGTTTGGCTGTTAACCCTTGCTTAGTTACTGGAAAAATGGATTCAAATGGAAAATTTGCCTAAAATTGCAATTCTGAAATTTCATCTCCATTTGCCAATAACTCTTGTGAAACACCTGGGTGGTTTCTATTATGTAAGCCTCACAAAGTGACTTCAGACCTGAACTGATCCCTAAAAGTGGGTTTTTGAAAATTTCGGAAAATTTTTAAGATTTGCTACTAAACTTCTAAGCCTTGTAACGTCCCCAAAATAAAATGGCATTCCCAAAATGATCCAAACATGAAGTAGACATATGGGGAATGTAAATTAATTGGTGGCATTACTATTTATTATAGAAGTAAACAAATTGAAACTTGAAAAATTGCAAATTTTTCCAAATTTTGGGTAAATTTGGTATTTTTTATGAATAAAAATGTTTTTTTTTTTTTACTCCATTTTACCAGTGACATGAAGTACAATATGTTAATAAAAACCAATATCAGAATGGCCTGGATAAGTAAAAGCGTTTGAAAGTTATTCACACATAAAGGCTGCATTCACATGGGCATGATTTCCGCGCGGATGCAATGCGTGAGGTGAACGCATTACACCCGCCCTGAATCCTGACCCATTCATTTCTATGGGGCTGTGCACATAAGCGGTGATTTTCACGCATCACTTTTGCGTTGTGTGAAAATCGCAGCATGCTCTATAATATGCGTTTTCACGCACCGCAGGCCCCATAGAAGTGAATGGGGCTGCGGAAAATCGCAAGCATCCGCAAACAACTGCGGATGCGGTGCAATTTTCCCACATAGTTGCTAGGAGACGGGGACTCGATCTTTATTATTTTCCCTGATAACATGGTTATAAGGGAAAATAATAGCATTCTAATTACAGAATGTTATGTAAAAGGGGAAGAAAGGGTTAAAAATAAAAAAACTAGGATCATTCTTCTTTCTTCAGTCTGTTGGGTAAAGGACTTTCAGTGATGTCACTGGGTCACA
Organism: Bufotes viridis; assembly: GCA_033119425.1. Classification (NCBI taxonomy): domain Eukaryota; kingdom Metazoa; phylum Chordata; class Amphibia; order Anura; family Bufonidae; genus Bufotes; species Bufotes viridis. Next base: position 134,042,368 of record CM065594.1, on the reverse strand, counting down.
TGGTCCAATCAAAAGCTTCCATGATTGGACCATGTGACCCAGTGACGCCACCGAGGTCTTTCAACCAACAGATATGAAGATAAAAGATGTTCCTTGCACCTACGCGACCAATGGGAGGAGGTGAGTTGATTTTATTTATTTTTTAACCCTCTATTGCCCTGTTAACATAGAATTCTGTATTTAGAATGCTAGTATTTTCCCATATAACCATGTTATAAGGTAAAATAATAAAAATAAAAATACTCAACCCGAACTTCAGTGATGAAGTCCGGTTTCGGGTCTGGGTACCAAACATGACGATTTTTCCCACGCGTGTGCTAAACGCATTAAAACGCTTTGCACTCACGTGGAAAAATCGCGCATTTTCCCGCAACACACCAGACTCTTATCCGGGCATCAAACGTGACGCCCGTGTGAACCCAGCCAAAGTGGCACTGGTCAGATTTGCAAAAATGGTCTGGTCCTTAAGGTGAAAATGAGCCCGGTCCCTAAGGGGTTAAGTCATTTTCCTATTCACATTTGTTTGCAGGGCCATTGTACTGCTCTTACCCCCATTTTTGATCCTTTTGCCCCCTTTTTTTTTTTTTTTACTTTTTTTACAGCCATTTTTCAGCCCCAAAGTTCAGGTCCCTATTGACTTCAATGGGGTTCGGTGTTCGTGGTCAAGTTCTGAACCCGAACAGCAACTGGTCCACTCATCACTAAACACTAGTCATCAATATCTGCAGTCTGGACAACCCTTTATCACAGATCTATAGAAATTCCTACAATAAAAACATATATACCACTCCATAAAAGGCATTGAATCTTTATTCATAAATATCATTACGATACACATATATTTATCAGAAAGAAATATGGGGGCACCTGGTGGAGAAACTTGTAATTGTGTCATACAAAAGTCACATATCAATCAAACCTCACATAGATTTAGAAGGAATATGATCAAATCACTCATGCTGTTTATCAAGGTTTAATTACTAACTATTATAACTGCCCATGCCCAAACAAGTCACAGGTGACCATATAAATACCATCAAGTACAAACAAGGTACAGGATAGCTAATCAATCAAGACAGTAAAAGTGTACCATGTACCTACAATGACACAGAGAGAGCAAATGCCAGCCACCAATGGATTGTCTTGTATAGACTTATACAATACAATGCAACCTGGAAGTAGCTAATAAAAATACCATTACATGAATTCAATTATATGAGTTTTGGATTGGAAATTCTGTGTTGTTTTTGACAACACAGAACATAGTAAATACGATGCTTGTCTTGCCAGTTAACAGTATAACCAGTAGAGAGGGGGAGTTTTTGATTCCACTGTATAGAGCTATAGTGAGATCACATCAGGAATACTGGGAATGTTTATAAAGAACAATGGGAGTGATTTGCAAACATATATACGCCATTTTCCCCACTTCTGCCAGATCAAAAGAAACTGGTTTAAATGTACGCCAGCAAGGGAGCTGGCATAGATTTAGACAGGTGGTGGACGCACCGAAGTTATGTAAAGGCCGGCACCTCTATATAAATTTGGTGCATCTCCTGCCAGCGCAAGGGGTATTAAGACCAGCGTCTAAAGCGTTAGTCTTAATAAATGACCCCCAATGTTTTACACTCTGGTCTTAATTTATACCACAATGGCATGAGATCTCAGTGTTTGTTGGGTTTCCTCCAGGTACTCTGGTTACTACCCACATGCCATACTGATAGGCAACTTAGATTGTGAGCCCAATTGGGGACTGCTAATGTCTGTAAAGTTCTGTGGAACATGTCAGCGCTAATGAGTAAAATAAATAAATATATTTTATGTATGTATACTCTCTTGTTAGATAAACAGCGCTCTGGAAATAATAATAATCTATGCAGGTTCAAGTGCCAGAACTAAAACCAAGGCTACACGCACACGATCGTGTGTGTTTTGCGGATCCGCAAAACACGGAAGCCGCTCCGTGTGCCTTCCACAATTTGGGGAACAGAACGGGCGGCTCATTATAGAGATGCCTATTCTTTTCCGCAAAACGGACAATAATAGGACATGCTCTATTTTTTTTTGCGGGGCCATGGAATGGAGCAACGGATGGTGACAGCACACGGATTGCTGTACGCATCTTTGCGGCCCTATTGACATGAATGGGTCCGCTCCCAACCCGCAAAATATGCGGCTCGGACGCTGACCAAACATACGGTCGTGTGCGTGAGGCCTTAGCCAGCAATAGAGCCATAATTTCCTGGTTTAAATTATAATAAATGTGCAGGGCAAACTAGACTGGGTCCTCTCCGCTCGCTGTTTGGAAAAGTGGCAAGCTGGATGCAAAGCCCCCAGAAAGTCACACTTTTTGTGCAAGTATGTTGTGTGGCAAAATCTTCAAATTTGAATTGTGTTCAGTTTGGAAGACCACACCTAAAAAAGACACTCATGATACAACAGGTCCAAAGACAGGCTACAAAATGGTGGCATATCTTGGGTTTAAAATTTACCAAAAAAACTTAAAGGGATATTACTATCTCAAGCACAATGTGAAATTAGTTTCGGGGGATTAGGAGCATGTCAAAGCAATAATTGATATTTTTTGTAGAATTACATTGTTTTGGCTTCCATTTATCCAGGTGATATTTAATTCAGTTTCCAGGAACCTATATTCACTCCTACTGTGAATACAGTACAATTATTTCTAGTGCAGAAATGGTGACCTTTACATATCATGCACAACCATTTCTACTAGAAGAAAATGAATATTTGTAACTGCAAATGCATTAATAATTCAAAATTTGTAGGATTCCCTATCACATTATTTACATGCCAATATAGGGGAGAGAGACCACTTGGGCATCCTAAGGCTTCAGAGCCTGGGTGCCACATCATTTTTTGCACCACCAATGATTACATCCCTGTGTAAATTACTGAGTTACTACTGTGTTTACACTTTAGTGAATACAAACGTAGCTGGATAATTCTCATTTATAACTTGTTGGTGCACACATTAATAAGGCTACAGACCTATAAACAAATAGCTTCAGTGTTAAAGCATAATGGGATGCAATGCACATTATCAACAACAACCTCCCAGCAGTAAAAATGTCCCCAAAGTAGAGAGTTAGCTAATTGTTAGCAACAACACTTGAGAATGACAGCAGAACAGTATACAATTGTGATTAGTAAGTTTGTCATAGGAATGTTGGTGCCAGAAGTCCATGCTCTGTAGCTGTAGATTCCATCGTCTGTGCGGTTGCTCCACTGCAAACCCACTTCTGAGCTATCATCGTATCTCCATCTTTTCTTCCAGCCATTCCCGCAGCTGCTCCAGCCACAGCTCCTGCTGCAGCTGCTCCAGCAGCCACCCTAAAGGATCCATAACGAATAGGGGTCTTTGCACGCACACGAGATGTCCCACGAGTGGTTCCACGGGCTCCTCCTCTCGCACCACCACGTCCTCCTTTAGTGTTGACAGTGTGAGTGAGAAGTGCCACCAATAGTAGAACAGACCAACACAGGGCAGAGCTACCCCGCATTTTCATACACCTCAGGAAACAAAAATCCAAATGTATTAAAAAGATATATATAAATAATTTTGACACTGAAACATTTCTCTAGTAAATGTAAAATAGTCAAATAACAAAGTCAGAGTGCAGTGGGGCTGAAATTGTTATAGGGTGTCTGAATTCATTGAGCATACATTGCTTTGAATGGATGACATTGTTCCCCAGTAATAAAGCATATCATTGTTTATAACAGGCTCTATTAGAAAATAAGAAACTTTGTTATGATCTCTTAGAAAGAACATCCTAATGTTCAGAGGAAAGAATCATTTTTTTCAAGGTTATAATATACCCACAACTCCCTTGACATTAATATGCTGCAGTGCTGAGAACCTACTTGGAATCCTACTTTGAGCAAAACATGGTTCATTTCCAGTGAGATCTGCCAAAACAGATCAGATGCATTACTTTTCCAAATTTGTATCAGGATTCCCTAACTATAACATTATTTATATGCCAATATAGGGGAGAGAAATAGTGATGTCGCGAACATAAAATTTTCAGTTCGCGAACAGCGAACGCGAACTTCCGCAAATGTTCGCGAACGGGCGAACCGGGCGAACCGCCATAGACTTCAATTGGCAGGCGAATTTTAAAACCCACAGGGACTCTTTCTGGTCACAATAGTGATGAGAAAGTTGTTTCAAGAGGTCTAACACCTGGACTGTGGCATGCCGGAGGGGGATCTATGGCAAAACTCCCATGGAAAATTACGTAGTGGACGAGAGTCGGGTTTTAATCCATAAAGGGCATAAATCAACTAACATTCCTAAATTGTTTGGAATAACGTGCTTTAAAACATCCAGTGTGTGTATACGATCAGGTATGATGTTGTATCGATCAGGTAGTGTAAGGGTTACACCCGCTTCACTGACATTGACAGACCAAACTCCCCTTTTAATGCACCGCAAACAGTTCATTTGCACAACCGCAAACTCCCCATTTGCACAAGGTTGGATACCAAGCTAGCCACGTCCCGGTGATGTCATTGAAGGTTTCTTCCTCCACCCAGCCACGCATAACACCAAGGGTCCCCAAAAGATGAATTGAATTGATTTTTCGAACGGTGAGATGGTTAAAAAACGCTGGCTCCCTCCCCTTTGTTTTTATCCACGGTGACTGCGTCTGCGCCGTGCAATTTACTGTCACACCCGATATGAGTGGTATTTTCTGTAGTACTATTCTCATCAGTTTAATCCTCTAACGTCCCCAATCTGGGTGCCATTTATTGAATAGATTTTTCGAACGGGAGATGGTTAAAAACGCTGGCTCCCTCCACTCTTTTTAAACCACGGTCACTGCGTCGTGCAATTTACTGTCACACACGATATGAGTGGTATTTTCTGTAGTACTATTCTCATCAGTTTAATCCTCTAACGTCCCCAATCTGGGGGCCATTTATTGAATAGATTTTTCGAACGGGAGATGGTTAAAAACGCTGGCTCCCTCCACTCTGTTTTAAACCACGGTGACTGCGTCTGCGCCGTGCAATTTACTGTCACACCCGATATGAGTGGTATTTTCTGTAGTATTATTCTCATCAGTTTAATCCCTGTTACTTCACATATCAGGGATTGCCTTTTGTGAAAAAAATTTAGGCCGGGTACCTTCGACTGCCTTCACAGTGACAGACCAAACTCTCATACACTAAACTGAATTGATTTCAGGAACCGGGAGATGGAAAAAGCAGCTTGGTCGGTCCTCTTACTCCCAAATTGGGGCACTGCGCGTGCACAGAGCAATGTGCTGTGACACCCTATATGAGTGGTGTCTTAACTAGTACTATTCCTATCAGTTTAATCCCTGTTACGGACCCTATCCGGTCGAATTGATTAACCATTGTCGAATTAGCGAACCATTACGACATCATGAAATAATTTAGTTCTGAGCTCTGTACTTGCTTTGTATTGGAATTGATGGGGATTTTTTAATTGCCTGCATCATTTCTAATAAACTATTAAGAGACTTTATTATGATTTTTTATTTTATGTATTAAAAACCCATACAACATATAAAAAAAAGGTAAATTAATGTTTTTTCTATGAAATATTATCCAGCCGTCCGATCACTTTTGGTCTGACCATAATGAAGCAACGGCCTTATCATCTGGAGTGTGGCAACATTGCCAACACACTTATAGAGGTGATGATGATTGCTTCATTGTGATACGCAAGCCCCTTCACCACAACAAGGTAACGATCACGAAGGGGAATTGACACTTGTATGTGCCTTTTTTTTGGTTTGTTTTTGCAGCCACAGTGCTGCACCATAGGACAGAAAAATTAGGCATGTACACATGCCTGAAAAATAATGGCACTGTTGCAGCCGCTATTGTAGCAGCGGCCGGAAAAATTTATGTTTTCCAGGCAGAAAAGTGACTAAAACATTGCGGCTTGAACCCTAGTTGGTGGTGGAGAATTCACGAAAGTCATCCGGTATGCAGACATTAAATACAGCAGCGTGGGGACCATTTTGAGGCCAAGGCATGTAATCAGGCCTTTGTTAGTCAAACGTATCCCCCACTGTCAGTCCCTTCGGGATCCATGCCTCATTCATCTTTATGAAGGTGAGGTAATCAACACTTTTTTGACCGAGGCGACTTCTCTTGTCAGTGACAATGCCTCCTGCTGCACTGAAGGTCCTTTCTGACAGGACACTTGAAGCAGGGCAGGCCAGAAGTTCTATCGCGAACTGGGATAGCTCAGGCCACAGGTCAAGCCTGCACACCCAGTAGTGAAGGGGTTCATTGCTCCTCAGAGTGTCGATATCTGCTGTTAAGGCGAGGTAGTCTGCTACCTGTCGGTCGAGTCGTTCTCTAAGGCTGGATCCCGAAGGGCTGTGGCGATGAGTAGGACTGAAAAAGCTCCGCATGTCCTCCATCAACAACTCATCTGTAAATCGTCCAGTCCTTGCCGCCGTGGTAGGAGGAGGATTACACTCACCTCTTCCCCTGTTAGATTACCGTTGTGCTGTGACATCCCCCTTATAAGCTGTGTAAAGCATATTTTTTTGTTTGGTTTTGAACTGCTGCATCCTTTCCGACTTTCGGTAATTTGGTAACATTTCTGCCACTTTCTGCTTATACCGGGGGTCTAGTAGCGTGGCCACCCAGTACAGATCGTTCTCCTTTATCCTTTTTATACGTGGGTCCCTCAACAGACATGACAGCATGAAAGACCCCATTTGAACAAGGTTGGATGCAGAGCTACTCATTTCCCATTCCTCGTCCTCACTGATGTCATTGACGGTCTGTTCTTCCCCCAGCCACGTACAACACCATGGGTCCCAGATAGGTGACAACAACGAGCACCCTGGGGTGCCTGCTGTGGTTGGTCTTCCTCCTCCTCAAAGCCGCCACATTCCTCCTCTGACTCCTCTTCCTCATACTCCTCTTCCAGCGTTGCTGCAGGTCTGGCAAGCGATGATGACAAGGCTGTTTCTGGTGGTGATGGTGACCACAACTCTTCCTCTTCACGCTCATCTACAGCCTGATCCAGAACTCTTCGCAGGGCACGCTCCAGGAAGAAAACAAATGGGATGAGGTCGCTGATGGTGCCTTCGGTGCGACTGACTAGGTTTGTCACCTCCTCAAAAGGACGCATGAGCCTACAGGCATTGCGCATGAGTGTCCAGTAACGTGGCAAAAGATTCCCAGCTCCGCAGAGGCTGTCCTAGCACCCCGGTCATACAAATACTCGTTGACGGCTTTTTCTTGTTGGAGCAGGTGGTCGAACATTAGAGTGTTGAATTCCAACGAGTCGGGCTGTCGCATATCAAGCGCCTCACTGGCATGTTGTTTCGCCGCTGAATATCGGAAAAGTGCGCCATGGCCGTGTAGGAACGCCTGAAATGGCCACACACCTTCCTGGCCTGCTTGAGGACGCCCTGTAAGCCTGGGTACTTAGACACAAAACGTTGTACGATGAGATTCAACACATGTGCCATGCACGGCACATGTGACAACTTGCCCAAATTTAATGCCGCCAACAGATTGCTTCCATTGTCACACACCACTTTGCCGATCTCCAGTTGGTGCGGGGTCAGCCACTGATCCACCTGTGCGTTCAGGGCGGACGGGAGTGCTGGTCCTGTGTGGCTCTCTGCTTTCAGGCAAGTCAACCCCAAGATAGCGTGACACTGTCGTATCCGGGATGTGGAATAGCCCCTGGGGAGCTGGGGGGAATCAGTTGATGTGCAGCCAGACGCCGCAGCAAAAGAGGACTCAGCCGAGGAGGATATTGAAGAGGATGGAGTAGGAGTAGAGGAGGTGGCAGTAGGTCTGCCTGCAAGTCGTGGTGGTGTCACCAACTCCGCTGCGGAGCCACGCATACCATGCTTGTCAGCCGTCAGCAGGTTGACCCAATGCGCAGTATACGTGATATACCTGCCCTGACCGTGCTTTGCAGACCAGGTATCAGTGGTCAGATGGACCCTTGCCCCAACACTGTATGCCAGAGATGCCATGACTTCCTTTTCAATGACATGGTAGAGGTTTGGGATTGCCTTTTTGAAAAAAAATTTCGTCCGGGTACCTTCCACTGTGGTGTCCCAATAGCGACAAATTTTTTGAAGGCCTCAGACTCTACCAGCTGGTATGGTAAAAGCTGGCGGGCTAAGAGTTCCGTCAAGCCAGCTGTCAGTCGCCGGGCAAGGGGTGACTTTGTGACATTGGCTTCTTATGCTCAAACATGTCCTTGACAGACACCTGACTGTGGGCAGATGAGCAGGAACTGCTGAAGGTGAGAGATGGAGTGGCGGGTGGTTGAGAGGGGGCAGGAGGACAGCAGTGGTTGACGTGGCTGAAGATGCTGGACCAGGAGGAGCATGGTGGCTTTGAGTTTGTGTGCTGCTTGTACTCATGTGTTGATCCCATAGGCGTTTGTGATGTGAGATCATGTGCCTTCGCAAAGCAGTTGTACCAAGGTGGGTGTTGGACTTCCCACGACTCAGTTTCTTTTGGCACAGGTTGCAAATGGCATTGCTTTTATCAGAGGCAGACACACAAAAAAATGCCACACTGCTGAGCTTTGCAATGACGGCATTCTAGTGGTGGCAACAGCATGCGTTGACTGGCGTGCTGTCTGGCTGACCCCAGGTGCCGATACATGCTGTCTGACTGTGCCACTAACTCCTTGCGACGACCTCCCCTGCTTCCAACTCGTCTCCTCATTCTCTCTGTCTCCCCTTCAGAACTTTCCCCTCTTCTTCTCTTCGAGCAGGCACCCACGTGGCATCCGTGGACACATCGTCATCATCAACCGCTTCACTTGTATCTGACACCTCAGCAAAGGAAGCAGCAGCGGGTACAACATCATCATCATCACACTGTATGTCCATGTGTGTAATCCTGCCTGACTGAGACATATCCCCGTAATCTACATCATCTGGCAATAATGGTTGCGCATCACTAATTGCATCCAACTGATGTGTAAATAACTCCTCTGACGGATCAAGTGAAGCGGCTGTGGTGGCTGTGGTGGTAGTGGTGGTGGTGGCGACGGGCGGGTGCGTGGTAACTTGAGAGCAGGTGACCGAAGCTGAGCTGGAGGAGGATGGTGCGCCAAGGTTCTTAGCGGAAGCTGTTGAAGATTGGGTGTCCTGTCTAAGCCAGTCAACTACGTCCTCTGAATTTTTCGGGTTCAGGGTACGTGGCCTCTGAAAACTGGGCATTATTCCAGGGACAGTGGAAATCACAGCACCACGACCACCCCTGCGGGGTGGCCTGCCTCTGCCTGTCATTTTTTTTTAGATAAGTGGTACTACGCGTGCTAGGTACTGTGCCACCCGGTATGAGTGGTTGGCACTGGCAGTGGGCACACTACAGTCAGTGGAAGCGGGCCTGACACACACTGGCAGCAGGCAAGCAACTGAATTTAGACTACTGTCTAAAAATTAAATGCCTTATCGGCAAGCTACTGTGCCACCCGGTATCAGTGGTTGGCACTGGCAGTGGGCACACTACAGTCAGTGGAAGCGGGCCTGACACACATGGCAGCAGGCAAGCAACTGAATTTAGACTACTGTCTAAAAATTAAATGCCTTATTTATCGGCAAGCTACTGTGCCACCCGGTATCAGTGGTTGGCACTGGCAGTGGGCACACTACAGTCAGTGGAAGAGGGCCTGACACACACTGGCAGCAGGCAAGCAACTGAATTTAGACTACTGTCTAAAAATTAAATGCCTTATTTGTGGTCGGGGCTACATGACACGTAACCGTCTACCTGCCTACCCAACTAGGCTAAGCGGCTTGAGTTGTGCCATAACCGCTGCGTAGGAGGAATGCCTGAAGGGGGGCATGCCCTGCAAGGTGTTTATGAAAAATAAGGGTGGGTTGGGAGGGTACGCAGCAGCCGTTGACACGCCCAAGGGAGGCGCCTGCCTGGTATAAATGTGCTACTTACGCCCCTCCCACAAATACAGGCCAATAAACCGGCCTTCTAACTTGTGGTCGGGGCTACATGACACGTAACCGTCTACCTGCCTACCTAACTAGGCTAAGCGGCTTGAGTTGTGCCATAACCGCTGCGTAGGAGGAATGCCTGAAGGGGGCCAAAAAGCCAACTAAATGATACACAATAGTACGTAACACTAACATGACCAACCTCTGGAATGCAAGAACATCTCTCAACTAGGCTGAGGTATGAACCTATTGAACATGCAGAGCGCCTAAATTCCGGACAACATGGAGCCAGAACTATTGTTCCCAGAGGCAGCGCACGCTGCACCTGACCTCAAGGAAAGGCCAGATAGCTGTTGGTTTGGACCCTAAAATGGGACACCGGGATAGGACATGCCGCATAACTGAGAAGTGGTGAGGGTGCCGTGAGGACCGCGACAGAGTACTCTTAGGTCTTGGTCTGTTACTGCTGCCAGTAATTACTAAAAGACACAAAGCCGGGCACTCTGAAAGGAATGTCGGAAGAGAATGATTATATTGGGGCCAAAATGGCAATGAAACCAGTGCCAGCAACAACACCAACATGACCAACCTCTGGAATGCAAGAACATCTCAACTAGATTGAGGTATGAACCTAATAAACATGCAGAGCGTCACTGACCTAGCTTCCGGATAAATGGGCCGGAACTATCGTACCTAGAGGCAGCGTATGCCGCACCTCACCTGAAGGAAAGGCTGATAGATGTAGGTTTCAACCCTAATTTGGACATAGGCATGCGGTCATGCCGCACGACAAAGGTGTAAGTAGAGATGAGCGCAAAGACCCACATTCCACCTTGCAACGTCAGACAAACAACCTGCATCACATTCAGTCGCGCTTCGCGATATAGCAATATTCGTTATTTCGCATGCAATATCATGACTAGCGACTAATTCGAGTAATATTTGCGTGCGCATAAATTGTTCGTTATTAATAATGTTTAAACAGCTTTACACGTATAGAAAGCTTGAAATGGCGGGAGTCATTTGAGTGAATGGAAGGGGCAAAAGGCATGTGGAAATCCGTACAATACACTCAGCGTACTGGAGTCTGACACGACCTGTTAACGCTAGGTAGGTAAGGGAATACAAACCGCGAATAGATTAATGCGATTATTCAAGTGACGAATATTATTAAAACTCTATCGTTTAATCTCTACTGTGACAAGAATAGTGGAACTGTGAAAGAAGCAACAAAGGTCGGGAAATTATGTCTGAATATAATTTTTTTTTCCTTCCAGATACAGTTTCTTTATCACTCACTATCCATCTCAAGAGCGAATATACGCAATTGCGAATATGGGGTCAAGTATTTAACATATTCGCAAACCTCAAAATCACAATATTCAAGATCAAACTCGCCTTGCGAATACTGCGCCCAACACCAGTGGCGAGTGGGCCATGGGAACCCCAACAGAGTACTCGCAAGGCCTTGGTTTGTTACTGCTGCCAGTAATTGCTGATAGACCCGAACCGGGCACCGTGAATAGAAAGTCGGAAAGTAAATGATTATATTGGGGCCAAGAAATGGTAACAAAAGCAGTGCCAGCGAAAGCATCTGAAGAAAAAATAAAATAAAATGGTTGAAACTGCCGTGCCCTGAGCGACGTGTACAGATTGACGTTGCGATACTGCAACCTGATGAAAACGTGACTTACCCAACACTGAACCTATAGCAACGTATAAAGAAACATCAAGTAGCGAGTTTGTAAGCTGATAAAGTTTCACACATACTTACTTTCCATTTAATTTAAGTTCCCCCCCCCCTGCTACCTTAGCAACAGATGTAATTGACCACACCAACTAAGAATGGAGAGCTGTTACGTGACCTGAAGAAGCAAAATGACATGCAATGAATAAAGCTGGCTGTGGTAGTATGCCGACACTAACACGAGGCATCGGAACCAACAAAATGGTTGAAACCGCCGAGGCCTTAGTGACGGGTCAGGTCTGATGTTGCTAGACCACAAACTGATGAAATGTGACTTACCCAACATTCAGAACCTATAACAACCTAAAATAAACGTCAAGTAGCAAAGCCCGTAACATAATGAGAAATCCGCCCATAATGTGATTTTTTTTTTCCCCTACTACCCAAGCATGAGAAGTAATTGACCACATCAACTGAGAATGGCGAGCTGTGACGTGACCTCAAAAGCAACGAATGACATGTAAAGACAAACCTGACTGTGGTAGTATGCTGACACTAACACGAGGCATGCAGTAATATAAACCACCTGTACCACACCACTCCACTATAGGCGAGTACATGCAAACGTCGCCACTATCAGCACATGCGCCCAGTAGAGATGTGAGCGTATAAGCCGTAAACCAAACAAAACTCAGTTCTCGGCAAAAGCCACGCTTCTATCTATTTTTAGCACAAATAAAGCAACAAAACGAGGCAAAAATAACGAAATAATAAAGGTCCTCATGGGTCTCTGCAATTACCTTTGTAGCAAGTAGCTCCCCAGTGTCCAGCTAACACTCTGAACTGAAGATGGATCCCCAGCCCCAAGCACAGGTGCTTATTAAGTGCACAAACTCAGGTTCACAACCTTAAAGTGATACACACACATTTTACATTTCCAAAACAAATGAAACAAGACAAATGAAATGTACCTCAGCGCAGAGGAGCTCACCGTCTACTCAATATACATATCGCAAAATAGCATTTATACTAAAGAAACAATAAAACTGATAACAGCAACTCTGCTCCACCTGGATTAATCAGCTGCCTCACCCTCTATAATGCGAGTAAGGGGTAATGCTGAAAGTCAGTGTGAACAAGGCCTTAGTCTGTCTGCAGAAATAGCGGATAGTGAGAGAGGTTTGCTGGGAAGATACCTCAGCACAGAGGAGCTTACCGTCTACTTAAACACGCAGTCATAAATAGCATTTATACTAAAGAAACAATAACACTTTGTAAACAGCAACTCTGCTCCACCTGGAGTAATCAGCTGCCTGAACCTATCCCTCTATAATGCAGGTAAGGGGATAACGCTGGATGTCAGTGTGAACAAGGCTTTAGTCTGTCTGCAGAAATAATAGCGGATAGCGAGAGAGGTTTGCTGGGAAGATTCCTCCACACAGAGGAGCTTACAGTCTACTCAACATACATATTGCAAAATAGCATCTATACTAAAGAAACAATAACACTCTGAAAACAGCAACTCTGCTCCACCTAGAGTAATCAGCTGCCTGCATCTTACCCTATATAACGCAAGTAAGGGGATAATGCTTGACGTCAGTGTGAACAAGGCTTTAGTCTGTCTGCAGAAATAATAGCGGATAGTGAGAGAGGTTTGCTGGGAAGATACCTCCACACAGAGGAGCTGACCGTCTACTCAATATACATATCGCAAATGTCATCTATACTAAAGAAACATTAACCCTTTGTAAACATCAAATCTGCTCCACCTGGATTAATCAGCTGCCTCACCCTCTATGATGCAAGTAAGGGGATAATGCTGGATGTCAGTGTGAACGAGCCCTTAGTCTGTCTGCAGAAATACTAGCGGATAGCGAGAGAGGTTTACTGGCGAGCAGCGAAGTGAAAGCAAACAAGAAAGACATACAGATATACACGGACAGACTAAGCAAGGTGGCCTGTGCAAGACATGGGAAACGTGCGAGAAAACGGAGACGGAGTCACGCTGACCCCTGCTGCCTAACCGTGCTGCCGCGTGGGCGCCAAACGTGGGCTGCCAGGCAGAATCGCTCCGATGCAGTGCTGCTCCTACTTACCAAAGGAGCCGACACACCGCCGGCCGGACTAACCGTGTTGCCGCGTGGGCGCTAAATGTGGGCTGCCAGGCAGAATCGCTCCGGTGCAGTGCTGCTCCTACTTACCAAAGGAGCCGACACACCGCTGGCCGGACTAACCGTGTTGCCGCGTGGCGCCAAGCGTGGGCTGCCAGGCAGAATCGCTCCGGTGCAATGCCGCTCCTCCTCACCAAAGGAGCCGACACATCGCCGGCCGGATTGTAACGGGACAATGCTGCACGAGCTGGTTGCAAACGCTCACCCGACCGGAACGACCTCCACTGGGATCCTGGACACTGACTGGGTATGGAAGCTGCAGATTCAGCCCATGTGCTGCAACAGGTGGCTCTGACTGCACACAACTACGCAGCAGCCGTCGACACGCCCAAGGGAGGCGCCTGCCTGGTATAAATGTGCTACTTACGCCCCTCCCACAAATACAGGCCAATAAACCGGCCTTCTAACTTATCGGCAAGCTACTGTGCCACCCGGTATCAGTGGTTGGCACTGGCAGTGGGCACACTACAGTCAGTGGAAGCGGGCCTGACACACACTGGCAGCAGGCAAGCAACTGAATTTAGACTACTGTCTAAAAATTAAATGCCTTATTTATCGGCAAGCTACTGTGCCACCCGGTATCAGTGGTTGGCACTGGAAGTGGGCACACTACAGTCAGTGGAAGCGGGCCTGACACACACTGGCAGCAGGCAAGCAACTGAATTTAGACTACTGTCTAAAAATTAAATGCCTTATTTATCGGCAAGCTACTGTGCCACCCGGTATGAGTGGTTGGCACTGGCAGTGGGCACACTACAGTCAGTGGAAGAGGGCCTGACACACACTGGCAGCAGGCAAGCAACTGAATTTAGACTACTGTCTAAAAATTAAATGCCTTATTTATCGGCTAGCTACTGTGCCACCCGGTATGAGTGGTTGGCACTGGCAGTGGGCACACTACAGTAAGTGGAAGCGGGCCTGACACACACTGGCAGCAGGCAAGCAACTGAATTTAGACTACTGTCTAAAAATTAAATGCCTTATTTATCGGCAAGCTACTGTGCCACCCGGTATCAGTGGTTGGCACTGGCAGTGGGCACACTACAGTCAGTGGAAGAGGGCCTGACACACACTGGCAGCAGGCAAGCAACTGAATTTAGACTACTGTCTAAAAATTAAATGCCTTATTTATCGGCAAGCTACTGTGCCACCCGGTATCAGTGGTTGGCACTGGCAGTGGGCACACTACAGTCAGTGGAAGCGGGCCTGACACACACTGGCAGCAAGCAAGCAACTGAATTTAGACTACTGTTTAAAAATTAAATGCCTTATTTATCGAAGCAAGCTACTGTGCCACCCGGTATCAGTGGTTGGCACTGGAAGTGGGCACACTACAGTCAGTGGAAGAGGGCCTGACACACACTGGCAGCAGGCAAGCAACTGAATTTAGACTACTGTCTAAAAATTAAATACCTTATTTATCGGCAAGTTACTGTGCCACCCGGTATCAGTGGTTGGCACTGGCAGTGGGCACACTACAGTCAGTGGAAGCGGGCCTGACACACACTGGCAGCAGGCAAGCAACTGAATTTAGACTACTGTCTAAAAATTAAATGCCTTATTTATCGGCAAGCTACTGTGCCACCCGGTATCAGTGGTTGGCACTGGAAGTGGGCACACTACAGTCAGTGGAAGCGGGCCTGACACACACTGGCAGCAGGCAAGCAACTGAATTTAGACTACTGTCTAAAAATTAAATGCCTTATTTATCGGCAAGCTACTGTGCCACCCGGTATGAGTGGTTGGCACTGGCAGTGGGCACACTACAGTCAGTGGAAGAGGGCCTGACACACACTGGCAGCAGGCAAGCAACTGAATTTAGACTACTGTCTAAAATTAAATGCCTTATTTATCGGCTAGCTACTGTGCCACCCGGTATGAGTGGTTGGCACTGGCAGTGGGCACACTACAGTAAGTGGAAGTCGGCCTGACACACACTGGCAGCAGGCAAGCAACTGAATTTAGACTACTGTCTAAAAATTAAATGCCTTATTTATCGGCAAGCTACTGTGCCACCCGGTATCAGTGGTTGGCACTGGCAGTGGGCACACTACAGTCAGTGGAAGAGGGCCTGACACACACTGGCAGCAGGCAAGCAACTGAATTTAGACTACTGTCTAAAAATTAAATGCCTTATTTATCGGCAAGCTACTGTGCCACCCGGTATCAGTGGTTGGCACTGGCAGTGGGCACACTACAGTCAGTGGAAGCCGGCCTGACACACACTGGCAGCAAGCAAGCAACTGAATTTAGACTACTGTTTAAAAATTAAATGCCTTATTTATCGAGCAAGCTACTGTGCCACCCGGTATCAGTGGTTGGCACTGGCAGTGGGCACACTACAGTCAGTGGAAGCGGGCCTGACACACACTGGCAGCAGGCAAGCAGCTGAATTTAGACTACTGTCTAAAAATTAAATACCTTATTTATCGGCAAGCTACTGTGCCACCCGGTATGAGTGGTTGGCACTGGCAGTGGGCACACTACAGTCAGTGGAAGAGGGCCTGACACACACTGGCAGCAGGCAAGCAACTGAATTTAGACTACTGTCTAAAAATTAAATGCCTTATTTATCGGCAAAGCTACTGTGCCACACGGTATGAGTGGTTGGCACTGGCAGTGGGCACACTACAGTCAGTGGAAGCGGGCCTGACACACACTGGCAGCAGGCAAGCAACTGAATTTAGACTACTGTCTAAAAATTAAATGCCTTATTTATCTGCAAGCTACTGTGCCACCCGGTATCAGTGGTTGGCACTGGCAGTGGGCACACTACAGTCAGTGGAAGAGGGCCTGACACACACTGGCAGCAGGCAAGCAACTGAATTTAGACTACTGTCTAAAAATTAAATGCCTTATTTATCGGCAAGCTACTGTGCCACCCGGTATCGGTATCAGTGGTTGGCACTGGCAGTGGGCACACTGCAGTCAGTGGAAGTCAGCCTGACACACACTAGCAGCAGGCAAGCAACTGAAATTACACTAAAGTGTAAAAATTAAATGCCTTTTTTGATGCAAAGTACTGTGCCACACGGGATGACAGGGGTGGGCACTGGCAGTGGGCACACTACAGTCAGTTGAAGTCGGCCTGACACACACTAGCAGCAGGCAAGCAGCTGAAATTACACTAAAGTGTAAAAATTAAATGCCTTTTTTATGCAAAGTCCTGTGCCAGCCGGTATGAGTGGTGGAGCACTGGCAGTGGGCACACTACAGTCAGTGGAAGTCAGCCTGACACACACTGGCAGGCAACTAACCTTAGATTAAAGTGTAAAAATTAAGTGCCTTTTTTTAAGCAAAGTCCTGTGCCACACGGGATGACAGGGGTGGGCACTGGCAGTGGGCACACTACAGTCAGTTGAAGTCGGCCTGACACACACTAGCAGCAGGCAAGCAGCTGAAATTACACTAAAGTGTAAAAATTAAATGCCTTTTTATGCAAAGTCCTGTGCCAGCCGGTATGAGTGGTGGGCACTGGCAGTGGAGCACACTACAGTCAGTGGAAGTCAGCCTGACACACACTGGCAGGCAACTAAGCTTAGATTAAAGTGTAAAAATTAAGTGCCTTTTTTGATGCAAAGTCCTGTGCCACACGGAATGACAGGGGTGGGCACTGGCAGTGGGCACACTACAGTCTGTGGGCCTGCAGCTCCTCACACACAGGCAGGCCAGGCAACTGCAATATGTATATAAAGGAAAAAAAGCAGACTAATGTTGCAGCCCTAAAAGGGCTTTTGGGGTGCTGTCAGGACGCTGTCCTTACAGCAGAGATCAGATGAGTCTTTCAGGACTGGAGTGGACACTGAATTCACTAGCCTAGCTATCGATTTCCCAATTAAATCAGCAGCAACTACTCTCCCTCCTCTCACTAAGACTGCAGCTTCAGAATGAATCTAAAATGGATGCTGTGCAGGAGGTGGGAGGGTCTGGGAGGGAGGGTATGCTGCTGATTGGCTGGAATGTGTCTGCTGACTGTGAGGTACAGGGTCAAAGTTTGCTCAATGATAATGTATAGGGGCGGACCGAACATCGCATATGTTCGCCCGGCAGAGGCGAACGCGAACAAGCTATGTTCGCCGGGAACTGTTCGCCGGCGGAGAGTTCGGGCCATCTCTAGAGAGAAACCACGTGGGCATCCTAAGGCTTCATAGCCTGGGTGCCACATTAGCCTTTGCACCACCAATGATTACATCCCTGTGTAAATTGCAGAACTACTACAGTGTTCACACATTAGTGAATACAAACGTAGCTGGATATTTTTCATTTATAACTTGTCGGTGTACACATTAATAAGGCTACTGACCTGTAAACAAATAGCCTCAGTGTTGAAGTATAATGTACATTATCAACAACAACCTCACAGCAGTAAAATGTCCCCAAAGCAGAGTTAGTTTTATAATGTACCAACAAATCCCTTAAAATTAATATGCAGTAGTGCTGAGAACTTTGGTGCACATGGAGCAGACAGCTTTGGAATCCTACTTTGAGCAAAAAATTGGTCATTTGTTTTCCAGTTTAGATCTGCCAAAACAGATCAGTTGGGAAAAACATGGACAATGCATATTAATTTGTTAGGGTTGGATTAAGGCACAGAAAGGGCAAAATAGACACAACTGCAATAAATAACAGGAATTAGTGAAAAGGTGCTGCTCTACAATTACACAATATACATTATTGTATTGCACAGATAGTCTTACCTGGAAATACAAAGGAGTAGCTCCCTACCTGATTGTCTGTCAAAGTCAAGTATATGGCCACTGCTTCACATAATGTGTCACATGCCATGGGTAGTCATCTGGAGCTAGTACATTAATGTACATGACAAGTCATATTACAATAAAGCAAACATTAGGTCTCACCTAAGGAATTGATGTTGAAAATTCAGTTAAAGCAGAACAGCTTTTATTTTTCTCCAGCTTCAGTCCTATGACTCTTCTTGCTGTGATGCCTGTGGGGTGTACCGTGGATTTCCTTATGTCCTTGCAAGCACACAGGTTATTGTTCCCTTTAAATCCTCCCAAGTAAAAGCACATAAAGGTTTGAAATAATTTACTGGAGAATGTCTATATATGCATCTTCCCATCAGCAAATAATCTTCCTGATCGTGGGACATTCAAGCACAGACAGAAGAGGAGGTAGCCCATCTGTGCATGTAACATTATTTCCATGGAAACTACCAGCAATGAGAATTAAAACAAGCTTCGAACAATATTCCAATACAAGCAGTCATTTCAGACTACTATTGTGTTAATTTCTAAATGTAATAATACTGTGCAAAAACTCAATATTTTAGGTATGTTAGGATATATGATTGATTTCACAAGGCTTTAGTTAAAGGGGTTTTCCAAAAGAGAAAAAATGTACACAGAGGGTGAAATGGGAATGAAACACCTATTACAAACCTGATGATACCAATCCTCATGGATTTTTACACTGCAAAATAAAAACAAACAAAAAAAAACACTCTGGTAGTGACCTCCGGTCTTTCTTTACGTTATTGCTACAGTCACATGGTATACATCCACTTGACCTCTGCAACAGGGGAATCTATAATTTCCTAATCTCAAACTGCACAATGAGAGAAGTAATCAACTGCAGCTGGCACATGGATGTAAAATAGACAAAGGACCACCGGAGCCATGGTGTTAGTGCAGTGTCCCACTCCTACAGCAGTCAAAGCCATAGTTAAAGGCACATGCACATGCCTAGGGTGCCAGCCAGAACAGGGGGTGGCACCAGCAGAGATAATTTTTTTCCTACAGATCCAGACTTGCTTCCTATCTACTACATTGCAGGATCTGAAAGACCTGTGATGATGTCATTGTCATGTGATCAATGCAGGCGGATGTTAAACTCAGCAGTGGAAATGGTGATGAAGGACCTGTTATGACATCACCATCATATGAACATTGCCGGATGAGATCAACCGAGAGGAGGGAGGTAAAAATGACCTGTAATGACGTCATGTGACATGAGCAGAAGAAACTGAAGAAGCAATGGTTTCAATGTAAGAGCCAGAAAAATGCTAGGAGTTGTAGTTCTCTTGTCCTATACCCCTCCCTGCTTGGAGGGAGTAATGTTGTTACTTGGGACTGTACATTGGAGGTTGCTGGGAAAGGGAGTGATAATCTTAACACTGGGGTGTATATTGGAGGCAGCTGGAGGAGGGAGTAACATGGTAATATAGTATATAAGTCCGAAAAAACACATTTGTCCATCCAGTTCGGCCTGTTATCCTGCAAGTTGATCCAGAGCAAGGCAAAAAGGAACCTGTGAGGTAAAAGCCAATTTCCCCTCTTAAAGAGGACCTTTCATCACTTCTAAAGATATTAACTAACAATGCTGACATGTAGAGCGGCGCCCAGGGATCTCCCTGCACTTACTATTATCCCTGGGCGCCCTCCGTTCTCCCAGTATAGGCTCCGGTCTCTGTTCTCACAAAGTTATAGTAGGCGGGGACTTGGTTATAGTAGGCGGAGCCTGCCCTTCATCTCCTTCTCCCAATCACAGTGCAGAGCTCATAGCCTGGGAGTTTTTTTTCTCCCAGGCTATGAGCTCTGCTCTGCGATTGGCCAGCGCTACAGCCTGGGAGAAGGAGATGAAGGGCAGGCTCCGCCTACTATAACCAAGTCCCCCAAGTCCCCACCTACTATAACTTTCTGAGAACAGAGACCGGAGCCTATACCGGGAGAACGGAGCGGCGCCCAGGGATAATAGTAAGTGCAGGGAGATCCCTGGGCGCCGCTCTACATGAGAGCATCGTTAGTTAATATCTTTAGAAGTGATGAAAGGTCTCCTTTAAGGGGAAAAAATCAGGCAATCAGAATAACTCCCTGGATCAACGACCCCTCTCCAGTGGCTATAGCCTGTAATATTATTACACTCCAGAAATATATCCAGTCCCCTCTTGAACTCTTTTAGTGAATTCACCATCACCACCTCCTCAGGCAGAGAGTTCCATAGTCTCACTGCTCTTACCGTAAATAATCCTCTTCTATGTTTGTATACAAACCTTCTTTCCTCCAGACACAGAGGATGTCCCCTTGTCACAGTCACAGTCCTGGGGATAAATAGATGATAGGAGAGATCTCTGTACTGACCCCTGATATATTTATACATAGTTATTAGATCTCCCCTCAGTCATCTTTTTTCTAAAGTAAATAACCCTAATTTTGATATTCTTTCAGGGTATTGTAGATCCCTCATTCCAGTTATTACTTTAGTTGCCCTCCCTGAACCCTCTCCAGCTCTGCTATGTCTGCCTTGTTCACAGGAGACCAGAACTGTACACAGTACTCCATGTGTGGCCTGACTAGTGATTTGTAAAGTGGTAGGACTATGTTCTCATCACGGGCGTCTATGCCCTTTTGATGCAAACCATTATCTTATTGGCCTTGGCAGAAGCTGCATGACACTGGTTTTTACAGCTTAGTTTGCTGTTCATTAAAATTCCTAGGTCCTTTTCCATGTCAGTGTTACCCAGTGTTTTACCATTTAGTATGTAAGGGTGACTTGCATTATTCCTTCCCATGTGCATAACCTTACATTTGTCAGTGTTAAACCTCATCTGCCACTTCTCTGCTGGGATGGAAGTGATGTTATTTATATGGGACTGTATGTTGAAGGGGACTGGGGGAGTGATATAATTTAAATGTGACTGTATATTGGAGGTGGCTGGGGTAGGCAGTGATGTTATTTATATGGGACTGTATGTTGGAGGCTAGGGGAGGAAGTGATGTTATTTACATGGGACTGTATGTTGGAGGCTGGGGGAAGTGATCTTATGTACATGGGGCTGTGTGTTGGAGGCGGCTGGGGAAGGGAGAGATGTTATTTTCATGAGACTACATAGTGGAGGCAACTTGGAGAGTGTATGATGTTACGTAGGACTGGATGTTGGAAGCAGCTGGGGGACAGAGTGATGTTATTTACATGGGACTATATATTGGAGGAGTAAGTGATGTTATTTACGTGGGACTGTATATTGGAGGCGGCTGGGATGGGAGTGATGTCATTTACATGGGACTGTAAGTTGGAGCCAGCTGGGGAAGGGAGTGTTGTTTTTTTATATGGGGCTGTATGTTGGATGGGCTAAAGGGAGTGTAGTGATGTTATTTACATATGCTAGGGCATTATAGTTTCTGGAAATAATATAGAAACACAGCGGCTACACCTGACTTTATAGTTTCTGGGGGCACTTCAGGAAACATTTTAATGACAGATGCCACTGCAGGGGGCATTATGAATCTGGGGGTACTTGAGGGCAGCAGGGTGGCTAAAGCGGTTAGCACTGGTTCCTTACAGTACTAGGGTCCTACGTTTGAATCTGAGCAAGGAAACATCTGCATGAAGTTTACAAATTCTCCTTGTCTTTGTGTGGGTTTCCTCCAACATTCCAAAGACATACTAATAGGTAACTTAGATTGTGAGCTTGATTGGGGACAGCAAGTGATTATAATGTCTGTAAAGTGCTAAGTGATTAAATAAATATATAAATGAATAGGTAGTCATTATAAATACTGGGGGTACTACATAATTACTGGAGCTACGATAAGAAGCATTTTGGGGATACTGTAAGGAGCAGAGATGATTAAAGTTTTAAAAAATGCGATTGGGTTGCTTCGACAAATATTTCCCAAAAATTTGCTTCAATATGAATTAATTAGTCAAAAAAGCGTGTTAAGACAGCTTCCTTCTGCTGAGGTTGAGGAGCCCTAACTGCTGGAAAAGTCATGTGGGGATCTTGGAGATGTAGCGGTAGCTGCTAGTATTGAGCGAAACGAAGTGTAATTTGATCCAAATTTCATAAAAAATTTGATTTGCTATGAATCCGGATTTCCTCGCGCTTCATTGTAGCGAACTGGATTTTTTCTAAAATGGCTGCTGCACATGTTACAAAGTGAAAGTAAGAAGCCCAGGAATGAGAGATAGCTCATAATGCCATGCAGCCAGCCAAACAACAGATAGCAAGACCCTGTGATGTTGCCACCCTATAAAAAGCCTCATTCTGCCCAGTCTCTGCCATTGTCCAGTGAACAGAGCTTAGGGACAGATGTTACGAATGCTATGGAAAGTGTTTTGCAGACCTAATAACCCCTTAAGGACTCGGCCTTATTTCACCTTAAGGACTTGACCATTTTTTTAAAAACCTGACCAGTGTCACTTTATGTGTGAATAACTTTAAAACGCCTTTACTTACCAAGGCCGTTCAAAAAAGTTAATTTTGTTTTATAAAAAAATACCAAATTTACAAAAAATTGGGAAAAATTAGCAAATTTAAACATTTCAGTTTCTCTACTTCTGTAATACATAGTAATACCCACAAAAATAGTGATGACTTTACATTCCCCATATGTCTACTTCATGTTTGGATCATTTTGGGAATGCCATTTTACTTTTTGGGGATGTTACATAGCTTAGAAGTTTAGAAGCAAATTTTTACATTTTTCAGAAATTTTCCAAATCCCACTTTTTATGGACCAGTCCAGGTCTGAAGTCACTTTGTGAGGCTTACGTAATAGAAACCACCCAAAAATGACCCAATTTTATAAGCTATACCCCTCAAGGTCCTCAAAACTGATTTTAAAAACATCATTAACCCTTTAGGTCTTCCACAAGAGTTCATGGCATATGGTCATAAAATGTAAGAATTTAGATTTTTTTTGGAAAATTTTCCAATATAATCCATTTTTCCCAGGAACAAAGCAAGGGTAAACTGCCAAACAAAACTCAATATGGGTTGCCCTGATTCTCTAGTTTGCAGAAACACCCCATATGTGGTCCTAAACTACTGTTTGGCCAAACGGGAGGACATAGAAGGAAGGGAACGCCATATGGGTTTTGGAAGGCAGATTTTGCGGGACTGTTTTTTTTACCCGATGTCCCATTTCAAGCCCCCCGTTGCACCCCTAGAATAG
Source organism: Bufotes viridis (assembly GCA_033119425.1). NCBI lineage: Eukaryota > Metazoa > Chordata > Amphibia > Anura > Bufonidae > Bufotes > Bufotes viridis. Next base: position 134,018,640 of record CM065594.1, on the reverse strand, counting down.
AAATTACAAAAAAGTGACTCCATTTAAGAAAGTAAACCCCTCAAGGTATTCAAAACTGGGTTTACAAACTTTGTTAACCCTTTAGGTGTTCCACAAGAGTTAATGATAGATGAAGAAACGATTTTGGAATTTAAATTTTTGGAAAATTTTCCATTTTAATCAATTTTTTCCAGTAATAAAGTAAGGGTTAACTGCCAAACAAAACTCAATATGGGTTGCCCTGATTCTGTTGTTTGCAGAAACACCCCATATGTGGTCATAAACTACTATTTGGCTAAACGGCAGAACATAGAAGAAGGGAACGCCATATGGTTTTTGAAAGGCAGATTTTGCTAGACTGGTTTATTTACACCATGTACCCTTTCAAGCCCCCTGCTGCACCCCTAGAGTAGAAACTTCATAAAATGACCCCATCTTGGAAACTACGTGATAAGGTGGTTGTTGTTTTGGGACTATTTTAAGGTAAATATGATTGTTGGTTGCTCTATATTACACTTTTTTGAGGCAAGGTACCAAAAATTCTAATTCTAAAATTGTTTCAACATTCGCCATTAAGTTTTGTGGACCACCAAAAGGGTTAACAAAGTTTGTAAAGTATTTTTTGAATACTTTGGGGGTGTAGTTTCTTAGATGGGGTCACTTTTTTGGAGTTTCTAGTCTAGGCTACAACAGGGGGCTTCTAATGGGACATGGTGTAAATAAAACAGTCCATCAAATACTGCCTTCCAGAAACCATATGGCGTTCCCTTCGTTCTATGCCCTGCCGTGTGGCTATATAGCCATTTACAACCACATATGGGTAGGGCAGATTGTTATGGATGTGGCGATACCTAATAAGTCTACTTTATATAATTTGTTTAGATTTTACACTATATTATCATTTTAGGAACAAAAATTAAATAATTTTAGTATCTCCATAGCCTGGGAGCTACAGTTTTTTTTTTGGTTGGGTGAGTATCTAATGTAGAGCTTCATTTTTTGCGGGATGAGATGGCGGTTTGATTGGCACTATTTGGGGGTGCATATGACTTTTTAATGGCTTTTTATTACACTTTTTGGGATCCAAGGTGACAATAAAAATGGCTTCTTTTTACATCGTTTTTACTAGATTTTTTTTTACGGCGTTTATCGAGGGGCTAGTTTATGGGATATTTAGACTTTGGAGACACTAAGCAGGCATCCTCAAACTGCGGCCCTTCAGATGTAAAACTACAATTCCCACCATGCCCTGCTGATAGCTGTAGGTTGTCTGGGCATACTGGGAGTTGTAGTTTTACTACATCTGGAGTTTGAGGATGCCTGCACTAAAACTAATATTTTTTGGGAAAAAATTGTTTCCGTGTCTCCAAAGTCTGAGAGCTATATTTTTCTATGTTCTCTAGGGGACTGTTAGGGGTAATAAAAATGTAGTACTCCATGGAAGTGTGATACTCCCTGAAGCAATTGATAACGCAGAGGCCCGGATGATCGGGGCAAGTGTCACATTGCGTGGTGGTGTCCTTCCGTATCCCCCTCTTGTCACACATTCTGCATCTTTTTTGGGTTCGTCCCTTCTTTCCAGTATGGGGGACCACACCTGGAAAGTGTTGGCCAGGGACAATCTGGGCGCCTCCAATTCCCATGGTACTCCGACCTGCTCTTTCCCGGTCTGAAAAGATCAGGTCCTTGAGGACTGCCTCATAGAATTAGAGGAATGTCCCTGTGCTGCCAGCGCTTTGAGAAAGTACAAAAGCATTGTACAACGCAACCTGTACCAAGTAGACCGCAACTTTTTGTACTATAACCGGGTTTTCCGCATGGCATTATATGGTTTGAGGACTTGATCAGATAGATCAACTCCACCCATATACCGATTGTAGTCGATGATACAATCGGGCTTGAGGACCGTTAGTCGCTGCAGCTCACACAGAGACAGGGGTGGTGCTGTTTGTGTGAATTGTGGTCAGCATAAGGACATCCCTCTTGTCCTTATATCTGACCAGCAACAGGTTGTCACTGGTAAGGACACGGGTCTCACCCCTGGGGATAGGTACTTGGAGGGGGAGGTAGGGAGGCTGCGGTCCCACAAGCGGACGTGGATCTGGGGGCAAGGGACCTTGCCTGAACCTGATAACTGTATAAAAGTTATCCACGTACAAGTGGTAACCCTTATCTAGCAGTGGGTGCATAAGGTCCCACACGAGTTTCCCGCTAATACCCAGAGTGGGGGACATTCTGGGGGTTCAATACGGGAATCTCGCCCTTGTACACACAAAATTTGTAACTGTACCATGAGGTGCTCTCACAAATTTTGTACATTTTCTCGCCATAACTCGCCCGCTTAGTGGGAATGTATTGGCGAAACTGAGTCTCCCTTGAAAGGGAGAGACTCATCAACCACGACCTCCCTTCCAGGTACGTAGGCTTGAAAAATTGTGGCAGCACCCCTGGGTGGGTCTAGGGTCTCACAGCTAAGTGCTGTGGACCCCAACCACCACAGACAGTGCTGAATCAGTTATTTTTTTTGTTTGTTTGTTTTTCCCTAAACCTAACTAACTCTCCCTCTAACTCTATCCCTGCCTAATGGTACCTCTCCCTCACTGACCCTAACCTACCTGATGGGTGCAGGAGGGTGATGGGGGTCGCTGGAGCTGGTGCTGGAGCTGATGCTGCACGAACTTCACAGCAGCAGCAGCAGGAAGAGGAGGGAGAGAGGAGTGCCGGTAGTTTGAATCTACCGCCTCTCTTGCGCACCAATCACAAGCCAGCACCGCCACCACCGCCCACAATGCAAGGACGGTGATTGGTGGTGTGTTATCAAACCACCAATCACCGTCCTTTTCCGGTTCATCGGGTCTGAATTGACCTGCTGTTTGCTGCGATCGCCGATACGGGGGTCACATGACCCCCGGCGTTAGTGTCAGGATGCCCACTGAATGATTTCAGCGGACATCCTGTTCCTTTTAACCCCTACTGCACCGCACTCTCATTTTAAAGATATGACGTACTCGGTATGTCATGGGTCCTTAGGACTCGGGAACCATGACGTATCGGTACGTCATAAGTCCTAAGGGGTTAATAGTATAATCTGGGGTAGGGACAGTGAAGGGACAGTGCAGGGAGATCGTAGGGAGAGTCTTCACACAGTGTAGGGAGGGCATAGGAGAGCATAGGGAGACTGCAGCACAGTGCAGGCTCTGTAAGCTGAAAGTATCCTTAGGAGACAGTGCAGTTTGCATCAATCCCCTGTGTATGGCACAGAGCTATCTAATCAAACAGAGCTCACTTTGTTTAATAGTTAAGTAATTCTATTATGCCTTTATTTTCAGATTGGGGTGAATAAACTGTGTAATCTAACCGTTATTTGGGTGTCCACCTTGTTTATTAGATAAGCAAACCTGTTACTCCTTTATCTCAAATTGGGGTGAATACGCTGTTTAATCTCACCTTTATTGGGGTGCCCACCTACTTTAATAGATAAGCAAACCTGTTACGCCTTTATCTCAAATTGGGGTGAATATGCTGTTTAATCTCACCTTTATTGGGGTGCCCACCTACTTTAATAGATAAGCAATTCTATTACGCCTGTATTCTCACATTTGGGTGAATAAGCTGTGTAATCTAACCATTAGTGTGGTGATTTCCTAGATAAGCAATTCCATTATGCCTTGGTTCTGATACTGGGGTGAATTAACAGTATAATTTAACCGTTGGAGTGTTGGCCACATGATTTAATAGATAAGCAATTCCATTAGGCCTTTGTTCTGATACTGGGTTGAATAACCTGTGGGGTGTCCACATTGACATTGAATGATTTATTTAACATATTCAGTTGCTGGAGCCAGCTGGCATAAGCTGCAGCAACAGGCCAGAGCTGCCAGTGTCATCCAGTGGTCGTGTTTTGAGGAGCAATCCCGCTGTCCTTTAATAATTGATTCATTCTTTAACATCATCTCAACTGACATCATACACCCCCAGCCAGGAGTTGGTGGGTTCCTCTGACACCACACTTAGTTGGCATGGCCCAGGAATGACAGACCAGTCAGGAACACAGCCATAAGACTTGTGAGGGTGACATAAGTGACGAGCAGACAGTAGTGGATGATAATGTAGGAGATTGCACATGGAGGCTGGGTGGGGAGGGGGCTTCATCATAATCATTATCATCAGGGGTGAGGGTGGCAGCAGGCCTGTGAGACAGCAGCATGGTGGCAGCATTATGATGAGACAGCAGGGTGGAAACAGTGTGAGATCTGGAGCCAAACGTGCCTGAGGTAGACAATCTGCTACTCAGGAGCCTACCTGTCTGGAAACAACTAGCGCCACACAGCTTCATAGAGGCAGCAGCAGACAGTCAGCATAGAGTTATGGGGGTAAATTCCCAGAGTGGGAATTGTTCATCAAGTCGCTTGAGGATGTCAGCGTGGTCGAATGTAGGATCTGTGGGAAGAAGGTGAAGTGCGGCAAGGGTGCCAACGTGGCATGGGAAAACCGTGGTGCTAATGTAGTGGTACAGCCTGATGCATCTCCTAGGCGGCCCATACCCCTTCTCCAGCAGTCAGGGCTCCACCACCTCAGCAGAAAGGAGCTGTGTTTCCTTCCCATCTTCTGCTGGTCCTGATGCTCCCCTCCTCTTCCTCCACCTACTCCTCATCACATGTTTCCCCAACAATCAATCACCAAGGTGATTGCAAAGAAACAACAGTATGCGTGCACTCATCCAACAGTGCTGAAGCTGAACCTGCTTATTACCAAATTGCTGGTATTACAATCTCTCCGTTTCCATGTGGTTGACTCATTTCATAGAATGGTTTGTGCCGAGCGAAAGTGGAGAGTCCCAGGCCATTACTACTTCTCTAAAATAGCTATACCCGCTCTACATACATATGTACAGTAGAAGATGGGCCAGTCATTGAGCCTCTCAGTATCTGGTACATTTAATGGCAGCGCCGACGTGTGGAGCTTTAACTATGGTCAAGGACAATATATGTCCTGTCCTTTACAGCCCACAATGTAAATGTGGTTCCAGCCCAAGCACACCAGGAGCCAACCCCATTGAATGTAATGGTGGGAGACGTGGAGGATTTGCCGCCGGGTCCAGGGTTGGCAGACTTCAACATCTCGGGAGACAATTTTGGTCACTATACCAGGTTATACCGTAACAGGAAGTTTTTGGTTCTATCCTTTCTTGCTGTCAGGAGAATCTGTCACCTACCAGGAAAAAGCCAAAGCTTACAGAGGATCCTCCAGAGGAGGGTGATCCTGCATTTCCAAGTTCTGTCACAGAAGGCCATCAGGAGATCACAGAAGTTGTTTCTGCCGGAGTTATAGCTGCAGAGAGCACCAGAGCTAGGAGTGACAGCGATGAGGATCTTGTGTAGCTTAAAGAAGGACTTTTGCACCCTCAACTATAGGACCCAGGAGGAAGAGTTCCAGCCCCTCCTGGAGGAGACCTTGTGCTGTGAGGAAAACTACCCACTGTGGGCAGTGCCATCTTTAATATTGATTGGACCTTGGGCAAGAATTTACTCGGGCCCCCTTGATCCCGCCTTCCCACACCCTAGCATGCAATCACGCCCTCCACCACAACACACACACAAAAAAAATCCACACACCTCGTAAAATAGTAAACTTTAATAATGTAAACATAAAGAACCTTTTTCACAAATAAGTCCTATAATACTAACCCCTCCATCCACATCCACCCCTCCCCCTTCTCCACCCCCTTCCTCTTCTCCAATCACCCAGCACCCTTATGGTCCATTTACATGTCTGTGAAATGGGTCCGCATCCGTTCCGTAATTTTGCGGAAATGGGTGTGGACCGATTGATTTTCAATGGGGCCACAAAAGATGTAGACAGCACACAGTGTGCTGTCCGCATCCGCACTTTCATTCCACAGCTCCGTAAAAGAATAGAACATGTCCTATTCTTGTCCGCAGACACGGACAAGAAAAGGCATTTCTATTATAGTGCCGGCCATGTGCCATCCACAAAATGCGGAACGCACATGACTGGTGTCCGTGTTTTGGGGATCCGCGAAACAGTTGGGGATGTGTGAATGGACCCTATCTCACATAAAACAAGTAATATATATAATATAACTTACAGTGAATTACTGTAAATACTTACAGTTCTGAAGACTCCAGCAGGCTCAGGATCAGTGCCCTGGGCAGCTGGGCTTCGGGCTGGAAGTGGGCACCGCTCTGCAGTTCAGGAAGGAGACCAGGGCTTGGCTCACCCTAGCGTTGCAGTGCCTCCGTGTGATGTCACGGCATGCGGCATAGGCAAAGGTCAGGGAAGGTCGAGAGGTGGAGCAAGCAAGTAAGTCCTTCAAGGGATTCTGTCAGCCCGATTTTCGATACTGAGATATTGGTATCATCATATTAGTCTCCATTATCTCATTAAAAATATACTAGTTTTACCCCCACCTGACTTTTTATTTTTGTTAAAAATAGGTTCTATGTATATGGTAATTACCTTCTTAACCGTTTGTGCCTGGCATCGACCCTGATCTCTGAGCCCAGCGCAGCCCCGCTGCTAATTTATTTACTCTTCTCCGGACTTTTTTTTTCCCCTCAGTGCGCCGTAATCCCGCACATGCGCCGATGTTACACACGTAGAGGCTCGATGAGGCTGCTGCCAGGACAACGTGCCAGCCCGGATGATACCAAAATCTCAGTATCGAAAATCGGGCTGTCAGAATCCCTTTCACTTTGCGAGCCATGCCTCTCACATAGTGAAGGATAGGATTGGGACATGGAGCCGGCGGAGCGGAGGCAAGATATTTTACGACTATGTCATTGAATTTGTGGGCAGTGGCCAGTGGGACGAGAGAGAGAGAGCTGCCTTGGGCCCCCCAGGAGCAACTGGGCCAGGGGCAGCTGCCCCTTTTGCCCCGCATTAAAGATGGCCCTGACTGTGGGAATTGCCTACTACCTTATGTGGATTATAAATGACTTTTTTCACTATACTGTATCTTCTGGTTTTGCAACGTTGCAAGCCAGCCCCCAAAGAAAGGACGCAAACGTGCACCTGAGCTCTTTGGGATTTCTACTATCATATTCTTGCCCTATTTTTGCATTAATCTTTTAACGTTTCCGCAACGTTCAAGCAAATTCGCCCATTGTATGGACTCTATTTTGGGTACCGCAATGTGACCTATTATGCACTTTTTGAATGGACATTGGTAAAATAATATTGTTAGCCAGATAGCTAGCACCTTAATTCTTTGCTCATATGGACTGCCTTTGAGGACTCAAAAATACTAATGGTTTTATGTTACCTTGTGTTAGCTTAGAAAGCCTAGGCATTGTACTGTATTGTTGCTACACAAGGAGAACCAAGCGGTAAGTCACAGGCAGGTCTAACATCATGAAGGGTAACCCTGCTGCAACAATGTGTGTTAAGAGGGATCAGCCCTCATGGAAACTATGGAAAGTAAACCGGTTCCTTCTCCTAACTCTAGATGTCCTAATGCCTTGTGCGCAGCCTTAAGGAAATATGTTTAGCTGCCAGTTTCGTCATCAAGGTGACTGTGCGGAAATCTTTATGTAGACCTTGGTGCTGGGAAGAGATTACAGGATGAAGCCACCCTTCTGCTTGCGGGAGTCTCATAGCATAGTGGAAGGATTACAGTACATGACACCCCCACTCTTCCGGTGGTACTCTGGCTCAGTATCCACAACTGTAGTATTTTAGTGCTTTATGCAGTCTTTTTGTTCTTTGGTTATTACCAAGAGGGACAATTGTGAATAGACACCTTACTCATATGGGCAAAGACCTAGTGGTAGCCGTTGCTATTTCAGTCTATGTATGTATGTAATAGAAAATAGTCTCATGCAGCACTCTAATTTCCCCTTGGGTACCCTTAGAGCACACTCCTAAGTGCAAGCCGAGGACAGCTTGGTTTTAAGTAGGGCTAACCTGAATGTCATCTGTGTATTTCTATCCAGGTCCTTTATATGGCAAACACGGCAGAGCTATAGTTAGATAGAAGGGAACTCGCCATTCCATTCGACCCCCCTTTGGTCAGAAGTGGGCTGCTTGCTACCAGAATGAGGTGGGGCAGTTTTGGTTTGTGCTGGTTGAGACTCCATGTTGGAGCTGCCAGGATTCTAACCTATTCCTTGGCTGAAGAAAAGTCTGACTAAAAAGTGAAGTGCAGCATTAAGAAAAAGCCAAGTTATCAAATCAGCTTGTCAGTACAGCAGACTGAGAGAAGGATATAGCAGAGTTGAGTTTGCCTGCCAGGTTAATGCGAACGCCTGCTGGAACCAAGACAAAGCCTGTGAACTCTTTAAAGAAACTTTTATTCAAAGTAAAGCTGCTGTTAAACTTCATCTCAAGCTCTGGATTCAAGTTATTCTTTCTAATCACTCAATCCCTATTATTTGCTTCAGAGCCAAAGCCTGGGGTCCAGCAGTATCCAGGTAGGAGCACCGTGACACATAGAGATATTTAGGCGGCACTACACCACTCGGCATTACTACTACACCTGGGATGCGATATAGGGGCCCTGGGGTGAGGCGCCTGTTGCAGGTCCACTATTTTTAACTTATTCATTAATTACACACAGGATGGGATTAACAGTGCTGTTTCTATTTTTGCAGATGACACCAATAGAGTTGAGCGAACACCTGGATGTTCGGGTTCGAGAGGTTCGGCCGAACTTCCGGAAAATGTCCGGGTTCGTGATCCGAACTCAACCCGAACTTCATCCCGAACCCGAACCCCATAGAAGTCAATGGGGACCCGAACTTTGGGCACTAAAAAGGCTGTAAAAGACTCCCGGAAAGGGCTAGAGGGCTGCAAAAGGCAGCAAAATGTAGGTAAATCCCCTGCAAACAAATGTAGATAGGGAAATGATGACTTAACATAAAATAAATAAAAATTAACCAATAGTAATTGGAGTTAGGTCCCATAGCACAGAATCAGGCTTCAAATCACCCACCAATGGAGAAGGTCGCTTACTATTATTTCGACCCCAGCATCCAGACAAAGGAGAGAGGTCCCACAGCAGAGAATCTGGCATCATATCAACCACCACAGGAGAAGGCCACTTTCAGTGACTTAGGCCTTAGCACCCAGACAGAGGAGACATGTCAGATAGCACAAGCATTACATTTATATCATCCAGCACAGGAGAAGGCCACTTTTAGTTACTTTGACCCCTGCACCCAGAAAGAGGAGAGAGGCCCCACAGCACATATTCAGGCATCATATCACCCACCACAGGAGTAGGCCACCATTTAGTTAATTTGACCCCTGCACTCATGTCAGATGTTACAAGCATCAGTTTTACATCACCCAGCACAAGAGAAGGCCACTTTTAGAGACTTTGACCCCTGCACCCAGACGGAGGAGAGAGGTTTCACAGCAGAGAATCAGGCATTTAGATCACCCACCACAGGAGTAGGCCACCATTTAATGGGACCCCGGCAACCATGTCAGATGGCACAAGCATCAGTTTTACATCACCCAGCACAGGAGAAGGCGACTTTGAGAGACTTTGACCCCTGCACCCAGACGGAGGAGAGAGGTTTCACAGTAGAGAATCAGGCATTTAGATCACCCACCACAGGAGTAGGCCATCATTTAATGGGACCCCGGCAACCATGTCAGATGGCACAAGCATCAGTTTTACATCACCCAGCACAAGAGAAGGCCACTTTTAGAGACTTTGACCCCTGCACCCAGACGGAGGAGAGAGGTTTTCACAGCAGAGAATCAGGCATTTAGATCACCCACCACAGGAGTAGGCCATCATTTAATGGGACCCCGGCAACCATGTCAGATGGTACAAGCATCAGTTTTACATCACCCAGCACAAGAGAAGGCCACTTTTAGAGACTTTGACCCCTGCACCCAGACGGAGGAGAGAGGTTTTCACAGCAGAGAATCAGGCATTTAGATCACCCACCACAGGAGTAGGCCATCATTTAATGGGACCCCGGCAACCATGTCAGATGGCACAAGCATCAGTTTTACATCACCCAGCACAGGAGAAGACGACTTTGAGAGACTTTGACCCCTGCACCCAGACGGAGGAGAGAGGTTTCACAGCAGAGAATCAGGCATTTAGATCACCCACCACAGGAGTAGGCCATCATTTAATGGGACCCCGGCAACCATGTCAGATGGCACAAGCATCAGTTTTACATCACCCAGCACAGGAGAAGGCGACTTTGAGAGACTTTGACCCCTGCACCCAGATGGAGGAGAGAGGTTTTCACAGCAGAGAATCAGGCATTTAGATCACCCACCACAGGAGTAGGCCATCATTTAATGGGACCCCGGCAACCATGTCAGATGGTACAAGCATCAGTTTTACATCACCCAGCACAAGAGAAGGCCACTTTTAGAGACTTTGACCCCTGCACCCAGACGGAGGAGAGAGGTTTTCACAGCAGAGAATCAGGCATTTAGATCACCCACCACAGGAGTAGGCCACCATTTAATGGGACCCGGCAACCATGTCAGATGGCACAAGCATCAGTTTTACATCACCCAGCACAAGAGAAGGCCACTTTTAGAGACTTTGACCCCTGCACCCAGACGGAGGAGAGAGGTTTTCACAGCAGAGAATCAGGCATTTAGATCACCCACCACAGGAGTAGGCCATCATTTAATGGGACCCCGGCAACCATGTCAGATGGCACAAGCATCAGTTTTACATCACCCAGCACAAGAGAAGGCCACTTTTAGAGACTTTGACCCCTGCACCCAGACGGAGGAGAGAGGTTTTCACAGCAGAGAATCAGGCATTTAGATCACCCACCACAGGAGTAGGCCATCATTTAATGGGACCCTGGCAACCATGTCAGATGGCACAAGCATCAGTTTTACATCACCCAGCACAGGAGAAGGCAACTTTGAGAGACTTTGACCCCTGCACCCAGACGGAGGAGAGAGGTTTTCACAGCAGAGAATCAGGCATTTAGATCACCCACCACAGGAGTAGGCCATCATTTAATGGGACCCCGGCAACCATGTCAGATGGCACAAGCATCAGTTTTACATCACTCAGCACAGGAGAAGGCGACTTTGAGAGACTTTGACCCCTGCACCCAGACGGAGGAGAGAGGTTTTCACAGCAGAGAATCAGGCATTTAGATCACCCACCACAGGAGTAGGCCATCATTTAATGGGACCCCGGCAACCATGTCAGATGGTACAAGCATCAGTTTTACATCACCCAGCACAAGAGAAGGCCACTTTTAGAGACTTTGACCCCTGCACCCAGACGGAGGAGAGAGGTTTTCACAGCAGAGAATCAGGCATTTAGATCACCCACCACAGGAGTAGGCCACCATTTAATGGGACCCCGGCAACCATGTCAGATGGCACAAGCATCAGTTTTACATCACCCAGCACAAGAGAAGGCCACTTTTAGAGACTTTGACCCCTGCACCCAGACGGAGGAGAGAGGTTTTCACAGCAGAGAATCAGGCATTTAGATCACCCACCACAGGAGTAGGCCATCATTTAATGGGACCCCGGCAACCATGTCAGATGGCACAAGCATCAGTTTTACATCACCCAGCACAAGAGAAGGCCACTTTTAGAGACTTTGACCCCTGCACCCAGACGGAGGAGAGAGGTTTTCACAGCAGAGAATCAGGCATTTAGATCACCCACCACAGGAGTAGGCCATCATTTAATGGGACCCTGGCAACCATGTCAGATGGCACAAGCATCAGTTTTACATCACCCAGCACAGGAGAAGGCAACTTTGAGAGACTTTGACCCCTGCACCCAGACGGAGGAGAGAGGTTACACAGCAGAGAATCAGGCATTTAGATCACCCACCACAGGAGTAGGCCATCATTTAATGGGACCCCGGCAACCATGTTAGATGGCACAAGCATCAGTTTTACATCACCCAGCACAAGAGAAGGCCACTTTTAGAGACTTTGACCCCTGCACCCAGACGGAGGAGAGAGGTTTTCACAGCAGAGAATCAGGCATTTAGATCACCCACCACAGGAGTAGGCCATCATTTAATGGGACCCCGGCAACCATGTCAGATGGCACAAGCATCAGTTTTACATCACCCAGCACAAGAGAAGGCCACTTTTAGAGACTTTGACCCCTGCACCCAGACGGAGGAGAGAGGTTTTCACAGCAGAGAATCAGGCATTTAGATCACCCACCACAGGAGTAGGCCATCATTTAATGGGACCCCGGCAACCATGTCAGATGGCACAAGCATCAGTTTTACATCACCCAGCACAAGAGAAGGCCACTTTTAGAGACTTTGACCCCTGCACCCAGACGGAGGAGAGAGGTTTTCACAGCAGAGAATCAGGCATTTAGATCACCCACCACAGGAGTAGGCCATCATTTAATGGGACCCCGGCAACCATGTCAGATGGCACAAGCATCAGTTTTACATCACCCAGCACAGGAGAAGGCCACTTTTAGAGACTTTGACCCCTGCACCCAGACGGAGGAGAGAGGTTTTCACAGCAGAGAATCAGGCATTTAGATCACCCACCACAGGAGTAGGCCATCATTTAATGGGACCCCGGCAACCATGTCAGATGGCACAAGCATCAGTTTTACATCACCCAGCACAAGAGAAGGCCACTTTTAGAGACTTTGACCCCTGCACCCAGACGGAGGAGAGAGGTTTTCACAGCAGAGAATCAGGCATTTAGATCACCCACCACAGGAGTAGGCCACCATTTAATGGGACCCCGGCAACCATGTCAGATGGCACAAGCATCAGTTTTACATCACCCAGCACAAGAGAAGGCCACTTTTAGAGACTTTGACCCCTGCACCCAGACGGAGGAGAGAGGTTTTCACAGCAGAGAATCAGGCATTTAGATCACCCACCACAGGAGTAGGCCATCATTTAATGGGACCCCGGCAACCATGTCAGATGGCACAAGCATCAGTTTTACATCACCCAGCACAAGAGAAGGCCACTTTTAGAGACTTTGACCCCTGCACCCAGACAGAGGAGAGAGGTTTTCACAGCAGAGAATCAGGCATTTAGATCACCCACCACAGGAGTAGGCCATCATTTAATGGGACCCCGGCAACCATGTCAGATGGCACAAGCATCAGTTTTACATCACCCAGCACAGGAGAAGGCGACTTTGAGAGACTTTGACCCCTGCACCCAGACGGAGGAGAGAGGTTTTCACAGCAGAGAATCAGGCATTTAGATAACCCACCACAGGAGTAGGCCATCATTTAATGGGACCCCGGCAACCATGTCAGATGGCACAAACATCAGTTTTACATCACCCAGCACAAGAGAAGGCCACTTTTAGAGACTTTGACCCCTGCACCCAGACGGAGGAGAGAGGTTTTCACAGCAGAGAATCAGGCATTTAGATCACCCACCACAGGAGTAGGCCATCATTTAATGGGACCCCGGCAACAATGTCAGATGGTACAAGCATCAGTTTTACATCACCCAGCACAAGAGAAGGCCACTTTTAGAGACTTTGACCCCTGCACCCAGACGGAGGAGAGAGGTTTTCACAGCAGAGAATCAGGCATTTAGATCACCAACCACAGGAGTAGGCCATCATTTAATGGGACCCCGGCAACCATGTCAGATGGCACAAGCATCAGTTTTACATCACCCAGCACAAGAGAAGACCACTTTTAGAGACTTTGACCCCTGCACCCAGACGGAGGAGAGAGGTTTTCACAGCAGAGAATCAGGCATTTAGATCACCCACCACAGGAGTAGGCCATCATTTAATGGGACCCCGGCAACCATGTCAGATGGCACAAGCATCAGTTTTACATCACCCAGCACAGGAGAAGGCGACTTTGAGAGACTTTGACCCCTGCACCCAGACGGAGGAGAGAGGTTTTCACAGCAGAGAATCAGGCATTTAGATCACCCACCACAGGAGTAGGCCATCATTTAATGGGACCCCGGCAACCATGTCAGATGGCACAAACATCAGTTTTACATCACCCAGCACAAGAGAAGGCCACTTTTAGAGACTTTGACCCCTGCACCCAGACGGAGGAGAGAGGTTTCACAGCAGAGAATCAGGCATTTAGATCACCCACTACAGGAGTAGGCCATCATTTAATGGGACCCCGGCAACCATGTCAGATGGTACAAGCATCAGTTTTACATCACCCAGCACAAGAGAAGGCCACTTTTAGAGACTTTGACCCCTGCACCCAGACGGAGGAGAGAGGTTTTCACAGCAGAGAATCAGGCATTTAGATCACCAACCACAGGAGTAGGCCATCATTTAATGGGACCCCGGCAACCATGTCAGATGGCACAAGCATCAGTTTTACATCACCCAGCACAAGAGAAGGCCACTTTTAGAGACTTTAACCCCTGCACCCAGACGGAGGAGAGAGGTTTTCACAGCAGAGAATCAGGCATTTAGATCACCCACCACAGGAGTAGGCCATCATTTAATGGGACCCCGGCAACCATGTCAGATGGCACAAGCATCAGTTTTACATCACCCAGCACAAGAGAAGACCACTTTTAGAGACTTTGACCCCTGCACCCAGACGGAGGAGAGAGGTTTTCACAGCAGAGAATCAGGCATTTAGATCACCCACCACAGGAGTAGGCCATCATTTAATGGGACCCCGGCAACCATGTCAGATGGCACAAGCATCAGTTTTACATCACCCAGCACAGGAGAAGGCGACTTTGAGAGACTTTGACCCCTGCACCCAGACGGAGGAGAGAGGTTTTCACAGCAGAGAATCAGGCATTTAGATCACCCACCACAGGAGTAGGCCATCATTTAATGGGACCCCGGCAACCATGTCAGATGGCACAAACATCAGTTTTACATCACCCAGCACAAGAGAAGGCCACTTTTAGAGACTTTGACCCCTGCACCCAGACGGAGGAGAGAGGTTTCACAGCAGAGAATCAGGCATTTAGATCACCCACTACAGGAGTAGGCCATCATTTAATGGGACCCCGGCAACCATGTCAGATGGTACAAGCATCAGTTTTACATCACCCAGCACAAGAGAAGGCCACTTTTAGAGACTTTGACCCCTGCACCCAGACGGAGGAGAGAGGTTTTCACAGCAGAGAATCAGGCATTTAGATCACCAACCACAGGAGTAGGCCATCATTTAATGGGACCCCGGCAACCATGTCAGATGGCACAAGCATCAGTTTTACATCACCCAGCACAAGAGAAGGCCACTTTTAGAGACTTTAACCCCTGCACCCAGACGGAGAGAGAGGTTTTCACAGCAGAGAATCAGGCATTTAGATCACCCACCACAGGAGTAGGCCATCATTTAATGGGACCCCGGCAACCATGTCAGATGGCACAAGCATCAGTTTTACATCACCCAGCACAGGAGAAGGCGACTTTGAGAGACTTTGACCCCTGCACCCAGACGGAGGAGAGAGGTTTTCACAGCAGAGAATCAGGCATTTAGATCACCCACCACAGGAGTAGGCCATCATTTAATGGGACCCCGGCAACCATGTCAGATGGCACAAACATCAGTTTTACATCACCCAGCACAAGAGAAGGCCACTTTTAGAGACTTTGACCCCTGCACCCAGACGGAGAGAGAGGTTTCACAGCAGAGAATCAGGCATTTAGATCACCCACTACAGGAGTAGGCCATCATTTAATGGGACCCCGGCAACCATGTCAGATGGTACAAGCATCAGTTTTACATCACCCAGCACAAGAGAAGGCCACTTTTAGAGACTTTGACCCCTGCACCCAGACGGAGGAGAGAGGTTTTCACAGCAGAGAATCAGGCATTTAGATCACCCACCACAGGAGTAGGCCATCATTTAATGGGACCCCGGCAACCATGTCAGATGGCACAAGCATCAGTTTTACATCACCCAGCACAAGAGAAGGCCACTTTTAGAGACTTTGACCCCTGCACCAAGACGGCGGAGAGAGGTTTTTACAGCAGAGAATCAGGCATTTAGATCACCAACCACAGGAGTAGGCCATCATTTAATGGGACCCCGGCAACCATGTCAGATGGTAGAAGCATCAGTTTTACATCACCCAGCACAAGAGAAGGCCACTTTTAGAGACTTTGACCCCTGCACCCAGACGGAGGAGAGAGGTTTTCACAGCAGAGAATCAGGCATTTAGATCACCCACCACAGAAGTAGGCCATCATTTAATGGGACCCCGGCAACCATGTCAGATGGCACAAGCATCAGTTTTACATCACTCAGCACAGGAGAAGGCGACTTTGAGAGACTTTGACCCCTGCACCCAGACGGAGGAGAGAGGTTTTCACAGCAGAGAATCAGGCATTTAGATCACCCACCACAGGAGTAGGCCATCATTTAATGGGACCCCGGCAACCATGTCAGATGGTACAAGCATCAGTTTTACATCACCCAGCACAAGAGAAGGCCACTTTTAGAGACTTTGACCCCTGCACCCAGACGGAGGAGAGAGGTTTTCACAGCAGAGAATCAGGCATTTAGATCACCCACCACAGGAGTAGGCCACCATTTAATGGGACCCCGGCAACCATGTCAGATGGCACAAGCATCAGTTTTACATCACCCAGCACAAGAGAAGGCCACTTTTAGAGACTTTGACCCCTGCACCCAGACGGAGGAGAGAGGTTTTCACAGCAGAGAATCAGGCATTTAGATCACCCACCACAGGAGTAGGCCATCATTTAATGGGACCCCGGCAACCATGTCAGATGGCACAAGCATCAGTTTTACATCACCCAGCACAAGAGAAGGCCACTTTTAGAGACTTTGACCCCTGCACCCAGACGGAGGAGAGAGGTTTTCACAGCAGAGAATCAGGCATTTAGATCACCCACCACAGGAGTAGGCCATCATTTAATGGGACCCTGGCAACCATGTCAGATGGCACAAGCATCAGTTTTACATCACCCAGCACAAGAGAAGGCCACTTTTAGAGACTTTGACCCCTGCACCCAGACGGAGGAGAGAGGTTTTCACAGCAGAGAATCAGGCATTTAGATCACCCACCACAGGAGTAGGCCATCATTTAATGGGACCCTGGCAACCATGTCAGATGGCACAAGCATCAGTTTTACATCACCCAGCACAGGAGAAGGCAACTTTGAGAGACTTTGACCCCTGCACCCAGACGGAGGAGAGAGGTTACACAGCAGAGAATCAGGCATTTAGATCACCCACCACAGGAGTAGGCCATCATTTAATGGGACCCCGGCAACCATGTTAGATGGCACAAGCATCAGTTTTACATCACCCAGCACAAGAGAAGGCCACTTTTAGAGACTTTGACCCCTGCACCCAGATGGAGGAGAGAGGTTTTCACAGCAGAGAATCAGGCATTTAGATCACCCACCACAGGAGTAGGCCATCATTTAATGGGACCCCGGCAACCATGTCAGATGGTACAAGCATCAGTTTTACATCACCCAGCACAAGAGAAGGCCACTTTTAGAGACTTTGACCCCTGCACCCAGACGGAGGAGAGAGGTTTTCACAGCAGAGAATCAGGCATTTAGATCACCCACCACAGGAGTAGGCCATCATTTAATGGGACCCGGCAACCATGTCAGATGGCACAAGCATCAGTTTTACATCACCCAGCACAAGAGAAGGCCACTTTTAGAGACTTTGACCCCTGCACCCAGACGGAGGAGAGAGGTTTTCACAGCAGAGAATCAAGCATTTAGATCACCCACCACAGGAGTAGGCCATCATTTAATGGGACCCCGGCAACCATGTCAGATGGCACAAGCATCAGTTTTACATCACCCAGCACAGGAGAAGGCCACTTTTAGAGACTTTGACCCCTGCACCCAGACGGAGGAGAGAGGTTTCACAGCAGAGAATCAGGCATTTAGATCACCCACCACAGGAGTAGGCCATCATTTAATGGGACCCGGCAACCATGTCAGATGGCACAAACATCAGTTTTACATCACCCAGCACAAGAGAAGGCCACTTTTAGAGACTTTGACCCCTGCACCCAGACGGAGGAGAGAGTTTTTCACAGCAGAGAATCAGGCATTTAGATCACCAACCACAGGAGTAGGCCATCATTTAATGGGACCCCGGCAACCATGTCAGATGGCACAAGCATCAGTTTTACATCACCCAGCACAAGAGAAGGCCACTTTTAGAGACTTTAACCCCTGCACCCAGACGGAGGAGAGAGGTTTTCACAGCAGAGAATCAGGCATTTAGATCACCCACCACAGGAGTAGGCCATCATTTAATGGGACCCCGGCAACCATGTCAGATGGCACAAGCATCAGTTTTACATCACCCAGCACAAGAGAAGGCCACTTTTAGAGACTTTGACCCCTGCACCCAGACAGAGGAGAGAGGTTTTCACAGCAGAGAATCAGGCATTTAGATCACCCACCACAGGAGTAGGCCACCATTTAATGGGACCCCGGCAACCATGTCAGATGGCACAAGCATCAGTTTTACATCACCCAGCACAAGAGAAGGCCACTTTTAGAGACTTTGACCCCTGCACCCAGACGGAGGAGAGAGGTTTTCACAGCAGAGAATCAGGCATTTAGATCACCCACCACAGGAGTAGGCCATCATTTAATGGAACCCCGGCAACCATGTCAGATGGCACAAGCATCAGTTTTACATCACCCAGCACAAGAGAAGACCACTTTTAGAGACTTTGACCCCTGCACCCAGACAGAGGAGAGAGGTTTTCACAGCAGAGAATCAGGCATTTAGATCACCCACCACAGGAGTAGGCCATCATTTAATGGGACCCCGGCAACCATGTCAGATGGCACAAGCATCAGTTTTACATCACCCAGCACAGGAGAAGGCGACTTTGAGAGACTTTGACCCCTGCACCCAGACGGAGGAGAGAGGTTTTCACAGCAGAGAATCAGGCATTTAGATAACCCACCACAGGAGTAGGCCATCATTTAATGGGACCCCGGCAACCATGTCAGATGGCACAAACATCAGTTTTACATCACCCAGCACAAGAGAAGGCCACTTTTAGAGACTTTGACCCTGCACCCAGACGGAGGAGAGAGGTTTTCACAGCAGAGAATCAGGCATTTAGATCACCCACCACAGGAGTAGGCCATCATTTAATGGGACCCCGGCAACAATGTCAGATGGTACAAGCATCAGTTTTACATCACCCAGCACAAGAGAAGGCCACTTTTAGAGACTTTGACCCCTGCACCCAGACGGAGGAGAGAGGTTTTCACAGCAGAGAATCAGGCATTTAGATCACCAACCACAGGAGTAGGCCATCATTTAATGGGACCCCGGCAACCATGTCAGATTGCACAAGCATCAGTTTTACATCACCCAGCACAAGAGAAGACCACTTTTAGAGACTTTGACCCCTGCACCCAGACGGAGGAGAGAGGTTTTCACAGCAGAGAATCAGGCATTTAGATCACCCACCACAGGAGTAGGCCATCATTTAATGGGACCCCGGCAACCATGTCAGATGGCACAAGCATCAGTTTTACATCACCCAGCACAGGAGAAGGCGACTTTGAGAGACTTTGACCCCTGCACCCAGACGGAGGAGAGAGGTTTTCACAGCAGAGAATCAGGCATTTAGATCACCCACCACAGGAGTAGGCCATCATTTAATGGGACCCCGGCAACCATGTCAGATGGCACAAACATCAGTTTTACATCACCCAGCACAAGAGAAGGCCACTTTTAGAGACTTTGACCCCTGCACCCAGACGGAGGAGAGAGGTTTCACAGCAGAGAATCAGGCATTTAGATCACCCACCACAGGAGTAGGCCATCATTTAATGGGACCCCGGCAACCATGTCAGATGGTACAAGCATCAGTTTTACATCACCCAGCACAAGAGAAGGCCACTTTTAGAGACTTTGACCCCTGCACCCAGACGGAGGAGAGAGGTTTTCACAGCAGAGAATCAGGCATTTAGATCACCAACCACAGGAGTAGGCCATCATTTAATGGGACCCCGGCAACCATGTCAGATGGCACAAGCATCAGTTTTACATCACCCAGCACAAGAGAAGGCCACTTTTAGAGACTTTGACCCTGCACCCAGACGGAGGAGAGAGTTTTCACAGCAGAGAATCAGGCATTTAGATCACCCACCACAGGAGTAGGCCATCATTTAATGGGACCCCGGCAACCATGTCAGATGGCACAAGCATCAGTTTTACATCACCCAGCACAAGAGAAGACCACTTTTAGAGACTTTGACCCCTGCACCCAGACGGAGGAGAGAGGTTTCACAGCAGAGAATCAGGCATTTAGATCACCCACCACAGGAGTAGGCCATCATTTAATGGGACCCCGGCAACCATGTCAGATGGCACAAGCATCAGTTTTACATCACCCAGCACAGGAGAAGGCCACTTTGAGAGACTTTGACCCCTGCACCCAGACGGAGGAGAGAGGTTTTCACAGCAGAGAATCAGGCATTTAGATCACCCACCACAGGAGTAGGCCATCATTTAATGGGACCCCGGCAACCATGTCAGATGGCACAAGCATCAGTTTTACATCACCCAGCACAAGAGAAGGCCACTTTTAGAGACTTTGACCCCTGCACCCAGACGGAGGAGAGAGGTTTTCACAGCAGAGAATCAGGCATTTAGATCACCCACCACAGGAGTAGGCCATCATTTAATGGGACCCCGGCAACCATGTCAGATGGCACAAGCATCAGTTTTACATCACCCAGCACAAGAGAAGGCCACTTTAGAGACTTTGACCCCTGCACCCAGACGGAGGAGAGAGGTTTTCACAGCAGAGAATCAGGCATTTAGATCACCCACCACAGGAGTAGGCCATCATTTAATGGGACCCCGGCAACCATGTCAGATGGCACAAGCATCAGTTTTACATCACCCAGCACAAGAGAAGGCCACTTTTAGAGACTTTGACCCCTGCACCCAGACGGAGGAGAGAGGTTTTCACAGCAGAGAATCAGGCATTTAGATCACCCACCACAGGAGTAGGCCATCATTTAATGGGACCCCGGCAACCATGTCAGATGGCACAAGCATCAGTTTTACATCACCCAGCACAAGAGAAGGCCACTTTTAGAGACTTTGACCCCTGCACCCAGACGGAGGAGAGAGGTTTTCACAGCAGAGAATCAGGCATTTAGATCACCCACCACAGGAGTAGGCCATCATTTAATGGGACCCCGGCAACCATGTCAGATGGCACAAGCATCAGTTTTACATCACCCAGCACAAGAGAAGGCCACTTTTAGAGACTTTGACCCCTGCACCCAGACGGAGGAGAGGTTTTCACAGCAGAGAATCAGGCATTTAGATCACCCACCACAGGAGTAGGCCATCATTTAATGGGACCCCGGCAACCATGTCAGATGGCACAAGCATCAGTTTTACATCACCCAGCACAAGAGAAGGCCACTTTTAGAGACTTTGACCCCTGCACCCAGACGGAGGAGAGAGGTTTTCACAGCAGAGAATCAGGCATTTAGATCACCCACCACAGGAGTAGGCCATCATTTAATGGGACCCCGGCAACCATGTCAGATGGCACAAGCATCAGTTTTACATCACCCAGCACAAGAGAAGGCCACTTTTAGAGACTTTGACCCCTGCACCCAGACGGAGGAGAGAGGTTTTCACAGCAGAGAATCAGGCATTTAGATCACCCACCACAGGAGTAGGCCATCATTTAATGGGACCCCGGCAACCATGTCAGATGGTACAAGCATCAGTTTTACATCACCCAGCACAAGAGAAGGCCACTTTTAGAGACTTTGACCCCTGCACCCAGACGGAGGAGAGAGGTTTTCACAGCAGAGAATCAGGCATTTAGATCACCCACCACAGGAGTAGGCCATCATTTAATGGGACCCCGGCAACCATGTCAGATGGCACAAGCATCAGTTTTACATCACCCAGCACAAGAGAAGGCCACTTTTAGAGACTTTGACCCCTGCACCCAGACGGAGGAGAGAGGTTTTCACAGCAGAGAATCAGGCATTTAGATCACCCACCACAGGAGTAGGCCATCATTTAATGGGACCCCGGCAACCATGTCAGATGGTACAAGCATCAGTTTTACATCACCCAGCACAAGAGAAGGCCACTTTTAGAGACTTTGACCCCTGCACCCAGACGGAGGAGAGAGGTTTTCACAGCAGAGAATCAGGCATTTAGATCACCCACCACAGGAGTAGGCCATCATTTAATGGGACCCCGGCAACCATGTCAGATGGCACAAGCATCAGTTTTACATCACCCAGCACAAGAGAAGGCCACTTTTAGAGACTTTGACCCCTGCACCCAGACGGCGGAGAGAGGTTTTCACAGCAGAGAATCAGGCATTTAGATCACCCACCACAGGAGTAGGCCATCATTTAATGGGACCCCGGCAACCATGTCAGATGGTACAAGCATCAGTTTTACATCACCCAGCACAAGAGAAGGCCACTTTTAGAGACTTTGACCCCTGCACCCAGACGGAGGAGAGAGGTTTTCACAGCAGAGAATCAGGCATTTAGATCACCCACCACAGGAGTAGGCCATCATTTAATGGGACCCCGGCAACCATGTCAGATGGCACAAGCATCAGTTTTACATCACCCAGCACAGAGAAGGCCACTTTTAGAGACTTTGACCCCTGCACCCAGACGGAGGAGAGAGGTTTCACAGCAGAGAATCAGGCATTTAGATCACCCACCACAGGAGTAGGCCATCATTTAATGGGACCCCGGCAACCATGTCAGATGGCACAAGCATCAGTTTTACATCACCCAGCACAAGAGAAGGCCACTTTGAGAGACTTTGACCCCTGCACCCAGACGGAGGAGAGAGGTTTTCACAGCAGAGAATCAGGCATTTAGATCACCCACCACAGGAGTAGGCCATCATTTAATGGGACCCCGGCAACCATGTCAGATGGCACAAGCATCAGTTTTACATCACCCAGCACAAGAGAAGGCGACTTTGAGAGACTTTGACCCCTGCACCCAGACGGAGGAGAGAGGTTTCACAGCAGAGAATCAGGCATTTAGATCACCCACCACAGGAGTAGGCCATCATTTAATGGGACCCCGGCAACCATGTCAGATGGCACAAGCATCAGTTTTACATCACCCAGCACAAGAGAAGGCCACTTTTAGAGACTTTGACCCCTGCACCCAGACGGAGGAGAGAGGTTTTCACAGCAGAGAATCAGGCATTTAGATCACCCACCACAGGAGTAGGCCATCATTTAATGGGACCCCGGCAACCATGTCAGATGGCACAAGCATCAGTTTTACATCACCCAGCACAAGAGAAGGCCACTTTTAGAGACTTTAACCCCTGCACCCAGACGGAGGAGAGAGGTTTTCACAGCAGAGAATCAGGCATTTAGATCACCCACCACAGGAGTAGGCCATCATTTAATGGGACCCCGGCAACCATGTCAGATGGCACAAGCATCAGTTTTACATCACCCAGCACAAGAGAAGGCCACTTTTAGAGACTTTGACCCCTGCACCCAGACGGAGGAGAGAGGTTTTCACAGCAGAGAATCAGGCATTTAGATCACCCACCACAGGAGTAGGCCATCATTTAATGGGACCCCGGCAACCATGTCAGATGGCACAAGCATCAGTTTTACATCACCCAGCACAAGAGAAGGCCACTTTTAGAGACTTTGACCCCTGCACCCAGACGGCGGAGAGAGGTTTTTACAGCAGAGAATCAGGCATTTAGATCACCAACCACAGGAGTAGGCCATCATTTAATGGGACCCCGGCAACCATGTCAGATGGTAGAAGCATCAGTTTTACATCACCCAGCACAAGAGAAGGCCACTTTTAGAGACTTTGACCCCTGCACCCAGACGGAGGAGAGAGGTTTTCACAGCAGAGAATCAGGCATTTAGATCACCCACCACAGGAGTAGGCCATCATTTAATGGGACCCCGGCAACCATGTCAGATGGCACAAGCATCAGTTTTACATCACCCAGCACAAGAGAAGGCCACTTTTAGAGACTTTGACCCCTGCACCCAGACGGCGGAGAGGTTTTCACAGCAGAGAATCAGGCATTTAGATCACCCACCACAGGAGTAGGCCATCATTTAATGGGACCCCGGCAACCATGTCAGATGGTACAAGCATCAGTTTTACATCACCCAGCACAAGAGAAGGCCACTTTTAGAAACTTTGACCCCTGCACCCAGACGGAGGAGAGAGGTTTTCACAGCAGAGAATCAGGCATTTAGATCACCCACCACAGGAGTAGGCCATCATTTAATGGGACCCCGGCAACCATGTCAGATGACACAAGCATCAGTTTTACATCACCCAGCACAGGAGAAGGCGACTTTGAGAGACTTTGACCCCTGCACCCAGACGGAGGAGAGATGTTTCACAGCAGAGAATCAGGCATTTAGATCACCCACCACAGGAGTAGGCCATCATTTAATGGGACCCCGTCAACCATGTCAGATGGCACAAGTATAACATTTATATCACCCAGCACAGGAGAAGGCGACTTTGAGAGACTTTGACCCCTGCACCCAGACGGAGGAGAGAGGTTTTCAAAGCAGAGAATCAGGCATTTAGATCACCCACCACAGGAGTAGGCCACCATTTAATGGGACCCCGGCAACCATGTCAGATGGCACAAGTATAACATCTATAACACCCAGCACATGACAAGGCCACTTTCAGTGAATTAGGCCTTAGCATGAGACAGAGGAGACAGGTCAGATAGCACAAGCATCAGTTTTACTGATCACCCACTACAGGAGTCGGCCACCTTTAGTTAATTTGATAGCTTCAACCATGTCAGATGGCACTTGTATCACATTTATATCACCCAGCACATGACAAGGCCACTTTCAGTGAGTTAGGCCTTAGCAACGAGACAGAGGAGACAGGTCAGATAGCACAAGCATCAGTTTTACATCAACCACCACAGGAGAAGGGCACTTTTAGAGACTTTGACCCCTGCAGCCACACGGAGGAGAGAGGTCCCACAGCAGAGATTCAGGCATTTATATCAGCCAGCACAGGAGAAGGCCGCTTTCAGTGACTTAGGCCTTAGCACCGACACAGAGGAGACAGGTCAGATAGCACAAGCATCAGTTTTACATCAACCACCACAGGAGAAGGGCACTTTTAGAGACTTTGACCCCTGCAGCCACATGGAGGAGAGAGGTCCCACAGCAGAGATTCAGGCATTTATATCAGCCAGCACAGGAGAAGGCCGCTTTCAGTGACTTAGGCCTTAGCACCGACACAGAGGAGACAGGTCAGATAGCACAAGCATCAGTTTTACATCAACCACCACAGGAGAAGGGCACTTTTAGAGACCTTGACCCCTGCAGCCACACGGAGGAGAGAGGTCCCACAGCAGAGAATCAGGCATCATGTCAACCACCACAGGAGTAGGCCACCTTTTGTTTCTGTGACCCCTGCACCCAGAAAGAGGAGAGAGGTCCCACAGCAGAGAATCAGGCATTTCGATCACCCACCACAGGAGAAGGCCGCTTTCAGTGACTTTGGCCCCTGCACCCACACAAAGGAGACATGTCAGACAGCACAAGTATAACATTCATATCACCCAGCACAGGAGAAGGACACTTTCATGTACTTTGGCCCCGGCACCCAGACAGAGGGAAGGTGCATTCAACTCTGGGTTGCACCACAAGATCCTACTTAATTTCAAAAATTGATTTTTCAATGAAGAAGTGGCCAGGACTACAAGACAACATGGTTTAAGGCAGTTATTAAGGACTACTCTGCACAAGGGAGGGTCAGGTCTTGTGGGATCCATGCCTGGTTCATTTTTATAAACGTCAGCTTGTCCACGTTGGCTGCGGACAGGCGGCTGCATTTGTCAGTAATGACGCCCCTGCCGTGCTGAATACACGTTCAGATAAAACGCTGGCCGCCGGGCAGGACAGCACCTCCAAGGCATAACATGCTAATTCTGGCCACGTGGACAATTTGGAAACCCAGAAGTTGAATGGGGCCGAACCATCCGTCAGTAGGTGGAGTTGTGTGCAGACGTACTGTTCAACCATGTTAGTGAAATGTTGCCTCATGTTAACTCGTTCCGTATCAGGTGGTGGGGCAGTTAGCTGTGGCGTGGAGACAAAACTTTTCCACATTTCTGCCATGCTAACCCTGACCTCAGAGGAGCTGGCCGTGACACTGCTGCGTGGGCGACCTCTAGCTCCTCCTCTGCCTTGGCCTTGGCCTTCCACCTGTTCCCCTGTGACAGTTGGGAATGCTCTCAGGAGCGCGTCTACCAGCGTGCGCTTGTACTCGCGCATCTTCCTATCACGCTCCAGTGCAGGAAGTAAAGTGGGCACATTGTCTTTGTACCGTGGATCCAGCAGGGTGACCACCCAGTAGTCAGCACACGTTAAAATGTGGGCAACTCTGCTGTCGTTGCGCAGGCACTGCAGCATGTAATCGCTCATGTGTGCCAGGCTCCCCAGAGGTAAGGACAAGCTGTCCTCTGTGGGAGGCGTATCGTCATCATCCTCTGTATCCCCCCAGCCACGCACCAGGGATGTGCCTGCGCTGTGCTGGGTGCCACCCCGCTGTGAACCTGCTTCATCCTCCTCCACCTCCTCCTCATCCTCCTCGTCCTCCAGTAGTGGTCCCTGGCTGGCCACATTTGTACCTGCCCTCTGCTGTTGCAAAAACCTCTCTCTGAGCCACTTCTAACAGACTGGCCTGAAAGTGCTAAAAACGACCCGTCATCCTCCTCCTCCTCCTCCTGGCCCTGGCCCACCTCCTCTTCCATCATCGCCCCAAGCGTTTTCTCTAGGAGACATAGAATTGGTATCGTCACGCTGATAACAGTGGCATCGCCACTGGCCATGTTGGTGGCATACTCTAAACAGTGCAACAGGGCACACAGGTCTCGCATGGAGGCCCAATCATTGGTGGTGAAGTGGTGCTGTTCGCAGTGCGACTGACCCGTGTGTGCTGCAGCTGAAACTCCACTATGGCCTGCTGCTGCTCGCACAGTCTCTCCAGCATGTGCAAGGTGGAGTTCCACCGGATGGGCACGTCGCATATTAGGCGGTGAGCGGGAAGGCCGAAGTTCCGCTGTAGCGCTGACAGGCGAGCAGCGGCAGGATGTGAACGCCGGAAGCGCGCACAGACGGCCCGCACTTTATGCAGCAGCTCTGACATGTCTGGGTAGTTGTGAATGAACTTTTGCACCACCAAATTCAGCACATGCGCCAGGCAGGGCTTGAGGCCCACCGGCAGCAACCACTGGTCGGTCTGTTGTTCAATACCCCGCCACAACTACTGCACGGTGTGGGGCCTGTCCCCCAAACATATGAGTTTCAGAATGGCCTGCTGACGTTTACCCGGGCTGTGCCGAAGTTTGTGGTGAAGGTGTGTGGCTGACTGGATGAGCTGGTGGAAGCAGAGGAGGAGGAAGCCGAGTAGGAGGAGGAGGCTACAGGAGGCAAAGAATGATGCCCTGTGATCCTTGGCGGCGGAAGGACGTGCGCCAAGGAACTCTCCGCCTGGGGCCCAGCCGCCACTACATTTACCCTGTGTGCAGTTAGGGAGATATATCGTCCCTGGCCGTGCTTACTGGTCCACGTATCTGTGGTTAGGTGGACCTTGCCACAAATGGCGTTGCGCAGTGCACACTTGATTTTATCGGACACTTGCATGTGCAGGGAAGGCACGGCTGTCTTGGAGAAGTAGTGGCGGCTGGGAACCACATACTGGGGGACAGCCATGGCCATCAGCTGTTTGAAGCTGTCTGTGTCCACCAGCCGGAATGACAGCATTTCAAAGGCCAGTAGTTTAGAAATGCTGGCAGTCAGGCCAAGGGCTCGAGGGTGACTAGGTGGGAATTTGCGCTTCCTCTCAAAGGTTTGAGAGATGGAGAGCTGAACGCTGCTGTGTGAAATAGTGGAGACGCTAGGTGACAGTGGTGGTGGTGGTGTCGGTGGCACATCCTCTGTTTGCTGCTCGGCAGGTGGCAACATTCCTCTCGAGGCGCAAGCCGAGGCAGCAGCGGTAGAGGAGCAGGGGAGCCTGAGCGGGTTCCTTGTTTTTAAGGTGTGTACTCCACTGCAGTTCATGCTTTGCATGTAGAAGCCTGATCATGCAGGTGGTGCTCAGGTTAAGAACGTTAATGCCTCGCCTCAGGGTCTGATGGCACAGCGTGCAAACCACTCTGGTCTTGTCGTCAGCACATTGTTTGAAGAAGTGCCATGCCAGGGAACTCCTTGAAGATGCCTTTGGGGTGCTGGGTCCCTGTTGGCGCTGGCCAATAGCAGGCGAACTCTCTGGACGGCGGCTGTTCTGCTTTTGCCCCCTGCTCCCTCTTTGGCTTCGCTGTTGTCTCAGTCTCACCACTGCCTCTTCCTCTAAACTATTTAAGTCAGCGGCATGACCTTCAGTCCATGTGGGGTCTAAGACCTCATCGTCCTCTGCATCGTCTTCCACCCAGTCTTCCTCCCTGACCTCCTCGTGTTCAGTCTTCACACTGCAATAAGACGCGGCAGTGGGCACCAGTGTTTCGTCATCATCAGAGACTCGGTCACTCTGCTGTGGTGGTATTCCCATGTCCTCATCATCTGGATACATAAGTGGTTGTGCGTCAGTGCATGGAATGTCTTCCACCGCTGGGGAAGGGCTAGGTGGACGCCCCTGGAAAACCGTGGGAGCAGAGTCTTCAAACAGAATAAGAATGCTGCATAACTTGAGGCTCAGACAGTTTCCCTGATATGCATGGGGGTGATGTGACAGACTGATGGGCTTGGTTTTCAGGTGCCACCTGTGCGCTTTCCGCAGAAGACTGGGCGGAAGACAATGTGGTGAACGTGCTGGAAGCACTGTCGGCCACCCAATCGACTAATGCCTGTACCTGCTCAGGCCTTACCATCCTCATAACGGCATTGGGCCCCACCAAATATCGCTGTAAATTCTGCCGGCTACTTGAGGGAGTTGGTTCACTACTCTGTGCGCCTGAGGCCGAACGGCCACGTCCTCTGCCAGCAACAGAGGCTCCACGGACACCACCACGACCGCGTCCTCGTCCCTTAATAGAATGTTTCCTCATTTTTGCGATTCAACTCGCACCACAATAAAATATATTATTTTTTAGCCCCAAAATTCCCACACTGGAAGATATAATTCCTTTTCCGGTATTAATTACAAGAAAACTGCTGCAAATTGGACACCAGAATTTTTAATATGCTAGTTTTGGTACATAGCTTCCCACACGGGAGATATAATTCCTTTTACAGGAGTAAAAACGTGAGGCCTACTGTTTCTGGTCTAACTAACACCAGATTGATTAAATTGGCCTTTTTTTCACCAAAATTACAACACTGGACAATGTAATGCCTTTTTCGGTATTAATTCCTTTTACAGGAGTAAAACGTGCTGCCTACTGTTTCTGGTGTACCTAACACCAGATTGATTAAATTGGCCTTTTTTTCACCAAAATTACAACACTGGACAATGTAATGCCTTTTTCCGGTATTAATTCCTTTTTACAGGAGTAAAAACGTGCTGCCTACTGTTTCTGGTGTACCTAACACCAGATTGATTAAATTGGCCTTTTTTCACCAAAATTACAACACTGGACAATGTAATGCCTTTTTCCGGTATTAATTCCTTTTACAGGAGTAAAACGTGCTGCCTACTGTTTCTGGTGTACCTAACACCAGATTGATTAAATTGGCCTTTTTTTCACCAAAATTACAACACTGGACAATGTAATGCCTTTTTCAGGTATTAATTACAAGAAGACTGCTGCTAATTGGACACCAGAATTTTTAAAATGCTAGTTTGTGTACATAAATTCCCACACTGGAAGATATAATTCCTTTTTCCGGTATTAATTACAAGAAAACTGCTGCAAATTGGACACCAGAATTTTTAAAATGCTAGTTTTGGTACATAGATTCCCACACGGGGAGATATAATTCCTTTTTACAGGAGTAAAAACTTGCGGCCTACTGTTTCTGGTCTAACTAACACCAGATTGATTAAATTGGCCTTTTTTTCACCAAAATTACAACACTGGACAATGTAATGCTTTTTTCAGGTATTAATTCCTTTTTACAGGAGTAAAAACGTGCTGCCTACTGTTTCTGGTGTAACTAACACCAGATTGATTAAATTGGCCTTTTTTTCACCAAAATTACAACACTGGATAATGTAATGCCTTTTTCCTGTATTAATTACTTTTTACAGGAGTAAAAACGTGAGGCCTACTGTTTCTGGTGTAACTAACACCAGATTGATTAAATTGGCCTTTTTTCACCAAAATTACAACACTGGACGATATAATGCCTTTTGCGGTATTAATTACAAGAGGACTGCTGGTATTTCAGAACACCGGAATCTTTAAAATGCTAGTTTTGCTAGATAAATTTCCCACACTGGGAGAAATATTGCCTAAGCCTTTTTACAGTATTAATTACAACAGGAGTGCTTCTTCTGGTCTAACACCAGAATAATTTTATTATTACGGTGAAAGCTTTTTAATTTATATTTCTGGCGCATAAAAAATATATATTTCTGGCTGACAGTATTGGACTTGGCTGTAGTGGCACTGGCTAGCCTAGCTGGAACAGCACATTCATGGGATTTGCTATCCAAGTGGGTTACTTTCAGTTTCACCACTGATATATTAAATATCTTTGCAGTTAGTATGGGTGACACAAGCACAGCCAAACCCCTGATGTAGTATATCTATGAAAAAATTGACTATTACATGAGATTAATGGACGTTGTGGCAGCTTTTGCTGTAGCACCACAAGTCCCAAAATAGCCGCCGCCTATCAGCCCAGTAACATGTGCCAGAAAACGGTCTGCCCAGCCAGAAAAAAATTGACTTTGACTGAGCAGCTGAATCGCTGTTGTTCTGATTCACAGGTGTAGATTTTTCACTTCTTTGGAGCTTTGGTTTAGACTCTGTGGCAGCTTGTGCTGGCGCACCACAAGTCCCAAAATGGCCACCGCCGGTCAGCCCAGTTACATGTGCCAGTAAAAATCGCTCTGGCCAGTCTCAACAAAATAGTGACTTTCAGTGAACAGCTCAGCTGAGTTGTTCTGATGCACAGGTGTAGATAGGTAGATCATTCACTTCTTTATCCCTGCCTATCTCGCCCTCACAGAAGCTGCATCCTCTCCCTACACTAGTCAGAGCAGTGTGACGTGCGGCGCTACGTGACTCCAGCTTAAATAGAGGCTGGGTCACATGTTGCACTTGGCCAATCACAGCCATGCCATTAGTAGGCATGGCTGTGATGGGCTCTTAGGGCAAGAAGTAAAACGCTAGCTGATTAGCTGCTGTGCAGCCCTTCAGAAAGCGGGAAGTAATCGACGAACACCGGACCCGAACCCGAACTTTTTGAAAATGTCCAGGTTCGGGTCCGTGTCACTGGACACCCCAAAATTCGGTACGGACCCGAACGATTCTCGAACTGTTCGCTCAACACTAGACACCAAACTTTGTAATCCCGTACAGTCTATGGAAGATGCTAATAAGTTACAAGCTGACTTGGACAAACTTACCATTGGGCCTCCACTTGGCAAATGAGGTTCAGTATAGATAAATATAGAAGTTATGAACCTGGGGGCTAATAATCTGCATGTAACATATGTCCTAGGGGAAGTAAAACTGGGAGAGTCACTTGGTGAGAAGGATCTGGGTATATTAGTAGATCGGCCTCATCTGGAATACCTGGTTCAATTCTGGGCACCAGTCCATAAAAAGGCTGCCCGGGAGTATAAAAAGTATAAAGGAGAGCAAATTAAAGGCCTGGAAGATGAACTGAATTGGTTTAACCTTGAAAACCGACATCTAAGGGGGGACATGATTAACCTGTACAAATATATAAACGGACCATACAAAAAATCAAGGGAAGCTACTCTGTTTATAAAATCTAAGAAGAACTGGGCACTCTCAAAGTGCTGGAACCATCTTGTATTTATTAATTTAAATAAACAACTGGCAACTGTCAGAGTCTCAAATGCAAATTCAAATGCGGCTTCCTCGGCTCTCCCTTATGCCGTTTAATGCGGTGCACTTTCCTATGAGATTATAACGTCAAGCAAATCTTCACATAGTAGAGGAATAAGTAGGCAGCACTCACCACGGCTTTTTCTTTCTCTGTCCTTTATTGATATCAAAAGTACATATAAAACAAGCAGCCTGGCAGCAGTGTTAGCCGATCCACCCACAGCGGCCCTTTTTCTACCCCCCCTCTGGGTGGATCGCCTAAAGGGTGTTCAGCTGATAGATCACTTGCTACAGCTTGGCTTAAATCATCAGACACACTAGAGTCAGAGTCAGTTGTCCATCCCCCATTCCTTTGTTGTCGATGTCGATTGAATCTACTTTTATTAAATTTCCTTTGTTTGATGCCCCAGTCGAATATTTTACCAGAATCATAGTTCTGTTTATCACGTAAGAACTTGTCTTTTTTTTTCGTTCTTTTACTTCTGCTTGTGTTACAATTAATTTTTTGTTCAGGCGTTTTTAAAAATTTTGCAGCTGAGATTCCATCAATCTGGTTTTTAACTCTGATTTTGCCTTCAACAATTCATCTTTCCCTTTCTCATATTCCATTGTGTCCTTTTTCAGAACCAACTCCATTATTTGTAATGAAAATGGTGAGTGGAGATCTTGCCACTCTTTCATAAACTCCTCATCATTATTATACTGCATCGGGTCTTTGTATGTTCTTAACCCTCTTGGTACTCGGTTGCTCTCATTATAAGATTTAAAGGCAGCAGCAGCAGTCATTCAAATGGCAATATATGGATATGAAAGTTGAAAAATGGGTTATGTAGATTATGTAGTCATTTAGTTCCTAAAAAAACCTCCAAAAGAATTGGAACCCTACAGCAATAGAACTATTAATGTAATAATAGCAATAGTGTGCTGTGATCCCACATGGTACAACTTGCAAGTTTGGAATGTACTCACTCACTTGTTGTTAGCTTAACCACTTCAGCCCCCCTAGTTTAAACCCCCTTAATGACCAGACCTCTTTTTACAATTCTGCACTACACTACTTTCACGGTTTATTGTTCAGTCATACAACTTACCACCCAAATTAATTTTACCTCCTTTTCTTCTCACTAATAGAGCTTTTATTTGGTGGTATTTCATTGTTGCTGACATTTTTACTTTTTTTGATATTATTAAAAAATTACCAAAATTTTTGCAAAAAAATGAAATTTTTCGCTTTCTGTTGTAAATTTCGCTTTCTGTTGAAAAAAAACTAAATTTCTATATAAATTTTTCTCTAAATTTATTGTTCTACATGTCTCTGATAAAAAAAAAATGCAATAAGTGTATATTTATTGGTTTGGGTAAAAGTTATAGCGTTTACAAACTATGGTGCAAAAAAGTGAATTTACGCATTTTGAAGCAGCTCTGACTTTCTGAGCACCTGTCATGTTTCTTCAGGTGCTAGAATGCCAAGAGAGTATAAATACCCCCCAAATGACACCATTTTAGAAAGAAGACACCCAAAAGTATTCGCGGAGGGGCATGGTGAGTTCATAAATTTTTTTCACAAGTTAGCAGAAAATGACACTTTCTGAGGAAACATTTTTTTTTTATAAAGTTTCCATTTCTGCTAACTTCCGGCAAAAAAAAAAATCTCCCATGGACTCACTATGCCCCTCAGTAAATACCTTGGGGTGTCTACTTTCCGAAATGGGGTCATTTGTGGGGTGTGTTTACTGTTCTGGCATTTTGGGCGGGGCTAAATTGTGAGCAACCCTGTAAAGCCTAAAGGTACTCGTTGGACTTTACTCCCCTTTACGCACTTAATCTGCAAAAAGGTGGCACACATGTGGTATCACCTTACTCAGAGAAAGTAGGGCAATGTGTTTTGGGGTGTATTTTTACATATACCCATGCTGGGTGAGAGAAATAACTCTGTAAATTGACAACTTTGTATAAAAAAAATTAAAAAGTTGTCATTTACAGAGATATTTCTCACACCCAGCATGGGTATATGTAAAAATACACCCCAAAACACATTTCCTACTTCTCCTGAGTACGGCAATACCAGATAAGTGACACTTTTTGCAGCCAAGATGCACAAAGTGGCCCGAATTCCAAAAAGTACCTTTAGGATTTCACAGGGCATTTTTACGCATTTGGATTCCAAGCTACTTCTCACGCATTAGGGGTCCCTAAAATGCCAGGGCATTTTAAATATCCCACAAGTGACCCCATTTTAGAAAGAAGACACCCCAAAGTATTCCGTGAGGGGGTATGGTGAGTTCATGTAAAATTTTATTTTTGTCACAAGTTAGTGGAATATGAGACTTTGCAGCCTAGGGGCACGAAGGGCCCAAATTCCAATAAGTACCTTTTAGGAGGGCATTTTTACGCATTTGGATTCCTCCTCATGCTTTAGGGCCCCTAAAATGCCAGGGCAGTATAAATACCCCCATTTTAGAAAGAAGACACCCTAAGGTATTCCGTGAGGGGCATGGCGAGTTCATAGAAGATATTTTATTTGGCACAAGTTTTTTTTTTTTCTTACAAAGTCTCATATTCCACTAACTTGTGACAAAAAATAAAATTTTACATGAACTCACCATACCCCTCACGGAATACCTTGGGGTGTCTTCTTTCTAAAATGGGGTCACATGTGGGGTATTTATACTTTATTATTGTTCTATCAAATATTTTCGTATTGTTCGTAATCTTATCGCCATGATTAGAATACCCTTACTATTCTTAAAAGTATAACGCAAAAGTAAAATGCGCAAAAGTCTCTTTCTTCATAGATTTTAGAATGGGTTAAGCTATTGTGTTAAACTCCTTCAAAAAACAAGCGGCCACTCCCTACACCTGGATAAAAAAAGATTCAGTCATAAGTGGCGACAAGCATTCTTTACAATAAGGGCTGTGAATCTCTGGAATAGGTGCTGGTCACAGCAAATACAGTAGATGGCTTCAAAAAAGGTGTAAGTGATTTTTAACATTGAGGCTTATGACAATTTATACAAATCGTGTTTTACACACCCTTTTGCTTTAGCCCAACCCCGTTTAAAAAGGAAGAGGGACATTCATCCAGGGATTTGTTCTATGGATCAATATAGCAGGATTACAGGCTGGACTTTTGTCTTTTTCCAACCTTAGCAACTATGTAACTACAGTATGTCATTCCACTCCTCTATGTCCTGGAGCATATGCTGATTAATTTTGCTGGCCAGGGTACAGGAGACATAGCGGCTACATTTTAAGGCCACCTTAGCCCTTTGGGGGCTGAACGGGCGGAGGACATTAATGCCCATAAATTGTATACAGAAATAAGTGGTTTATCTGCCCAAGCAGCAGGAGGGGAACAGTAGGAGCATGAGGATCTGTAGAACGATGAGGAAGACCAGACATATAGCCCTGACAGACCATGGCAGTATGCAGTAGAGATGGAGGCAGGGAATCCCTCCGATTCCCTTGCGCAAATGGCGGGATGCATGCTGAGTTGCTTGCATAGTGACAGCTGCATTATCACCATTTGGCAGAGGGATGACTATTGGCTTTCCATCATGTTAGACCCTCGCTACCACTCCCAACCGTGAGGGCAAACAGCCCTGAAGCATGATGTACAGGTGGTATCAGATGTCACATAGACCTTCCCTATTGGCAGGAGTGGAAGAGCCCATGGTACTTACACCACACAATGGACACAGCAATATGGATACAGCAGGGGCAAATATAAGCGCAATATACACAGATTTAGGCTCAATATATATAGAGATAAACCAAGAGTAATAATAAATGTGCTAAAGTGCTATGTGCCCAAACGTCTGCAAGGAATCAATAACCGATAATGTCTATAGAGATAGCTACCATATTATTTGCTTTATAAGATGCACCCAGGTTTAAGAGGAGGAAAATAAGAAAAAATATTTTTCATCAGACCTCCTATCAAATCCTCAGATCAGACCTCCATAAATATCAGGACATCAGATCAGGCCCCCATATCAGGACATCACATTTGACACCCTTATCAGGACATCACATCAGCCCTTCATGTCAGACCAACATCAGACCTCAGACTAGCCACCCTTGTCAGACCCCCTTCAGACCTCAGATCAGCCCACCTTGTCAGACCCCTTCAGACCTCAGATCAGACCCATATCAGACTTCAAATCAGATTAAAATAAAAACTCCTCTTACCTATCCTGCGCAGCAGATCCTCTCCACCTCCGGCAGCAGTCGCGCTCCTCAGTCTTCCCGGCCTGCACTGCTCTGTTACCTGACTGCGTGCACTGTCAGTTCATAGTGCGCGCACTACGCCCTGACGCTATATGCGGTTAGGACAGTGAAGCGCCGGCCCCAGGAATGAAGACCGGGAGGGTGAGTATTACAAGTGCTTGCGACGCTCGCTCCCGATCCCAGCACCTAATGGATACTAGTAAGCACTTCCATATAGGTTCACTAGTATTTGCTTTATAAGACACACAGCCATTTTTCCCCAACTTTTTTTTGGGGGAAGTGCGTCTTATAAAGTGAAAAATACGATATGACTCTAAAACATATTACTGAAATTACCCCAACAATTTGAGCAAGTGTGCAATATAAAGCCATATTGAGACCACATACATGATCTCACACAAAAAGTGCAAACCAATTAATATCAAAATTCATAATTAGATGACAATGTGTAAAGAAAAAAATAAGCAATATTGCCAGTCAACTACCAACCTATAAGTAGCAAATTCAATTCAAGCGACCTCCAATTTCAAAAACAGGCAGTTGATTTGACTCAACTCTTTCAGGAGAGAAGCTACAATTGATATGTTATTAGGAAGGGTTACCACAGAGCCAAACAGTCTACAAGGAAATCTCTTTTGGTAGTTAAAACCTAGGAATTCCAGAATCAGCATGTACCTAGGTTCATTATGACATTCAATAGCCAATGAAAACATCTATACTCTATTTTAGGGTGACATTGGCAGGTTCTGTTGACTGATAAGGATTTGAGGGAGCATCTCATTAAAAAACTTCAATTACATGGAGAAGATCTAAGAATCTGGGTGACATCTTGATTAGGATTCACTATGTGGCTCTTAGGAAGAGGGGTTTGTTTGATAGCAGAGGCCCCAAATGCGGTTCCTTTCCATGTGGAGGATGATTGGCCTGTCGGCATATGATTAGAACCACCTCTTTTACTGATTCAAGTGGTGAAAAACAATTTAAAACTGATCAACGCATTACATTTCGGATAGAGGCAGTCATTTACTTTGCACAGTGCCCATGTGGGTTGATCTACGTGGGCATGACCACAGGGGCTCTCAAGGTGAGAGTATTGGAACATGTCCGGGACATCAAAGCGGTGGCCGATGTCACGGATACTGACAAACTTAAAAAGCTAAAAACGATCGCTAAACTCTTTAGAGAAGTACATGGTAGTAATCCCAAGGGGATTACTTTTAGGGGATTGATTGGGTCAGGTTAGGTCCTAGAGGAGGGAATTAGAGATGAGCGAATCGAAGTTGATGAAGTGGACCTTCGATCTAAATTTCAAGAAAAATTTGATTCGCACCAAAGTCGAATTTCCTCATGCTTAGTGGTAATGAATGGCATTTTTTCATAAAATGGCTGCTTCACGTGTTAGGGCATGGAGCAAAGAACTATGTTTGCACTATATGATACATCAGTAATTCCAGGCAAACCTTGCTTTTGATTGGGGTGCAAGTTCTGTGTAATACAGTACAGTCATTTACGGGGTGTATTAATAGGAAAGATACATATGTCCTATTAGCCGTTCTGCGTTGATTTTACATTGTTTTACTTTTTTGGGGAGTGTATTATTAGGGGGAAAAAAGGAAAAATATATGTCATAATTCCGGTCAGCAGTGAAGTTACACTGTACTACAGCCATTTATACGGGGTTAATAGGAAATATACGTACGTCCTATTAGCCATTTTGCTAATTGCGAATTGCGATGGTTATAATTCTTTTTTGGGGTGTATTAATAGGAAAAAGAATATGTCTTCATTGCCGTTCTGCGGTGAAGTTACATTTTACTACAGCCAATTATGAGGTGTATTGAAGGGAAATAAACCTACTCCTTATTATCCGTTCTGCGGTGAATTGTGATTGTAATTTTTTTTTTTGGTGGGTTAGTTTATTAATCAGAAAAAAAATGTCCTAATTGCCTTTCAGCGGTGAAGTTATATTGTACTACAGCCATTTACATGGTGTATTAAAAGGAAATATATGTACGCCCCATTAGCCGTACTGCGGTGAATTGTGATTATTAGAATTCTTTTTTGAGGTGTATTAATAGGAAAAATAATACGTCTTAATTTTCGTTCTGTGGGAAGTTACATTGTACTACAGCCATTTACAGTGGTGTATTGAAGGAAAATAAACCTACTTCCTATTATCCGTTCTGCGGTGAATTGTGATTGTTAGGTTTTTTTATTTTGGTGGGGAGTTTATTAATCAGAAAAAAATATATACATGTCTTATTTGCCATTCAGCGGTGAAGTTATATTGCACTACAGCCATTTACATGGTGTATTAAAAGAAAATATACAAATGTCCCATTAGTCGTTTTATGGTGAATTGTGATAGTTATATTTCTTTTTTGGGGAAAAAGAATACATCTTAATTGCCGTTCTGCGGTGAAGTAACATTGTACTACAGCCTTTTTGGGGGTATTATTTTAATTTAATTCTTTTATTACATTATGTCAGACAGACAGGTGACAGGCCCTTCAAAGGGAACGGGCAGTGGGCAAAATGTTTCTGTCAAAGGCAGCAGAATAAGATGGGGTGGCAGCAGGAGTCGCAGTGAGAGGCCTGAGCTCCCAGTATCATCTAGATGTCATGTCTTGACCAGCAACCCAGCGGTGCTTGAATGGCTGACTCTGTCTTCGTCGTAAGTGACATCAGACATCCCCAGCCAAGAGTTGGTGGGTTCCTCTGACATAAAGCTTAGTTGGCATGGCTTGGGAGCAGGCCCTGTGCCCCCAACTGTCCTCAACCTGTCATTTTCTGTTCACTCAGAGTGAGAAGTATTATATGCTGTAGGCTCGGCTCCACTTTTCAGCGAGGACAAGCTACTAAAGGAAAGTCAGCAGCTACTGCCCAGCCAAGATCCACCGCTTCTTCCGGTAGGCGGGCAAGTAGTGATGATGAGAGTTGCGTGGGAGCAGGTGTTGCGAGCTGTCAGGCTCCTGGCCCTGAGACCATTGAGGGGGACATCAGTGACGTGCAGACAGTAGCGGATGATGATGATGTAGCCAATCGCACTTGGGAGCAGAGTGAAGAAGGGGCTGGCATCAACACATGCAGCATCACCATAAAGTGGCCTGGGAGAACCGTGGCTCCGATGTGGTGGTCCAACCTCCCGCAGCAACCACTGCATCACCCAGTGGCACGCACCCAATTTTATGCCGTCAAGGCTCCACCAGCTCAGCCGAAGGGAGCTGTCTGACCTTCCCATCATCATCTGGTTCTAAAGCTCCTGCTCCGCCTCGTCAGTCATTCCGTCAGTAATCGGTCACTGAACTGATTGCCAAGAGACAACAGTATGCGTGCACTCATCCAATGACGCAGAAGCTGAACGTGCTCCTGCCCAAGTTGCTGGTGCTGCAGTCCCTCCCTTTCCAAGTGGTAGACTCTGCACCTTTCAGAGAACTTATAGCTTGTGCCGAGGCGAGGTGGAGAGTCCTAAGCTGTCATTTCTTTGAGAAAAAGGCAGTACCAGCCCTGCACACATATGTAGAACAGACGGTGGGCCAGTCCTTGAGCCTGTCGGTGTCTATCAAAGTGCATGGCAACGCCATGTCTTCAGCTGAAGAAGCTGACGCTAAATGTGCGTTGAGGGTGCGCCAGTTCCTGTCTCGATCTTTTTATCTGTGGCATTAGGTATGTGCATATCGATTATGTGGTGGTATATATACTTAAGAGTAGAGTTGAGCGAACACCTGGATGTTCGGGTTCGACGAGTTCGGCCGAACATTCGAAAAATGTTCGGGTTCGGGATCCGAACTCGACCGAACTTCATCCGAACCCGAACCCCATAGAAGTCAATGGGGACCCGAACTTTTGGGCACTAAAAAGGCTGTAAAACACACCCGGAAAGGGCTAGAGGGCTGCAAAAGGCAGCAAAATGTAGTTAAATCCTGCAAACAAATGTAGATAGGGAAATGATGAGTTAACATAAAATAAATAAAAATTAAACAATATTAATTGGAGTGAGGTCCCATAGCACAGAATCAGGCTTCAAGTCACCCACCAATGGAGAAGGTCACTTACTATTATTTTGACCACAGCACCCAGACAAAGGAGAGAGGTCCCACAGCAGAGAACCAGGCATCATATCACCCACCACAGGAGTAGGCCACCATTTAGTTACTTTGACCCCTACACCCAGACGGAGGAGAGAGGTTACACAGCAGAGAATCAGGCATTTAGATCACCCACCACAGGAGTAGGCCCCCATTGAATCAGACCCTGGCAACCATGTCAGATGGCACAACCATCAGCTTTATATCAATCAGCACAGGAGAAGGCGACTTTGAAAGACTTTGACCCCTACACCCAGATGGAGGAGAGAGGTTTCACAGCAGAGAATCAGGCATCATATCAACCACCACAGGAGAAGCCACCATTTAGTTACTTTGACCCCTGCACCCAGGAAGAGGAGAGAGGCCCCACAGCACATATTCTGGCATCATATCAGCCACCACAGGAGAAGCCACCATTGAGTTACTTTGACCCCTGCACCCAGGAAGAGGAGAGAGGCCCCACAGCACATATTCTGGCATCATATCAGCCACCACAGGAGAAGCCACCATTGAGTTACTTTGACCCCTGCACCCAGGAAGAGGAGAGAGGCCCCACAGCACATATTCTGGCATCATATCAGCCACCACAGGAGAAGCCACCATTGAGTTACTTTGACCCCGCACCCAGGAAGAGGAGAGAGGCACCACAGCACATATTCTGGCATCATATCACACACCACAGGAGAAGCCACCATTGAGTTACTTTGACCCCTGCACCCAGGAAGAGGAGAGAGGCCCCACAGCACATATTCTGGCATCATATCAGCCACCACAGGAGAAGCCACCATTGAGTTACTTTGACCCCCGCACCCAGGAAGAGGAGAGAGGCACCACAGCACATATTCAGGCATCATATCACACACCACAGGAGAAGGCCTCTTTCAGTGATTTAGGCCTTTGGACCCAGACAGAGGAGAGAGGCACCACAGCACATATTCTGGCATCATATCAGCCACCACAGGAGAAGCCACCATTGAGTTACTTTGACCCCTGCACCCAGGAAGAGGAGAGAGGCCCCACAGCACATATTCTGGCATCATACTAACCACCACAGGAGAAGCCACCATTGAGTTACTTTGACCCCGCACCCAGGAAGAGGAGAGAGGCACCACAGCACATATTCTGGCATCATATCAGCCACCACAGGAGAAGCCACCATTGAGTTACTTTGACCCCTGCACCCAGGAAGAGGAGAGAGGCCCCACAGCACATATTCTGGCATCATACTAACCACAGGAGAAGCCACCATTTAGTTAATTTGACCCCTTCACCCAAACAGAGGAGAGAGGTTCCACATCAGAGAATCAGGCATCATATCAACCACCACAGGAGTAGGCCACAATTTAGTTTATTTGACCCCTGCACCCAGGAAGAGGAGAGAGGCCCCACAGCACATATTCTGGCATCATATCACACACCACAGGAGAAGGCCTCTTTCAGTGATTTAGGCCTTTGGACCCAGACAGAGGAGAGAGGTCCCACAGCAGAGAACCAGGCATCATATCACCCACCACAGGAGTAGGCCACCATTTAGTTACTTTGACCCCTACACCCAGACGGAGGAGAGAGGTTACACAGCAGAGAATCAGGCATTTAGATCACCCACCACAGGAGTAGGCCCCAATTTAATGGGACCCCGGCAACCATGTCAGATGGCACAACCATCAGCTTCATATCAATCAGCACAGGAGAAGGCGACTTTGAAAGACTTTGACCCCTACACCCAGACGGAGGAGAGAGGTTTCACAGCAGAGAATAAGGCATTTAGATCACCCACCACAGGAGTAGGCCCCCATTGAATCAGACCCTGGCAACCATGTCAGATGGCACAACCATCAGCTTTATATCAATCAGCACAGGAGAAGGCGACTTTGAAAGACTTTGACCCCTACACCCAGATGGAGGAGAGAGGTTTCACAGCAGAGAATCAGGCATCATATCAACCACCACAGGAGAAGCCACCATTTAGTTACTTTGACCCCTGCACCCAGGAAGAGGAGAGAGGCACCACAGCACATATTCTGGCATCATATCAGCCACCACAGGAGAAGCCACCATTGAGTTACTTTGACCCCTGCACCCAGGAAGAGGAGAGAGGCCCCACAGCACATATTCTGGCATCATATCACCCACCACAGGAGTAGGCCACCATTTAGTTACTTTGACCCCTACACCCAGACGGAGGAGAGAGGTTACACAGCAGAGAATCAGGCATTTAGATCACCCACCACAGGAGTAGGCCACCATTGAATCAGACCCGGCAACCATGTCCAGATGGCACAACCATTAGCTTCATATCAATCAGCACAGGAGAAGGCGACTTTGAAAGACTTTGACCCCTACACCCAGATGGAGGAGAGAGGTTTCACAGCAGAGAATCAGGCATCATATCAACCACCACAGGAGAAGCCACCATTGAGTTACTTTGACCCCTGCACCCAGGAAGAGGAGAGAGGCCCCACAGCACATATTCTGGCATCATATCAGCCACCACAGGAGAAGCCACCATTGAGTTACTTTGACCCCTGCACCCAGGAAGAGGAGAGAGGCCCCACAGCACATATTCTGGCATAATACTAACCACCACAGGAGAAGCCACCATTGAGTTACTTTGACCCCTGCACCCAGGAAGAGGAGAGAGGCCCCACAGCACATATTCTGGCATCATATCAGCCACCACAGGAGAAGCCACCATTGAGATACTTTGACCCCGCACCCAGGAAGAGGAGAGAGGCACCACAGCACATATTCAGGCATCATATCACACACCACAGGAGAAGGCCTCTTTCAGTGATTTAGGCCTTTGGACCCAGACAGAGGAGAGAGGCACCACAGCACATATTCTGGCATCATATCAGCCACCACAGGAGAAGCCACCATTGAGTTACTTTGACCCCTGCACCCAGGAAGAGGAGAGAGGCCCCACAGCACATATTCTGGCATCATATCACCCACCACAGGAGTAGGCCACCATTTAGTTACTTTGACCCCTACACCCAGACGGAGGAGAGAGGTTACACAGCAGAGAATCAGGCATTTAGATCACCCACCACAGGAGTAGGCCACCATTGAATCAGACCCCGGCAACCATGTCAGATGGCACAAGC
This sequence comes from Bufotes viridis, assembly GCA_033119425.1. Classification (NCBI taxonomy): domain Eukaryota; kingdom Metazoa; phylum Chordata; class Amphibia; order Anura; family Bufonidae; genus Bufotes; species Bufotes viridis. The sequence continues at coordinate 133,975,324 of CM065594.1, read as the reverse complement.
ATAAGCTTTATACCAATCAGCACAGGAGAAGGCGACTTTGACAGACTTTGACCCCTACACCCGGACGGAGGAGAGAGGTTTCAAAGCAGAGAATCAGGCATTTAGATCACCCACCACAGGAGTAGGCCCCAATTTAATGGGACCCCGGCAACCATGTCAGATGGCACAACCATCAGCTTCATATCAATCAGCACAGGAGAAGGCGACTTTGAAAGACTTTGACCCCTACACCCAGATGGAGGAGAGAGGTTTCACAGCAGAGAATCAGGCATCATATCAACCACCACAGGAGAAGCCACCATTTAGTTACTTTGACCCTGCACCCAGGAAGAGGAGAGAGGCCCCACAGCACATATTCTGGCATCATATCAGCCACCACAGGAGAAGCCACCATTGAGTTACTTTGACCCCTGCACCCAGGAAGAGGAGAGAGGCCCCACAGCACATATTCTGGCATCATACTAACCACCACAGGAGAAGCCACCATTGAGTTACTTTTGACCCCTGCACCCAGGAAGAGGAGAGAGGCCCCACAGCACATATTCTGGCATCATATCAGCCACCACAGGAGAAGCCACCATTGAGTTACTTTGACCCCGCACTCCAGGAAGAGGAGAGAGGCACCACAGCACATATTCAGGCATCATATCACACACCACAGGAGAAGGCCTCTTTCAGTGATTTAGGCCTTTGGACCCAGACAGAGGAGAGAGGCACCACAGCACATATTCTGGCATCATATCAGCCACCACAGGAGAAGCCACCATTGAGTTACTTTGACCCCTGCACCCAGGAAGAGGAGAGAGGCCCCACAGCACATATTCTGGCATCATACTAACCACCACAGGAGAAGCCACCATTGAGTTACTTTGACCCCGCACCCAGGAAGAGGAGAGAGGCACCACAGCACATATTCTGGCATCATATCAGCCACCACAGGAGAAGCCACCATTGAGTTACTTTGACCCCTGCACCCAGGAAGAGGAGAGAGGCCCCACAGCACATATTCTGGCATCATATCAGCCACCACAGGAGAAGCCACCATTGAGTTACTTTGACCCCTGCACCCAGGAAGAGGAGAGAGGCCCCACAGCACATATTCTGGCATCATACTAACCACCACAGGAGAAGCCACCATTGAGTTACTTTGACCCCGCACCCAGGAAGAGGAGAGAGGCACCACAGCACATATTCTGGCATCATATCAGCCACCACAGGAGAAGCCACCATTGAGTTACTTTTGACCCCTGCACCCAGGAAGAGGAGAGAGGCCCCACAGCACATATTCTGGCATCATATCAGCCACCACAGGAGAAGCCACCATTTAGTTACTTTGACCCCTTCACCCAAACAGAGGCGAGAGGTTCCACATCAGAGAATCAGGCATCATATCAACCACCACAGGAGTAGGCCACAATTTAGTTTATTTGACCCCTGCACCCAGGAAGAGGAGAGAGGCCCCACAGCACATATTCTGGCATCATATCACACACCACAGGAGAAGGCCTCTTTCAGTGATTTAGGCCTTTGGACCCAGACAGAGGAGAGAGGTCAGAGATTAGCTTCATATCCCCCAGCACAGCAGAAGACCGCTTTATTTGACTTAGGCCTCTGCACCCAGACAGAAGACAGAGGTAGCATGGCAGAGGTTATGGCTTCATGTCACCCGTTAGTTTAACCGGCCACTTTCATCTGGTTAGGCCCCGGCGCCCAGACAGAGAAGAGTTTCATTCAACTGTGGGTTTCATAAAATTTGTATCAAATAAAGAAGTGGCCCGTAGCACAACAAGACATGTTTTAGGCAGTTAATAAGGACTACTCTGCACAAGGGAGGGACAGGTCCTGTGGGATCCATGCCTGGTTCATCTTTATGAAGGTCATCTTGTCCACGTTGGCTGTGGACAGGCGGCTGCGCTTGTCAGTAATGACGCCCCCTGCCGTGCTGAATACGCGTTCAGATAAAACGCTGGCCGCCGGGCAGGAAAGCACCTCCAAGGCATAACATGCTAACTCTGGCCACGTGGACAATTTCGAAACCCAGTAGTTGAATGGGGCCGAACCATCCGTCAGGATGTGGAGGGTGTGCAGACATACTGTTCAACCATGTTAGTGAAATGCTGCCTCCTGCTAACACGTTCCGTATCAGGTGTCGGTGTAGATAGCTGTGGCGTGGAGACAAAACTTTTCCACATTTCTGCCATGCTAACCCTGCCCTCAGATGAGCTGGCCGTGACACAGCTGCGTTGGCGACCTCTTGCCACTCCTCTGCCTTCACCTTCCACCTGTTCCCCTGTGACATGTGGGAATGCTCTCAAGAGCGCCTCTATCAGCGTGCGCTTGTACTCGCGCATCTTACGGTCGCGCTCCAGTTCAGGAATTAAAGTGGGCACATTGTCTTTATACCGGGGATCCAGCAGGGTGGCCACCCAGTAGTCTGCACACGTTAAAACGTGGGCAACTCTGCTGTCGCTGCGCAGGCATTGGAGCATATATTCGCTCATGTGGGCCAGGCTACCCATGGGTAAGGACAAGCTGTCCTCTGTGGGAGGCGTATCGTCATCGTCCACCGTATCCCCCAGCCACGCACCAGTGATGGGCCTGGGCTGCCACCCCGCTGTGAACTTGCGTCATCCTCGTCCCCCTCCACCTCCTCATCCTCCTCGTCCTCCAGTACAGTGCCTTGGCTGGCGACTTGTGAACCTGTCCTCTGCTGCTTTAACAAACCTCCCTCTGAGCCAATTCGAACAGACTGGCCCGAAAGTGTTAGAAACGAGCCCTCATCCTCCTCCTCCTCCTCCACCTGGGCCACCTCCTCTAACATCATTGCCCTAAGTGTTTTCTCAAGGAGACATAGAAGTGGTATTGTAACGCTGATAACAGTGTCATCGCCACTGGCCATGTTGGTGGAGTACTCGAAACAGCGCAGCAGGGCACACAGGTCTCGCATGGAGGCCCAATCATTGGTGGTGAAGTGGTGCTGTTCGGCAGTACGACTGACGCGAGCGTGCTGCAGCTGAAACTCCACTATGGCCTGCTGCTGCTCGCACAGTCTCTCCAGCATGTGCAAGGTGGAGTTCCACCGGGTGGGCACGTCGCATATGAGGCGGTGAGCGGGAAGGCCGAAGTTCCGCTGTAGCGCAGACAGGCGAGCAGCGGCAGGATGTGAACGGCGGAAGCGCGCACAGACGGCCCGCACTTTATGCAGCAGCTCTGACATGTTGGGGTAGTGGTGAATGAACCTCTGCACCACCAAGTTCAGCACATGCGCCAGGCAAGGGATGTGCGTCAAACCGGCTAGTCCCAGAGCTGCCACGAGATTTCGCCCATTATCGCATACCACCAGGCCTGGCTTGAGGCCCACCGGCAGAAACCACTCGTCGGTCTGTTGTTCAATACCCCGCCACAACTCCTGCGCGGTGTGGGGCCTGTCCCCCAAACATATGAGTTTCAGAATGGCCTGCTGACGTTACCCCGGGCTGTGCTGAAGTTGGTGGTGAAGGTGTGTGGCTGACCGGATGAGCTGGTGGAAGCAGTGGAGGAGGAAGCCGAGTAGGAGGAGGAGGCTACAGGAGGCAGAGAATGATGCCCTGCGATCCTAGGGGCGGAAGGACGTGCGCCAAGGAACTGTCCGCCGGGGCCCAGCCGCCACTACATTCATCCAGTGTGCAGTTAGTGAGATATAGCGTCCCTGGCCGTGCTTACTGGTCCACGTATCTGTGGTTAGGTGGACCTTGCCACAAATGGCGTTGCGCAGTGCACACTTGATTTTATCGGACACTTGCATGTGCAGGGAAGGCACGGCTGTCTTGGAGAAGTAGTGGCGGCTGGGAACCACATACTGCGGGACAGCCATGGCCATCAGCTGTTTGAAGCTGTCTGTGTCCACCAGCCGGAATGACAGCATTTCAAAGGCCAGCAGTTTAGAAATGCTGGCGTTCAGGCCAAGGGCTCGAGGGTGACTCGGGGAATTTGCGCTTCCTCTCTAAGGTTTGAGATATTGAGAGCTGAACGCTGCTGTCTGATATAGTGGAGATGCTAGTTGACGGTGGCGGTGGTGGTGGTGTCGGTGGCACATCCTCTGTTTGCTGCTCGGCAGGTGGCAACATTCCTCTCGAGGCGGAAGCCGAGGCAGCAGCGGTAGAGGGAGCAGGGGAGCCTCAGCGAGTGCCTGGTTTTTAAGGTGTGTACCCCACTGCAGTTCATGCTTTGCATGTAGATGCCTGGTCATGCAGGTTGTGCTGAGGTTCAGAACGCTAATGCCTCGCCTCAGGCTCTGATGGCAGAGCGTGCAAGTCACTCGGGTCTTGTCGGTAGGACATTGTTTAAAGAAGTGCCATGCCAGGGAACTCTTTGAAGCTGCCTTTGTGGGGCTGGGTCCCTGTTGGCGATGTCCAGTAGCAGGCGAACTCTGGGGCGGCGGCTCGTCTGCTTTGGCCCCCTGCTCCCTCTTTGGCTTCGCTGTTGTCTCGGTCTCACCACTACCTCTTCCTCTGAACTGTGAAAGTCATCGCCACGACCTTCAGTCCATGTGGGGTCTAAGACCTCATCGTCCTCTGCATCGTCTTCCACCCAGTCTCCCTCCCTGACCTCCTCCTGTTCAGTCTGCACACTGCAAAAGACGCGGCAGTGGGCACCTGTGTTTCGTCATCATCAGAGACGTGCGGACTCCGATGAGGTGGTATTCCCATGTCCTCTTCATCTGGAGACATAAGTGGTTGTGCGTCAGTGCATGGTATGTCTTCCTCCACTGGGGAAGGGCTAGGTGGACGCCCTGGGAAACCCTGGAAGCAGAGTCTTCAAACAGAAGAAGAGACTGCTGCATAACTTGTGGCTCAGACCGTTTCCCTGATATGCTTGGGGGTGATGTGACAGACTGATGGGCTTGGTTTTCAGGTGCCACCTGTGCGCTTCCGCAGAAGACTGGGTGGAAGACCATGTGGTGAACGTGCTGGAAGCACTGTCGGCCACCCAATCGATTAATGCCTGTACCTGCTCAGGCCTTACCATCCTAAGAGCGGCATTGGGCCCCACGAGATATTGCGGTACATTCTGCCGGCTAGTTGAGGGAGTTCGTTCCCTACTGTGTGCGCCTGGGGCCGAACGGCCACGTCCTCTACCAGCAACAGAGGCTCCACGGACACCACCACGACCGCGTCCTCGTCCCTTAATAGTATTTTTCTTCATTGTTGCGATTCAACTCGCACCACAATGAAATATATTATTTTTTATAAGCAAAATCCCTCACTGGAATACTTTCAGTCTTTTGACTGTATGGATTACAGATGGAATGACTGTTATATGTGAGTACCGCTTTCTTTGACAGATTCTAGTATGGGTACATATATGTTTTCCCAACCCCAGCACATTAGTTTGCTAATTCCAGATGTATGAAACGCAGGCCTAACTGTATCTAGTATATTGAACGCCAGATAAACTAACTTGGCCTTTTTAAATAAAAAAATTCCCTCACTGGAATACTTTCAGTCTTTTGACTGTATGGATTACAGATGGAATGACTGTTATATGTGAGTACCGCTTTCTTTGACAGATTCTAGTATGGGTACATATATGTTTTCCCAACCCCAGCACATTAGTTTGCTAATTCCAGATGTATGAAACGCAGGCCTAACTGTATCTAGTATATTGAACGCCAGATAAACTAACTTGGCCTTTTTAAATAAAAAAATTCCCTCACTGGAATACTTTCAGTCTTTTGACTGTATGGATTACAGATGGAATGACTGTTATATGTGAGTACCGCTTTCTTTGACAGATTCTAGTATGGGTACATATATGTTTTCCCAACCCCAGCACATTAGTTTGCTAATTCCAGATGTATGAAACGCAGGCCTAACTGTATCTAGTATATTGAACGCCAGATAAACTAACTTGGCCTTTTTAAATAAAAAAATTCCCTCACTGGAATACTTTCAGTCTTTTGACTGTATGGATTACAGATGGAATGACTGTTATATGTGAGTACCGCTCTTTGACAGATTCTAGTATGGGTACATATATGTTTTCCCAACCCCAGCACATTAGTTTGCTAATTCCAGATGTATGAAACGCAGGCCTAACTGTATCTAGTATATTGAACGCCAGATAAACTAACTTGGCCTTTTTAAATAAAAAAATTCCCTCACTGGAATACTTTCAGTCTTTTGACTGTATGGATTACAGATGGAATGACTGTTATATGTGAGTACCGCTTTCTTTGACAGATTCTAGTATGGGTACATATATGTTTTCCCAACCCCAGCACATTAGTTTGCTAATTCCAGATGTATGAAACGCAGGCCTAACTGTATCTAGTATATTGAACGCCAGATAAACTAACTTGGCCTTTTTAAATAAATAAAAAATTCCCTCACTGGAATACTTTCAGTCTTTTGACTGTATGGATTACAGATGGAATGACTGTTATATGTGAGTACCGCTTTCTTTGACAGATTCTAGTATGGGTACATATATGTTTTCCCAACCCCAGCACATTAGTTTGCTAATTCCAGATGTATGAAACGCAGGCCTAACTGTATCTAGTATATTGAACGCCAGATAAACTAACTTGGCGCTTTTTAAATAAAAAAATTCCCTCACTGGAATACTTTCAGTCTTTTGACTGTATGGATTACAGATGGATTGACTGTTATATGTGAGTACCGCTTTCTTTGACAGATTCTAGTATGGGTACATATATGTTTTCCCAACCCCAGCACATTAGTTTGCTAATTCCAGATGTATGAAACGCAGGCCTAACTGTATCTAGTATATTGAACGCCAGATAAACTAACTTGGCCTTTTTTAAATAAAAAAATCCCTCACTGGAATACTTTCAGTCTTTTGACTGTATGGATTACAGATGGAATGACTGTTATATGTGAGTACCGCTTTCTTTGACAGATTCTAGTATGGGTACATATATGTTTTCCCAACCCCAGCACATTAGTTTGCTAATTCCAGATGTATGAAACGCAGGCCTAACTGTATCTAGTATATTGAACGCCAGATAAACTAACTTGGCCTTTTTAAATAAAAAAAATTCCCTCACTGGAATACTTTCAGTCTTTTGACTGTATGGATTACAGATGGAATGACTGTTATATGTGAGTACCGCTTTCTTTGACAGATTCTAGTATGGGTACATATATGTTTTCCCAACCCCAGCACATTAATTTGCTAATTCCAGATGTATGAAACGCAGGCCTAACTGTATCTAGTATATTGAACGCCAGATAAACTAACTTGGCCTTTTTAAATAAAAAAATTCCCTCACTGGAATACTTTCAGTCTTTTGACTGTATGGATTACAGATGGAATGACTGTTATATGTGAGTACCGCTTTCTTTGACAGATTCTAGTATGGGTACATATATGTTTTCCCAACCCCAGCACATTAGTTTGCTAATTCCAGATGTATGAAACGCAGGCCTAACTGTATCTAGTATATTGAACGCCAGATAAACTAACTTGGCCTTTTTAAATAAAAAAATTCCCTCACTGGAATACTTTCAGTCTTTTGACTGTATGGATTACAGATGGAATGACTGTTATATGTGAGTACCGCTTTCTTTGACAGATTCTAGTATGGGTACATATATGTTTTCCCAACCCCAGCACATTAGTTTGCTAATTCCAGATGTATGAAACGCAGGCCTAACTGTATCTAGTATATTGAACGCCAGATAAACTAACTTGGCCTTTTTAAATAAAAAAATTCCCTCACTGGAATACTTTCAGTCTTTTGACTGTATGGATTACAGATGGAATGACTGTTATATGTGAGTACCGCTTTCTTTGACAGATTCTAGTATGGGTACATATATGTTTTCCCAACCCCAGCACATTAGTTTGCTAATTCCAGATGTATGAAACGCAGGCCTAACTGTATCTAGTATATTGAACGCCAGATAAACTAACTTGGCCTTTTTTAAATAAAAAAATTCCCTCACTGGAATACTTTCAGTCTTTTTGACTGTATGGATTACAGATGGAATGACTGTTATATGTGAGTACCGCTTTCTTTGACAGATTCTAGTATGGGTACATATATGTTTTCCCAACCCCAGCACATTAGTTTGCTAATTCCAGATGTATGAAACGCAGGCCTAACTGTATCTAGTATATTGAACGCCAGATAAACTAACTTGGCCTTTTTAAATAAAAAAATCCCTCACTGGAATACTTTCAGTCTTTTGACTGTATGGATTACAGATGGAATGACTGTTATATGTGAGTACCGCTTTCTTTGACAGATTCTAGTATGGGTACATATATGTTTTCCCAACCCCAGCACATTAGTTTGCTAATTCCAGATGTATGAAACGCAGGCCTAACTGTATCTAGTATATTGAACGCCAGATAAACTAACTTGGCCTTTTTAAATAAAATAAAAATTCCCTCACTGGAATACTTTCAGTCTTTTGACTGTATGGATTACAGATGGAATGACTGTTATATGTGAGTACCGCTTTGTTTGACAGATTCTAGTATGGGTACATATATGTTTTCCCAACCCCAGCACATTAATTTGCTAATTCCAGATGTATGAAACGCAGGCCTAACTGTATCTAGTATATTGAACGCCAGATAAACTAACTTGGCCTTTTTTAAATAAAAAAATTCCCTCACTGGAATACTTTCAGTCTTTTGACTGTATGGATTACAGATGGAATGACTGTTATATGTGAGTACCGCTTTCTTTGACAGATTCTAGTATGGGTACATATATGTTTTCCCAACCCCAGCACATTAATTTGCTAATTCCAGATGTATGAAACGCAGGCCTAACTGTATCTAGTATATTGAACGCCAGATAAACTAACTTGGCCTTTTTTAAATAAAAAAATTCCCTCACTGGAATACTTTCAGTCTTTTGACTGTATGGATTACAGATGGAATGACTGTTATATGTGAGTACCGCTTTCTTTGACAGATTCTAGTATGGGTACATATATGTTTTCCCAACCCCAGCACATTAATTTGCTAATTCCAGATGTATGAAACGCAGGCCTAACTGTATCTAGTATATTGAACGCCAGATAAACTAACTTGGCCTTTTTAAATAAAAAAAATTCCCTCACTGGAATACTTTCAGTCTTTTGACTGTATGGATTACAGATGGAATGACTGTTATATGTGAGTACCGCTTTCTTTGACAGATTCTAGTATGGGTACATATATGTTTTCCCAACCCCAGCACATTAATTTGCTAATTCCAGATGTATGAAACGCAGGCCTAACTGTATCTAGTATATTGAACGCCAGATAAACTAACTTGGCCTTTTTTAAATAAAAAAAATTCCCTCACTGGAATACTTTCAGTCTTTTGACTGTATGGATTACAGGTGGACTGGTATTAGTAGGGGTGACACAAGCACACCCAAGTCCCTGATGTAGGATTTCTATGGCACAGACCACTATTACAAGTGATTAATGGACGTTGGGAGAGATTGTGCTGCAGCACTAGTCCCAAGATGGCCGCCGCCTATCAGCCCAGTAACATGTGCCACAAAATGGTCTGCACAACCTTAAAAAAATAGCCTTGGACTGTGCTGCTAAATCGCTATTGGTCTGAATCCCAGGTGTAGATGTCTGACTTGTTTGGAGCTTTGAATGCACACTGTGGCAGCTTCTGCTGCAGCACTACAAGTCGCAAATGGCGGCCGGCGGTCAGCCCAGGTACATGTGGATGGAAAAATCACTCTGGCCACTCTAAAAATAGCCAATCCCTATCAAAAAGCAGCTCAGCTGCAGTTGTTCAGATGAATCACAGGTGGAGGAGAGAAATTTGCTTCCAGTTATTCAATTATCCCTGCCTATTCTCGCCCTAGCATCAGCTGCGTCTATCCCTGTTCTATTCATTATCGGGAGTGAGCACGTCCCGACGTGCGCACAAGCTTATAAAGAGGCTGAGTCACATGCTGCACTCGCCAATCACAGCCTTGCCAATAGTAGGCATGGCTGCGATGGCATCTTAGGGCAAGTAGTATGATGCATGTTGATTGGCTGCTTTGCAGCCTTTCAAAATGCGCCTAAATACATGCCGAACGACGAACCCGAACCCGAACTTTTTTGAAAATGTCCGGGTTCGGGTCCGGGTCCCGGACACCCCAAAATTCGGTACGAACCCGAACGATGCTCGAACTGTTCGCTCAACACTACTTAAGAGCCTTAAAATTGAGTTTTTAAGATCATGCGTACTATGCGGTAGCAAGTGGTAAATGGCTTCAGCTTTAACCAACCAGTGATTCCTGTAGTTCAGTATATGCAATACCTCCCGTGATTAGTATTATTGAAATTTGAGCAGGAAGCATCTGGTGTGTATTTTTACCTGTTTCCCCTAATATATGGGAATGTTTATATATTTTAAATGGTTTGAATAAAGACTATTGATTTTATGGGAAAGTGTGTACTATGTTATTGTATTTTTAGATTTATTGGGTACACTCCATCAAGTAGAGTGGAAATTTCGATCAGTATATATTGAAATGACCTAATATTTAGTGAACTCCCCGCTTTAGGGTGGACGTATAATGTTCAGTGCTACATAAATATTATCACTATTCAGTAAAGATGCATATTACTGAAAAAATGATACAATATTGATATCTGAGAACTCTCTGATTGGAATATAAAATTCCCTAGTCAATATCAGGCTTGATTAATTTATAAACAGTGTAGCAACACTACCCGATATCCGAGATTGGTCATAGTTTGAGCAGAGCAAGGGTTCGTATCTACCCTAATCACTATTCAGTTTACTGTGTATATTCAACTGTGTATATTCAACAGTGTATCTCATATTGTGGTCGGGACGTGGTATTACATTTTATGTTTGAAAGGTAATAAGAAACTCTGGTATTTGTGTTAGTGCCATCTAGTGGCAAATTTAGGGTACTGCATATGACTGTGTTTTATTTGATTGTTATTGAATTTTACATTAATTTATCTTTGATTGTATTGTAAGTTATTGTATAATAAATCATTTATATTTTTGCATAGATGCTTGTATTATGTTTTACTGATTGCACAATATAATTAAAATAACCGATCAAACTCTTTTTGAGGTGTTTTATATGTCCCCCTCTAGGATCAATCCTCTTTGAATTTTTTTTCTTTTGATCCATTTTTTTATATAAAGCATTCGCTTTATGTCCCCAACAGCGTGGAGTTGTAACTACGGTCAAGGACAATATGTCCTTTATGGACCACTAGGTAAATTCCTGCCCAGCCACACCAGCAATTTGGCCAGGTAATGCAGCTTCTGCCTCCACGTTCTCACGTCGTTGGTCCTGTCTGCCTCCTCATCCTCCACTGTGTCCTCAGCCTCCACTGCAGAGACAATTGACACTACTCCTCCAGCATACCACATGTACAGGGCACTGCGGTGTCACGCTGTTCTGCACCTAGTTTGCCTAGGAGAACGGAGTCACAAAGAGGAGGAACTGCTCCGCGTCCTTCATCAAGAAATTGTATCCTGGCTTTCTCCTTGACAACTCAAAATCGGAACCATGGTGGCCGACAACAGGTACAAAATGGTGTCAGCGCTGCATCAAGGAGGGCTGAGCCATGCGCCCTGCATGGCAAACTTGTTCGAGCTGGTTGTAAAGCAGTTCCTGAAGACTTTAACCCATTTGCAAGACATTCTGAAAAATGCGAGTAAACTTTGCATGCACTTCAGCCGCTCGTACACTGCAAAGGACACCCTGAGCTGCAGCTGCAGCGGCAGAACGGCATCCACCAACATAGGCTGATATGAAACGTTTCCATCTGTTGGAATTTCACCCTCCATATCTTGGACCAATTATATGAACAGAGAAAGGCCATAAACGATTTCTTAATGATACAGGCGGACAGAGGAACTCCCCTGTGTAACTTCGATGTTAGCCAGTGGCAGCTCATGCGTGACACCTGCTGTTTGCTCTGGACATTTTAGAAGGCCACTTTATTTGTCAGCCGCCAGGACTACGGGATGAACAACGTCATTCCACTGATTCATGTCCTGGAATGGATGCTGCTAAATCTGGCTAGCCAGGGGAAAGGACACATGGCGACTACATCTCAAGGCCACATGAACCCTGCGGGGGCTGAACTAGGAGGAGAAGGAGGAGGACATTCAAGCACAAGCAATGTGTAGAGAAATGGGTGGTTTTTCTACACAGGTGACAGGAGAGGAGCAGGTGGAGGAGCAGGAGCAGCCAGAGGAGCTACAAGGCAATGAGGAAGACGAGGCAGAGGACCCAGACACACCATGGTAGTATGCAGTGGAGATGGAGGCAGGGAGTCCCTCCAAGTCACTTGCGCAAATGGCCTGATGCATGCTCAGTTGCTTGCGTAGTGACAGCCGAATTATCACTATTCGGCAGAGGGATGACTACTGGCTCTCCAATATTTTAGACCCTCGCTACCTGTAAAAATGGGGGCCTTTTTACACCTGCTGAGAGGGAGGACAAACTGAACTACTATCGAGACATCCTAGGTTCTTGGCAATAACCAAAGACAATTACCTTTCCCAACTGGTTCAAGACCCAACTAGAGGGATGGCCATACTGGACTTAGTATTAACCAATAGACCTGACAGAACAACAGATGTGCAGGTTGGGGGACACCTAGGAAATAGTGACCATAAAGTAATAACCTTCCAATTATCATTCAAAAGAGTGTTTCTTCAGGGAGGAACAAAAATACCAAATTTCAAAAAAGCTAAATTTAGCTAACTAAGGCCTAACTAGCTGGGACAAAGTTCTCAAAAATAAAAATACAGCCACAAAATGGGATATTTTTAAAAGCATCCTAAAATCTAATATTAATAATACCTTATGGGAAAAAGGTTAAGGAACAAGAAGAAATCAATGGGGATAAATAGAACTGTAAAGAAAGCAATACATGACGAAAAGAAAGCATTTTAAATCACCAAACAGGAGGGTAGCCAGGAAGCACTGAAAAACTTTAAGGAAAAAAATAGAATATGTAAAAACAATTAAAAGTGGCCAAACTAGAGACTGAGAGATTAACTGCTAAAGAGAGCAAAATTAACCCTAAAATGTTCTTCAGTTATATAAATGGTAAAAAGTATAAATTTGAAGGTGTTGGCCCTTTACAGAGTGATGAGGGGGAGTTGCAGAGAGCGATGAGGAGAAAGCAAAGCTATTAAATATTTTTTCTCCATTGTATTCACTGAAGACAGTGGCGTTGCTAGGGGGTGCGGTGGGTGCGGGCCGCACCGGGTGACACCCACCTGTGTCGGCAGAAGATAATTTATTCACTGCACTTGCCGCTATGCTGTACAGGGAATCTCAGCTCTGACTCCATATATGGTTGTGTCCATATATGGAGTCAGTGCTATGAACATGAAGGGGGTGGCAACCTTTCAGAAATAGAGGCTAAATTAGATGTGCCCAAGCATACTGACAATCCTGGCGGACACCCAATGTAGTTTAATCTAATTTAGCCTCTATTTCTGAAAGGTTGCCACTAGGATTCAAACTCACAACCCTTTGCATGAGAGGCAAGAACAGTAACCACTGAGCTATGAGCTCAATAGTAAACTAAGCTGAAAACCTCATAGTAGTCTAGCAAGTATTAGGTATTCCCATACAGCAGAAGTATAATTTAATATTTTTTTTTCAGTTTTTGTAAAAAGATGACACTAAATAAATGTGTAATTACTATATAGTAATTACACATTTATTTTTTTATTTAATGATACTTCTGCTGTATAGAAATACCTAATACCTGATACACTACTATAAGGTTTTTCCAGCATAGTTTAGCATTAAGCTCCATAGTTCAGTGGTTAGGCTCTCGCCTCTGATCTGAAAGGTTGGGAGTTCTAGTCCTGGTGAAAACCTTTTAGAAATAGAGGCTAAATTATGCATTCATGTATATCAGAAGTATGATAATATATATTTATACTTCTGATTATATATATATATATATATATATATATATATAAAGTATTATATATGGGAAACTATTACTGAGGTTTTTAGCCATAATATTAGTACAGCAGGTTAATATGAAGCTCTGATGGGGTGTGTGTGGAGGACACTGATGGGGGATGTGTGCAGGATACTGATGGGGGGGATGTGCAGGATACTGATGGGGGATGTGTGCAGGACACTGATGGGGGGATGTGTGCAGGATACTGATGGGGGGAGTGTGCAGGATACTGATGGGGGGATGTGCAGGATACTGATGGGGGATGTGTGCAGGACACTGATGGGGGATGTGTGCAGGATACTGATGGGGGATGTGTGGAGGACACTGATGGGGGATGTGTGCAGGACACTGATGGGGGGATGTGTTGAGGACACTGATGGGGGATGTGTGAGGACACTGATGGGGGTATGTGCAGGACACTGATGGGGGATGTGTGCAGGACACTGATGGGGGATGTGTGCAGGACACTGATGGGGGGATGTGTGCAGGACACTGATGGGGGATGTGTGCAGGACACTGATGGGGGGATGTGCAGGACACTGATGGGGGATGTGTGCAGGACACTGATGGGGGATGTGTGGAGGACACTTAGGGGGATCTAGGGAGGGATGTGGGGATGTTGGGATGGGAGGTCCTGGAGGGGTGTTTGGGTGGAAGCTCTGGAATGGGTGGGAGGTCCAATATGGTATGTGTCGGTGGGAGATCCGGGGGCATAAAATGTTTTGCTGTGGGGCCCAGTCATTTCTAGCTATGCCCCTGGGTGACACTCACCAGGAGATGAGCGCTTGCATTATGGAAGCACTCATCTCCCTACATTCATCTGTATCGCGATACAGATAAACACTGCAGCAGGGCAAGGGAGAGGCGTCTCCCTTCTTTGTTCCTCTGATAGGCTGCTGGCCTTGTGCCGGTAGCCTATCAGAGGCCGGCGCAGGCGGCGCAATGACGTCATCGCGCCGCCAGAGCCGTACTGCTCGGGACACAGGCCAGAAGAGGCCTGCATCGCATCGCTGCCATGGAGGTACGTATGTGTTTTTTTGTTTTGTTTTTCTGTATGCAAATATGTTGGGGGTGTGCTAAGTAGACAGAAGACAGACCGCCGGGGTTGGGGTGGGGGCCTGCTGGGGTGCTATAATTTGAACCCAAGCGATAACATGGATGGGGGTTTGGAGAGTAAACAGACAGCTGACGTGGGGGCGGGGCTAAGCAGACAGATCGCCGCTGGGGGTGGGGTGACACCATTTTCTACCGCACCAGGTGACACTAGCCCTAGCAACGCCACTGACTGAAGAAAATAAACTGTCAGAGGAAATGCAGAATGCAAAAGTAAATTCCCATTAAAAGTGCCCTGTCTGACCCAGGAAGAAGTACAGCGACGCCATAAAAACATTAAAATAGACAAATCGCCAGGACCAGATGGCATACACCCCGTATCCAATGAGAATTAAGTAATGTCATAGCCAGACCCTTATTTCTGATATTTAAGAACTCTATACTGACAGGGAGTGTTCCACAGGATTGGCGCATAACAAATCTGGTGCCAATATTCAAAAAGGTAGAAGGAAGTCCATGGCACACCACATATGGAAAATATAGAATTTGAAATTTTATTAGTTCATGATTACATATTATACACATTGTGTTACGTCACATCCAATAGTATTCAAGGCATAGCATGGAAATTAGTGCAACTTTCCCGACGTTTCGGTCAGTTTTTGACCTTTATAAAGGGATCTGCATTCCATGCGCCTTGGAGGGAGAAAGGATGTGCACTTTGAACGGCATCTTAGACAATCAAAAGCCCTTTTTATAGACAAGGAAATAGAGCCTCCAAGATGTTGGCAAATAGAATTAAATGTAGGGCAGCACACTCGAGAATCCCTTTCTGTGGTCCATCAACAAATCTAAAATTATAAACCCTAAAGATATAGCAGACGAATTCGCCAATAATTATTACTCACTCTATAACTTAAAAATGACCCCAATAACCCACAGCCAACTGATTTAGACATTACCAATTTCTTGAGCAACATCTCTCTTCCCAAAATTACTCTGGCTCAGTTGACCTTCCTAAAAACTCCAATTTCAACCCAAGAAGTCTTAAACGCTATATCAGCACTAAAAATTAATAAATCCCCTGGTCCTGATGGCCTCATAAATGAATATTATAAATCATTTTCACACATATTAACACCACCTCTCCCGATCTGTTTCCAAAATTTTATCTTGGGAAAGGACATCCCTACAGAAATGCTTCAAGCAATTATCATTACTTTACCAAAGCCAGGGAAGAAACCAATTATCCCAGCGAATTTTAGACCATTTTCCTTATTAAATACAGATCTCAAACTATTTTCTAAAATCTTAGCCAACAGATTGTCTGATATTCTTCCCTCCATAATAGCAGATGATCAGGTTGGTTTTATTAAAGATCGTCAAACTTCCGATGGGACGAGATGCTTCCTTGACCTCATTGAAGTGGTATATACTGCCGAACGCCTTCTCTGCTCCTTTCCTTGGATGCGGAGAAGGCATTCGACAGAGTCCACTGGGGATTCCTTCAAAGAGTCATGTTAGAGTTTGGGTTCTCAGGTCCATTCCTCACAGGCTTATTAAGTTTATATACACCTCATGCTTTTAGTATATTCCTCCGGTCTTTATTGAAGAATTAAGCTTGATGCATTTCGGGGCTTAAGTACAATCCCCTTCTTCAGGAGCAAGGTATCACCCTGTTAATTCTTCAATAAAGACCACCTGACTGAACATTGAGGCCCCCTGTTCATCATTTGGGACCATCAGGCGGATCCACTATCTACAGGCGACATCGGCAAGGAGGGGTTTAAAGTGTAAGTGTCTTGAGTTTATCTTACACTACCCCTCCTGGTTAAGTGAGTACTACTACAACAACCACCAGCGTTGTTTGTACTGTTTTTACTGCTTATAATTGATTTGATCATTCGATTATTTGACATCATTTTATTCAAAGCAAGACTTCCTACCAAACATTCACCTATGTTTCTTTAATCATCACCAGGTAGCTAAATAGCTTTCCTTTGGGAACCTTTCATTAACTGCTTCTTTCCTCCTACCCCTGTCCTCGTGGTTTCTGGCGCTCCTCGAGTCTTTGCATCCTGATCTTCCTTTTTCAAATTCCTATAATTATCTGTGTTACTAGCTGTACACGCTTAACAACATCTCTGGCCGTACAATCTTGGAGGTACTCTCCCAAATTATGTGCAAATATAGCCAAATTCTATTCACAAAATGAAACAGTTTAATCTGAGTAATGTTCATAACCACATGTCCATATATCCAATTGTCTACATGTCCAGAAGTTTTCTCTAAAATGTATATGAATGATAGCTCTGTGTGACTATTTAATATATACGTGTCTTGACAATTTCTAAGATATACTATTCGCATATGTGCTACCACTTGCACCTAATTCCTAAATTTAATGTAATCCCCCAAATTCCAAACCTTTTCCCCTCACCACTACACTTAAAGTTCCCCTCCCTTCCCTCCTCCCCACACTAATTATATCTTATGATGACAAAAATGCTTATACAAATGCTGTTAATACTTATCAAAACTAATAAAATCTCATGTTTAAAAAAAAACTGTTTTCTGAAGCAGGACAGTACTGGATACAGAAAAATACAGTTTTACGGCACTACACTAGCCTAGAGATAATGTAATTTTTAAAATACACACTGTATTGGCTTGCTATAATGTACTGGAGACAAAAAAATAAAAATTTTCAGCACTACACCAGCCAACAGATAATGAAGTTTTTCAGTACACACTGTATTGGCTTGCTGTAAATGTATTGGGGACAGAGAAATACAAATTTTCAGCACTACACTAGGCCACAGAGAATGACATTTTTATAATACTTACTGTATTCGCTTGCTATAACGTACTGGAGACAGAGAAATATCGATTTTTGGCACTACACTAGCCCATAGATACTGTAATTTTTACAATACACCCTGTATTGGCTTGCTATAATGTACTGGATACAGAGAAATATACATTTTCGGCACTAGACTAGGACACAGATAATGTAATTTTTACAATATACACTGTATTGGCTTGCTGTAATGTACTGGAGACAGAGAATTACAAATTGTCGGCACTACAATAGAACACAGATAATGTAATTTTTACAATACACATTGTATTGGCTTGCTATAATGTACTGGAGACAGAGAAATATACATTTTCGGCACTACACTAGGCAACAGATAATTACATTCTTACAATACACAATGTATGGGCTTGCTGTAATGTACTGGATCAGAGAAATACTAATTTTTGGCACTACACTGGATCACAGATAATGTAATTTTTACGATACACACTGTATTGGCTTGCTATAATATACTGGAGACAGAGAAATACAAATTTCCGGTACTACACTAGGACACAGATAATGCAATTTTTAAAATACACACTGCATTGGCTTGCTGTAATGTACTGGAGACAGAGAAATACAAATTTTCGGCACTACACTAGGTCACAGATAATGTAATTTTTAAAATACACACTGCATTGGCTTGCTGTAATGTACTGGAGACAGAGAATTACAAATTTCCAGCACTACACTAGGACACAGAATATACATTTTTTACAATACACACTGTATTGGCTTGCTAAAATGTTCCGGGAGAGAGAAATACAAATTTTTGGCACTACACTGGCACACAGATAATGACATTTTTAAAAAACACACTGTATTGGCTTGCTGTAATGTACTGGGACAGAGAAGTACAAATTTTCGTCACTGAACTATAACACAGATAATGAAACTTTTACAATACACACTTTATTGGCTTGCTGTAATGTACTGGAGACATAGAAATGCAAATTTCCGGCACTACAATAGGCCACAGATACTGAAATTTTTATAATACACACTGTATTGGCTTGCTATAATGTACTGGAGACAGAGATATACAAATTTTCGGCACAACACTAGGTCATAGATTATGTAATTTTTGCAATACACACCGTATTGGCTTGCTGTAATGTTCTGGAGACAGAGAAATATTCATTTTCAGAACAACACTGTACCACATATAATGAAAGTTTTTCAGTACACACTGTATTGGCTTGCTGTAATGTACTGGAGACAGAGAAATACAAATTTTCGGCTCTACAGTAGAACATAGATAATGTAATTTTTACAATACACACTGTATTGGCTTGCTATAATGTACTGGAGACAGAGAATTACAAATTTTTGGCACTACACTAGGCCACAGATAATGTAATTTTTACAATACACACTATTGGCTTGCTGTAATGTACTGGAGACAGAGAAATACAAATTTTCGGCAATACACTAGACCATAGATAATGTAATTTTTACAATACACACTTTATTGGCTTGCTGTAATGAAGTGGCGGCAGAGAAATACAAATTTTCAGCACTACACTAGGACACAGATAATGACATTTCTAAAATACACACAGTATTGGCTTGCTGTAATGTACTGGGACAGAGAAATACAAATTTTCGGCACTACACTAGGCCACAGATAATGTTATTTTTACAATACACACTGTAAGTGCTTGCTGTAATGTACTGGAGACATAGAAATGCAAATTTCCGGCACTACAATAGGCCACAGATACTGAAATTTTTATAATACACACTGTATTGGCTTGCTATAATGTACTGGAGACAGAGATATACAAATTTTCGGCACAACACTAGGTCATAGATTATGTAATTTTTGCAATACACACCGTATTGGCTTGCTGTAATGTTCTGGAGACAGAGAAATATTCATTTTCAGAACAACACTGTACCACATATAATGAAAGTTTTTCAGTACACACTGTATTGGCTTGCTGTAATGTACTGGAGACAGAGAAATACAAATTTTCGGCTCTACAGTAGAACATAGATAATGTAATTTTTACAATACACACTGTATTGGCTTGCTATAATGTACTGGAGACAGAGAATTACAAATTTTTGGCACTACACTAGGCCACAGATAATGTAATTTTTACAATACACACTATTGGCTTTGCTGTAATGTACTGAGACAGAGAAATACAAATTTTCGGCAATACACTAGACCATAGATAATGTAATTTTTACAATACACACTTTATTGGCTTGCTGTAATGAAGTGGCGGCAGAGAAATACAAATTTTCAGCACTACACTAGGACACAGATAATGACATTTCTAAAATACACACAGTATTGGCTTGCTGTAATGTACTGGGACAGAGAAATACAAATTTTTCGGCACTACACTAGGCCACAGATAATGTTATTTTTACAATACACACTGTAAGTGCTTGCTGTAATGTACTGAGCGCTCTACGGCAGAACATAGATAATGTAATTTTTACAATACACACTGTATTGGCTTGCTATAATGTACTGGAGACAGAGAATTACAAATTTTTGGCACTACACTAGGCCACAGATAATGTAATTTTTACAATACACACTATTGGCTTGCTGTAATGTACTGAGACAGAGAAATACAAATTTTCGACAATACACTAGACCATAGATAATGTAATTTTTACAATACACACTTTATTGGCTTGCTGTAATGAAGTGGCGGCAGAGAAATACAAATTTTCAGCACTACACTAGGACACAGATAATGACATTTCTAAAATACACACAGTATTGGCTTGCTGTAATTTACTGGGACAGAGAAATACAAATTTTCGGCACTACACTAGGCCACAGATAATGTTATTTTTACAATACACACTGTAAGTGCTTGCTGTAATGTACTTGATACAGAGAAATACAAATTTTTCGCTTCTACAATAGGCCACAGATAATGTAATTTTTACAATACACACTTTATTGGCTTACTCTAATGTACTGGATACAGAGAAATACAAATTTTCGGCACTACAGTAGGCCATAGATAAA
This sequence comes from Bufotes viridis, assembly GCA_033119425.1. NCBI lineage: Eukaryota > Metazoa > Chordata > Amphibia > Anura > Bufonidae > Bufotes > Bufotes viridis. The sequence continues at coordinate 133,954,466 of CM065594.1, read as the reverse complement.
GTAATTTTACAGTACACACTGTAGGGGCTTGCTGTCATGTACCTGGTAAAGAGAAATACAAATTGTCGGCACTACACTAGGACCCAGATAATTAATTTTTACAATACACACTGTATTGGCTTGCTGTCATGTATCGCGTACAGAGAAATACAAATTTCCGGCACTCCATTAGGAAACAGATAATTAATTATTTACAATACACACTGTATTGGCTTGCTATAATATACTGGGATGGAGAAATACAAATTGTCGGCACTACACTAGGACACTGATAATTAATTTTTTATAATACACACTGTATTGGTTTGCTATAATGTAATGGGACAGAGAAATTCAAATTTTCGGCACTACACTAGGACATTGATAATTTTTTTTATAATACACACTGTATTGGATTGCTATAATGTACTGGGACAGAGAAATACAAATTTTCGGCACTACACTAGGACACTGATTATTAATTTTTTATAATACACACTGTATTGGCTTGCTATAATGTACTGGGACAGAGAAATGCAAATTTTTGGCACTACACTAGGCCACAGATAATGCAATTTTACAATACACACTGTAATGGCTTGCTATAATGTACTGGAGACAAAGAAATACAAATTTTCGGTACTACACTAGGACATAGATAATGAAATTTTAAAAATACACAGTGTATTGGCTTGCTGTAATGTACTGGAACAGAGAAATACAAACTTTCGGCACTACACTAGGACACAGATAATGCAATTTTTGCAATACACACTATTGGCTTGCTGTAATGTAATGGAGACAGAGAAATACAAATTTTTGCCAATACACTAGGCCGTAGATAATGGAATTTTTAAAATACACACTTTATTGTCTTACTGTAATGTACAGGATACAGAGAAATACAAATTTTTGGCACTACAGTAGGCCATAGATAATGTAAGTTTTACAATACACACTGTATTGGCTTGCTATAATGTACTGGAGACAGAGAAATACAAATTTTCGAAACTACATTAGGCCATAGATAATGTAATTTTTATAATACACACTGTATTGGATTGCTATAATGTACTGGGACAGAGAAATACAAATTTTCGGCACTACACTAGGGCACAGATAATTAATTTTTATAATACACACTGTATTGGCTTGCTATAATGTACTCGGACAGAGAAATACACATTTTGGCACTACATTAGGCCACAGATAATGTAATTTTTACAAAACACACTGTATTGGCTTGCTATAATGTACAGGAGATAGAGAAATACAAATTTTCGGTACTACACTAGGACATAGATAATGACATTTTTAAAATAAACACTGTATTGGCTTGCTGTAATGTACTGGAACAGAGAAATACAAACTTTCGGCACTACACTAGGACACAGATAATGAAATTTTTGCTATACACACTGTATTTATTTGCCGTAATGTACTGGAGACAGAGAGAAATACGTGATTTTCAGCCAGTACACTAGCCCCAGTAGATAATGGAATCTTTGGCAACACACTGGCGTTGTCTTGCTGTAATGTACCGGATACAGAGAAATACAAGATATCTGGCACTACACTAGCCCATAGATAATGTAAGTTTTAGCAGCACACTGCATCGGCTTGCTGTAATGTACTGGAGACAGAGAGAAATACAAATTTTCGAAACTACATTAGGCCATAGATAATGTAATTTTTATAATACACACTGTATTGGATTGCTATAATGTACTGGGACAGAGAAATACAATTATTTACACTGAGGCACAGATAATTAATTTTTATAATACACACTGTATTGGCTTGCTATAATGTGCTCGGGACAGAGAGAAATGCACATTTTGTACTACATTAGGCCACAGATGTGTAATTTTTACAAAACACACTGTATTGGCTTGCTATAATGTACAGGAGGTAGAAATACAAATTTTCGGTACTACTAGGACATAGATAATGACATTTTAAAATAAACACTGTATTGGCTTTGTAATGTACTGGAACAGAAATACAAACTTCGGCACTACACTAGGACACAGATAGTAAATTTTGCTATACACTATTGGCTTGCTGCAGTATGCGGTCCTGGGTTTCTGCCACCCCCAAGAACATGTTGGTGGGCAAGCTCCATGACAAGCTTGCGTACGCTGTGGGCACCACCAACTGTTCAACAGGTTCACCCAGGATTTGGTTCACCCGATATAACATTTCTTGGTGAACAACAAAGCGGGAAATATTAACTCAGCCCCTGGTTTCTGGGGTTTACCATCA